>OY978467.1:17049096-18294300 GCA_963854805.1 Plagodis dolabraria | reverse complement strand
CTAACCTTTTTTTTTTTTTTTTTTTTTCTCGCTGGGAAAAATGCGTTACGCATACCCCCCCATGGGGGATGGGGGGGTTATGTGGGACTCCCCGGTAGAAGACCGGTATACCCACTAAACGACCCAGCGGCATTCCAGCATCGTCTGTATGGAGGAGGACTGGGAGACTGGCAGAGCCTTTACGTCCAGTCCTCCGCCGACGACCGCCCGCTTTACAGCGGGGCCTACATGCCCCTCCCTACGGGAGGGGCTCGGGAATGACCAGGAATGCGTGGCCATTCCCACCCGACGGAGGTGGTGAGCATGTGCAATGCGAGAGAAGACGCCCCCGCGCCTGTCTCTCGCTACTCACCACCGGGAGGGGGAAGGTGATTGTTCAATCGCCTTCTCCCACCGCTTCGACGTCTGCGCAGTGGCGCAGCAAGGGGGTCTTCCTCCCTTGCGCGCTCTGCCACCTCCTTTTGCGATATCACGTCTTCACAAAAGGAGGCGACCGCTGCCCAGGCCTCTTCGCTCCCCAACATGGCATTGACCACGCTGGGAAGAGAGAGGTCCGGCCCGATAGCATTAACCAAGCTGCGGCGCAGCTCGGTCCACGACGCACACACCTCTAGGGTGTGCTGCGCCGTGTCTTCCACCGCGGGACAATGGTGGCACGCTGCTGCTTCCTCCCTTCCGATCCGGTGCAGGTATGAGCCGAAGCACCCATGCCCGGTCAACACCTGCACCAGACGGAACGAGAGGAAGCCATGGGGCCGTCCCAACCAATCCTGCAGGACTGGCCCAAGCGCATCGAGTGTACGGCGCCCAAAAGTGGCAGCGGCGAGGTCCTCCATCCAATGATGGACGACAGCGTCCCTCGCCTCACGCCGGACGGCCTCTCGCTCCTCCAAGGCGGGGTGTTCCCCGCGGGCTTTGCGCCCCGCCGTCCACTCGTACACTCTGGCGAGCACTCCCGCCTCGAGCTCCCAAGGAGGGGTGCCAGCCAGAGCGCACGCCGCCGCGAAACCCACCGATCGGTAGGCCCTCGCCACCCGCAGTGCAATGGCCCTTTGGGGCCTGCGGAGTGAGGTGGCGTTCTCCCTCCTTTGGAGGGAGTCCGCCCAGATTGGGGCCCCGTATAGGGCCATGCTCTTCAAGATGCCGGCGTACAAGCGCCGGCATCGTGCCCTTGGCCCCCCCACATTCGGAAGGAGCCACGAGAGGGCGCCCGCAACCTTAAGCAGGCGCGTCGACAGCCCGCTGAAGTGCGGGCCGAAGCGCCACCTGCTGTCGAGGACTAGGCCCAGATATTTCATCTGGGCCTTCACCTCGATCCTGACACCCTCCACGACAATGTGGGTGTCAGGGGGAATGCGCTGCCGAGGCCCGTGGAAAAACACGGCCTCGGTCTTCTCCAACGCCACCCTCAATCCAAGTCGGCGGATCCTTCCCGCGACTAGGGATCCGCCGGCCGAGGCCAGACTCGCCGCCTCTCTAAAGTCTCCCCGGGCGGTGAGAAGAGTGTCATCCGCATAGCAGATGACACTCGTGCCACGGAGGAGACTTCCCCGCAGGAGCCAGTCGAATCCGATGTTCCACAGGAGTGGTCCCAGGACAGACCCCTGTGGAACACCGGACCCCACATCATACCGACGGAGCTGGCCCGCGCGATCCACAAGGAGGACAGCTCGGTCCCCCAGGTAGTCGGCCAGGAGACACCGCAGATACCGAGGCACTCCGTGATAGCGGAGTGCCTCCAAGATTGTCGAATGGGGGACGGAGTTGAAGGCATTGGCTATGTCAAACGACACAGCCAAAACCCCGTCCCCTGCCTCCGTCGCCTCCCGCACCTGGCCCTTGAGTCGGGCCAACGCGTCCACGGTCGAACGCCCCCTTCGAAAGCCGAATTGGGCGTCTGACAGTTCCGGCCCGACCCCCCGCAGGTGGCCTTTAAGCCTGTTGGCGATGATCCCCTCGAACATTTTACCGACCTCATCCAGCAAAACGATGGGTCGGTATGCCGAGGGGGAGTCCGCCGGGCGTCCCTCCTTCCGGAGGAGGCACAACTGCCCCTCCTTCCAAGGCTTCGGGAACCTTCCAGACGTGAAACACGTGCTGAATAGGTCCCGAAACCTCTCGCCCATTTGGAAGGCGGCGATGGCCACCACCCGCGCGGGGACGCCATCCGGCCCAGGGGCCGTCCTCTTCGCGCGGAGTCGGAGAATCTCCCCTTCAAACTCCGTCCCCGTCACCGGAGAAGCCTCCTCTTCCTCCTCCTCCAGTGGGGCCGCCCCCTGCGGGGGATCCATCACTGGTGGGGCGAAGTTGGACCCGTTCGGAAACAGGGACCGGACCACCCCATCCAGTAATGCCGGCTCGAGAGACTCCGTCAGCGGGGGACCAAAGGGGCGCAGTTTGTTCCGCGCCGCCTTGTATGGTCTCCCATACGGGTCCCTGTCGAGACCCTCCAGCAATTCGGCTTTCGCCGCGTCATCGGCGGCGCCAATGGCCGATTTGAGGACCCTCCTCGCCTCAACGTACGCAGCGTAAAGGAGGTCCTCGCTGGCCTCATCCCGGTGGCTGCGCCGTCGACTCCGCGTGTAGGCTCTCCTTGCCGCCACACAGGCTGCTCGGAGCCCCGCTAACTCCTCCGACCACCAATAAACGGCGCGACGGGGAGGTGGGCGGCGAGACCGAGGCATGCTGGCGTTGCACACCTCGGTCAGGGACTTCCTGATTTCGGCCGCTGCGGAGTCCACGTCCAGGACCTCGAGAGGGGGAGCGAGCCAGTCCTGGACGAATGCTGCCTCCATTGCCGCTTCCCGGTCTAGGCGGGTGAGAGCCCACCGTGGAAAGGGAGAACGGCCCGAGGGGACCGTCCTCCGGGGGCCCTGGGTGGAGATGTCGAACCGCACGTATCGGTGGTCCGACAAAGTCTCCACCATCTCCACCCGCCAGTTCATGACGCGGGCAGCTAGAACGGGGGTGGCGAACGAGACGTCCACCACTGACCCTCCCCGTTGCCGCACACACGTCTGGACCGAGCCTCTGTTGAGGAGGGACACACCGGACGAGGCCGCCCAGTATTCCACTGCACGACCCCGGACGTTACAAGTGGCGGCCGGGTTACCCCAGACCACCGACTTGGCGTTAAGGTCGCCCAAAACGGCGACCTGGCGCGGCGCCGCCCTACCGACGACTGCGGTCAAGATTTCGAGAAAATTCTCGAAATCCGACAGAGGGCGGTTTGGGGAGAAATAAACGCCCACGAAAGCTATATCTCCCCACGCGGCGGCCACATATCCCGGTCCCCTCTCTAAGAGCGAGAGGGGAGGGGAGTCTGTGGAAGACCGCGACACCATTGCCACCAAGCCATCCCGATCACCCAGCCAACGGCCAGGGATCGAGTATGGCTCAGCAACCACCGCCACGTCCACCAACCACTCAGCCATGGACTGCATCAGCAGGTCCTGGGCTGTTTTGCAGTGGTTGGTGTTCGCCTGGAGGATACGATGCTCGACCCTATCCATCAATTGGACATCGCACCTCCCTCATCGGCCGCCGGAGTTCCCTTTTCAGGGACGGCGGTAGCCAAGGCAGGCTGGGTCGGCGCCTGCACTTTGCCCTTCTTGGGGGGAGGATTGCAGTTCCTCCCCTTCATGATATGACC
Organism: Plagodis dolabraria; assembly: GCA_963854805.1. Lineage (NCBI taxonomy): Eukaryota > Metazoa > Arthropoda > Insecta > Lepidoptera > Geometridae > Plagodis > Plagodis dolabraria. Next base: position 18,290,648 of record OY978467.1, on the reverse strand, counting down.
CGCCGGGCGGCCGCTGGCGGCGCACACTGCGCAGCGTGGCGTGGTGGCCGTGCAGGAGGCGGACTTGTGCCCCTCTTTGCCGCAGCGGTAGCAGCTGTCCGCCCTGTCCACCTCGGACGGGCAAAGGGCCCGGGTGTGCCCGATCCCGAAGCACCTGAAGCAGCGCAGAGGCTGATCTTCCAGTGCTCGGACTCCGCAGGAGCTGAAACCCACTGTAAGCCGTCCTTTGGCGAGGACGGCTCTGGCCGCTGTGATTGGGCACTCGAGGCGGATGGTACCCATACCACCCCGGCCAGACCGGATGCCCCCCCTGCCCTGCACCGCTGCGACGTCGCAACCCCCCATTGCTGCGACCGCCGCCACCACCTCCTCTTTGGTGACCGAATCGTCCAGATTGGTCACCTCCAAGGTCGCCAACTTAACAGGCCTGACGACCTTAGCCGCGTCCGCGATGACCTCCTTCATTTTGGAGGCGAAGAGGTCCGCGTTGGCACCGCCCTGAGCCCCCGGGAACTCGAAAATTCGAGACCCGGCTTGTGTCCGGCGGCACGTGATTGGTCCGATCCCCAGTTGGGTCGGGTCGGCGCTAGCACGTGCCCGCTTGAGGACGGACTCATAAGTCTCGCCTCGATCCGCAGCCTCCACGGTGAGCGTCACCACAACGGCTGCGGTTTTAGGGGGAACCAGGGGTTTAGGTTTCCCCAGACCAGCGGGGGCCCTTTTGGCTACCGGAGCAGCGGAGGGGGGCTTCGGGGCTGACTTCTTCCCCTTCCCTTTTCCCTTACTGGTCGCCTGGGACGGGAAGGGAGCGGCGGCTGTGGGGATGGCAGGGGGGGCGGCCGCCTTCGTCTTGGCCTTGCCCTTTCCCCTTTTAACCACCTCCGTCCAAGGTTGGACGGAGGGAGTGGAGGAGGGTAGGAATGCATCCTCCGTTTGGGAGGATGGCCCCGGCTTGTTTGGCCTCGTGTCCGCCTTTTGGGAGGACGGCCCCGGCTTATTTTGCCTCTTGTCCGCCGCAAGTGGTGGGCGGATGCGACTCTCCGGCAAGAGCCTGTCTTCGATGCCGGCGAAGCAGGCTCTCGTAAAGGCCCTTTCCTCCAGGACAACCTTGCGGATGACATCCTCAAGGTTGGAGGAAGAGGGGCCCTCCGCCGCTGGTCTTGGCTCAGCCTGAGTTGGCCGGGCCGTGACTTCAGCCAGCTTTTGATGTAGCTGGCTGACCTCTAATTGCAGGCGGTCGACCTTCGCCTGCAGTTGCCGCGTTTCCTCGGTTGCGGTGCGTTGAGCTAGCTCCCGAATAATTCCGCGCATACTCGCGGCCCTGCATTTTAAGGACTTTTGGAACGTCCCTTTGAGATTTGAGGACTTCGAGGCGACCTCCACTATCTCCCCTTCGTCCTCCTGCGCCATGCGCTCCAGCTCGGCAAGGGAGTGGTCCGAGTAGAGGACGGTGGACGCACCGTACCCGGACTTGGCCCGCGCGGTGCGAGCCTGCTGCTCCTTCGCGGCAACCTTCTCTTCAAGGTCCATCTGGACCTGTGCCCGCTTAGCCAGGTTGAGCTGGCGTTGGGCATCTACAAGCCCCACGTCGTGGGTGTCGGCAACGACTGTGGGAAGCTTTTTAGCCCTATTCTTTTTGGGCTTACTCGTCGTGGAGTCTGACGAGCATGACCCAGCCCTCAAGTAGGCCCGCTTCTGTGCCTGCTGGCGACCTTCCGCTGTCGCCGTCGAGGCATCCGACTCAAACGTGACGGACTCTACGTCGGAGTCCGAAAAATCGTCTGGCCGAACAAAAACGCTAGCCGCAGATGGTGCGCGGCTCGCATCCGATGCCGATGCAGACTCATCGGCATGGCCCTGAGAAGGGCCTTTGGTAAATTTCCCTTTCCGGTCTCTATTAACTTTCACAGGCATTGTCACAGATTTCGGCATACTGAATAATTATAGAAAATAATTATTAATTGTGACCATAAGCAATAGTTTTTGGGGATTGGACAGGCTTCAATCTTTCTACTCAAGCCTCCGGAAGTTTAGAGTTCAGAAGACTGACAATACCTTGGAGGTATTTTCCCGAAGTCTAAGGATACACTTATCATCGGGGTTTTGGAACTAGTCCAGCCAGTTTGTCCCCGCCTCCAATAACGTGAGTTATCGGAACAGGGGTCACTACCAAATAAAAGACAGCGGTTATTTTCGATTATGTAACAATACGTTTGACAGTAGTAGGCGCTGGTGTTTGCCAGTTAGAGGGGTCCCTATTTTAACACACACACCGCCAAACTGTTTTTCATCTACTCATAAACATGACAAATTATCTGTAGCCTTGCCTTAAAACTACAATTTATACACCGTAAGTCTATTCTGTCATCTGTCTTAAAGAGGTGCTAAGCGCCTTAGCACGTATAATACAGATGACAGACAGTTAAATACGGCCCCGGTCTGTACCGAGCATTTACAATTTGGTTACTAATAAGGGGTTAAATAGCCCTGTGAACTACATAATATACACACATAATACAAATATATACAGAGACAATATATACATTTACATACACATATAGATAACAATACACGCGGTGCCTGACGGTGTTCTGTTGCGTTTATTTCGGAATGAAATAAACCAATAACAGGCGGCACCACGAGAAGGTATCCGTCAGACTTGCCTTAGGGATCATCACGACTTGCGCTCTCCCCTAAGACCGTTGCCTCCTTACCCATCCGGGATGAGTAAGGAAGGCCTGAGTTTATCCAAAACAAGCAGCGCAAGGCATGCAAGCTAGGCAAAGCAACTATTAATGAATAAACCCAGACCCGCCCAACCTAACCTAACCTAACCTAACCTAACCTAACCTAACCTAACCTAACCTAACCTAACCTAACCTAACCTAACCTAACCTAACCTAACCTAACCTAACCTAACCTAATTTGTGCATAAATGTGCGCCAAAAATTAAATTTGTGCGTCGTAAGGTTTTCGAGATATTTCGTTTCCTGCTGGAGTAACGTTTAGCAAAATCCATTTTCTCGAAAACCAATAATTGTGCGATCTTACAATAAAAGTATATTAGTAGCTCTTAATTTGTGCTTATTTGTGACACCATTAGATTTTCAAAAATCTGTACCATTTCTACGTAATTATGCATTTACGAAAATAAAAAAAATATGTCTAGCGCTAAAACGAACAAACGGTTGTACTCACTAAAAACGGTATTTGGTTCTTGTAATTCCATTCATAAAAAGTAAACTTATTAGACAAAATATACACGCATTTATCAATAATATCAATATATATCGCAACCGACAGTGTCATAGTTAGACATCAAAATGCAAGAAATAGAATTAACTCAACATGTTTCGGTGTTAACCAAAAGTTAGTGCGTTTAATGAAATATTTATACTGAAAATTTCAGCTTCATATGTAAAGTATTAAAGAAGATATGAACAAAAACTGAAACAATAGCGAGATTACTGGTTACCCGAGCAAATTCGAAAGATAGCAAAAAAGCGGCGGTTTCATACATATTGATGGTCTTCTTTAATAAGTAGTATTAATGGAAGCTCATGTCCGTACAGTCACGCATAAAATACTTAAAGAGGAATTTGTGATATTTTTTTATAATAGCGGTACGGTATTGTTTTTGAGTGAAATAAAGAGAAAAAAAAAATCAAACAATTGCCTTGTTTTTGAGTGAAATTCAGAAAAAAAAAATATTGAAAGAAATCAAACTTTTTGTCGGTCGGTGTTAAATTCATGTGAAAATCAAACAATTGCCTTGTTTTTGAGTGAAATTAAGAGAAAAAAGAATATCAAACAATTGCCTTGTTTTTGAGTGAAATTCAGAAAAAAAAAAATTGAAATAAATCAAACTTTTTGTCGGTCGGTGTTAAATTCATGTGAAAATCAAACAATTGCCTTGTTTTAGAGTGAAATTAATAGAAAAAAAAATCAAACAATTGCCTGGTTATTGAGTGAAATTTAGAAAAAACAAATGAAAGAAATCAAACTTTTTGTCGGTAGGTGTTAAATTCATGTGAAAATCAAACAATTGCCTTGTTTTTGAGTGAAATTAAGAGAAAAAAAAAATCAAACAATTGCCTGGTTATTGAGTGACATTTAGAAAAAAAAAATTGAAAGAAATCAAACTTTTTGTCGGTCGGTGTTAAATTGATGTGAAAATCAAACAATTGCCTTGTTTTTGAGTGAAATTAAGAGAAAAAAAAATCAAACAATTGCCTTGTTTTTGAGTGAAATTCAGAAAAAAAAAATTGAAAGAAATCAAACTTTTTGTCGGTCGGTGTTAAATTCATGTGAAAATCAAACAATTGCCTTGTTTTTGAGTGAAATTAAGAGAAAAAAAAATCAAACAATTGCCTGGTTATTGAGTGAAATTTAAATCTTTGTCTTCTTTGGCCAAACAAAAATCGATTTACCAGTGGAACAATCGATTTTATTTGTTCCATAATAGAAATAGGGGACCACCGTGTCTGTCTGTCTGTCTGTCTGACCTTTGAAGGGCAGCCATGTTTGGAACTGTAATGTGTAGCCGAAGTGAAATTTTCACAAAAGTCTCACCAAGTGTCTGAAACGAAAATTAGCGATAAATTACCTACGTTAATAGATTGCTAATACATTTTCAAACGCAGATTGGTGGGTTGCAGAAACCTTCAAAAACTGACTGTTTGTCAACACTGTTACCAAGTTAATTAACATTAACTAGCTAATAAATTGCCACATGTCCATGTGATATTATTAATCAAATTCATATTATTGAGAACAACTAATTATCAAGTTATGTATAAGTGTTACATAATATTTTGATATATGACTGTATGTGTGTTTAATCTGTAAACTCCATAGAAATGGTAAACATTCTATATTTACATAATATTAACTTTTTCATTAATTACACTGCCATCAGGGTGGAACTAAATTAACAGTTACAATTTTGTAAATTGCATAAGGATCGCATTGAAATATTTGATTGTTGAAAGGCTATTTGTTTTTCAATAATTATAATATGCACTGATCAATACACTATACAATAATATATAACTTGATCCATCCTCCGCTCTTGTATTTATTCGCTTACAAATTATTTATATATATCATCTCGATATTCGAAACGTAGCTCGTCGTGTGTGGCCCGTAAATGTAAACAAGAAGCGTGTGCGATATCATTATTAATGCATAGTTATACGTAACCATAACAATAGTTAAAAATTACCGACACGGCGGTGGAAGTGACAATTACAATTTTAATCACCGCGACATTTGAATTTGTAGCACATCAGAGATCAGCGTTGAAATGGTCAATCGGCGTTAGTAAGCAGCGGCTAAATTGTACAAGTGAAATTAATAGGTATGCCATATATAACAGGCAACTGTTTAATTTTGACATTAATTAAAAACCAACGGACAAAATATTTTTTTTTCCATAATTACACTGAAAAACAGGCAATTGTTTGATTTTCACATGAATTTAACACCGACCGACAAAAAATTTGATTTCTTTCAATTTTTTTTTTTCTGAATTTCACTCAAAAACAAGGCAATTGTTTGATTTTTTTTTTCTCTAAATTTCACTCAAAAAAAGGACAATTGTTTGATTTTCACATGAATTTAACACCGACCGACAAAAAGTTTGATTTCTTTCATTTTTTTTTTCTAAATTTCACTCAATAACCAGGCAATTGTTTGATTTTTTTTTCTCTTAATTTCACTCAAAAACAAGGCAATTGTTTGATTTTCACATGAATTTAACACCGACCGACAAAAAGTTTGATTTCTTTCAATTTTTTTTTTCTAAATGTCACTCAATAACCAGGCAATTGTTTGATTTTTTTTTTCTCTTAATTTCACTCAAAAACAAGGCAATTGTTTGATTTTCACATGAATTTAACACCTACCGACAAAAAGTTTGATTTCTTTCATTTTTTTTTCTAAATTTCACTCAATAACCAGGCAATTGTTTGATTTTTTTTTCTCTTAATTTCACTCTAAAACAAGGCAATTGTTTGATTTTCACATGAATTTAACACCGACCGACAAAAAGTTTGATTTATTTCAATTTTTTTTTTCTGAATTTCACTCAAAAACAAGGCAATTGTTTGATTTTCACATGAATTTAACACCGACCGACAAAAAGTTTGATTTCTTTCAATTTTTTTTTTCTGAATTTCACTCAAAAACAAGGCAATTGTTTGATTTTATTTTTCTCTTAATTTCACTCAAAAACAAGGCAATTGTTTGATTTTCACATGAAGTTAACACCGACCGACAAAAAGTTTGATTTCTTTCATTTTTTTTTTTCTAAATTTCACTCAATAACCAGGCAATTGTTTGTTTTTTTTTCTCTTAATTTCACTCAAAAACAAGGCAATTGTTTGATTTTCACATGAATTTAACACCGACCGACAAAAAGTTTGATTTCTTTCAATTTTTTTTTTCTGAATTTCACTCAAAAACAAGGCAATTGTTTGATTTTTTTTTCTCTTAATTTCACTCAAAAACAAGGCAATTGTTTGATTTTCACATGAATTTAACACCGACCGACAAAAAGTTTGATTTCTTTCAATTTTTTTTTTCTGAATTTCATTCAAAAACAAGGCAATTGTTTGATTTTTTTTTTCTCTTAAAATCACTCAAAAACAAGGCAATTGTTTGATTTTCACATGAATTTAACACCTACCGACAAAAAGTTTGATTTCTTTCATTTGTTTTTTCTAAATTTCACTCAATAACCAGGCAATTGTTTGATTTTTTTTTCTATTAATTTCACTCTAAAACAAGGCAATTGTTTGATTTTCACATGAATTTAACACCGACCGACAAAAAGTTTGATTTATTTCAATTTTTTTTTTTCTGAATTTCACTCAAAAACAAGGCAATTGTTTGATATTCTTTTTTCTCTTAATTTCACTCAAAAACAAGGCAATTGTTTGATTTTCACATGAATTTAACACCGACCGACAAAAAGTTTGATTTCTTTCAATATTTTTTTTTTCTGAATTTCACTCAAAAACAAGGCAATTGTTTGATTTTTTTTTCTCTTTATTTCACTCAAAAACAATACCGTACCGCTATTATAAAAAAATATCACAAATTCCTCTTTAAGTATTTTATGCGTGACTGTACGGACATGAGCTTCCATTAATACTACTTATTAAAGAAGACCATCAATATGTATGAAACCGCCGCTTTTTTGCTATCTTTCGAATTTGCTCGGGTAACCAGTAATCTCGCTATTGTTTCAGTTTTTGTTCATATCTTCTTTAATACTTTACATATGAAGCTGAAATTTTCAGTATAAATATTTCATTAAACGCACTAACTTTTGGTTAACACCGAAACATGTTGAGTTAATTCTATTTCTTGCATTTTGATGTCTAACTATGACACTGTCGGTTGCGATATATATTGATATTATTGATAAATGCGTGTATATTTTGTCTAATAAGTTTACTTTTTATGAATGGAATTACAAGAAGAACCAAATACCGTTTTTAGTGAGTACAACCGTTTGTTCGTTTTAGCGCTAGACATATTTTTTTTATTTTCGTAAATGCATAATTACGTAGAAATGGTACAGATTTTTGAAAATCTAATGGTGTCACAAATAAGCACAAATTAAGAGCTACTAATATACTTTTATTGTAAGATCGCACAATTATTGGTTTTCGAGAAAATGGATTTTGCTAAACGTTACTCCAGCAGGAAACGAAATATCTCGAAAACCTTACGACGCACAAATTTAATTTTTGGCGCACATTTATGCACAAATATAAGCTATCTGTCCATATACTTAATTTTTCTTTCCGATCATTCGATCAAAATTTTCCTGCTGGAACAACGTTACTCCAGCAGAATTGGTTTTTCCTTTTTTTTAACAAAACGGCAAAGTGCACAAATTTATTATTTGGTGCACATTTACAGCGTATAACGCACTAATTATTGGTAGAACTCAATTTATTCCAGGAGTGATTTTCTTGCTAGGGTAATGCATACGTTTAATAGCTTAAAATGTTGGGTAGAATTTGTGCCATCGGATCGGCACCAAAATTTTCAAAACAATGGGCCTCATAGTTTTTGCGTAATAAGCAAAAACATTTCTTCCCGCCTAAATATTTAAATATTTCGTTGAAAACGTTACTGAACGCGGCGTTGCCGTTCCGATAACTGTAGCTACAATCTGTCTTGAACCTTATTTCTATAGGGTTGGAACCTATTATCGCTTTCATACAAAATAAACGCCGTTGAGACATAGGCTAGGAGCATGAAGGTTTAAATATAATCTGTCAAATATTTTATACTATGCATGCTTTCCGGATATCAAAGGTATTGAAGCCGTCACTATTTATGAGTGGTCGTTTTAAAACTTTACTGGTTTCGAAAACTATCTTCCCATCGTTGCTATAGCGGTTTTTCAGTTTTCGTTCTGAAATGAAACTATTTAGAGTTTTGAAAATCCGACGTATTTAATAAGGATATATTACGCGGAAGTCCACGTTTGTAGCTAGTTAGCGCCTATTTCATTCGGCTGTATACCTAAGTATAAAAAGCTCCCATCGGTTTCGGAAACATTCGGTACCATAGTACTCGAACACACTCGAGTTTCGTCGGGTCGCTAACTCGCTAGTCGCTTCATGCATGCGTACCTACTCGTATGTATAGCAGGTATGTACCTATCTCACTAGCTTGCTGTTGTTTGTATTATTTGATAAAGCGTGATGTTTTTGCAGTCTGTTTTTAAATTTAGGTAGGGAAGGTCGTAGTGTATTTCGTTAATGTGAACAAATAAAATGTTAAATATTAGTTTATAGATACCTACTTAGTAAGTGTAAATACCTACATATTTTAGTAGCTAAATAACAGATTTTAGGGTTCCGTACTAGAAAACAGGAACCTATTACAAAGCAGCATGGATAGCTGACATTTATAGGTCTGTATCTTTGGAACGGTAATAGGTAACCGGATGAAATTTTCACAGAATGTGTGTGAATGTGTTAGTATGGCAGATTGCCATACTAACACATATTCAACAATTCTGTGTCGTCAACATATTCTGTGAAAATAAGCATTACGGTGTTTCACCAGGCAGCCGTTGCGCGTAGCGTATTAGAAAAAGATATATGGCTCAGTGGCATTGGATATGGACTGCCGCGCAGCAGGTCCATGATTCGAATCCCACCGCGGGCTTGAGCTTCACAGCATGATGGTACGGCATTTTGCGAATGACCGCCCGGCTAGAGACCACCCTCAAGTATAAAATCTGTCGCCAAGCACCTAACGGTGTGTTCCGGCAGCTGTCCTTGAGAGCCAGTAATTCTAGGTTAAGCCTGTTAACACCTTCGACCAGTTCATCACTTACCATCAGGTGAGATTGTAGTCAAAGGCATACCAATAAGCAATAAAAAAAAGTTGTATATATACATTTTCTTCGACTGGACTGATAATTTCTTATATATTCATATCCTGAAGGTCGTCCAATATTCCCAAAGGAACGTATTAAATGTCATCAATTATTTTAATAGTGCATTTGTGTTTGCATGTCATGATATGGTATGTTTCTTTTATGAAAGCTTATATCTTTTTTTAATTGCCAATTTGAAACGTTTCTTCAAACTGTCTTCTTTCATTTCTTCTTTGAACTGATTTCCAGATATATTTTGCAGTCATTACTAGTGCTAGGATTTTGGTCAGTATTATGTTTATATAATTTAATTTCCTGTATCTTATTTCCGGCGGTAAGACGGAGTTTTTACTCTCCTGTTAAGCTTGGTTAATCATTATTATGTCCTTCTCTTAACTCGTTTCCTGTTTTACTGGATAAATCGGTATTCTCTTCTTCTGTTAATGCGATTCTTATTTCGTTTACACATTCGGTATTTTGTTGTCCTGTTGTAACATCCTAGTTTCTATAAATTATGAATACTCTTTAAATTGCTAAGAGATAACAAAAGGTATACGCGAGACCGTAACTAGCTCCGACCGGTTCACCGACTTCCCCTCACCTCATACGGCACGGACTCATACGGCGATCGCATTCCTTTCGGCAGTCTACGCTAGCTACCGCTCGGAAACTAAGTACGATTATACAGTAAATCCCTAAGTAAACATTAGCTCAAAGTGGATTTGAATCCAAGTTATTGTTTCTCAGCTATATCATAGTGTTATAAGTGTATTAAGCCCCATACTGGGTAAGTGTTGTAATACTGTTACTTTACACTTTATTTAGATCTGAATACGGAATTTCTAATTACCCTCATCATGATAAATAAATACTAATTATTTGTAATGTTAGTGTAAACCTTCGATAAAATATACCCTAGATTCTGCGCGAACGCTCCAAAGTTAACCAAACAAAACTGTGCTTATAATGATCTGAAGCACAGTTTTGTCGTCAGTGACGCGCTGATCGTCGAGTGAAACAATGCCGAAGTGCTCTGTGAATAGTTGCAAAAATAATACACTTACAAAGCGTAAAATACATGGGATTGCGTATTTTCGGTAAGTTTTATACATATTTATAGTATTTTAAGTGATAAACATTCATTATTATTTAATTATCACCTCCAAATCAATACATCAACAAATTAAATTCCGTTACTCCTGTTACGCAGTTGTCTCTTTCGCACGCATAATAACATCCCATGCAAGACAAGAATAAGTGAGCGCTAATTCAGAACAAGTCTATTGGAGTCGCCATAATAATCTTTTATTTTACATTTTCCAACTTCAAAAAAGGAGGTTATCAATTTGACATGTATGTATGAAATATTATTAGAACTGCAACATATTCACATATAATATGGATTAGTGCTTACAAACATAATATATACAATATTTTTATGTGTGTGTGTGTGCATATGTATGTATGTTTTATGTACTAATACGTGTTACAGTGACTTGGCTTACTGATTGGAAAAACACCACAAAATCTTTTTCAAGTTCTAGTGTTCCGGTTTTTCATCGATGTTGTATGTTAATAATTTAATATCGAAATGTCCGAGCCACCTGCACAATCCTGAATGCACGAGGTTTAGCGTGCACTCTTATTATTACAGATGATTTTCAGAATGTATGTAAAGGTAATATGAATATAGTATGTAAAGGTAGTTTATAAATATTAAATATTGTATTACATATATAATGTATAACATTAACATTAACATTGTATTAAATAATTACTCAAACACGTTTACTTTATACATTTTGCTGTAACACGCAGGTATCTGAACTGCAATTCAGGTCTGATACATTATATTGTTATATTATTTGTTTTTTATTGCTTTTTGCTCTGTTTGGAATAAATAAATAAATATTAATGAAAATTAAAGCTGAATAATTAATATTCTGACTTCATTATAACAGATCCCTTTTCTATCTCCCAACATGGGCAAATAATCTACTACACACCTTTTCAACCCAGGCAAAACCAGGGTATATAAGCTAGTTGACTAATGCGGATAGTTAAAATTCCAATTATAAATGTCACCAAAAAAACTAATTACTAAATAATATTTTTAGTACGAGATTAGGAGTAAGTAACTCCATTGTATTTTATGTTCTATCACAGCAAAGGGTAATAAAATTTTACGAGCTCCCTTAAATGGCGCAGAGTAAAAGTGCTATATGTTTATTACGAAGTAATTGAAAATTAAACCTTATGCAACTGAAACAAGTGTGAATATTGTTAAATAACTTACATAAATTTACTACGTTAATTTTAAGATTTTTATGTGTATCTCAATAGACAGAAAGGTATAGGATAACTCGAGCCGTTTATATGCGTTCTGTCAATACGAAAAGTTGCATCTAGGGTATATTTTATCGAAGGTGTAAACTGTAAAATAACATTTTTAATGTGTATTCTATATTAATATAACCATCAATGCTTAGCTGTAGGTATCACCCATGCTGCGTATTGTCATGATTATCATACCAAAACTATTTAATTATCCCATGTCAACTGTCTTACTTGTAAAACTATTGAATGTATCTATTTCCGTATTCTTCTACTATAATATCATTTTATCATCTGAATAAATCATTCATGTAAACATCGCCTGGACTGCCTCATCTGATCACTGCTTCACACTACTATGCCTGCGCTATGCTATGACGCTGTTGTTGGATGTTGCAGTCAGGATGTGAAATCTGGACAGCTCATAAATCACCGGAATTTATATTACAGGGTTTTAATACCTGCTATACTACCCTGCCCAGAGCAGGCAACAACCGGAGGAGTCATCCGAATGTGTGCGTCACACTGGCAGGACCGCTGACAAGTGGAGGTCACGGGTGACCCTACCCTGGAATTCCAACTTCTAGCCAGGATAGTAGTTTTCTAAAGCGACTTGGACTTATTCAGTGTGTGTGAACCCCGTGCTCTGCCTAAAGACTGTTTTTTATTAATTATATTTTTTCTTATACATATAACTATAGTAGTTTTACTTCTTTGTGGCGCCTACCCGTCACAAATGGCGCCCAGATTAGAGAGCAGCACACTGAATTAGGTTCTTGTTGTTTAGTGGGTTTCTGGGTGTTGGTTGTTCCATGGCTTATTTTGATTTTTCCTGTTGTGGTTAAATATATTGGTGGGTTACCGTTGTATTTATTGTTATATCATATTTTGCTGTCATCTATAAAGAAAAATAATAATAATTAAAAGTTATACTAAAACCTAGGTCACCCACTTATGTTATATTAACTGAATCATTCGTGGTATTACTAATAAGTTTTGTTAGATATTAAGTAGTTTTAATTAAAATAATATTACAACACCTATCCAATATCTCGGCTAAATATATAAAATGTCTCATCCTATTAAATTTTTATCCTTACAAAAACCAGAACTTGAATACGAAGTATCCGTTCGTGCTTTGAAAGCTGGCGATTCTGTCCGCGAGTTACGGGAACAAATAGTTAAAATTAGCAGCAGCCTACCTTCCGAAGATATCTTAGAATCACATTTAGAAGCTATAGACGATTTAAAAGGTGTGAAGGAGTCGTTAATCAAGGCTCACACAAATATTCAGTCTCTAAAGACAAAATTCGACAAGTCACTGTTCTTAAGAACGGAAAACTTACTTAATCATATTTATCATCGTATGAACAGAATATCTGTCACACCTGATACGCGTGACCTTTACAAAAATGCTCAGTCTTCCTTTAATTCGTTTTACAAAGATTTGAATTGCATGAAACCTTCATCATCATCTTCTACAACTTCTTTAGAAAAACCAGCAGAACAGACAGTCTTAGCGGTATCTTGTGAACGAAACATAATGTCGGACATAAGTAAACTCAAATATTCAGGCAATACCTGCGTACGTGCCTTTATTCAGAAGGTAGATGAGTTTATCATTTCACGAGGTATTACTAGCGATAAAATACTAGTTTTTGCATTTGAAATCTTTACAGACGATGCATTACACTGGTATCGTTGCATCAAAGACAAAATTAAATCTTGGGAAGAGTTGGTACAGCTTCTGAAAGAAGACTTTAGTTCTAAAGACTATGATTATCGGCTTCTAGCTGAAATTCGTTTGCGAACCCAGGGTGAAAAAGAAAACATTACAATCTACCTATCTATAATGCACGGAATGTTTTCACGACTAAGCAAAGAACTAAGTGAAGATGATAAACTAGAAATACTGTTGCATAATATAAGGCCATGTTATGCCAGTACTTTGGCATCTTCCAGCGACATAAAAGACATAGCTCAGTTAAAAGCATTGTGCCGCAATTATGAAAATATACAAACTCGCTTAAAGCAGTTCCACGAGCCACAAATGGCAACTACAGACACTGTTGCACCTGAGTTCACATACAAATATAATGCATCAACTAGTAGAAATCACTTTAAAACAACAAGTAATTTTTTCAATAGAAATAATTTCGGTGCTAAATCATTTTCTAATAGTAATATGGACCGTAATGCAAACATACCTATAGCTGCTGTGTCTTCAAATACTGCCACTGAAGATCAACAGGTATTTTGTCCTAGGTGTCGATCAGACACACATACGCTTAGTCAATGTACTAAGCCACGCTTTCTCATTTGTTTCAAATGCGGTAAAAAGGATGTTCGTTATCCAGAATGTCCTGTATGTAACAGTCAGTCAAAAAACTAATATCCACGGGTGGTCGAGATCGTGTTACAGGCGACTACAGTAGGTTCGATGCTGCCGAATGGAACGATTGGTTGGGTGTTATATCAAAGTTTTTCTCCTGTTATACTGTCTCTTCAATCCGTGAAAAAGCTACTGACCACTCTAGACCCTACGTTACAGTCAACGTTAATGGTAATTCCATGTTGGGTTTACTTGACACAGGCTCTTCTATGCTCCTCATTGGTAATGGCGCTCACGAAAAGTTTGCTAATACTAATGCGAAAATTCTTAAATGCGACAATATACAATTTATGACTGTAGGTGGTCAAAAACTACTACCTGTGGGGTATATGCGCTCAACAATTTTATTCCAAAATCAGTCTCATGTTTTGACAATTTACATTGTGCCTGAATTAAGGGAATCCTTGATTCTGGGTATGGATTTTTGGAAAACTTTTAAAATATTTCCTAAGTATTTAAATGCTATACAATTATTTGAAAAACCTCATGCTTCTTCAGTTGAACCAACTATTAGTGAATTTGAACATATTTGTTCCTATGATCATTTAAATGATGAGCAGAGGCAAATGGCTGATGATATAATTGCCCGATACCGTGAGATTTCCTACGAAAATCGCGGCCTAGGTAGAACTCTACTTACAACACATGCAATTGATACTGGGGATGCTGCCCCCATACGTCAAAGATACTACAGGATGTCTCCCGAGAAGCAACGTCTACTGGTGGAACAGTTAGACGAAATGCTCAGAGAAGATGTAATTGAACCATGTGAGAGTCCATGGTCGTCGCCAGTTCTTCTTACACCTAAAAAGAATGGAGAACTAAGATTTTGTCTAGATAGTAGAAAACTTAATGCCGTCACAAAAAAAGACGCCTACAGCTTACCCTATATATCAGACATTTTGGAAAATCTTCGTGATGCTAAATATCTGTCAAGTTTAGACCTGTCAAAAAGTTTTTGGCAGATATTAATTAAAGAAGAAGACAGATGCAAGACCAGTTTTTATATTCCATCGAGGGGAACCTTCCAATTTAAATGTATGCCTTTTGGTTTAACTAATGCCCCTGCTACGCAACAAAGGCTAGTAGATATCCTCTTTTATGGTCCTGAATTCGAGCATATGGTATTTGTTTTCATAGATGACATCATAATTGTGTCCCCTACATTCGAAAAACATATCTGTTTATTAAACCGCGTACTTGACAGACTAAAATCGGCTAATCTCACAATTAACTTTACAAAAAGTCAATTTTTTCGTGAGAAACTGTACTATTTAGGATATTTAGTTGACAAAAATGGACTTCATGCTGACCCTACAAAAGTAGAAGCCATCCTCAACTATAAAACACCTACCAATCGCAAAGAAGTTCGTCGGTTCTTGGGAACTGCATCTTGGTACCGCAGGTTTATTAAAAATTTTAGCTCTCTTGCTGCCCCCTTGAATAAGCTAACTTCACAGGGCAAAAAAGCTCCTGCCTTCTGCTGGACACCTGAAGCTGACGTTGCCTTTCAGAAGCTCAAACAGTGTCTTGTGTCTTCTCCAGTATTATCGTGTCCTGACTATACAAAGCCATTTGAAGTTCACACTGACGCGAGTGATTTCGGTGTTGGCGCGGTTTTATCACAAAACTTGAACGGTCAAGAGAAGGTAATAGCTTATATGAGTAAGTCCCTGAGCAACCAAGAGCTTAACTACAGTGCAACCGAAAGGGAAGCATTAGCTGTACTTACTGCTATAGAACACTGGAGGTGCTACTTAGAGAACGGCGAAACCTTTATTGTTTATACCGATCACGCCTCATTAAAGTGGTTTTTAAATCTAAATAACCCCACAGGTCGCTTAGCTCGCTGGGGTGTACGTCTATCAGCCTATAATTTCATTATAAGACACCGTCGCGGCGCAGACAATGTAGTTGCTGACAGTTTGTCTCGCTCAGTGCCAATTGCGGCTATCAATACAGATACTACTAATTCTAATCCATCACGAACTAACGATGAGTGGTATCTTAATATATATAATGGCTGCCATCAAACTCCTACTTCGTTTCTAAACTATAGGATTGAGGATAACAAATTGTATAGATACGTTAAGAGTCTAAACCCTTTGAAGCGAGAGTTTGAATGGAAAGAAGTAGTTCCATTAGAGTATCGAAATGATTTGTTGATAAAAAATCACTCAGACCCTACATCTGGTCATTTCGGTACGTTTAAAACTCATAAGCGTCTTTGCTTAAATTATTTTTGGCCTGGAATATATCGTTCTGTATCAAAGTTTGTCTCTGATTGCGACGTATGTACTGCTCACAAACATCCCAATCACCCAATCTTAGGTACTATGGGTAGACCAAAACATTGCTCCAGACCATTCCAGATGGTGAGTATGGATCTGATAGGTCCACTACCTGTTACTCGTAAACAGAACACGTTTATATTCGTAATTACCTGCTGTTTTTCGAAATATTGTTTGCTATTTCCTATTAGACGTGCTACGGCAGAAATTATAGCTCGTATCATAGAAGATAATGTATTTCTTGTCCATGGCGTTCCTAGCACGGTTTTGATGGATAATGGTAGGCAATTTACGAGTAACATAATAAAAAATCTATTTTCGCACTACAAGGTTCCTAACGTACGATTTACACCAAAATACACTCCACAAGTTAACACAGTGGAGCGCTATAATAAAACCATAATGGTAGCTGTCTCTTCTTACATTGAAAATGATCACCGCCTATGGGATTCACATCTAAGCAAAATACAATTCGCAATGAATAGCTCGGTAAACGAAGTCACTGGATTTACACCATCTTTTCTGGTGTTTGGCCGTGAGTTAGTGAGTTGTGGATCGCATTATATTGATAATAGTGTAACAGATGATATGATATTTTCACCTCGTGATGAGTATGCCGAAAATTTAGGAACCTTACAGAAAATTTTCGATCAGGTTCAATTCTCCTTATTAAAGGCTAATTCTAGAAACTGTACCAACTATAATTTAAGACGAAAATATACCGAATTTGACGTAGGTGACATTGTTTGGAAACGAACATACTATTTAAGTGATAAAAATGACCGCTTCGCAAAAAAACTTGCTCCGAAATTTATTAAATGCCGGGTTGTTGCGAAAAAATCACCTCTCGTCTATGATCTTGAAGATATGGATAGAAACCAATTAGGAACCTGGCATATCAAAGATCCAAAATCTAAATTTAACAAAGGCTAGTTCCCGTCATTTTTGTATTATTACAGGCTTACAACTATTATAAATTGATTTTTTACTTATAAAACTAAATAAATATCTCTGATAGTTTTGAAGAACATGTAGCGGATTTTTGTAGGAAAAATCCTGACCTAAAAAGGGGGGTATGTAACATCCTAGTTTCTATAAATTATGAATACTCTTTAAATTGCTAAGAGATAACAAAAGGTATACGCGAGACCGTAACTAGCTCCGACCGGTTCACCGACTTCCCCTCACCTCATACGGCACGGACTCATACGGCGATCGCATTCCTTTCAGCAGTCTACGCTAGCTACCGCTCGGAAACTAAGTACGATTATACAGTAAATCCCTAAGTAAACATTAGCTCAAAGTGGATTTGAATCCAAGTTATTGTTTCTCAGCTATATCATAGTGTTATAAGTGTATTAAGCCCCATACTGGGTAAGTGTTGTAATACTGTTACTTTACACTTTATTTAGATCTGAATACGGAATTTCTAATTGCCCTCATCATGATAAATAAATACTAATTATTTGTAATGTTAGTGTAAACTGTAAAATAACATTTTTAATGTGTATTCTATATTAATATAACCATCAATGCTTAACTGTAGGTATCACCCATGCTGCGTATTGTCATGATTATCATACCAAAACTATTTAATTATCCCATGTCAACTGTCTTACTTGTAAAACTATTGAATGTATCTATTTCTGTATTCTTCTACTATAATATCATTTTATCATCTGAATAAATCATTCATGTAAACATCGCCTGGACTGCCTCATCTGATCACTGCTTCACACTACTATGCCTGCGCTATGCTATGACGCTGTTGTTGGATGTTGCAGTCAGGATGTGAAATCTGGACAGCTCATAAATCACCGGAATTTATATTACAGGGTTTTAATACCTGCTATACTACCCTGCCCAGAGCAGGCAACAACCGGAGGAGTCATCCGAATGTGTGCGTCACACTGGCAGGACCGCTGACAAGTGGAGGTCACGGGTGACCCTACCCTGGAATTCCAACTTCTAGCCAGGATAGTAGTTTTCTAAAGCGACTTGGACTTATTCAGTGTGTGTGAACCCCGTGCTCTGCCTAAAGACTGTTTTTTATTAATTATATTTTTTCTTATACATATAACTATAGTAGTTTTACTTCTTTGTGGCGCCTACCCGTCACACTGTTAACCCGCTTTTCGTGTTTTTCTACCAAACGAGAAAAAGTGTGTTCCACACACACATTAGAAACCACACATTCCATACACACAGACCAGAAATCAAAGCGGAAAGTTATAACTATTTATTTATTTATTTTATATTAATTATTACAGACATACCATTTACAATAATTAATCAAAAAAAAACAAATTTACATGGTCCTAAAAATAAATTACATAAATTATAAAATAAGTCATTCAGTCAACAGATTATAAATTACAATATTAAATAAACATATAATAAAACATTTGTCAATAGCGACGTGACAGACACTTACTATCAAGCGGCAACAGATAACATGTCACCTATGTTGACCAATGTTTTACTAGAAGAAATATATGCTTAACGTATTATTATATGTTCTATAAAATTATATGATATAGCGATACATAAATTCGCTGCACGTCCGCGCGTCTCTTGCTTGCGGCTGCTTTATGAATCTCTTATTTTTGATTCGGTAAGTCAGCCCTAAGAAAGCGCATCAGTCTTATGATGGTCAATGGTGAATGCTGCTATCATCGCGGGCTGTACATAGCGAAAGTAACACTAAGTCTAGCGCATTAGACACGTATTTGCGTTTACTGATCTGAGAGTGGTAGCGATTAAATTTGTAGGTATTTTTTCTCTTTGAAAGGACAGTGTTATATATATTAGTAGGTAATCTGTGCCCTGGTCTTGATTAGTAAATATAAGAGACTGAACTTACCATATTGCTTTCGATCAACGTTGCACCGTGGATCCACCTTGAAACTCGAAACGAGATTCAATGACTGACTGAATTCTTAGCCCGGCAGCACTCTTCATGCCGCAATCGGTATCCTACTAGATTGTATTATATATATGTATCATAATTGCAAATTCTACAACAACAGAACGTCCGCATCGGCCCCCACCATTCAGGGCTGCCGCCGACTCCGGTCATTCACTCACTTTGTTACCGTTTTGGCGCATTTGGTGCTAGGTCTAGAATATTTATCTCAAGGTCTTTAGCGCTTTTTTCTCATTACCATACGCTAAAAACGTCTAGTGAAATCTGGCGGAAAACTTTACATACATTACAAACAAGATTATCTTGATATTAGCTGGCAACTCAAGTTACATTGTGAGTTTATTATGTTCGCTAGTCTCACGGCAATGGACGAAGGACTTTTATTGACGCTACAGATTTTAGTACATGTACTAATATAAATGTTCAGTTAAACTTTTAGAGCGGACAACAGGGAAGTGTTCTGACATAGCACTGTACTACCAAAATATAAATCGCTTCCCTGGCAAAATACTTGAAATTGAAATGTTCTTAGATAAATATCCTTTTGATATATTATGTTTCACTGAAACATGGCTAAGAGCAGATAAAATGTTATTTAATGTTAAGAATTTTAGTGTAGGCAGTGCGTTTAACAGATCATCTGCAGAAGGAGGAGGCTGTATTATTCTTGTTAAAAATAACTTAAAATTTAAAGAACGCCATGACTTAGTCAGATGTTCTGTCGAACGTGTCTGTGAGGTTGCTTGTGTGGAGGTGGACAGGCATATTGTGTTGTGCGTATATCGACCACCAACAGATGAAGGTCGTGCTCAAAATTTTACAGAATTCTTAGCCACTCTGGAAAGTATACTACTAAAAATTTCTAAATGTAAAAAACCCATATTTGTATGTGGTGATTTTAATGTAGATATTTTATTGAAATCTAAAAATAAGACTGATCTTATTTCATTGTTTAAGTCATTTAATTTGAAATTTCTATTCTGTGAGCCCACTAGGATAACAGACACTTCAGCTACCTGCATAGACAATATATACTCGAACTGTAAGACTAAACAAAAGTCAATAATGAAGGGTGTTAGATCTGATCATGAGGGCCTGGCAATTACATTTGATGGAAGCAGAGAAACAGCGAGGTATGAAATTGAACATAGGCCGTTAACAACCAGTAGGCTAGAAATAATCAGTACCAATATAGAAGCTAAGCTTGCCATTACAAGTTTTTCTCATAGAGACCTGAATGACATTTATAATAGTTTATTTTCTTTAGTAAATACTGAGTTTCAAAAACTTTGTCCAAAAGTAAAGAAGCAAGTAAATGGAAAGTTGAAGTTCGGTGATTGGGCAACTACAGGTATTCGAAAAAGTAGAGATTATTTGTTTGATCTGTATCGCAGGAAGATTTTGACATCCTGCAAGCAGTTTTGTGATTATGTTAGGAATTATTCAAAAATGTTTAAGTCTGTTTGCTTGTGTGCTAAATCTCTTTTTATTAGAAACAAAATTAGCAAGTCTAAAAATAAAATAAAAACCATTTGGAAGACTATAAATACTGAGACTGGTAAAAATAAACCTAGAGATTCTACATATGTCTTAAATGTCGATAAAAATCAAATATCTGATCCAATACAAGTGGCAAATATATTTGAAATTTTTTTTCTAACTTACCCCTAGAAGTCACTAAGTCATTGGATGCATGTCCCGATGTAGCAGAAACTCTGCTAAAACATAATTTCCCCTGCAAATCGCCAGACTTTTCAGACACACAACAATATTTGAAATTATAAAGACATTTAAAAATTTAAACATTAAGAGCACCGAAGATTTGTGTGGTATGTCAGTTAAAGTGGCAGAGTCTATAATATGCATTATTGCACCATATTTAAAAACAATATTCAATCTTAGTGTTGATAAAGGAAACTTCCCCGACGTAATGAAACAAAGTAAAATCACTCCAATTTTGAAGTCGGGGGCTACATCGGTCCCTTGCAATTACAGACCTATTTCTATCTTACCTGTTCTGATTAAAGTATTCGAAAAAATTATGCTCAAACAACTTCTATCCCATTTTAATGAGCATAATATATTGAATGAGAATCAGTTTGGTTTCACAAAGAGCAGATCCACAACAGATGCAGGTGCTCAATTGATGTCACATATACTTGAAGCCTGGGAGAGTTCACAGGATGCTATTGCCGTATTCTGTGACCTTTCTAAGGAATTTGACTGTGTAGAGCACCGCACTCTGATTCGAAAACTTTCACATTATGGTATTCGTGGAAAAGCTCTGGATCTTATAAATTCATATCTGTCAGACAGGGTACAGAAGGTTAGAATAAATGGCAATACTTCTTCCGGGTGTTTGATAAGAATAGGAGTACCGCAAGGATCAATTTTAGGACCTTTTCTGTTTCTAGCATATATAAATGATCTGCCTTGCATGGTTAAAAATTTCTGCGATATAGTTTTATTCGCAGATGATACCTCCCTGATTTTTAAAGTAGATAGAAGGGATAGTGAACTTATTCAAGTAAATAATGTGTTATCTATGATCTCTTAGTGGTTTGCGGCTAATAATCTTCTGTTAAATTCAAAAAAGACCAAATGTTTAAAGTTTTCTTTACCAAATGTTACTTAAGTTGAACCAAACATTAAGCTTGGCCTAGATAAACTCTCTTTTGACAATGCGACATTCTTCCTGGGAATTTAAATGGATTCAACTTTACAGTGGAATCCTCATATACATGATCTATCTGGAAGACTTAGTTCTGCTGCATATCCTCTTCCCCGGGCCGTCCGAGGCGATCGGAAGTGTGTTAACAGCGATACGTATTTATTTTTATTTGAAAACCTGAGGGGTCAGGATATATTGGACGGAACGTGGTTTTATATGAAGGTGCAGATCAAACCAGTCTAGTTTGAGCCCTCTTTATCTTTATCTAAATACGAGCGCCGGCCGAGGATTGACAGTAACAGCGCAGGTACGTGGACTGACTGGCTCATAATATTTTGTTTACTGCATTACCTGTCTGCTGTTTATTTGAAACCGACCATAATTATAGCCGTTCCACGACAATAAAGAGTACATATTGTAGTCTCCTTGTACTTTCCATAAAACCTAGTTCTATGGACTCGTCTTTGGATAAATCTGCATCAGACTCGGAGATTAACTTGGCGGGAACCTTAAATAAGACTCCGACAAGTTACGTATTTCAACGTTTCAAGCGAACGAGAGAGGACATGGACGAGTCTATTACGAAACAACTGGAAGATTTTAAAACCGAAATAAGAACAATGAAACTTGTAAATGCATAAGCATAAATAAGGTCACACAAACTAAATATTTGGGCATAATATTGGATCAGAGACTGACCTGGTACCCCCATCTTGAGCAGGTCACTGACAGAATTAGAAAACTGAAATGGATTTTCAAAACTTTGAGATATGTGGTGCCAAAATATGCGACTAGTCACTCACAAAGTAAAGACACTCCAAAAAAATCTCTTAAATGATATATATGTTGCATTAGCCCAGTCAATTTTAAGTTATTGTATTCCTATTTGGGGAGGTGCGGCTAAGACTAAAATGATAGAACTGGAACGAACCCAACGAGCATTAATTAAAATAATGTATTTTAAAAATATGAGATATCCAACTGAAAGCCTTTATTTAATCAGTAATTTATTATCTGTGCGAAAATTATACATTTTACAGACAGTGTTAAAAAAACACAGCACACTACCTTACAATAACAGTATAGAGAAAAAAAGAAAGAAGAAATATGTCTTGCAGGTCCCCTATGTAAATACTACCTTTGCAAGTTGGGAGTACAATAAACGCTCAGTACAACTATATAATAAAATAAATACAGAACTTAAAATTTACGCTAAACCTTATTATGAATGTAAAAAAAATATAATTAATTGGATTTCTACTATTGATTACAACGAGACGGAAACACTTTTGCAACAACTTACATAAATAAACACAAGTAATATAATAAATAATTCAACATAAACAGATATTTAGAAATTTAAAGCATACATAAACACACACACACACACACACACACCCTCTTACACACACACATACACACACGCACATACACAAACATACAAACACAATAATAATTCAAGCAATTAAGTTACATATTGGTTACTACATAGTATGTATTAGATATGGAAGAGCGGAGGCTCCTACGACACTTGTTTTGTGTAACGTTAATCTTTGAAACAAAATAAAACAATTTGAATTTTTGAATTTGAATATGCATTTCGTAAGATAAGACAGCTAACAGACGTAGCTACTGCTAGGCTCGTTTATTTCGCGTACTTCCACAGTATTATGTCTTATGGTGTATTGTTGTGGGGAGCTGCTGCTGAGATAGAGACAATCTTTATCTTACAAAAGCGTGCAATTCGAGCCATATATGAAATGGGTCCTAGGGAATCCCTGAGAGATCTTTTTAAAGAAATTGATATTTTAACTTTACCAAGTCTGTATATATTTGAAAATATTATGTATGTTCGTAAAAATCTGAGCAAATTTAAATCAAACAGTGACAATCACGATTATAACACTAGGAATAAAGATAAAATACAAATAAAAGGTCCTTCTTAGGCAATTGTGTGCGGTTTTATAATAAATTGCCCAAACATATTACAATGCTCACAGAAAGAAAATTCAAGTTGCATGTGAAGAATATTTTGATAAAGAAATCTTACTACACAGTTTGTGATTACTTAAACGACAAAAATGCTTGGACTGGTTCGCCTCTGCCAAGTTAGCGCCTGTCACCTACGTAATGTAAATTAAGTATTGTAATAATTTTACTATATAGTATGTACTTAACACATTGTTAAAAAAACGTTTAAAAGAATGGCCCCGAGTTTCTTGCCCGTTCTTCTCGCAGTGGCTCTATAATTTTTGTTTGCTGAACGTGGCAGTACAATGTAGTATATTTCAATATTAAAATTTGTAATTGACCTTCATAAGAGCGTCGTAGACGCCTAAATTGAATAAATGATTTTGACACTGACTTTGACTTTGGAGAAAAGGCACATGGTTTATCTGATCGAAATAAAGTATAAATTTAAGGGCATGAGTTGCTTTTACTTTTCCAAATTCCCAATTTTTTATTTAAATAAAGAAGTATTACGGTTTTGGGTACCTAATCTACGTAACACATCAAGATGGCTTAAAAAAAATTGATACTACCTATGTAGTTTATAGTTTCTGACTAGGTATTAATTTATTGATTATTTATTAACTTATTTGAAAATGGCTAAAAAAATAAGTTAATATGGAAAAAACTCGCGATAGTTTTCAAAGTGAAGATTATATATTAAAACAAAAATTTTAATTTATTCATTTTAACAGATTATTGGAGACATTATTTACAAAATGTCATGTCCAAGGCGGGAATCGAACCCGCGTCCTCCGATATCGCGTCGGATGCCTCGGCCACCATAAATATTTATTTTAAAAAAAGCTGTATAAATGAAAATAGTTATTTGTTATACAAGAGTGCAAAGTTGCTTTTTAACCGCGTGTTCAATTTTGATGACCGAGCAAGCGAAGGATTGTAAAATTGAATCACGAGCGCAGCGAGTGATTCAAAATTAGAATCCTGAGCGTTAGCGAGGGAATCAAAAGAGCACGAGGTGAAAAATCTTTGCACTCGAGTGCAACACGTAACTTTTCATTCCACCTCAGCGAGGAAATGACTAAATGCAAAAATTGAAAAAAGAATACCAAGAAGGTTCCGAGTCTGAGTTTTTAACAAATTAAAAAAAAGTTTTATGATATATTCGGCAATGTTTTTTAATTCACAAACTTAGTGCACACGATGTTCTAAATTCAATTTACTTTATCCTCTAGAGAATAAAAACGGCTTTTCCACTCAGATTAAAAATACTCTTTCCGAGATGGTGGGATGAAAAATATAAAAACTTAGTTTTCATGGGTGTCCGAGAAAAAATCTCACTTTCACCCAAATGTCCGGGTTTTTTAAGATTTTGTCCGGCTTTAACACTTTAACGGCATCTGTTATTGAATATGTTTACTCCGTGTTTAAGCTTATTTGATTAGACTCGGTGAGCATATTCTGTACCTAAATAAACTCCTGAGGTCTAATGACGGAAAAGAACTAGATCGTAGGGACCTGTGCATGCATATAGCAAGTACACTGTGTTTAGGTGTATTTGATTGGGCTCATTCACTTTATTCTGGACATGAAATTCTGAGATCTGATGAAGGATAAGAAAACATCGAATGGAACAGTAACCTTTGGAATTTCGCGACTTGAACACATAGTTATAAGTATTTAACAGGACTTAACGCTCGTACGTAAAACCCCGTCTTATGTAAAAGATTCTCGCCATATCATCTAAATTATCGAAAAACTTACTCTTGAAACAGACGAGATTATGGTGAGTTTATTTTTACTAATGTTCCGGTAAAATAGTGTCTTGAGGTTATAAACGTAAAGTTGGCTAGTAACCACCTTCCAGAGAACTCCAACGTTCTACTACGACACCGTTTGGCTGTAAATTATTTCGTCTATCGTAACAAACACTACTTCCGAGTGCATGGCGTTGTCTTGGTCAGTCCGGTGGCATCAGTTATGGTGAACATCTGGATGGAACCAAAATTTAATGGGTTTCCCTATTCTTTGGATTAAAAATTGCATACGTAAGCATTAGCAACTAAAAATAAATGAAAATATAATCCAAAAAGTATATATTTCGAGACTTTTCTTAGCAATTTAACTGTTTTTTTTATGCCTGATAGGTTAGCTTTTGACCACTATCTCACCTGATGGTAAGTGATGATGTGGTCGAAGATGTTGTACAGGCTAACCTAGAATTACTGGCTCTCATGGACACCTGCCGAAACACACCGTTAGGTGCTTGGCGACAGATTTTCAACTTGAGGGTGGTAACTAGCCAGGCGGGCACTCGCAAAGTGCCCTACCACCATGCTGTAACGACTGCCATCCTAAGACAACAACCGGGACCGACGGCTTAACGTGCCCTCCGAAGCACGGAAGCGCACAGAAGTAATGTCACCAGCGGTCACCCATCCAACTCATGACCGCGGCGGACGTTGCTTAACTTTGCTGATCGATTCAGAATGGCTAAGCAAACTTCGCTACGAGGGCTCACTTATGGGCGGGGGGCCCTTTTTCAATGTCCCGTAGTCCCACACTTTACCAAGAAGTCGTGGCGTATTCAACTGGTTTCCTTGAATGTCACAAGAAGTCACAAGCCGATATATATAACTTACCCCTTAACGGTTCGCTAGTCGCTCCGTCGAAGGGGGCTTAATGCAAAACACCCTTACCTTCGTTAACTGAAGTTAAATAGTCGTAGATTAAGGAATTTTAATTTCATCAATCGTCCCTTGAGCCCGATGGTAACGTAGAGGCCCGTAGACAGGAAACCGTTGCTCCCTTACTCCCAATGAACGTCCGACGCCCAAACTAACGATGACCGCACCGAACACAATCACACACAAAACAGCCGCTGTTTTGAAAACGGTATACATTGGCACGCCGCGTGCGTTTCTAGCGAAAAAAAATGTGCGTACACCCTCAAGTAGAAAATCTGTCGCCAAGCACCTAATGGTGTGTTCCGTCAGCTGTCTTTGAGAGCCAGTAATTTTGAGTAAGCCTGAACAACATCTTCGATCAAATCGTCACTTACGATCAGATGAGATAGTGGTAAAAGGCTAACCTATCAGGTATAAAAGAATTGCACAAGCTACTATGTAAAGAAGATGTTTAAATCAATTTAAGATAATTCATTGGTACCCCAAAATCAAAACATAAATTTCACCTACTTTTATGAAAAAGCTTTTAATTACTGGTATCACGTCTTTACCATCAGTGATGCACTCCGATTCTAAAAACAATAGTAGCTTCGCATACTGTTGTGTGCGTGATACATATACAATCATTTCAAACGTGGCCTGTTATTTTTTTTGCGATTGCAGAACTACTGTCTTTCTAGATCATGACTTGTAAATGCTATACCAATTTGGACTTTTGCAAACAAACTAAGAACTTTTATATATCACTTAATTTTAGTTGGTTTTCCATAACAGAATTGCGAACAATTATCTTTTTTTTTCCAATTATAATTACAGTATATTCGTAACCAGTTATCACTGATAGATGTAGAGTGTAGGATTAGATTAGAATGCAATATCTTGGTCAAACAAAGAGGATGTAATAAAGATCTAGTAAATAGGTCAACATTCTTAGAGAAAAAATACCTACCTACATATCTTGTAAATATTGGCATTATATGGTTGTCAAACTACACAACACCTTCTCCTAGTCTATACATTTACTGTTTCTTTGTAACTTCTTCCACATATCCTTAACGTGAAAGCAAAAAGTAAGTTCTAACGCTATAGAAATAAGGTTCAAAACAGATTGCAGTTACAGCGAACGGGACGGCAACGCCGCGTTCAGTAACGTTTTCAACGAAATATTTAAATATTTAGGCGGGAAGAAATGTTTTTGCTTATTACGCAAAAACTATGAGGCCCATTGTTTTGAAAATTTTGGTGCCGATCCGATGGCACAAATTCTACCCAACATTTTAAGCTATTAAACAGTAGTCTAGCCTTTCCCGTTTGAGCTGTACAGCATGTGCTAGCTGGGGACATGTGTCTCCAGCTTACACGTTTATTTGAGCTTGTAGCTCCAAAACCTTAATAGCCACAGACTTGAAAATTTTAGTGCCGATGGCACAAATTTGGCGCTAAATTTTGACATATTATACAAAGTCGTAGGCCCATTCGTTCAGAAGATACAGATGAGCAGCTGTAGACACGTGGTCTCCAGCTTACACGTTGTAATCGGGTCATTACTACTACAGTTTTCAAGTAGGGCGTTTCAATTTTTTTGTGCCACTGGCACAAATTATGCGCTAAATCTCTGGCTATAGTATATAATCACATCTTCAGCCGTTTCGTATATACAGCATGTGTCAGCTGGAGACCATAACGCCAGCTAACACACTAATAATCACGTGTAGCATCGAAGTTTATTTGGCACCTAAATTTTGAGTTGGTATTCATAATTGCACTAAATCGGCTCTAAATATTGGCATATTCAGAATTAAGAAATTTCAATTGAGTAAGCTGGAGACATACACATTCCACGGGGCAGCCACTTGCCGTTACCCTAACTCAACATAAATATCGTGTCAACAAAACCAACTAACCATTATTTAATTGCTGAAAGCTAGCCTTTCACCACTATCTCACCTAATAGTAAGTTAGAATACGGTCAAAGATGATATCAAACTAATCTAGAATTACTGACTCTTAAGGACAGCCGCCGGAACATACCATTTGGCGCTTAGCGACAAATTTTCTGCTTTCTACCCGCGGTTAGCCAGGCTAATAGAATATAGAAAGCATAGGAAAAAGAAGCAATTGTTTTTCGATATTGGCGCCTACACATAATTTTTATGTGAAACCAAATACCAATTGTACCTAATTCCATTACATTTGCGAGCTAGAGAGGGAAAGATTTTTATCATCTCCTGGGGAGATATGTCTCCGGTCTATGCTATGCCCACTTTGTAATAAACATTTAGCGCCTTCTGGATAACTAATTATTAAATTTACGTCTTTGCATGAGCATTCAAACTGTTATTTACTACTCGATTTATAGAATACTCTGTTATACTCTAAACCTAGTTTTGAATTAACCGCCATCTACACTGAGAAAAAAGACCTTCCGAAATACGGAAGGTGTTACCGTCCCTTTTGACTCAGCAGGAAATTTACCTTTCTACTTGGACGGATTAAATTAAACATTTTTACCGTCTAAAAATTTCCTTCCAAACAATATCCTTCCAATCTACCTTCTGTTTTGGCGGGTTATACGAATCACAATTTACCTTCTAAATTTTGGTTGGAAATTCCTGCTGAGTCAAAATAGAAGGTAAATAAAGGTCGGAAAATATCAGGTGGTAAGAGAGCTTTGTTTCCTTCTACTATGTTAACCTTCCATATTTTTCCTGCTAAATTAAGACAGAAGGTAATAAACCTTCCAATCTAAAAGGTTAATACAGAAGAAAATTGGATGTAAGAGGAAGGTAATTCCAGTATTTTCCTTCTAACTTATAGACTACCTACCTACGATGGAGGAAAAATCAGTGGGTATATCATCATTATCCTTCCATTTTAAAAGTGTTTACCTTCTGCTAATCTGAAATCCTCCCAATCTAAAAGGTTAATACAGAAGGAAATCAGATGTAATGGGAAGGTAGCTCCAGTATATTCCTTCTAACGTATAGACTACCTACCAACGATGGAGGAAAAAACAGTGGGTATATGAACATTATCCTTCCGATTTAGAAATATTTACCTTCTGCACATTGGATATCACCCCCAGTCAAAAGGTAAATTCAGAAGGTAATCGGATGTAATAGGAAGGTAATTCCAGTATTTTATTTCTTAATTATGAACTACAGGGAAGGAAAACGCGGTAGGTATGTGAGCATTTCCGATTTATCCTTCTAATTTAGTAGTGTTTACCTTCTGCTAATTGGAAATCCTCCCAATCTTAAAGGTAAATACAGGAGGAAATCGGATGTAATAGGAAGGTAATCCCAGTATTTTCCTTCTAGCTTATGGACTACCTACCTACGAAGGAGGAAAAAGCAGTGGGTATATCAGCATTATCCTTCCAATTTAGAAGTGTATACCTTCTGCTAATCGGAAATCCGTCCAATCCTAAAGGTAAATATAGAAGGAAATCGGATGTAATGGAAAGGTGATTCCGGTATTTTCCCTCCAACTTATAAACTACCTACTTACGATGGAGGAAAAAGCAGTGGGTATACAGCATTATCCTTCCATTTTAGAAGTGTTTGGAAGGATAAAGAGTGCCTTCTGTCACTGATGACACGTAGCAGCGACAGGCAACACCGTCGTTGCTGTGTGTCATAAATGACCGAAGGCAACCTTAATGCTGATAAGACACATTGCATTTTCCTCCGTAGATAGGTATTTCATAAATTAGAAGTAAAATACTGAAATTACCTTTTATTTATAATACCCCATTTACCTTCTATATTCAACTTGCAGATAAAAGAGTTCACTGTGATTCTCAGACGATAGCACATCTTAACTGGAAAGATAATAATGCTGATATAACTACCTCATTTCTTCCGTCATAGTAAGGTAATTCATAAATTGAGACAAAAATCTTCGAATTACCTTCATGAAACACCCAACTTTCTTCGGTATTTATCTTCTATATATGTGATATTATTAACCAGAAAGAAGCAGAGTTCTGACTTCTGAAATGGAAAAAAAGCTTCGGTTATAAGTTTTTATTATTAATATTGATCAACATATTAATTATTATAAATTTCTAATATTATAAAATGAATGGTGATAACAATGCAAGTCTCGTAAGCGATTTAATTAAATTATATAATTTACATAACGGATAAAATATAATTTAAATAACTATTTGCCACTTTAAAAACAAGATATAACACAACCAAAGTGAAATTAAAATGACTATCTGGACCTCTAGACTAAATATTGATTATTATATTATCTTGCAAAATCAAATAAACACAGAACAGAGCCTCGCTGCAGCGAGGGTGGCAGCCGGCCGCCCGTGGCGTGGCTCTGCACGGCCTTGTTCAGGGACACTTGGGGCGTTGAGCGGCGAGTGTGACGTCACGATGCGCGGGTAATAGAAGCATAATATTATGCTCATGTATGAGAGCGTTCGTTCTGATCTGAAAGGACAAGAGAGGTGATTATATTGTACAGTCTTGGGTTACAAATTATATTGTATTGTAGGCGTATAATGTCGTTAAACTTACATTAGTTGGGCCAATATTAGGGGCATGGAATATAAAGCTTATACGATTTAAAATAATCCCAGGGTTCCTTTTGTTTCTTTTAATTCTTTCATGAGATAATCATGACTTTTTGTCGATGTTTTGGTATACTGTTCGGCAAATCATAAATTTGACTTTTTATTCCTTCATCAGTTTCTGGAAATAAAAAAATTACATCAAAATTCAAATATCGTTAATTATTTATATATATAAACAAACTATTTAATATGTGTAATGTTACTATGAATGTCCGCAGCGAAATGTATTTTCACAAGTTGTACGTAATTGCGAGCTTCATAAGACGTGAAGAATAAACTTACCCGAATGGTTTTATTTCACATGTTAGAAATATCTGTTATAGTAGCTACATTATTAATTGTCACTATCTAAAACACTGATTAGACTAATTTTAAATACAGCACTGTTTTTAATTGGTATTTTCAAGGTAAGAGATAAAAATCTAACATTAGAAGTCTCCAGTAAATATACCGCTGCCTGTGTAGAGCGCGTCCCGCGGTACAAACGATTAATGATGACGGCACGTCGTGGATGTTTGGCCGCCGCCGCCAGGTCGACGCCCACTATCGCTAGTATTGCCAGATCTCGTTTCCAAATCCAGGAAATGACAAAAAAAATATGATTCAAACGGATAAATCAAGATATCTATTAAAAGATTCATTGTTATTTAAATTTTGTATACACTTTGGTGTTAAGCTCTGAAATATTTTTTTCATTGACCAACAAAACCACAAAGAAAATTGGTTATATAATCTTACAAAAAATACCAGTAAGATGGACAGTATGTTTTGCAATTATGTTTTTGTGATATATATTTTTGTGTATATAATATTTTTACATTGTTCTTTGAATGCAGTCAGTATAAAAAAGTTAGAAAACAATAATTACCTACCACTACAATGCGTTTGAAACAGGGTAAAAATAAAGTTAATCATACACAATTTCAAATGTTTGAATTCCTTTATTTAGTGTTGTAATTAAGTTATACAGGTTAGGGCAAGTTTTGTTAGTTGTAACCTATCGGAGTCTTCCATGGTGGACCCGATTTTCTTATATGTAACGGTTCGTCTGGATTATTATTAATATGTCAGCATTTGGAAGGTGGCGCCGTTTGAGGCTAAAGATAATAACTAGCAATGGGTTATCAAACCTATAATGTATAATTAATCAAACCTATGCATATAATCATAATGATACAAGCAACGAGAGCAATTATAGTAAAATCTCTTTAACGTTATCGTCGTGTTAACACTTAATAAAGTGTCAATCTTATGAACATCACACAGCCTACAATTTACTGAAAATTATACCAACTACCTAATGCAACAATACCACAACGAAATGATGATGAGGCCAGCAGCACCTAAATAGGTAATTTTCGTATTCGCTTAGATTTTTCCTAGAAAATAACAAAATTTTTTACTTTTTGCGTCAACATTATGTAGTTCATAAACGGTGCTATGTAAACTTATTACTAACCTTTACAGAATCATATTACCATCTTTGAAGATGTGTTTTTAATATCATGGTATACTAATAATGCACCGAGGCTACGGAACAACACCGTGGCATGCACGATATGCATGACGATTTATAGTAATAACAGACTAAAATATATATTTTTTTAATCCACATTAATTTTAACCAAACATATCTTTTGTGTTTTCATAAATGGATTAATATCCATATAATATCATATTGAAATAATTAAATTAAAATTTGTAAGGTTAGGTAACTAATTGATAAAACCTACGTAGTCCCAAATTATCTATTTCCCTTGTTAGTTTTAATTTTAATCTAGATTATCAGGATGGAAGAAAACGTATACGTTACAAATAGTCAGACTACCGGAAATATGTCCGAAAAGCTGGCAACACTGCGATGCAAGCATAATATTGGAAATCAGAAGGTAAATTCAGAAGGATTTTATCTTTTTCCGTCTAAGTTAATAGAACAAGTTTCAACAGGATCCATCATAGAATTTGACGGCTTAAAAACGGTAATTGGCTGAGCGAAGCGAGGTCTCCCAGTGTAAGGGAACAAATTGTCATTTGTAAGTATGACTGTATGTAGTACCTACTTAATGTTGCATAGAGTGGTATAGGAGTAGGGCGATCATGAGCATGATGACTGTATACGTGTACACACTAATAAATTAAGTGGTTCAGTATTATTTTATCAGTACTAATCAGTACTTAATATTATAAATGCGAAAGTAACTCTGTCTGTCTGTCTGTCTGTTACGCTTTCACGCCAAAACTACTGGACCGATTTGAATGAAATTTGGTATGGAGATAGTTTGAGACCCGGGAAAAAACATAGGATAGTTTTTATCCGACTGCGCAAAAAGAGGTTAATGTTTTCGCGCGATAACCGACATACGCGCGGGCGGAGCCGAGCCTGGAAAGCTAGTCAGTACTATAATATAATATTATAAATGCGAAAGTAACTTTGTCTGTCTGTCTGTCTGTCTGTTACGCTTTCACGCCAAAACTACTGGACCGATTTGAATGAAATTTGGTATGGAGATAGTTTGAGACCCGGGAAAAAACATAGGATAGTTTTTATCCGACTGCGCAAAAAGAGGTTAATGTTTTCGCGCGATAACCGACATACGCGCGGGCGGAGCCGCGCCCGGAAAGCTAGTATTATATATGCGAAAGTAACTCTGTCTGTCTGTCTGTCTGTTACGCTTTCACGCCAAAACTACTGGACCGATTTGAATGAAATTTGTTATGGAGATAGTTTGAGACCCGGGAAAAAACATAGGATAGTTTTTATCCGACTGCGCAAAAAGAGGTTAATGTTTTCGCGTGATAACCGACATACGCGCGGGCGGAGCCGCGCCCGGAAAGCTAGTTTTAAATGAATGGTCTTTATAACACACAAAAAAATTAATTGTCTTTATAAAACACTGAAAAATTCCCAAAAAGCTTCATAATGTAAAAATAAAGCGCTTGTATTGTTATTCGTTACGTATGTAAAAGTATTATTGTGTTTATTTTACGTTTTTACCGAAAACCAATCTTAAGTCAGGATTCTAAGTAACTAGTAGAGATTAGGACGGAATCTGGCATATTCGGACAATAATCAGCACAATCCACACTTATCTTTTCAAAAAAATATTATGAATACGACTCATGATATTAATTATTCTTTGAATAGAGTATATAAGAAATGAAAAGAGGTACAGTTTATTGATTTTGGACTAGGGAAACATTTTTCTGATAAGTAAAGTTGGCAATTCTACTAAGTGGACAATAACAGACACCCGAGTCCTACTTTTGTAGCCTACGACCTACGACTTTCAATTTGTCCCAAATGTTTGAAAATAATACTTTTCACTAGAAAAGTCGTATTTTCAGCGTTGCGGCCTGATTTTAAAATTATCTATCACAGAATACTAATGGATGGTAATTTCTTCCAGCATTGATCGAATAGTGGTGCTGTTATTTTCCACTAGATAAGACGGTAACTATTCTCCACAATCGTAAGATTAATCTTCGCTTTCCTCCCAAAACTGAAATATACCAATTCGTTCGGAGGGATATTATTATTTCGTTTGGGAGTACGTTCCCATTGATATTCAGTCCATATATTATACATCTAATTTGAATGGTTTCTCTTATATGCGAGCCTGGCTAATCGTCTGTTTTTGATGGAATAGTGGTGCCAATTTTTTTTTCAATAGTAAAGTGGGTAATTATTATTTAGGTAATTATTTTTCGGAGGTTTAAAACTACATACTCTTACTTACACTGATTTTCAAGGGAAAATAATATTATTTGGGAGAAAATTAATATTTGACAAATGTTCCTTGTGATGATAGTTCCTCCAAATGTTATACACCTAATTGGGTTGGTAATCATTTCAAGCAATAGTATCTAACCCTTTCGTTTTTGATGGAATAGTAGTGCCTATTTATATCCCACTAGTTAAGAGAATAAATATCCTTCAATAACGGAGGGTAATTCTGGGCTTTCCTATTGACTTTTTTCTAACGAAAACTTACAATTGAATTGGGGGATATTATAATCTGATTTGGAAGGATGTTCCTTTTGATATTCCTTCTAAATGTGAAATATCTAATTGAGATGATACATAATTTCTTCCAACAAGCATGTCTGATCCTTTCTTTCTAATGAAATGGTAGTGCTGCTTTATTTTCTACCAGTTAAGGTGGTGAAAATTCTTCTATATTGAAGGGTTAGTCTACATTTTCCTTCCGTCACTTTTCTTACCGAAAAACTACAATTGATTTGGGAGTATATTATCATCTAACTAGGAATAATGTTCCTAGAAACCTTGCCTCCTGATATGTTACACTTAATTGGGATGGTAATTCCTTCCAGCAACCTGTCTAGTCTTTTCGTTGCTGATGAAATAGATTCCCCACCAATTAAGCGGGGAAATATTCTTCAATATTGAAGGGTTATTCTGAGTTTTCCTTTTGACGCTGCTTCTACTGAAAATGTTTTATTGATTTGGAAGGATACTATCATCTATATTGGAAAGATGTTTCTTTGCAATATTCCCTCCAAATGTAACACATTTAATTTGGATGGTAGTACCTTCCAGCTAGCCTGTCTAGTTCCTTCGTTTCTAATGAAATAGTAGTGCCACTTTATTTCTCACTAGTCAAGAGGGTCTTCAATATCAGAGGGTTTTTTTGTTGTGGTCGAAGATGTTATTCAGGCTTACCTAGAATTACTGGCTCTCAAGGACAGCTGCCGGAAAACACTGTTAGGTGCTTGGTGACAGATTTTTTTCTGACAGATTTGCTTAGCTTTTCGGTTAAGAACAGCTTGGCAAAATTCGCTAAAATGGCTTCAAAGGGAGCTGAGCTTTCCATCCTAAGCTTTCCATCTGACATCGTTCCTTCCGAAAAATTACTATTGCTTTGGGAGAATATTGTCCTCTCATTTGGAAGGCTGTTACTTGTGATGTTCCCTCCAAATACGGTACATCTAATTTGGATGGTAATTCCCTCTCACCCATCCAACTAATCCTTTTGTTTCCGATGGAATAGTGGTAATATTTTCCCGCTGAATATTTCCCACTATTTTAAAACGATACATTTAGGAGGAATTATTATTATCCATCCATATTTAGTAGGAATATTTACCTCGAAGGAAATTCCTTCTTGGTTATTTCCTTCCAAAAAATCCATTCTTTATGTTCTTCTGTTTTAGATGGATTATCCTCTCATTTGGAAGGCTGTTACTTGTGATGTTCCCTCCGAATATGATACATCTAATTGGGATGGTAATTCCTTTCAGCAAGCCTGTCTAATCCTTTCATTTTTGATGGAATAGTAGTGCCACTTGATTTCCCACTAGTTGAGAGGGTGAATATTCATCAATATCGGAGGGTAATTCTGAGCTTTCCTTCCGACACTGTTCCGAACGAAAAATTTCTATTACTTTGGGAGAATATTATCCTCTAATTTGGAAGGATGTTCCTTGTGATGTTCCCTCCAAATGTGATACATCTAATTTCAACGGTAATTCCTTCTCACCCATCCATATAATCCTTTTGTTTCCGGTGGAATAGTGGTTTATATTTTCCTGCTGAATATTTCCCACTAATTTAAAAGGATTCATTTAGGAGGAATTATTAGAATCCATATATATTTAGTAGGAATATTTAGCTGGAAGAAATTTCCTTCTTGGTAATTTCCCTCCAAAAAAAATCCTTTCTTTATGTTCTTCCGTTTTAGATGGATTTAATCCATTACCTTCTAAATTTCAGAAGGAATTTGGTAGTTTTCCGATTTAAAAGGTAAAGCGAGGAAGGAAAAGACGCAATTTTGGAAGGAAACGGTTTTAGAAGGTAATATTCGGAAGGTATACCAGGAAATTTTTCTCAGTGTATACAATGCAAGTAGAATTTCATGGGCGTGACACTTTCAGGCAGTTTTGTCTCAATAATTTCTTAAAATATATTTAAAAGTTTCTAAGTTCTTTCTATTAACTATACCCAATAAACTGAAAAATATATCCTAAACCCACATCTAGAAGCGATGCAGGAGCTACACGCGCCACACTCACCGAATTAATTAATCGCTATAGGTATATATTAAGCATTTCTGAATGAATTCGAACTCAGTTCAATTCAATAGAATATTTGTGCTTCGTTCACGATAGTAACGCCACCATACCTATATCTACCGCCAAGCAATGTTCACATTACTGTGTTCCGGTTTGAAAGGAACCCGTACCTAGGTTCCGGTGAAATTATAGGCACATGGGACACGACTTTAGTCGTCACAGTGTTGGGGGCAGTGAAGTTCTCTAATTGTGTCAAACTGCATCTGTTATAGGCAGAGATTACCGCTTAATCCAGATGGGTTCGTGCTTGCTCCATCACAATAACATTAAAATCAAGTCGAATTGTGTATCTTCTGCTGAGCATCCTTATTTTTATTTTCAGCTGATAGACAAACTTTTGACGTCTATTTCACCTACATAATAGTGATACCACGGTCGAAGAGTATATTATGTCATGATAGAAGAGGTTGGTCAGGCTCTCCAGATCAGCTGCCTCAAACACCATTAAGTGTTTGGCGACAGATTTCATATTGAGGGTGGTATCTATACTCTGGTTTTTAATTCGAGATCAAAAATGTAAACAAAGGGGTTAACCGTGCAAAAAATTACAAGTACTCAGTAACTGTACCAATTTTGGAAACGGATGAGGTATTTAACAAAAAAAAAATATTTTAAGCTTTAATTGATTTCTGTTATATTAACTATAAATAAAACACTTTTTTATATGCGTACATATTTACGTATATATTAAAGCCTGAAAAAAATTGTGTAACAATTTTTTGTTTTTAATTGCCACACTGCCGAGATCGTCAACATTTTCCAGCTGACGCCATTTTAGCTTATTCGTAACTAGCTTTCTGGGCGCGGCTCCGCCCGCGCGTATGTCGGTTATCGCGCGAAAACATTAACCTCTTTTTGCGCAGTCAGATAAAAACTATCCTATGTTTTTTCCCGGGTCTCAAACTATCTCCATACCAAATTTCATTCAAATCGGTCCAGTAGTTTTGGCGTGAAAGCGTAACAGACAGACAGACAGACAGACAGACAGACAGACAGACAGACAGACAGACAGACAGAGTTACTTTCGCATTTATAATATTAGTACTGATTCCTATCAAAATTTTTAGATTCGAATGTGATTCTCGCCAATTAGTTTTCTTGTGTCTGTTGAATTTCTTCGTTATTAGTTATTGTTTTTATCGTTTATAGTTATTATTAGAGAGTTGTGTTCAGTTTTTGTTTATTGTTACGAAAAGATTATTTCCGTAATATGGAGGCTGGGGCATCCAAACTAGAGCTTGAACCCGGCTCTTCAACAACGAAAGATATTGATATCTCTTGTTAAGAACCGTCATAGCAAATCTTCGAGTGCTTTCGAAAAGTTGATGGTGATGAAAGCTTATTACCACATTATTATTGCGTGGCCGAAGGACGAGCATTGGTCTTTAATGGAGTGTGCTTAAAAACCACTGACATGTTGGGGATATCGTCAGTTTCAGTCAGAAGGGTTGTGAACGAAAATAAGGGCAGCGATGAATTTACTTCATCACCAAGAAATTAAAAGAATTCCCTTACACGGCAGATTGTCCAACGTTTTTTTTAAGTCAACAAAACATTAGCAAAGATAATTAATACTTTTGTACCTACTTGCCAATATAAGAAAAAGTGTACCTAACCAAGCACAAGTCACACAATGGAATCCGAAACGTCCACCGTAGAAAAAAGTTCCATTGGGGGGATTTGCCATAATCCCCATGCTTGGTAGGCGTCTTGAGAATCGCAATAGAAGTTGTCAGTTCTCTAGAAATTGCTGCTTCCCACCTTCCGATATTTTTGTGGCCCATGGCCTCATGGGGTGCCGGGTTACAATGTCACCTCTGTTTCTTCCCGTGGCGTGGAAATCGTAAGAGGCGACTAAGGTAAATATATATATATATATAGAAATAGGTGTAGAATTATTTCAATGTTATATAAAAATATGTGAAGCACTACTACTATAGCCAGGTAGGCATAAGCTACATGCACTACCATCATATCTAGGTGCACCTTCACTGTATCAAACATAAAATATGCAGGCCTCCCCGGATGTGTTTTTTTTTTGCTGCATTATAACATTGTTTTTTTGGAAATAGTAAATATTCTAGCTAATTGTGGATGCTGAGAGAGAGAGAGAGAATCTTATATGTTAGTCTTTCATCACTATCTCACCTGATTGTAAGTAATGATGTGGTCGAAGATGTTGTTCAGTCTTACCTAGAATTACTGGCCCTCAAGGACAGCTGCCGGAACACACCGTTAGGTGTTTGGCGACAGATTTTTCTAGTTGAAGGTGGTAGCTAGCGAGGCGGGCATTCGCCTACCACCATGCTATAACGACTGCCATCCTAAGACAACAAACGGGACCGACGGCGTAACGTGCCCTCCGAAGCACGTGTACGCTCAGTACTAACGTCATCAGCGGTCACCCGTTCAACTCATGACCGCGGCGGACGTAGGCGCTGATCGGTTCAGATCGGCTAAGCAAACTTCGCTACGAGCTCTTCAAAAGTCTTCGTTAGTTTTACTGACCCTAGATAGAATAGCGGAAGACAGGCGAAGATATCTATTATAAATCAATTTCACCTTTGTAGCAAAGCTTGTCAGTGTATGCAGGTTTCCCTCAAGAGTTGAGTCACCATCTCCTGCTGGTGATAGCTGTCCTTCCGGCCCACTCGCTCGCAGTCTCCTGCCGAGGGTAGCTCTCCTTCCTGCCGACCCACTCGCCGTTTCCTGCCGATGGTAGCTCTCCTTCCGGCCCACCCACTCGCCGTTACCGCTCACTGGAACATTATAATAAAACAAATAAATACAATTGGCCAAAATGAATACGACGAAAGGCGGTTCTGACAATAATGCCGATAAAATGTACGATAAACCCTAAAAATATACCGAATGGTAATTAGCTTTAATTTGGTTTTAGGTAAGTGCATATTTTTAACGATTTGATATTGACGCCATCTATGGAATAATTAAGGAACTCATAAGAGAAACAGGGAGAATACAGAATTACAGACCCACCTACAACCTACGGGTCAAGAAAATTTTTTGATCTGCTGCATATATTTTGACGTGAATACGTTTTTAAAACATTGACCTGTAATGTTTTATCTCGATGCTTTAAAATTAATTCCATAGAGACACAATTAAAAAAAAACGAATGACAACAAAATCGGGGGATACAGTTTAGCGGAGGGGAGAGCCTGCCATTCTGAGATGTATGATTCAGGTACAACAAACGACCGTATCCATAACACAGCCACACCCCACTTTTAGGGTTCCTTACCCAAAGGGTAAAAACGGGTCCCTATTACTGAGACTTTGCTGTCCGTCCGTCTGTCACAAGGCTGTATCTCAAGAACGGTGATAGCTAGACAGTTAAATTTTCACAGATGATGTATTTCTATTGCCGCTATAACAACAACTACTAAAAATAAAATAAATATTTGAGGGGGCCTCGCATACAACTAACTTGATTTTTTTACCGTTTCTTGTCTGATACTAATAACGGTGACAGGTAAACGCTTTAACTATTCACAGAATATATAATTAATTAAATATAATTAATTATAAAAAATAAATAACTAAGGGGGCTCCCATACAATAAAAGAGGTTTTCGCTGTTTAAGGTTACAGATAATGGTACGGAACCCTTCGTGCGCGAGTACCATCGTCACCAATCCGAAGACAACAGAACCATTCAAAAATTAGTGTTGAAAAAATTTTGTTTAGGTACCTACCTCAAAATAGCAGTGATGCCCTTTTTAGTGATTCTTGCTACTTGCGGGATCGATTGTCATTTACTGTCAATGAATATATCATCGAAATAAATAAAATAATCTTTTTAATTAATGGAGTGTAACTCAAAAACGGCTTGACCAATTTTGATGAAATTTAAATGGGACCACATGGGAAGCACCAGCTTTTAAAGTGTTAAGTACTGTGGGAGTCGTAAGGACGACGAAGGGTAAGATACCAGGACGGCAGCAGCTCTTTTTGAAAAACTGGGACCCCAAGACGTCTGCCAAGCGTATGGATTGTAGCAAACACTCTTAACGGGGGTGGCTTTCGTTCAGTGGTGGACGTCATGGCTGTTGATGACGATACATGGATCTTCCATTTTGGTAAACTTATATTGAACAGTGGGCATGCGCGTTGGGTACAAAGATGATTGTAAAGAAATGTGACTAAATGAGACCTGTCTCGACGTAGGTTTGTGCTGGGTTCCTTGACCCGTCGGCGGCGCCGCCACCAGCGTCGCTCAGGCCAGCCACATGCCGTTGCCATGGAGACGATTACTGGAAATTCAATAACGTATTAGCATTCGAATACGTCAAGGACTACATCTATTTGGGCCAAACAATTTCTTTTGATGCTACCGCAAAAGAAATCGACCGCAGAATCGCCATATCATGGAAGAAGTACTGGATGCATATGATAAAGACGTTTTTAAAATCAAGCTACCTATACATCTAAAAAAGAAATTGTTGGATAACACCATCCTGCCATCGCTTCTATACGGAATATACAGATGCCAATGCTGGGCTCTTACAAAAAACCGGGTAACAAAAATCGCAATTTTTCAAAGAGCCACAGAAAGGTCTATGCTAGGTATAAAGCTAAGAGATAGAGTTCGGAACGATGACATACGGAAAAAGGCAAAGATAA
Organism: Plagodis dolabraria; assembly: GCA_963854805.1. Taxonomy (NCBI): domain Eukaryota; kingdom Metazoa; phylum Arthropoda; class Insecta; order Lepidoptera; family Geometridae; genus Plagodis; species Plagodis dolabraria. The sequence goes on along the minus strand of OY978467.1, from coordinate 18,248,643 downwards.
CAGATGATGTGGCAGTGGGCTGGATACCTACATTGCGCGGGTGACAGATGGACGCCGGAGTGAGCGGATCCTACACTGGAACCCCATGGAAGCTTGCAGATCGAGACGGCGGCCGAAGAGGAGGTGGAGAGACGACTTTATCGAGGCAGCGGGCAGCGCGTGGTCGAGACTTGCGAAAGACCGTAACACCTGGCACAGCATGGAGGAGGCCTATAACCAAATTTGGGTGCCAAAAATCAAAATATAATTTAGGTTATGTTTAAGTTAACACAATTACCTAGAAACCAATGTTTAGTAAGAAGACATTTCCCTAAAAAGCAACTGCCGAAAATCTATGTCATATAAACTAATGTCGAGCCTCTTAAAAGCTGAATCATAACATTAAATTCAATAGATATAGGTAGGTATATAAGTCGGCACCAAATTACCTCAGGTAGTGTGTAGTGAGTGACGCATGGTGGCATAGAGCATTTCATGGTTTCAAGCATTTTGCGAATGCCCGCCTGGAGGGAGGGAGGAAGGTTCCACCTCAAGAAGAAAATCTGTCGCCAACCACTCTAACCGCAGCTGTCCTCGAGAGCTACTAATTCTAGGTTAGCTTTAACATCTTCGGCCACATCATCGCTTACCATCACGTGAAATAGTGGTCAAAGGCTAGCCTATCAGCTATTAAAAAGAATCACACAAGCTTTCGTAGGTATTTCAATGCATCCACTGAATACTTTTGTAGCTCTTGCAAGAGGCGCGGTCGCGCCGCGTCGCGTAGTGAATCAACGGCAGAAGGAAGATGGGTATGTATAGCGAACCAATAAGATTCTAGTTGGGTAGGTTACCCACCTAATTAGAATCTTATTTGTTTTAATATGTACTTTTTGAAATATTAGTAATTTACTGGATTAATGAAATTAATCTTAGGTAATATAGGTAGGTAGGTACCTACCATTTCCCCAAATGTATGGAGTGTGGTAGGTACCTACTAAGATTTTTTTACCTGGTGGGGTATCCTTTTAAGTAGGTAAGTAGGTAGGTAATGGTATACCGCTCCCCATACATTCGGAAATGAACAACATTGCATGTAATTGAGTCTGTGTACCTTCAGTAAAAATATACGTATAGTTAGTACCTATGTAGGTACTAAATTTATACACGCGACAGTAATTGACCGTTTTAGTTTCAAAATGACAGTGCACTTATTAGAAGCTATTACCTTTACCATAATAACATCGTTGTAGAATCAGCAATTATGTCCGATACTGCTGCTATAGTAGGTAGGTACCTACCTAGGTACCTACATGCAAAACTAACATCGTATATATTATGTACCTGTAGATAATATAATAAACATCTATGTTTGCGAAGATTCATTTAAAAATCAGGCAAGTTAAAACTATGCCCGCTGTATCGCCAACGCGTTGTGGCGGCGCGGCGCGGCGGTACCATTATTTAAATTAAAACGAATTTTAACCACAAATGGGAACCGACTTCAACACTCAAAGTGTGAACTTACTCGTTGAAGTAGGTGCCATGATTATCACAATACCTATTGTGCGCACGGTAGGTACCTAGTACGTACCTCTAAGTAGGTAAGCTCTTTTTAGTGACCCTTGCTACTTACGGGATCGATTGTCATTCACTGTCAACGACACTATATCATGAAGATAAATCAAATCAAAAACGGCTTGACCGATTTTGATGAATTTTAAATGGGACGGAACGACAAGCATCAGCTTTCAAATAAAAAAATAATTATAAAAATCGGTTCACCCAGTCAAACGACTGAAGTGACAAACAAAAAAGAAAACGACCGCGCCGCGCCGCCGCCGCCCAGCGCGGCGGCGCTTCATCGCGTCACAGCGGCAGACTTTATGGCGCCTAGCACTAACGACTTTTTCAAATAAGAAGAGAATATATAAGATTAAGCGCACACAAGTGTATCATACATAAGACTTGTTCTCATATAATTACCACACACCTAAACGTCTTGTTTATCGTAGAGGTAGGTAAGTATACCTAACACAGAAACAATGACAATTGCTAGTTGAAAGCGATCCGCACGTAGAAACTGACTTACATTATCAGTACCTACTGCACTATAGAAGAGGAATCATTAACAATTAGAAAATAATCAGAGAAAACTGTACGTTAATCAAATGAATGGTAAGTAGGTACCTAACAGCATACGTGATGCATATATTGTAATTATTTCATCGAACTTACCCCATTCACGATTGGAGACGCTTTCCTCTCAGAGCCCACAACAAAACTTCACGTGTTTATATCTATTAATCTAAGCGCAAAATGGCGTAGCGTGGCGCCGACGCGGACGTCGCGGTACGGTGCCACATAGCGGCACGTGCGATTCAATTGAACGCACCTAACGAAAAGAAAGTAATCTCAAAATTCTCAAATAAAACATAAACAGGAAGTCGCTTCGCGGCAAATACAAAGGAACCGCCCTACGCCCCTCGCACCTCTCATACCCCGCAACTGCAAACTTTTCTTTTATTCCGCCGCGCGCCGCCTCGGTGCTGCTCTCTGGTGTTGCCACTTGCCTGCCGTGGGTTTAAATTCCTTAGATTTTTTTGCAGATTTATCAATTACGGTGCTTCTTTTTATATCGATACACCTGCTCAAACTCGGACTGATACTACGCAAATACCTACGTACAATTACATACAATATTTCTATAAATCACATCAACTGAATTAATATTAATATAATTATTTATATATTTTTGTGTTGTTGTTGTTTAATTATGTTAATCTGAAGTATTGATAAAACTACTTTCATTTATTGAAAGGGCACATATTAATAAAACTTACCCCTTTAACACATTACCCCTACACACAACTCCATACCTTTATAGGACCTAAATAGATGATAGACTAGTTCAAAACCAAGCATGTTAATTTTTCACACGAAAAAGAAAAGAACGAAAACAAAATTTTTCACACAAAGAAAATAGACAAGACTCAATATTGGGGAGCGCGCCTTCGTAAGTGGAAAGGTCTGTACAGATTACAGCGCCTCTTCTCCAGTCACAGCGTTCCACCGTCCATATCGATTGAATTTTTCCTGCGCCGTTTAGAAGTTTTAAAATACTAGGTTTTTTTTCGATTGCGTTGTTCAATTTGCAGTGCCACCCTTCCGCAACGTTCGTTCGGTGGCGTTTGCCAAAACTGCACCATACATTTATAAAATTAGGTTGAATCCACTGCGACAACATATATTACGAAATTTTGCGCTTTGGGTGGCATCTTGGCTTTCGTCAGTAATATAAAACCACCCTTCTAGAACTCGATCTTCCGGCAACAGCAAAGGGACAACACTAACAGCAACTGGGCTACGTAGGTTCTTATTATTTGTTAGTCCTAATTCACGCCCTTTTTCCATATGGCTTTATTAAAATGAAAATAACAACCATGGACATTCACACACACACATGGTTGCTTTTTCAAATTCGCCATTTACGACATATATTTTATATTATGTTAATATTAAACTAATTAAAAATAATTGTAAAATACTTACAAGACTTACAAAGAAGTCAAAGCCTTAAGTATTTTATGTATGTGAGAGAACGAAATAATTATGTAGTCGCAACGGTGACAACATTTTAACTATTATATTATTTATCATTGACGGTGAGACGAGCAGTGGGGACAGTGGGCATTAGTTTTCACAATTTGTTCCATTCCCGATGTCCCCATTGATAACTACAAAGGCGGTGGGGACAGTGGGCAACATTTTTTACTTTTTGCTCCATTCCCGCTGTCCCCATTGATGGGGATACAGGCGATGGGGACAGCGGGAATGTTTTACATTTTTTTTTATTGAATTCCCATTGTCCCCATTGATGGGGATATGGCCGATGGGGACATCGGGAATACACCGACCTTATTACTAGCAGTAACCTCTTCAAGGCCATTTCTTGTGTGCTTACTTTCGCTCATGATTTTATCAGCATATAGTCTCTTTATATTCTGTTAAATGAATATTTATTTGTAAGAAACTTATAACGAATAACGTGTAATCATAAAATATTTATCCAAAATTATTGAGATATTAATATAATATGGGATTAACTACACTATTAAAGAAGTTGAAAATATAATATGTAAATGTAATTCGAGCTCTTGACAATTACTATAAAAACTATAAGAAATGGTGGGGTGGGGTGAGACTAAAACCAAAACCTATCATTTGCTAGTATCTCCACCAAAAAGGAATTAAGGCAGGTATATCTGTACAGAATTTCATCATAATCCGTTTAATATTACTTATATCACATACCTAGTAGTATACCTAATTCACATTGGTTTGTCATGGCTTCATGGATCACATATACGCCTACATTCTCACACATTGTTATTATTATTTATTTGTCATATTAGCCAATACATGAAACGAATATGAAGGTCACTAAATATCGAACTGTATTCAACCAAATAAAACAAAATCTTTGTTTATTAATTATATTATGTCAAAACAGTTAAGATGTGTAAAGTTTTTTATAACAGCAAGAACATACTATTAATATAATTTTCTGTTATCAATAATTTCCTTCAAGCGGGATTCGAACCCCAAGACTGGCTGGATTGGCTGACGCTTAGCATGCTATAGTACTTGGCATCACATTTAGAAAAATAACTATCAACATACATTTCCTATTGCCCGTGTTTTTACTATAAACCAGTAATTATTTTTATGTATTACACAGTTTATCTCAAACAATAAATATTAAATTTATTCAAATAAAACATAAGATCACAGATATATATGCCACACCATATAGTATTCATACCCATATTATATTTATATTTTACCATCAAAAGAGGTAAATGCGATACGTATGGCAACTCTCAGACGGCCTGTGATATGATAAATGGCGCCGGCAAATGGGCCGGCCGACGACGGCTGCCATTGGCTGTAGCGCTCACGGTCGCCCAATGAACCAACCATTCGACCAATGAGATACGTGTATATCCGCTCGTTCACACAGGAAGTTCGACATTGCTTAAATTGTAAATAATTTGTTTAGTTGGCACTCCGTAACCGAATGTAGCTCCGCCCTGTAAATATAGAATGGGTTCCGTAGAAAATTATTATTTATTTAGTTCCTACATAGCATAGGTCATATATGTTACTTTATAACATACATTTATTATCATTGTAACTATGATTTAAGTTGTTTTTAAAGTTGATAGGCTACAACCTTACCTGTTGATAGGTGATGATGCGGTCTAAGACCACGTGCAGTCTAACCTGGAAATACAAATAATTTATCTCAAAGATACCTGCCGGAACATACCGTTATGTGCTTGGCAACAGATTTTCTACTTGTGGGTACATTGGTCTTAGTAGTTGGCGGCATTCGCAAAATGCCCTACCACAATTCAAAACGATTTAGTTTTCTTAATGTAAAATCTAGTTATTCAATGTTTTGTATAATAGGTAGGTATTATAATTAGTCACTCACTCACGTTGACGTATGAAAAAAAGTTTTTGAACCGACTTCCAAAAAAGGAGGACGTTCTCAATTCGACTGTATATTTTTTAAATTATTTTTTGTTGCTTACCTCTGAACTTTAGACTGGATGAACTAATTTTGAATATTATTATTTTGTTTGAATGCCGATGCTTGTCGTTTGGTCCTATTTAAATTTTATCAAAATCGGTCAAGCCCTTTTTGAGTTTCACTCCAATAACAGGACAAAAATTACCTATCTTGATGATATAGTCGGACTATGAATGACAATCGATCTCATAAGTAGCAAGGGTCACTAAAACGAGAGAATTAAATTTTTAAACAAAATATGGTACTGACTTCAACACCCAAATGTGTGAAATAACTTGTCGAAGTCGGTACCATGTAGTGATAATAGGTACTTTTGAACTATCATGGTACCAAATTCAACAAGTTATTTCACACTTTTGAGTATTGAAGTCGGTTCCATTTTTTTGTTACAAAATCTTTTTAGTGTTGCTGCATATAGGGATGTTTAGTCATTTGATAACGCTAATACGAGTATTAACTGAAACTTAGGACATAGGTACTACCTGGTACCTATGTCAATAAATAATAATAATGTATTGATTACCGACAAACGCAATTAAATCTTATAAACTTTTGTGAAAAAAATAATTTAAGTAATTAATTACTAAATTCCATTTAAATATCTTGTGATTGTTGCTTGTTGGTAACTGGTAGGGCAATTTGTCAATCCTTCTGAAAAATAAAACGATCAATATTTTGATTTCAGTTCTGATTTTTGTTCAGTATTCTTTAGAACAATAAGTAGGCACGTATCTAATTACTGGCTTACGCCTAATTTATTATGTTAACGTGACATATGTAGGTACGACTGATATATTATGATGATTAGATAGACCAACACAGAAGAAAGGCTGACGAAAGGCGAACGCTGTCGATCTTGGCGGCTTTGAAATTTTACTACAATTTGGTTTGGTTACTTAATCAATGCTTTTATCTAACGAAGGAGAGATTCCAGGAAGAGATAACGATACCTAACGCAAATTTTCAATATTTGTTTAAGTTATGACATTTGTATCGGGTAAAATGAGCGAGTAGCGCGGCGAAGCGTTTCCGTTTCAGCTTGGGCAAAAATGATTTCATAACCCCATACATCCTCCGCGCCGTTTCGCAAAACTTTTCCAATTCTGTACGGATTTCCGGTTATCTGGTTGTTTCCTCTACCTATATCGGCTGTACGAATACGCACACCTGTTGCACATGAATCTAATACCGCATCTACATCGCAAACTCCATGTTTTTAGGCTAACGAGACATACGAACTGATTCCATGATTAGTTATGAATACACAGACAGGCTGAAATATATATGGTTCTGTTTTGCCTTTGACGCATGGATCTCTGAGAGTCGAATTGAGCTATTTGATTTTTTGATAGAGAATTGAGTATGAAAGTCCTTTCAAGACTTTTAATCTAACTATGTTGGTACAACCGTGTGTGTACTAATCTAGTAAGAAAGTTTAAAAAGTAAGTTAAAACTTTGCTAGTAAGTATTCTACTTTTTAATTCTCGCCATTAGGAATATTGTCATTTTATTTATAAACTTCATTTAATTCTAATTAGTATATAAAGAAGCAGTCAATAGCACAATAATAGTAAGTTCAGTCAGTTCAACTATGCAACGACATTTGTTTGGCACGTTTCGTTATCCTGTTTAGGTATACATCTTTCGTGACGTCATCCTGAGTGAGACTACTGAATGGAACTAACTGAGAGGAGTTGGGGAATTTGGGGACCAATTTATTGATTTTAGGATTCCGTACCCAAAGGGTAACAAAGGGAAGGGTCCCGTGACCCGTGAAGAGATACAGACAGACAGTGGAGTCTTAGTATCTAATAGGGTTACTAAGACTCCAGTCTGTCTGTCTGTCTCTCTTTCACCAGGAACCTCAGGAACTGTGTTAGCAATACAGTTGAAATACTAAGTAGTGGGTGAGATAAGTAGGTAGGTAAGTACCTACTACCTAGATATGCCTTTGCCCGCATCTTCCGTAATGGTAAGTGATGGTGTGCTCGAAGATGTTGTTCAGGCTAATAAGGATTACTGGGTCACAAGGACAGCTGTTCGAACACTAGGTGCTTGGCGACAGATTTTCTACTTGAGGGTGGTAGCTAGCCACGCAGGCATTTACAAAACGCTTTATCATTGTTTAGATGAAGAACAAGCCCGCAGCGGTAGTTGAACCTTGGACCTGCTGCGCTGCAATCCTGAGCATTTGTCACTGAGCCATCACTGCTTTAAAGTAAGTCTACTGGTGACACAGATTGGGGGTAATCTGTGACTGGTGACCACGTCATGATCAATGCAACTTGATCGAAATGCTGAGGTTGGTCAAAGTTTTGATGTTATTTTGTGCGTGAAGAGAGCGTGAAAAAATATTGGGGTATTTCAATTCACTTAAGTAATTGTTATATCAATAGCCTACAGCATCGTGGCCCGTGGGGTGCCGGGTTAGAATGCTTGTGTAAAATTAGGTACCTACCTACTTGTCGAAGTCGGTACGGTATTGTGATACCTACCAGGTAGGTACTATAGAACTATCATGTTACAGACTTCAACAAGTTATTTCACACTTTTGAGTGTTGAAGCATTGAGATATTATTACTAACGTAGTATACCATATCTCAATGTGTTGAAGTCAGTTCCCTTGTTTGGTTATTTTTTTATTATACCTACCCATTGACTAGCATTTTACCACAATCTCACCTGATCATAGAGAAATGTTTTCATTTATTTATGAGCTGATAGCGTATTGTTATGTTACAAGTACCTACCTACCTACAACGCGGTCACATTAACTAGACGCTTAACCTTGTGACGTCATTTTGACGCTCAAGTACGGTGTGTACTGTACTGACTGACACTTGGCGGGCGAGATAAGGGAATGCGGGGGAAGCGGGCGGGGACCCGCATTCCAGCGATGCGTCGAGTTAATGTGACCGCGTTGTACGTACACTTCAGTACGTGATGATAGAGTGAACTCCCGTGGGGGAGGCACTCTTATCTATTACAAAAGGTCCCTGCACTGCATTCCCCTACCTACCCCGACTCTTGTTAATATGGAAGCATCTTGTTGCCTCCTAGCTATGACTGGTCATCAACCTATAGTCATAGCATCCTGTTACCAAGCTTGCAAAAAGCCGATCGTCCGAGCTGACTTAGAAGCCCTATTCTCATTAGGAAGCGCCGTCATTCTGATTGGCGACTTCAACAGTAAGCACATCCTATGGAATTGTAACGTCAACAATCCCAGAGGTATTGCACTTGAAAACCTAATCGCAGAACTTAACTTTGACATAATTGCGCCCACTGAGCCCACTCACTACCCTTATATGGAAGACCACCGATCTGACTTGCTTGACATGGCACTATTCAGAGGCGTAACACTCCGGTTACGCTCCATAGAAGTGGTTCACGAGCTTCACTCTGACCACCGACCCATTATACTGCGACTAGGTCCCGACCCAACGACTGACCTCCCCCGCCCCACTAAGACGATAGTGAACTGGAAGCAAGTAGGCGATGCCCTAAAGGCTATCAGTTCACCGGACCTAGACAAGATCCCTGACGACATCCTGACAAAAGATGACGTAACCCTTGCGATCGATTCGTTCACCAATCACCTCTCCACCGTAGTAGGTGCATCCGCAAAGGAGGTCATAGTGCCGGACGACCGGCGCCTTGTCATTCCAGCGGATGTGAGACGATTGGTGACGGAGAGTAAAGCAGTGACCCGACATTACGACTCTTACCCCAGTAAAGAGAACAAAACTAAGAAACGCCACTTTGAACGCATGGTTCAAAGTCGCATGTCTGAGTTGCGTGATCAACAATGGGGCGATAAACTTTCAAACCTCGTGCCAAGCCACCATGCTTACTGGGACTTGGCGCGAGGCTTGAAAGGAAGTAACCACAACGACATGCCTCCCTTATACAGACCAGTCCCACTAGTCCCAGCGTTCTTTGACGAAGACAAAGCTGAGTGCCTAGCTGATAGCCTAGAGGCTCAGTGTTCCCCTAACGTAGATCACGTTGACCAAGCTCACCTCGATTCGGTGGATGCGGAAGTCGAACGTAAAAGCTCTGTGGTCACCTCTGAACTCCCACCAATCACCTTAGCGACTTACGCTGAGGTGGAGGGACTGATCAAGGCCCTCCGACCGCGCAAATCCCCCGGTGCCGATGGCATCTCCAACAGGGTTCTTAAAACCCTCTCTCCCCCTCTCATCCATCTCTTAGTCAGCATCTTCAATGCTGCTATGAGCCACTGCTTATTCCCAGACACCTGGAAATGTGCAAATGTCATTGGCATTCACAAACCAGGCAAAAGCTCATCTGACCCCACCAGTTACCGCCCCATCAGCCTCCTCAGTGCCTTAGGCAAACTTTACGAGCGGTTACTTGCAAACCGTCTCCAGTCCCATGCTAAGGAACACCACCTTATCCCAGATGAGCAGTTTGGCTTCAGACCCGGACACTCATGCGTCCAACAGGTGCACCGCCTCACGGAGCACATCATTGAGGGCTTCAATAAGTACCCCAAACCCCAGACTACGCTAGCAGTCTTCCTCGACGTAGCGAAAGCTTTTGACAAAGTCTGGCACAACGGCTTGATCTACAAGCTATACCAATTTGGCGTGCCAGAACGTCTTGTGCTCATCCTACAAGACTTCCTTAAAGCCAGAAGCTTTCGCTATCGCGTGGAAGGCACCCTCTCCTCCCCCCACCCAGTCAGAGCCGGAGTCCCTCAGGGCTCCGTGCTATCACCTATTCTCTTTGCACTGTATACCAGTGAAATCCCACGCTCTCAGCCCAAAGTATTCCTAGCCCAATATGCGGATGATACCGCCATTTACACCACTGGGTGGCATATCAACAGACAGTCCTATTTCGTCATGCAACGGGCCATCACCGAGATCGGTGACTGGTTCCGAAAATGGCGCATCGCGGTCAACCCAGCTAAAAGCACAGCTATGTGCTTTACTGAGAAGACACGCTCCCCTTACCCGAAACCGCTTATTTTGTTCGACGAACCCATTCCCTGGGTTCCTAGAACAAAATACCTCGGAGTCACCCTTGATCGTCATCTCACCTTTAACGATCACATAACAACCGTCCGTAACAGAGCGGCCTTCATAATGGGTCGCCTTGGTCCCCTACTTCGCAAAGAGAGTAAAATGTCTCTTAGTAATAAGAAGACACTTTACACTGCCTGCATCCGCCCCATCATGACTTACGCATCAGTAGTGTTTAGTCATGCTAGTGAGGCCCACCTTCATAAACTTCAAGTCATCCAAAACCGTTTTCTTCGTAATGCAACCGGCGCCCCGTGGTATATCCGGAACACCGAGTTGCATTGCGACTTAAACCTTCCCTCTCTAGCGCAGTTCAATAAGGACTGCGCCCGCCGATACTTTGATCGAGCGCCCCACCACCCGAACCCATTGGTTGTCCAGGCATCGAACTACTCGACTGCCTCTTCTATCCCATTTTTCAAACCCCCCCGTCGCCGACCACGGCAGGTATTAGACGACCCGGATGACCCCATCGCAGCCATTACATTGGCAGCTTTAGCGTTATCCGCAAGTCGTCGAGGTAAAATCCCCAGGTGTGAGGTAATCAGAGGTCACACAATCAAACACCGAGCTCGCCGGCGAGCTCGAGGCAAAAACAAGGTCACGATAAATTGCTCTCCAAATAGTCAAAGAGTATTATTCAGTAGGGCCCAATTGTGCAACACTGCAGTTGCACAGAGGCATTTTGCTCCGATCCCCCCCATGTCTCTCGACAGCGAGACAAGCCGAGGTCCGAACCACAGTGGTGCCCTTGAGCTCGCTGTCAACCCCTCCTATAGTAGCGGTACGTTTTCGGCGTCCGCAGGAGACGGAGGTAGAAAGCGCTTTTCGCCTTCTACGCCCGTCTCGGGAGAAGTGCCTTCGGCACTTCTCCCTCCCGGGCTATTGTAGGGCCAGGCCCTCGCCCAAAACCCGGTGGAGCTGGACGACCGCACAGGCGGTAGCCAGCATCTATGTCCTCCCTAAACTAAAAACGTACACTTCGAGCCCTGGGGGCCAACCCACCTTTTACGAAACCATCATAAAAAAGTAGCGCTTTGTTTCATGCTTAAAATAATTATTCGCAGACACGAACTATCACCGACCCACAATCGCGTCAAGCAATAGAACGAATGAAATATGTATCACGGATGTGCGAGCGAGATACAAGATGTTTATAATATAGCGTTATCCCGCTCGCACTGTTCCGAACTCACTTATAGTGGTTTCACTTATAGTGTTATGAACTACGATGTTATGAAACGTATATAACTACTCATCAAATAATTTTGCTGCGTTTATTTTAAATAATAATAGAAATAAAAACATTGTAGGTACACGTAATTTACACATTAATTAAACCCATTTTTGTCGTACAATAATCAAAATCAAGTTTAAATCCGTTGCTAGAAAGTAACTTTTTTGTGATGCATAAACATGACGGATTTGTCGTTGGAGCAGTAATATATTCGGGGAAGTTTTTGATTCTCTGCCACTAAATGCCCCACCATTAAGATTACTTATGTCAAAGTCTAATTTTCGAAATAAATACAAACATCATTTACTAGAATTACAGAAATTATCCCAACAAATAAATATTAAATTTACTAATCTTACATAGGTAACTTTTTTCCAATATAATAATTAACTATATTGATGATCATTTATATTATATATCTTTGTTAATGTCAATATGTATCAATATATTAACTACAAATCAATCTTTTATTTAATTTTTATACATATATGAAAAATAGATACTTCTAATATTTATTTTTTTGTAAGAAGAGTATCTTATGGTGGGCAGAGATTTTATTTATTTTAGTGACTGATACAAGTTATGAACGTTTAACATTCCATATTGACTACCTTTTTGGCTGCTTCTTGGTTGGTCTGGTTCTCATTCTATCACTGCATTTACATTTTATATTTATTGTGTTTCTATTTGAAATTTATTTAATATATTTATATTAATTTATATGTGTGTATTGATTTTTATATTTATCTATTGTACTATATATTGTATAAATGATTATATTATTGTTAGTCGTACAACATGTAATATTATTTGCTTATAAGTATTTAATTATTGCATGTCCGTGTGTCACTTAGGCCTTGGCTGAAAACCAGCGCTGTGGGTTCGCCCACAGCATCATGCTGAGCCAGGACCTTTTTTGGACTGAGGGTACACGACGGCAATATTCTTATTATTTTTTTTGTTTGTATCTTATTGTACATATATGATATTTTGCTATTGTGTTCCTTATGTTCAAAATAAACTTTTCTTTCTTTTTTCTTTTTCTTCTTTTAATACTTCGTATTAGATGTCACGTCAGAGTTCGCGAAATTAGTTAACTATTTATTGTGACGTCATCACAGCGCCGAGAGATTCCTTTACCGCTTGTAAGCCTGCTTAATTGACGTGGAGGTAAAACGTTTTGCTCTAAGATTAAGTTATTATTACTATACTAGCTTTCCGGACGCGGCTCCGCCCGTGCGTAAGTCGGTTATGGCGCAAAAACACAGAAAAACAAAAAGACAGAATTACTTTCGCATTTATAATATTAGTACTGATTAATGAGATGCAATAAACCTAAATACACTGTCTGCAAAAATAAGTAGGTACTTACCACATTTTTAAAATTTCAGTTTTTTCTAAACTGTGGAAGTTAGAGATTTAAAATAAAAAACGGGTTATAGCAATTTTTATCAGCTTTCATTGAAACTTTAGTAAATTATACATTAGTAACATTTTTCAGTCTATAATGTTATAAATGCGAGAGTAACTCTGTCTGTCTGTTACGCTTTCACGCCAAAACTACTGGACCGATTTGAATGAAATTTGGTATGGAAATAGTTTGAGACCCGGGAAAAAACATAGGATAGTTTTTATCCAACTGCGCAAAAAGAGGTTAAGGGTATATTTTAGACGAACGCCCCCATACAAAACGCAGCTCCAATCTCATTACAATAATAGCGAATAAAACTCAATGATTTTTTACCTACGTAATCACTACCCTAATATTTAGGTTTGTAGTGCATCAGATTTTCATTATATTATACAGTTTTGAAATGACACTAGCTCAAAAATTCGTAATTTTAGATAAAAGAAAGACCCAACTTCAAGCATCTCTTTCAAGAAAAATAAGCATGTTTTTAATATTTCTATTGCACCACAAACATGGGGAATATAATGAACTTTCTATAATGGGGAGTTATTTATACATGTGTACTATACTTTTTAAATAAATCTGGAGCTACGAATAACTGGCTCAAACTCCTAAAAACGAGTGCTATATACTAAACGCTATATAAAAAAAGTAATATTATTAGTCCAAAAGAAAAAGGATTTAAGCCAGAAACGATAGGTCTACTAATACACTATATTTACATGCGAGTTTTTTTTAAAATAACAAGTTGAGTTTATATAAAAGTTCACGCTTTGGCTGGCGGGTATATGTCCTTAATGTTTTTGCGCGATAACCGACATACGCGCGGGCGGAGCCGCGCCCGGAAAGCTAGTTTGATCATAATTATTTGAGGAAGATATTGAGTATTTTCACATAACTTATCATGAGTACTTTAAGTATTAATAGCCATTTTTAAGGCTGAATTTAGATAATTTTAAAATTTTAATTGGGCGCACTAAACTTACAGCGGGTAATAACGCCCGTATACGGTTTGCAATTTGTTTTTATCATTTTATTGAAGTAAACAATTTGTTTTCGTTGGTAGGTATAATGTATTTTGGCCTAAAGTGTTAGCAATTACCATTACACAAATAAATAGGTGTTGAAATGTTTGGTAAACTACAATAAATGCTGTGGTTATAACGCCCATGCAGGTTTATATCGCCCAAACGTCTTTTTGTCGAGCGTTATTACCCAGTTGGGCGTTGTAATCGGAAAAACACATTTTTAGATATTTTTTTTCGAAATTGATACAAAATATTCAAGAACTGATAAAATAACTTCATCTTGAACCCATTTAGACCAGAAAGTATACAGAAAACAAAAAAAAACGGCAAAAACTTTCAATATTGCCGCGGCACTTATTACAATAACGTGGTATGTTACCGGTCTGGCCGGATCAAAAGACCTCTCTGCCAAAACAGTGGCGCAAGCGAGCCGCCACGTTCGCCCTGCGCGGCGTAATTAAACAGTGGGCGATAATCACCCTACCATAGTTAATGAAATATGTTTAAATTATGATGAATCTGGCTCTCAGAAGGTAGCTGCCGGATCACAACATTGGGTAAGTCCTTGCTACAAATAAAATTTATTCGTAGGGTGCTTGGCTACAGGTTTTCTGCTCTCTGTTAGCCACCGCGCGCCGGCCGCCGCGCGCCGCCAACACGATGGTTCATTTTGTTACAACACGGTCATAATTATATGAGTAGAAATTAATGGTACATTACTGCAGCGGCCAGCAAAGGAGGCATTGATGGACGAACGTGTAAATGTGGACCGAGGCGAAGCCAGGCACACATATGTAAGTCCATCAATGCCTAGTTGTGGTGGCCAAGGCTTGTATAGTGCTTTTCTCAAATAATGCGCGGAAATTAAAACAAAGTAGTACCTAGGCAGAATTTTTTATTTGAAGATACAGTTGTTAAATGTACAATCTATATATATATACTTATAATAAAACTGTAACAGGTCCAATTCTGTACATGGAAGATATTTTGAAAAAAAGAAATGTACAGTACTCTGTAGCTGATACTGATGCCGAATCTGTATTTTTTTTTATTTTTGTCTGTCTGTCTGTCTGTCTGTACCCCGGCCGCGTATCACTCCAAAACTACTCAATGGATTTCAATGAAACTTAGCATGATTGGAGTTCATACTACAAGGTAGGATAATTTAGCTTTTTATCCCGAAATTCAGCATGGTTCCCTTGGGAGAGCGGATGAAAGTCAAAATATACAGTTGTAATTTATTAACGCGTAGTCCGATTTCATACGTTCTTTTTAGGGTTCCATACCCACAGGGTAAAAACGGTCTGTCCGGCTGTCCGTCTGTCCGTCCATCCGTCCGTCCGTCCGTCTGTCACCAGGCTGTATCTCAAGAACGGTGATAGCTAGACAGTTGAAATTTTCACAGATGATGTATTTCTGTTAGCGCTATAACAACAAATACAAAAAGTTGGCCAAGTGCGAGTTGGACTCGCGCACGTTAAAACAAAAAAAGGTTAAAATATGAAGTCTAATGTTGTACGGAACCCTTCGTGCGCGAGTCCGACTCGAACTTGGCCGATTTTTTTAATTAGAATAGTGGTGCTTTAAAAATTATCACGTAAATATTTCAAAGGTTTGCAGTTCAGAAATTACAGATATCACAACCTAAATATTACGTTCCAAATAACTTGACACCCAAAATGTACAGAAACCTTTGAACGTACGGCTCATCGTTTGCACTTTATCGTATATAATAGATAGGTCTGTAGTTGGACCTCTCCAAAAGACTGATTTTTCAAACGATAAAACACAGTTTTTTTATTACGATAACCACAACTTCCCTACGAATATTTTTCATAACGTGCAATGCTCTAATCAGTCTAAACTATACCTATAACAGGTTGCAGAAGGCGGGTAGGGAAGCGCGAGGGGTAAGACGCTTACATTTATCTATTTATACTTATAATTATACTGTAACAGGTCCAATTCTGTACATTGCAGATATTTTGAAAATATGTTTTGAGAGCAATCTGTAGCTGATACTGGTGCAAAAACTGTTTTTTTTTCTGGCTGTCTGTCTGTATCCCGGCCCCGCATCACTCCAAAACTACTGAATGGATTTGAATGAAACTTAGCACGATTCGAGTTCATACTACGAAGAAGGACATACGATACTTTTATTCTGAAACTCAGTACGGTTCTCTTGGGAAAGGGGATGAAAGTCAAAATGTACACTTAGTTGTAATTTATTAACGCGTAGTCCGATTTCATTCTGTTTTTGTTACAATAGTGGTAATATAATTATTTTCCCGTAAATATTTCAAAGTCCTCAGTTTTGCAGTTAGGAAATTACAGATATCACAAACTAAATATTTCGTTTTAAATAACTTGAACCGCGGAATATTTAGAAACCCTTGAACGTGCGACTCATCTTAAGCCCACAGGCAGCCCGGAACCCCACGGGAAGCCCGACACCCCACGGACAGACCGGCATCCCACGGGCAGCCCGGCACCCCACGGGCAGCAAGCTTGCTACTATAAACTCTAAAATGTGGTACATTCACTACAATCAGTTTATAAAACTACATATCTTTCTTTTGTTTTGGATACATTTCGGAGACTGCGCAATGGAAGTGCACAATGTTGTCTTAGGTTTTCGCGATTGCTACACTTAGTAATTAAACAACTTAAAACGGTTTAAATCACGTATATTTATCATTATTTTTGTCCGGACGTTTCAAACACTTTGTAGTGATCGTGGTCATTGGGTGACTGTCGGGACAAAAATAATGATAAATATACGTGATTTAATCCGTTTAAAATTGGAAGTGCACCACTTTAGTAGATTGTTATACAACGGTCGAAAGGAATTGGTAACTGTCACCCGCGGTCAGCTCTCTACTTTTCATTTCGAATTTAAAGAAAGTAAAAAAGTAGCTTTTCTAAAAATCATTCATTGAAAATATAACATACTTTTTTTTTTTATATGCCTGATAGGTTAGCCTTCGACCACTATCTCACCTGATGGTAAGTGATTACTAAAAATTTATTGAGAGGTTAGAACTATTTGTGAAATTTTACGTAAAATTTTGTTTGGAATATTTACAGGCGGCTATGGCCTGAATAGGAATCTCTCTGCTTTTCACTACTAATATAAGGAATAACGATGTAAAAATATTATGTTTTTTTATATTATTTAATAACATGAGCAGTACCTTTTTAAAATTAATGCGGCTATAGTCCAATCCAAGTAGGTATCGATGACTTACATCAGTGTAAACTCTACGTAACACTCTACTTCTCATTTAAAATATGAGGAGGGTAAAAAAATAGTAGTTGCATGGTGGTAGGGCATTTTGCGAAGGCCCGCCTGGCTAGCTACCACCCTCAAGTAGAAAATCTGTCGCCAAGCACCTAACGGTGTGTTCCGGCAGCTGTCCTTGAGAGCCAGTAATTATCTAGGTTAGCCTGAACAACACCTTCGACCACATCATCACTTTCCATCAGGTGAGATAGTGGTCAAAGGCTAACCTATCATGCATAAAAAAAAAGTTTTTCTAAATATTTACTAAAAATAATAAACATAAGTAGAAGATACAAAGATACACTAGGAGTTAGAACAATGAAATTTAGGAAAGTTTTAGTTAGTTTTTTTTTAACCTACACTTTTTACCTTATATTTAGTTACTACCCTGCCAAACATAGTTGTTATTAATTGTTTTATAACAACAGAGTATTTTACAACGAAAAATCTTAGACATATAACTTTGTTAACACCAATGGTTACCATGGTTACAAGTCATTCCGGCCCAAGAGAAGGAAGCATTTACTATGAGTTTATCCCGGCCTTAGGTGGGAAGGAGCGTCTCCCACCCGCTACTCAGATCAAACAAACAATACTTTCTAATGAGAAATAAAAAAGAAATCGATCTACCGTCAAACAAACCGCCGTAAACCCGTTTTAAAGTCGAAATTCTAAAGAAACGCACAAGGTACTTTGCTTCAACATTTATTGTGCGAACCGGGAAAGAACTCTCTGAGTTACTTAACTACTGTCTTCTGGAAAATACAACCCGGGAGTTTTGAAATCCAAAGTAGAAAGCTCTATTCTGGGCTACGGTTTACTATAAGAGTGCTTCATCGCAGACCACAGTGTTGCTTAATATGAGATAAACAGTGCACAAATGTGAATAATTAGTCTGCAGGTACGGCAATCGCGAACGAAGTCGCGGGTACAGCTAGTTTTTAATAAACAGCGTTCTATTTGCAAGCCAGATCGAAATTTAAATAAAACCTTTGATACGTTACCTCCTTGGTTGCCATGCATCGGAGTAAAAGATCGTTCCATTTTTAAATTACACGACAGATATGAGTTTACTTTGCAATTTATTTGGCCGCTAGACACGACAGATATAGATTTTCATACATTTTTTGCCGGCCGCTGCGCGCATTTATCTGGCCAGTACAGCAATTTCGATTTATCTCGAATAAGGTTGTCAACATTGCTCACATTTCCAAGCATGTTTGAGAAAAATAATTAGGTACCTATGTTAGGTAACAAAAGCAGGTTAGGTAGGTATGTAAGTACCTACGCAGGTGTTGTAATTTTTCCGTGTCATATTTTAATACAGTTTGTCAGCGTTATAAAAATAATCTTGAATTTGTTATCTACTCGTATGTGTGATAGTAGAATACAGCGTATCTTCCTACCTAGGTTATTCAATAAAATAGTCAAGTAGGAATAAATAGCTACTGACTCCCTCGTTGGTTCCTGTTGTTGGTAGTGTGCAAAAGCGTGTTTGGAATAACGGTAAGTGATTTGCATTGGTTTACCAAGAAATACATATACCTATTCAGTTACATTCCAAAGTCTGCACTGTGCCCAGTAGATGATAGGCAATAGGCTCATCCACATTAGCCGGTATTTACACAAATGTGCATAAACATCGATGTTTTGATATCCATATGGAAAAAACAAATCGTCACAGATCACAGAGCATATTATCTATGTACCTACCTATATCTCTGATTTGTTATTTAGTTTTGTTTAATACCTACCACAATCCTAGTAGCGATATTTTGCTTTAGGACTGGATTTCTCGGGGCATAATTAATCTGGTAGATACCTACTTAGGTACCTACCTTCATTGGGTAGAAGGGCAAGTGTCCATCATTGACCTCAATATATTATCTCGATGGTGTCCATCACTTTATTAATAAAGGTAGTAAGACCTACCTACACCTAAATATGTGTTTTTTACTCGTTCATGTTAAATAACTACCATACCTACAAGGTTACTGCTAATTAACTGGCGAAACTCGACAGGCGTGATGGGTATCGATAACAAAAACTAAAAATTAAATTAAAACATCTTTTTTTGATGATATTTCAAGTTTTCAGTTAGTAAACCACACGAAATTAAGACATGTACCTACCTACCTTCTCGTATCTAACTTATAAATAATTAAACTTTTGTATTCGCCAATAACTAATCCAATCACACATTATGTCAACGAACACTTCTACACAAAAAAAAAATTAAAGGTGGAGAAATCGGTGATCATACAAAAAAAACATATGTTATATATGTTATGTGTACATATGTTAAATATGTAAACATGTGCCTGAATTGAAATGTTTTTGTCATTAGGATAAGATAGTTAGTTAATAATGGATCTTTGTTATCTGAACTAAACATATTTATTATTATTATTATTATAACAACTAACAATATGGATCATGTTATCGGAACAATAAATATTATTATTTTGCAGTCAGTATATTTTTCAATGTCTAAAATAATCAATTATTGATTCGTACATTTAAAATTATACAAAAATTAGCTCACAAAGTGTCCAAATTCAAAGTTGCATTAATTTATTGAAAAAATATACAAAATAGATTTTAACCTATCGACTAAAGCTCAGCGCGCCAATTTATCAACCAAAGAATTTTGTGAATGAGTTCCCTTGACCTCCACAATCATAGATATGTTTTATTTCTATATATGATAATTTTACCTAATTAATACAGATATGAGCGGTTGTTTTTGTAGGCTGGCTTTAAGTATGTGGTTACGTAACTAACATTTAAGATGTGAGCAGCGACAGTGAATCGCAGACCCTCAGGGTCCGCACTCGTCTCAAACAGAGCTCCAAAAGTACTTCAGGAGAGCTCAACCCCTTACTGATCTAGTTTTATACTTAACATAGTATTTAGTAACGTGAAGTCTGAGAGCGACGTCACAGTAATGTGGTGGACTGTAGCGTGTATGTGTGCGTGTGCAGCGCTGACTGCGGCGACCCACAATGTACAGAGCAATGTTACTGCCGACACGAACTACTTGCGAACATTCAAGAGGGATGGTAAGTGTACATTACTATTTTAACACACTTACCAAGTGGTTATACAAATTACTAAGTAGAGTAGAGCCTTTGGATTACAAGTGAATCCGAGTAAAACTCAGGTCAGGATTATCAAACAAGTTATTGGAATACAAAATTTTATGGCCAAGACGGGAATCGAACCCGCGTCCTCCGATATCGCGTCGGATGCCTAATTCTAGCCTTAACTCTCGGTACGATGTCGCTACCCTTAATTATTTCTAAATATGATAATATTAAAGTAATACAATTGAAGCACAAAATTTCAGCAGAAATGCCAAGTCCCAGGTGGCCGAGATGGTATTAGGCATCCCACGCGTTATCGGAGGATGCGGGTTCGATTCCCGCCTTGGGCATACAATTGTGTACTCCAATAATTTGATTGATATGATTTTCGCTTAGCACGCGATAGTGCTTGTAATCATATTTAGAAATATCAGGTGATGATTGTCGGGAGCTTTCGTGCGTCCGTGCTAGGGTCGAATGGGCCAAGTTACCTGGGGTACAACTTAATGGAGCCACTATCCCCTACAGCAACAGTGTCAACAACTTGGGCATCAGTATGGATGAGTGCCTTCAGTGGGGTCCTCAGATTGAAGCCGTCGCCTGCAAGTTATTTTCTTCTGGCGGTTCACTTAAAAGATTCCGTAATTTTCTGCCTACTGCTACTAAAGTTGCGCTTGCGCAATTTCTTTTGCTTCCAGTTTTAGATTACGCCGATGCCTACTATCTTGACCTCGCGGAGGACCAGCTAGATACACTTGAGCGACTTCAAAACTTTGTATACGATTTATGAATCAAATATAAAATTTATGAAATGGTCTTCGCAAATATGATAATGTCCCAGAATTTCGTATTAAACTCATGTGGCTTCCTATACGACTTCGCTGAAATACTCACATTCTTTCTGTTTCGTACACCGTTTTATGTAACCCCAACAGTCCATACTATCTTAATGAACAGTTTAAATTCTTTGAAGATTCTGGGACGCTTACACTCAGATCTCTGCCTGCAGATGCCTCAGCATTGCAGCTCTTTATATGACAAATCATTTTGAGTCCAAAAGCGCGCCCGCGCCCGCGCCTGCGGCTAAGTGTCGATTTCAATATTTTTATCTCACGGCGAAATTAATTTTTAGATAGGCAGATTTTGGTACGTTTTTTAAGCGTAGATAGGTAATGGTTAAATTAGAAACTATATATTATTTTTATTAATCTATGAATTTAATTTTTTTTTTATTGCTGATAGGTAAGCCTTTGACCACAATCTCACCTGATAGTAAGATCTCACCTGATGATGTGGTCGAAAGTGTTAACAGGCTTAACCTAGAATTACTGGCTCTCAAGGACAGCTGCCGGAACACACCGTTAGGTGCGTGGCGACAGATTTTCTACTTGAGGGTGGTAGCTAGCCAGGCGGGCATTCGCAAAAATGCCCTTGCACCATGCAGTGAAGCTCAAGCCCGCGGCGGGATTCGAACCATGGTCCTGCTGCGCGGCAGTCCATAGCCAAAGCCACTGAGCTATCATTGCTTCTAAACACTTGCTTCTTACATGTCTTGACATGACTTTTGATTGGATATGTGCCTACGTACAAAACCAGAGCTGAATTCGGCCACATTTTCATTATGCTGCGGTGCCCAAAACGTTACGTGACAAAATTCTTTAGCATGCAATAAGAAATATATACTAGTTTTAGGTACAATTTAAGCAAAATATACTACTTAGTTATCACGTGTAAATACCTTTGCTATGTATTTGTAAAATAAATATATGGCATCTGTTCACCAATAAGTATTTTATAAAACATGAGGGACATATTGTTGAATATTTTTGACTCTGTACTATGAGAAATAATAAATGTCAAGGTACCTGTTTTCAAAATTAAAGCTTTAGGCTGATCTATCATAACGAGAGATGCTATATATACACTGAGACCTCATAAATATACTTAATCAAATTCAAATTCAAAATCATTTATTCAATTTAGGCGTCTACGATTTAGGGAATCTCTAACAGAGAGTTGATATACATAGAGTAGTTATATCCGAACACCACTGCTCTAAAAGCTTACTAGAATTTACTATATACATACCTACGCAGTTTGTAATGACAAGGAAATAACGTTCAAATATTATGCGTCATATCTGTTGTTAGAAACTTTAGAAAGAGATAAATAAGCAATTCGTGTTACCACCGAACGGCCACGAGACGTTTCAATCACCATTATGCTGCGATCTCTTTCACTCTCTCACACCAAACGATACACATATCTCGCTAATCCATTTCATTGAGATTAGTTCCTAAGATAAAACAAATGACGATATTTTCTATTTCAACAATAAAAGCAATAATTACGCATGAAATGAAACAGTTTTCTTATCTCTCACAGTGCCTGTATAATTGGTGCAGTCTAAAGACACAAGGAAGGCATATTGTCCACAGATTATTCCTAAAAACACGATTAGCGGCGATGTATTCACCGGACGCTCGGAAGTGCAAGACTGGTAGTGACTCAAGTAATTACCCTGCATTCGTCTAGTAAATATGGAGGGCATACAACTCATCTACAGGTAAAAAAATCTTAGATCTCTAAGGGATCTTTTTAAAGAAATTGATATTTTAACTTTACCAAGTAAGTAAAAATATTATATTGTATATGTATATTTGCAAAAAAATTAGTATATTTAAAATCAAACAGTGACAACCACGATTATAACACTAGGAATAAAGATAAAATAGCGGTGCCAGGTTTTAGATTAGCAAAGACAAATAAAAGGTCTTTCTTAGGCAATTGTGTGCGGTTTTATAATAAAGTGCCCAAACATATTACAACGCTCACAGAAAGAAAATTCAAGTTGCACGTCAAGAATATTTTGATAAAGAAATCTTACTTCACAGTTTGTGATTACTTAAACGACAAAAATGCTTGGACTGGTTCGCCTCTGCCAAGCTAGCGCCTGTCACCTACGTAATGTAAATAAATATTGTAATAATTTTACTAAGTATACTTATAGTATGTAACAAACACATTGTTAAAAAATGTTTAAGGCCCTTGGGTACGTCAAATTCGTACTTTCTAAAGCGAACTCCTCCGTAACCGCTGAATTTGAAGACTTGAAAAAAATATATTTTATAGATGAATTCAAGTACAACATTTGCAACATATGATTTTACGGTATTACTATTACTTTTGCCTTAAAAAAAATTCAAACTACATACTATTTCTTGAATTATATGGCGAACTCCTTCTAAACGGCTACGATTTTTGAAAAATAAATTGTACCATTAAATTTCTAGATTGTTATACTACAATTATAACATAGCATTTGTAAATCCATTGATATTTTCCTAAGAAAATGTCGAATTATTCAGATTCAGAACGCTTGCGGTTACGAGGTGCTCTGCGCGGACGCGGGCGGCAGTGTTGCGCAAGCGTTGGCACGGGGAGGCTGTGTCGCTCGTAGCTCCGCTCGCGCTTTCGACTGATAACGATCTTGTCTTTGTATTAGTGCATTGACACGCGAGATTCGTAGCTGTGTGCGTGCAATGATTCGCTCGCTGCAGAGGGCCAACTTGATTGCGACGTGAAGTATGCGCGGTGACGCTTTATTATTGGTATTTTGTAGACAAATTTTATTCGAATTGTCTCACATATGAAAAGAATCAAAACTTGAAATTGACAATGTTGTGGGTAAATTACAATGGGCGGCCTTATCAATAAGATCAATGAAAAGTTTTATAATATATGTACAAAATTAATTAGTAATGTCTATAACGCTCTCATGTTATAACTGGTTAACTAAAGATAATATATTTTTTTATATTATGGTAAATAGTTTCCGGCTTTAGTAGTTTGTAGGGTACAAAATGGTTCTCTACTACATTTAGAGTTTGTATGGGGCTACATACATCTTTTGGAGTTCTAAGCTTTTCTTGATAATTGTATTAGGTGTTTTGATATAGGTTAATTAATACTACATAAAGATAACGTCTGCCAAGTGAAGATGGATAACGTATCTCGAAAATAGTGAGAGATAGGTAAGGGAGATTAGCACCGTGGGGTGCCGGGTTAGAATTGCACCTCCCCATATAATCCCGTGGGTGTCGTAAGAGGCGATTAAGGGAAAACTACTGGAAGGTGGGCAGCCACGTGGGGTGCCGGGTTAGAATTGCACCTCCCCATATCATCCCGTGGGTGTCGTCAGAAGCGTCTAAGGGAAAACTACTTAAAGGGGGGCAGCAGCGCCTTCTAAAGAACTGCCAACTTACATTGCGATCCCCAAAACGCCTGCCAAGTGTGGGGATTATGGCAAATACCCCCTTAAAAAGTGAGGCTGTGTTCAGCAGTGGACGAACTGACTGTTACAGTTACAGTACTGAAAATCGATATAAAGGTTTTTCTGGACGTCCTTATTCCAAATTTGGAATTTATTTTTCGATGACGTCTGCCAAGTAAAAAAAGTTAGTCCGATATGGCTGAAAATCGATATCTAGGTTGTGCTGTGCGTCATTATTCCGAATTTGGAAAGTATATTCCGATGACGTCTGCCAAGTGAAAAAAGTTACCTTGATTTGGCTGAAATTCAAAATCTAGGTAGTTCTAGACGTCTTTATTCCGAATTTGGAATTTATTTTTCTATGACGTCTGCCAAGTGAAGAAAGTTACTCCGATTTGGCTGAAATTCAAAATCTAGGTAGTTCTAGACGTCTTTATTCCGAATTTGGTATTTATTTTTCGATGACGTCTGCCAATTGAAGAAAGTTACTCCGATTTGGCTGAAATTCAAAATCTAGGTAGTTCTAGACGTCTTTATTCCGAATTTGGTATTTATTTTTCAATGACGTCTGCCAAGTGAAGAAAGTTACTCCGATTTGGCAGAAATTCAAACTAAGTAGTTATGGACGTCTTTATTCCGAATTTTGAACGTATTTTTCTATGACGTCTGCCAAGTGTGGAAAGTTACTCCAATTTGGATGAAATTCAAAATCTAAGTAGTTCTGGACGTCTTTATTCCGAATTTGGAATGTATTTTACGATGACGTCTGCCAAGTAAAACAAGTTGCTCCGATTTGGCTAATAATCGAAATCAAGGTTTTTCTGGACGTCTTTTTTCCAAATTTGAAATTATTTTTTCGATGACATCTGCCAAGTGAAGAAAGTAACTCTGATTTAGCTGAAATTGAAAATCTAGGTTGTTCTGGACATCGTCATTCTGAATTAAGAATTAATTTTTTGAAGACGTCTGCCAGGTGAACGAAAGTTACTCCTATTTGGCAGAAAATCGATATCTAGGTTTTTCTGGACGTTTTTGTTCAATATTTGGCATACATTTTTCGACATCTGCTAGATGAGGAAAGTCACTCCAATTTGGCTAACATTCAAAATCTAGGTAGTTCTGGACGTTTTTATTCCGAATTTGGAATTTATTTTTCGATGACGTCTGCCATGGGAAGTAAGTTACTCTGAATTGGCTGAAAATCAATATCTTAGTTTTTCTGGACGTCCTTATTCCAAATTAGGAATTTATATTCCAATGACGTCTGCCAAGTGAAAAAGTTCCTCCGATTTTGCTGAAAATCGATATCTAGGTTGTGCTGTGCGTCATTATTCCGAATTTGGAATAATTTTATCTATGTCGTCTGCCAAGTGAAGAAAAATACTCAGAATTGACTAAAAATGGATATCTAGGTTGTTTTAGATGTAATTATTCCAAATTTAGAATTTGTTTACGATGACGTATGCCCAGTAGATAAAGTAACTTCGATTTAGCTGAAAAGATCGATCGTCTAGAACAACCTAGATATCGATCTAGGTTATTCTAGACGTCTTAATTCCAAATCTAGAATTTATTTAACAATGACGTCGGCCAAGTGGAAAAAGTTACTTTGATTTGGCTACAAATCGATACTTATCTTGGTTTTCCTGGACGCTTTTCTATTCGTACTGTCGATCTTAATTGTTATTAACTTGTTGTGAAGTGCGTGAATCCCTGTAGGGTGAGTTCCTTATTTATTATTGTTATTTCATAGTGCTGACTAAAACCTATGTAACGTAAACAGCTGTGCTGCCCTACCGCGCTAGACTGTGAGTTTTAAAATGTGAGTCGCTGGTAACAGTACCACGATCGTGTCGGCGCGGCTTGGCAACAGTTGGCTGAGGAATATCAGCTACTAAGCCGGTGTCTTCCTTCCAGGATTCCACTTCACTGACTTAATCCGAGGACGGGTGTTTCGAGCACTCACTACCGAGATCTAGAACTATCAGCTGACGCCAAGACCGCCACATCTGGGACCTGGATCACGTGTACTATCAGGCCAGTGTCTCCCTCCGGTCTATGTAACTTCAGTAGAACTGTGCGGCTGTGCAACCTGATAAGGCTTGGCCTAATAAACTTTTCAAACCTACTCCCTGAGTTTACCTACCTACCTGCTGGCCGTGGGATGATTAGCAGTTCCCTATCGCCGCAGTACGATAAGAGTAGGAAAATTATGATTACTTATCAAAGACGCACGAATTAACATCAAAATAATATTTTGACTAACCTCGACGTTTCGATCAAGTTGCATTGACCGTGGTCACGAGTAGACTGAAGAAGCGGGTGTCATCGTCTTGAGGAGCGGCGGGAGCGATTTAAATCTACCCCGTTTGGTTTTCGATGTAATTTAGAAACATGAGTTTAGTTCACGAAAGTTTAAAGAAAAGTACTTATAAATCAATTATTCAAAATAATATAAAAAAAAATATTAAAAAAAAAAAAATTCAAAATATATTAAATTATTTATTTATTTTTGTATCAGTATATGTACTGTTAATTTTTTCTTATTTTAACTTGTTCATACAATGTTTGTGATTGATCTCTGTGTTGATTGAAACGTTATAACGAAAAAGATATTATTCAAATCTCCTAATAAATGAGAAAGTATATCGGTTACCTTTTCACGATGGAACCAATCTTTACAATATAGCTGTAGATAAATTGCCCATATTATTATTTCCTAGACAAGAAATTATTCATCTCATATCTCGTACCCGGAAAGTAGTGTTTGTTTGATGCGAGTAGCGGGTGGAAGACTGCTTCCCACCTATGGGCGGGAAAATATAAAGGTAAATACTTCCTTCTCAAGGGCCGACATGTCCAATAGCACAAACGTTGGCCATTTTGTATTTTTGCGTACGACACAGTCGTCCCTATTCTTATTTTTCAATGTATTTTCGCCATTATACAAATCTTCCTTTTATATCGTCGTTTTTAAACGAGTAAACCCGTGTCGGCTATAATCTCATTTATAAGGAGATTTGAATAAACGATTGATTATTATAATTTTCTTACTCTTATCCGATATATCTTAGCGTTTTAAAGATACGTCATCTATCTTTACTTAGCAAACGTCATTGAAAAATGAAATCCAAATGTAGAATAATGACGCCCAGCCCAGCACAACCTAGATATCGGAGTAACTTTCTTCCCTTGACAGACGCCATTAAAAAAATAAATCTTAATTCGGAATAATGACGCCCAGCACAACCTAGATATCGACTTTCAGCCAAATTGAAGTAGTTTTTCACTTGGCAGACGTCATTGGAAAGTAAATTCCAAATTTGGAATAAGGACGCCGCGAAAAACCTAGATATCGATTTTTAGCCAAATCTTAGTAACTTTTCTCACTAGGCAGACGTCATCGAAAAATAAATTCCAAATTTGGAATAAAAACGTCCAGAATAATAATAATAATATAAACAATAATATAAATCTTTATTTAAGCCAATAACACTTTTTCCAAATCTTGTATTGCTGGTGGTCTTCACACTTCGACGTTGAAGTTTGTATCGTTAAGACCTTAATTGATAGCTGTACAGCGCACAGTTGACTTCAGTACAATTTTTCACGCAAAATAGTTATAAACATAAATTTAACTTACAAATTATCCATAAAATAACATCTTGTTCAGTTTCATACATTTTTTTTTTATAAATTATCCACACAGGTGGTATTTATATTTTAACTAAATTTGTGTTATTTACGTGTTTGTATGTATGATGCTATATGGTGATATATAAACTGAAAAATTCAGTTTATATTATTGATTATATAAATATGTTTTAATAAAAGGGCTAAATCTTCTTGCAAAAGTTGTACGAATGACAGGTTATTTTAATTGGAAAACTCGTTTATGTAGCATATTACTAAAATTTGCAGATTTTTTAAAGAGTCTGTGTGCGAACTGAAAACAACCTAGATATCGATTTTCAGCCAAATCGAAGTACATTTTTCACTTGGCAGACGTCAACGTAAAACAAATTCTTAACATGGAATAATAACGTCTACAACAACCTAGATATCAATTTTCAGTCAAACCGTAGCATTTTTCTTCACTTGGCAGATGACATTGAAAAAATAATTCCAAATTCGGAATAATGACTCCCAGCACAGCCTAAACATCGAGTATCAGACAAATCTGAGTAACTTTCTTCACTCGGCAGATGACATTGAAAAATAAAGAAAAGGAATAAAGACGTCCAGAACAACCTAGGTAGGTACACTATACATTTTCATTTGACGACTGATCTCAGTCGCAGTTGCAATTGCGGATACTCACTAGAATCGTACGGTAGGAATATAAAGTGCCATGTTACCGGAGCGCATCGCGCATCTGCATATTCTTTGACCGTTATATTTGTGCAGCGAGCGCGGAACGTATGCGGCGATGCGCGAGTAAAGTAAGCTCGATTAGGTCCAGATGCTCAAGGCCATTGGCGACTCTAATCGCCTTAAAATAATGGCCCCGAGTTTCTTGCCCGTTCTTCTCGCAGTGGCTCTATAATTTTTTTTTGCTCAATGGGGCAGTACAATGTAAAATATTTCATTATTAAAATTTGTAATTGACTTTCATAAGAGCGTCGTAGACGCGTAAATTTAATAAATGATTTTGACTTTTAATCTTGACTGAAGAATGGTTGACTGCCTTTCTTCTTTTGGTTCAAACCTCTCCGTCAGTGTAACCAAGACATGTCGTTAGTTGCCCCAAATATGCAGTGTGAACAAATGTGCCCTAGGGCGTAAATATCAAAGTTACAGCAATTATATTTTGAGAGGTTAAAACCTCTTCATACTAACGATGATTTAACACAATATCACTTTTCTCTATAATTTAACAGCTCGAGTGATTTTATAATGTCTGGGTAGATATTGGTAGGGTCTTAATTAAAACCTGAATGTTAAACATCTGATCGAGATGGTGAGACATTCTAATACCCAATCCCAAAATGATGTATCCCTTTCTCTGAATGTTGCAACGGTTTTGTAATTTCAGGTCATATTCTGACAATAGAATTTGTAAAACCTCTGAAGGAGCAATGCACAGATTGGACGACTCTGGACTCCATGGCGCTGCAGCCGAGCTTCAGAAGCGAGCCGAATCACTGCGCGGGTAGCTGCTATATGAACACGATTGAAATCCTCGAAGTGAAGGAGATGGCATCGCACCCGCCGCTGCAGGCGCTAGAGCAGTGCGACGAGCTGCGAGAGTTTAGCTTATACTCTCCGCACATGGAAGCGCTTCCTGAACGGTTGTTGGCGCGATGTCCGCAAGTGGAGCTCCTACGTGTTACAAACGCCGATCGGCTTGTGACGTTGCCCCCGAAGCTACTGGAAAACGCGACCACCCTAGTTCATCTCATGCTAACACACGGTGTACTGGAATCGCTGCCGGCGGGGTTACTGGATAATGTACCCAAACTTCATACACTCAATTTACAGTGCAACCGTCTTCAAACGCTTCCAAGGTATTTAGAACGTTGGTCAATTAAAGTATCATCATCGTCAGCACATCTACCATAATGTCTACCGTTGGACGAGGTCTATTCCTTTGGGGGGATTTGCCATAAGCCCCACGCTTGGCAGGCGTCTTGGGGATCGCAGTAGAAGTTGTCAGTTCTTTAGAAGGTGATGTATTCCACCTTTTGGTATTTTCCCCTCAGTTGCCTTCTGAGCTGGTAGCCCGCGGAGCAACGGTTTAAGTATACTAAAGTAAATAAAAAGGAATGTTAACAGTAATTTTAATTTTCTATTAACTTAAACGATTATTTTAAATGAAAATAAATATAAATATGCAGTCATGATTGAAAAATGTAGATTGGTACATTAACAATAGTTATTTTCACCTCACGTAGAAAAGAGCGTTTTATCTGCTAGCGACGAAACGGTTTTCAAACTTCGAACCGTCATAAAAGTTATGAATTTATTTTAAATAGTACTAACTGTAGTAAATTATCTTTAAATTTCCTACAAATTTACACCATTTTACAATATTATTTAAGCTGTTTTTTTGCATCTAGCATTTTCCTCTGTAGTCAGGTGAATAGTTGTGTGTTGCACTCGGCAGCTTTTTTTTTTTTTTTTTTATGTTATTATGACGGAACAAGCTCGAGGCCCACCTGATGTTAAGCGGTTACCTCTGCCTATAACAGATGCAGTTCATCGTTCAAGTGATGAATTGCGCTGCGTCCGTCACCTTGAGACATAGTTGTTAAGTCTCATGTGCCTGTAATTTCACTGGCTCTCAAGAACTGCTGCCGGAACACACCGTTAGGTGCTTGGCGACAGATTTTCAACTTGAGGGTGGTCGCTAGCCAGGCGGGTTTTCGCAAAAAGCCCTTCCACCAAGCTATAAGTTATTTTGTGTTTGCACGTTCGAAACTGTCGCTACGCATAGGATTCTATTTCTCCTCCTATTTACTTTTATTATGAATCCTAGAATCATCATTTTCTCTTTGTTTCAATACATTTGTGTCTGGTCCCAATATAAGTACATGCGCCAAATAATTACTCTGCAGCGTAGCAAATAACTATACAGGGTTATTGGTAATATGCTAACAACCTCTTAGTGTTGACTTCTGCTAGTCCTAACAAAGGTAACGAATTTTTTTTTTTTTTTTTGTGTTTTTATTCCTTCTCCGAGCCAAGAGCGGTAATTACGTTCACCGCGGTAGCACTGGACCGCGCCTTGCTCCCTTTGAACAGAGTTTTGAATATTTACGACGAGCAAAGTAATGTTAAATATGAAATAATATATTACAGGCACAAGATACTTTTAACATTAGGTGGGCCTCGTACTTATTCCGCCAAAAACACATAAAAAAAAACAACACTTTAGGTACAGAACTACGAGTAGGTACATCCGTGTATTCGTGTAGACGGGCTCACTCAACGCGCCGCGCCGCACGGAACGCACGCCTACCTGTTACATATCTTTTTATTGAATCATTCCGGTGGAGATGTGGTGGCGCAGCAGCGAACAGCCTCTGAGCATATTTTAAATAAATACCTGTTATCCGTCAATCTGATCATGTAGGACGTGGTAAATGGAGGCCCAGCCACCTATATTTAGCGAACCAACCACATTCTTGTGGGAACCTGTTACGATTAAGGCCCTTTTTTAGTCAATCAGTAGGTAAATTTAGCGTCCGAGAGTTGCGGGCTATTGACACTACGCAGCGTTGCGCTCTAGTCGCACAGCGCGCGTCAGGACTCACGTCGCTCGCTCGATGTCCCCAGCCGCACGCTATTAGCGTCACAGTGTAACTTAAAAAGTTGATCAACTGTAGGTATCGTAGCTACTAAATCCAGAACTGCATCTAAATAATTATTTTGTTCTGGTGAAAATTTTTATTCGCTTATAGAATAAAAATATTCGTTTCACACTAAGTACCTATTTTTATTAGATTTTGTTCGGATACATTGTTTTTAGGGTTCCGAGCCCAAAACGCAAAACGGAGCCGTATTTATGAGTGACGAGTTCTGTCTGTATGTCCGTCCGTAAGTCATTGGTCTTTAGCTCGTAAATGGAATGAGTAACAAACCTGAAATTTTGATATATTGTGTAGAACGTTTACCGAAACAAAAGATGAATAATACACTAGACTTTATTTATTTTATTATTTTTGTTACCAATATGAGTAAGGTAGCTGAAAAAATGCACACTGGTATGTGGTCGCCTGTAGAGTATATGTATAGTTGGTATAAAATAACTTGCCAAAGTTGAAAATAGAGTATTTTAGATAAGCATGGTACCGACTTTAACAAGTTATTGCATACTTTTCAATGATTAGTGAACCTACCTATGTTTTTCTGGAGGCGTTTATTCCTGGAATTAATTTTTCAACGTAATCCAAGTGAGGAAAGTTACTCCGATTTGGATGAAATTCAAAATCTAGGTTGTTCTGGGCGTCTTTATTCCGAATTTGGAATTTATTTTTTGATGTCATCTGCCAAGTGAAGAAAGTTACTCCGATTTAGCTGAAAATCGATATCTAGGTTGTGCTGGGCGTCATTATTCCCAATATGGATTTATTTTTTCAATGTCGTCTGCCAAGTGAATAAAAGTACTCCGATTTGGCTAAAAATTGTTGTATACGTTATTATTCCAAATTCGGAATTTGTATAACGATAACGTCTGCCAAATGACAAAAGTTACTTCTATTTAGCTGAAAATGAAAATCTAGGTTGTTCTGGACGTTCTTATTCTGAATTTGGAATTGATTTCTTGTAGTCGTCTGCCAAGTGAAGAAAGTTACTCTGATTTGGCTGAAAGTCGACATCTAGGTTGTGCTGGGTGTCATTATTCCCAATTTTATTTCTGCAATGTCATCTGCCAAGTGAAGAAAAATACATCTGATTTGGCTGAAAATTGATATCTAGGTTGTTGTGTAAGTGGCTGTGACTTTGGTAATGTGTCCGAGTATAGAGTCAATCGTAAGGATTACACTATTACTGAGTTAAATCAAAACGAAATGTTTTTTTTTGTGGTTTTAGATAGTACATCGAATATGGTACATATTAAATCTATCGTGAATGGACATTGCCATTCACGATAGATGCTATACAGGCTATGATTAATACATCTATTGGTACTAAATTGTTTCCTGATGTTTGGAAATTAGCCATAGTAAACCCATTACCAAAGCATTCTAGCCCGGTAGAGTTAAATGACCTTAGACCTGTTAGTATTTTGCCGTGTTTGTCCAAAATTTGAGAAAAATCTGTGTGTATTCAATTAGCCGACTTTCTCGAAAAGAACAACATTTTGCCAGAAGTACAATCAGGCTTTAGAAAGGGACGTAGTACAACAACTGCTCTACTAGATGTGACAGACAATGTGCTTAGTGCTCAAGACCAGGGAATGTACACAATCCTAGTTTTGTTAGATTTTTCCAGGGCTTTCGATTCTATAGATATTAATTTACTTTTGTCAAAATTAAGTTACTATGGGTTCGATGCTGAAGCTGTCCAATGGTTTGATAGCTACCTTAGTGACCGGTATCAATATGTGAAAATCGTGCAATCTGATGGCAGTTTGCTGGAATCGAATAAATTAGCAGTAAACATAGGGGTGCCCCAGGGCTCTATTTTGGGCCCAATTCTTTTTATTTTGTACTCTGCCGACATAATAACGCAGATTCATAATTGTAAGGTCCATATATATGCGGATGACATTCAAGTCTACATCTCATGTAAGCCGTGTGACATTGATAATGCTATTTTGAACCTAAATATGGATCTTGCAAGAGTGGCTTCATGGTCCACAACTGCCTATTGCTAAATCCGACCAAAACCAAGTACCTCATTTTCGGTAGCAATAATCAACTCGCTAGTCTCATGCCGTCGGTAGGCGTCACACTACTGGGCGAACCTATAGAGCGGGTATACGAAGCGCGTAACCTAGGTTTGCTCATGGACTGTGAACTGCGCTATTTTATTTATTTTTTATTTATTTATTTATTCAATTAGAACGGCTTTAGGCCAATTACACTAATGATAAAAAAATTAATATTAATACAACATCAAAATCAATACATTGTTATAAAATTTAAGATACAATATCAATGTCAAACAAACTTAAATCATAATATATAAAATGTCAATTAATTATCATATAAAACAATACTTGTATTACTTAATTAGATTAATATAAAAAATGTCATGCAGAATGTAAAATGTATGTCAAAAATAATTATAATAATAGTACATGTCCAAAATAAAATCTATCCTATACACTCACAGAGAAACAAACATTCCGACATAATGTCCTTCCATTTGCCAGCAAAGACGTCACAATCCTGTTTAGCGTTAAGTAATGCGTTGAGCGCAGTAAGGGAACGCGGTATCGGGGATGTCGCACGTGCAACTGTTCTACAGTTCGGGACGGCAAACAGTTCATGTTTTCTGCCCCGAAGGTACCGGTCAGGGACAAACAGACGGCACAACTCGCTACAGAGATCAGGCGCATCTATCTTCCCACGAAGGATTTTGCACATTGTAGCCAATTGGTCATGAGAGCGCCTGACCTCCAGAGAATTATACCCTAAGGAACCAAGCAAAAATATCGTTGGGTACATGAATGGGTAGTACCCATACACGCGCTTATATAAATACCTTAAGAAAGCCTTCTGTACCTTCTCCAACAAGAGGGTATACTTCTCCTCGTGTGGATGCCACACACAGGCACTAGCTTCAAGTTTGCACCGTACCAACGCACTAAAGACAAGCTTGACGGCATCAATATTGCGCATATCCCTGGAGTTCCTCAACACGAAGCCCAGCCGCTGATAGGACTCCTTAGCAACCGTAACAATATGGTCATTGAAGGTAAGCTCACGGTCGAATGTTACGCCCAGATCTTTAACCGAAGTAGCTCGTGTTATAACATGTTGGCCTAATTTGTATGAAAATTCGATTGGGCGTCGCATTCGACCGAAAGTCATGACAAAACACTTTGAACAGTTGACCTCCATCTCATTTTTTGTACTCCATCCATAAGTGGAATCTCCTGCAGCTTCGAACAGTCCTCTACAGATGTAATGACGCTAAATAATTTCAAATCATCCGCGTAAAGGAGACACTTCGAGTGTTCAATAACTGCAGGAAGATCATTGATCATCAAGTTAAAGAGCAAGGGGCCCATTACTGATCCTTGGCTCACACCGGAAGGCGTGTGATAGGTTCCAGATTCATACAGACCATGACGAACATACTGCTGACGATGGCGGAGGTAATCAGCGAAGAACTTGAGAAGACTTGGGGAAAAACCCATGTCACTAAGCTTCTTCAGCAGAATGTCGTTGTTTACCCTATCAAACGCCTTCCGGAAATCAAAGTACACTACGTCTACTTGCACCCCAAGATCAAGTCTAGAAGAGATGAAGTCGACAAGTGTCAGAAGATTGGAATTCACCGATCTCTTACTTCTAAATCCATGTTGTTCGTTACAAAGGAATGGCTCGGTTAACCGAGACAACTTATTATAAAGGATGTGTTCAAAGACCTTTGCCACGGTTGGTAAGATGGCTATAGGGCGATATTCCTCGACTGAAACTTTGTTAGAGGTTTTCGGAATCGGGGTGGCTCGCGATAGCTTCCACACAGGAGGGTAAACCCCCTGTCGCAGAGCAAGGTTAAACAAATGGCAAAGAGGGTAAGTCAAGATAGTCTTGCCCTCTTTAAGAAACCACGGAGGCACGCAATCAGGTCCAACAGAGCTACTAGGTTTTAGTTTCCGAATCCCAGCAACCACATCACAAGGTGATATCTCTGGTATGTGGATATAGTTACTCGAGGACGGTGAGTCGTAGCTTGCTGTACTTATAGCATCTAGCTTGGGTAAATTTACTAAGAAAACACTAGAGAAATATTCAGCAAAACCCTCAGACGCCTGTTTGCCTTTCAGTGTTTTACCGTTGTAAACAACAGTAGGCTCAAATCCACCCTTTGACCTCAAACTTGAGATGTGGCGCCAGAACGCTCGCGGGTTCTCTTTAATGTTTTGCTCCACACCTGCCATGTACATGTCATACGCATCTGAGACACGAGTCCTAAGCCCCGCCCTTATGTTGGAAAACAATTCATAAGCACCACTTGATTGGTTACGCTTCCAATCACGATGAAGCTCACGCTTGCGTTTGATATACATTATTATGTCTTTAGTGAACCAAACAGGATAGCGCTTTTGCCCGGACCGTTTACGGCAATTTTTAGGAGTACAAGTATCAAAAATATCGTAAATATTGGCATAAAAACTCTTCGTACTCAAACAAACATCGTTAATATTGTAAAATTCATCCCAATTTACACGTTCCAACATATCAAATAGCATAGTACGGTGACATTTTTTAAAGTTCCAATCTCTGTTTGAAACTATATTACTGGGCTCAATACTATCTGTAATACGAGATACAACTATTTCAATGTCAATGCCAAGGGGAGGATGGTGGGGATCAATTTTAACAATGTGCTCTGTAGGCGACACAATCGCCCGAATATTTGAATTCTTTCGCGTCAATACAACATCCAACATCCTCCCATTAACATTCCGCACGTCGTTATTTTCGTACAGATTACAAAAGGACATAAAATAATTATAATAATTGTTTACATTTCTTGATGCAGTGTACAAGTTCAAATCCCCAAATATTATTACAGTTCCTTTCAAATCATTTATAAAATCTTCTACTTTGCAAAACCACTTCATGTAAAAATCGTCTGTGGCATTCGATTTTATGTATACAACGCATACATAGAACTTATGGCCGCGCCATTCAAAACTTGCCCATAAATCTTCTCCGCCGCCGAGAGATTCGAGTTCAGTATGCCGGCACAGTGCGATGGGAGCGCACGCGGCCAGTAAGGAACCAGCTATGAAAAACACGTGGCCAATTGTATAAAAAACTGTTTTTATAAGTTAAAAGTTTTGTACAGAATGAGACCCTACTTAAAGGAATGTATGCGCATTCAGCTGGTAGAGTCGTTAGTTTTGTCAAAGCTGAATTATATGGACACAGTTTACGGGCCGAGGCTCCTCACCAAAACTAAAAAGCTGATACAACGAGTGCAGAACGCTTGTGCCAGATTCTGTTTTGACATCCCGTGGAGGTCGCATGTGACACCATTTCTCAATAAGAATCTCTGGTTGAAAATGATGCACCGTCGCAAGCTGCATTTAGCGTGTCTGTTGTTCGGAGTCATCAAGTACCACAAGCCGTTGTATCTCAGCGACAAGTTAAAGTGGTTGGCTGTGCGTCGGCCTCAAAGTTCCCGAACTTGTTCGATGCAGCTGATGACGGAGCGGCATTTCTCGGCCGCTTTCAGAGGAAGTTTCCGTTACGCTGCATCGAAATGTTGGAATAATATACCACCGCCGATTAGGAACCTGCATTGTTTGTATAGTTTTAAAAACAATATTAAGAAGTTTATTTATGCACACCAGAAGGAAGAGGAACTGTTGGTTCAGGACACCAGTGCACTATAATGTTTAGTTTTATAGAAAATAAGTGCTAGAATTTGTATGTACCTACTTTTGATATATATTTAACATATTTTTTTGATATAAGATCAGTAAAATGTAGAACTGTGCAATATATGCTATTTTATGTGCGCATGCTGTCTAAATGTGCGCGCGGGAGGTCACCTCTCGGTCCCAGCGGAAGACCAGCGTCGGTTGCTGCTCGCAGCATCCGGCATTATGCTGAGCTGAGGCCGAGTTTGTGACACACACTGTTTTATCTTTAAATGTTTGGCTGTTATATTTAATTTGTGTATATTTGTGTGTGTTGCAAATAAACGTTATTCTATTTATTCTATTCTAAATTCGCTAGATCCGCTTAATTAGCGTACAAGAGATATATACATAAAATAAAATTGAAAAGAATAGTAATACATAACTCATTGAACTAAACTGGAGGATGTACGCTACGTTACGTGACACTGGCGACGCATTGTGGTGAAGCCACAACAGTTGAAGTAGAAGTATATAAGTTTGTTTGTTTGTGCAGTGGATTGTTCCTGAATCAAGCCGTAATGCATTGGGTGAACTTGTCTTCCAACCTGTTCGAGTCCGGTGCGGTGAGGCAGCTGGCGGGGCTCCACACCCTCGACACCCTCTACCTCTCCAACAACACGCGCCTCGAGGACCTCTGCCACAACTCTTCAGGTTATTTCATATTTTTTTACAACAGTAGTTTTTTTACGTTGCATTCTGCATATACTCGTATAGTCTGTAGGTATTATATGTATGTTCTATGCTGTAGGTTAAAAGTTTTGTGTCATGATTCATGCGATTAAACAAAACGATGGGAGAATAAAATGCACTCTTATGATATGCTTTAGTTTTAGGATTAGTTGGCACTGGATCGTTTTTATTCCTGGTGTTTATGTCATGCAACGTTGACTTTTTTTGTAATTGTTAAAGTTTTGTTTTACAAACATACAATACTCGTAGATATAAAGAGAACATAGTGTCATTATCTCAAATTGAACGAAAAATGGACGACAACTGTCAGTCCTCTTTATACCAGCTATAGCCCTGATACACTTTTTCTGATATAACGCAAGCAAGCGAGAAAAGAAGTAGAAAGTATAATTTTGATTAGAGCTTGTCTTGGAATAACGTTTGTTCTATTTGATAGAGAAAAAAGCGTGATAACAATCAACAGTCCTTAATCTTTAGACACCTTCTGTGTCTAGCGAGGTACGTTCTTTTCAAAGGAAAGTCCTTTGCCGAAACTGAGATTTCCTATAACATAGCGTGTAGACTGTAGAGAGGCTTCACCTAAGAAGTTACTTTTTAAAATGTTATATTAAGGGGGTATGGACGGTTATCAGGGTGGGAATACTGTTGATGGTACTCAGGTAGGGGTAATTAGAATTTAAATTAGAGAAGGATTATGATTATTTGACACCGAGGATAATGCGGAGAAGCCGCGGGCAAAAGCAAGTTATATATTGCCATATATGGGGATGTCATGTAGCTTAGGTAATGCATTTATACACACTATAATATGAGAGACACGCTTAGACACGGACAGAATGTTAGCGCTTAAACAGCAGATATCAAAGAGAGTGAACATAAGGATGAACGAGTGAATGTTATCCCCTGGCACGGCGAGTTGATATACACGTATAAACTTAAAATATAAGATACAATAATAAACGTCAATGTATGTATGTTCCCCCAGATTACTCACCGCTGCTTCACATGAAGAACTTATCTATCCTACATTTATCTGGAACAAGTATAACCCACACCTGCCGCGACTGGCGCCAGAACCTAACAGCCTTGGAGGAACTGGCACTTACATCTACAAAAATTACAGAGATACAGGTGAGTTGACCAACGACTCTTTTGTACTTTTGCTATGAAACGGTGTCATTGAACTACCTAATTGTGATCCATTTCCGCCTTCAGCTGTCCGACCTGCAGTACATCCGGAACAAGTTCTACATACCGCCGTATGTGTTTCTTTCATTCACCCATATTCGTCACACGGAGGAGGATTACAAGGCAGCGCTGGTGGCGCCGCGTACCGGAGCCAACGTGTATTTGTGGGGGAACCATCAGTGCGAGTGCGAGAAGAGATGGGTCCCCTTCACACTGTTCCCGAACCGGAATGAGCCGCAGGAAGCGTCCGAGTCGTCCGAGTCCTCGCCCAGGAGGATCTATGTGCAGAAGTGCTCGCAACAGAACGCAACGTGCCGGCTGACGACTTCACTCGTGCATTACAACCGGCGCTGACCTCGAGGCATGCACTCACTATACCACATTAACTAATTATACTAGATCTGTTCAAATATGGCAATTATTAAAAGTTCAGTCACAGGCACATAACTTTTTAGTTGTATAAATTTTTACAAATCGAATTCTCATTCAACGAAGAATCAACATGTATTTTCTTTTATATTATTCAACATTATGGTTGATATATTTATGCGTGCAAAAAGACTCGTTAATCCTTTCATGAATATTAGATTTATTCAAACAACATGA
This sequence comes from Plagodis dolabraria, assembly GCA_963854805.1. Classification (NCBI taxonomy): domain Eukaryota; kingdom Metazoa; phylum Arthropoda; class Insecta; order Lepidoptera; family Geometridae; genus Plagodis; species Plagodis dolabraria. The sequence goes on along the minus strand of OY978467.1, from coordinate 18,208,158 downwards.
TGACCAATAACAATATTTGGAAGAAATAATATTTGATTAAGACATAATAAAGCTCGTCATTGGCGCCATACGTAACAGAAGTTATGGGTAGTAAAAAACACTAAAAATCCCATGTTGTTTTTAGTTGAACGAGTCAAAGTTAAATATACTCAATTAAAGCGTGTAAGAACCCCTTCAAGGTCAATTAAAAATTGTACTATTGACATTAACTACATTCTATTGCCATGTTCAGTAATCATTTTTTTTTAGATCTACTGCGAGAAGAACGATCATGAAACTTGGGGCTATACGTTTTAAACGTCTTTGTAATTAAATTTGTAACTTATGTTTATTATGAAATTAATATCACATTAATGGCGGTGGCTGGGCAGAATCGGAATCGTCCAAAGATGTCTGTTGTTCATATAATCAGAATCTGTATAGAAATGTTTTACATTTGCACCTTTAATTTTCTTTTTATGAGGATTGTAATATCCCGAGTAATAAAAAAATAAAACGTTCTGTTGTTCTGCCAATCTAAAACCTTGCACCGCATTTATGACTTTACTTGTAGTTATATATTAGTGATTGTGCATTATTTACTCGAATTTAGATTATCATTTCAAAAATTTATCGAATCTGTAAAGTTAACATATTGAATCCTTTGAAAAAGTCCCCCGGGTATTCGTATCTATCCCCCAGCCACTATACGAATAGTGCGTAAGTTCTCAGAAACGAACTAGTCTAGCTGTAGTTACATCCATTAACTGTCTTATCTTACGAACTGCATATGCAGCAGAATTAAGTTACGTAGTAACTATTAAGTAATCTGTGATTAAGTATCCCGGATAGATTATGTATATTGTGAGAATCCCACTGTAAATTCAAATACAAAGTAATTCCCAGAAAGACTGTCGCATTGTCAATGGAGAGTTTATCTAGCCAAACCTAAATTTAGAAATCATAGGGTCCACCTTATTTACTGGATTTAGTTTGATACATTTTCTTTCAAGTTTAAAATTTAGATAGGTATCATCTGCAAATAAAACAATATCGCAGAAATATTTGTGTTTGTTAAGCAAGACATCAAAAACAGGAAAGATCCTCCAATTGATATCTGCAGAACTCTTATTTTTATCAGAGACAAGATGTATTGCCATTTATGTATTCTATAAAATTCAGAGGTTTTCCACGAATATCGTGTAGTTGTTAGGTTCCATGTGTCTGTCATTGCACCGGCGCCGGCGCTCAAACCCGGTACTCAGTATGTGGCATTACTGCTTGTATCAATTGAACACCTGCATCTGTTTTGGATCTGCATTGCTCTTTGTGAAACCAAATCGATTCACATGCTATATATTAGGATTAATGGGATAGAGCTTGTTACTGTTATTATTTAGTAGGATATTGTCGAATACTTAGAATAGATAGGATGGAATACGGGCTATAATTGATAGGACCAGATTAAACTCCCGATAATTTGTGATTTTACTATGTGTCAATAAATCGGAGAAGTGTTCTCTATCCATGAAAAATAGAATATTATTATTTAAGGCAAATTATAATAATATTCTGCCAATTTTACTGACATATCCCACATTTCTTTGTTTTCAATGTACACTTTGTTTTCAACGTCTTTCTAATTTTGGAAGTTGTTGTGTATCTGAAAGAAAAGTCCGATACTTTGTAGAGTGCTTCATCGAGCAGCACAAGAATTTAGTCACTTAGTGACTTAAAACTGTTTCCAAGGTGTTCAATTATCCTTGTTTGGGATCAGAGATACGAGTGTGATTATTAACTTAATTAGTAATCAAGACAATTGTAATCAATTATGGATGTAGCTATTCTCAAACCAAATGGTCTAAAGCGTGACGATGGTAAAAGACCTCACGGCATGAGTCTGGTTCCGTGGAAGTGAGGAGGGCCCTTAGTGTGGGACCCTACTTTCGTAGACACTTTACCTCTGTCACATCATTCTGAAACCAACGTGTGTTCTGGCGCCGCAGCTACGTCATCAGAGTAACTCAAGCGGCGCAAGTATACTAACCTCAGTAGCGGTGGCTCCTACCTCAGTATGGTTACATTGCATTGCAATTCAACGGGGCAATGCTGCCAGCATGCTGGGAACTGGTATTGGGCTGGAGCATTTGGACTGCCTGTGAGTTTGCAATGACTTGTAGGTTGTCTAAGTGATTACATTGTAGTGGCTGTAGTGTTAGTTAGATTTCGTAAAATTATGTTAATAATAAAGGCATACCGCCGCACCGGTTAAAAACAAATAGACATAATATGTTGATTCGTTAGGTTTATATTTCAAGTCTCTGTGTTTATAGTCTTCCAAATGATTTTTATTTTATTTTGAGACTTTCAAAAAATGTCTTGATTAAAAAAAGTATTAGCACATTATCAAAGAGAAGCCCTCGTAGCTCACTTAGTCTTTCTTAACCGACCCACTAAGTAAAGCAACGTCCGCCGCGGTCATGACTTGGATGGGTGACTGCTAGTGGCATTACTACTGAGAGTGCACGTAATTTGGAGGGCATGTTAGGCCGTTGGTCCCGGTTGTGTTCTTAGAATGGCGGTCGTTACAGCAACGTGGTAGGATTTTACTAATGCCCGCTTGGCTAGCAACCACCCTCAAGTAGACAAGCGCCTACCGGTGTGTTCCGGCAGATTTTCAGTAATTCTAGATTAGCCTGAACAACATCTTCGACCACATCGTCACTCACCATTAGTTGAGGTAGAAATCAAACTTTAGCCTATCAGGTATGAATAAATAAAAAAGAAAACTGTACAACAATGTAATAGTTCCTAGCATTATCAAGAAACTGCTTGCTATGTTAAACTTTCCTGCGATACAGATCGCAGGCACGCGGGGTATACACCCCAACGAGTTGTACGTCCACCAGGATTACTGTACCTGATTCATTTCAGCAGCTGATTGCGACTTACTCATATAGGCAATAGGATGCTCTTTGTCAGTGCTTTATCAATATCAGTACTAATATTATAAATGCGAAAGTAACTCTGTCTGTCTGTATGTCTGTTACGCTTTCACGCCAAAACTACTGGACCGATTTGAATGAAATTTGGTATGGAAATAGTTTGAGACCCGGGAAAAAAATAGGATAGTTTTTATCCAACTGCGCAAAAAGAGGTTAATGTTTTCGCGCGATAACCGACATACGCGCGGGCTGAACCGCGCTCGGAAAGCTAGTTATGGACAAGTGTGCTGATATGTAAGCATTTGACCACAATCTCACCTGATGGTAAGTGATGATGTGGTCGAAGGTGTCAACAGGCTTAACCTAGAATTACTGGCTCTCAAGGACGGCTGCTGGAACACACCGTTAGGTGCTCTGCGACAGACTTTCTACTTGAGGGTGGTCGCTATGCAAAAATGCCCTTCCACCATGCGGTGCAGGCTCAAGCTCGCGGTGGGATTCGAACCATGGACCTGCTGCGCGGCATATTTAACCCAGTTCATTCATATTAAGTACATATTTTATATGTTAATACAAGTCTATCCTATATTTGAGGTTTTAGTTTTTTTTATGCCTGGTAGGTTAGCCTTTGACCACTATCTCACCTGATGGTAAGTGATGATGTAGTCGAGGATGTTGTGCAGGTTAACCTAGAATGACTGGCTCTCGTAATAAGGTCCAGATTTAAATATGATATCGGTTACTGTCTTCATTATCTAGGTGGGTATCGTGCCACATTTGTAAAAAAAAATCTACACAAAATTTATTATCCTTGAAAAATTAACTAGAAATGTTGCACATAACTGTCAAGGTCAATCTTTTAACAAATTAATAAACATAAAAACCTTGATTATGAAGAGATCAATCGGTAATATGCTTGGCTCTGGACCTCGAACCTCACACAAGGTAGTTATCATCCTTCGACGTTTGGAGTATGAAGAAGTGATTTGTCAGTTGACCCTAGAGATCCAGTTTGTATGTTTAATGTTTGGATCTGTCAAAAACGGCATCTCAAAATGAGATCCAAAAAAAAAACCCTAGACTCCAAAATGTCAGAAAACCCCATTTATTGTCGAACCCAGGACAGCGAGATTGAAGTGACACTCTACGGCACTAGGTCAACGAGGCAGCCAAAAATGTGATAAAATAGCGGCCAGGTGCGAGTCGGATCTCGCTGTTTTAAGATTCCACATTTGCAACAGCGCGTAAAAATACTGTTGATTGTAATATTTTTATGTTTACAAAAACGCATGATCTGCGGATTACATTACGAAATAACAAATTAACCATCGGACGGCGCGTCTGTACCATCACTTCATGATATATTATTAAACGAAAAGAAAAAAGTATTTTTCTGTTATTTATTATATACTTTATCTGTTTTGTTATACTTCTGTACATTCTATCTTTACTTATAAATAAAGGTTATATTCCGTCGCTCGGAATAGATATATTATGTATATTTATATTGACGTAAGGGTATTTATTTTACACTAACTTGCTAGTAAAATCTCTATTATGTAAGCGTTACCTGTATCGTAACATGCTTCTTTTCACACGCGTGCTTTTTACTTTGCAGTTTAGTTTTAATAAGTTAAGGCCCAAGGAGGTAGTTGTATTTATTATTTTTTTCTACAAAAAACCAAGCAAGGAGTTTCATGCTTTTTACCTCCGAAGTTAAACATACGGTTTACATAATAAACTCCTTAGTCTAAGCGGTAATGTTACCACAAGCCTTTTATTTTTGTTAATGTATATCTCGCGCTTGCATTGTTAATTTCAAATAGGATATTAATATAACAGATCGGATTTTTTTTTTCCAGTGTTAACTAAAAGCGTTCAAGGTGGCATAGCCTGGCTAAAGTTATTGCATAATGATTCATGTTTTCGTTAAATAAGTATATAAACATATAAACAGGACTTATGTAAATTAAGCGTGCTTTTAGAAACTGTATACAAAACAAGAACCTACTGAAATTATTTTGTAATAAATTGTATTTAAATTATTTTTACTATAACCTATTTTAGAAATATTCATATAGCCAAAGCCACTGAGCTATCACTGCTTCAAACCAGTGCCGAAATGTTTGCGTCTGTATGTACCTTGAAGGTGCCGACCCTATACCTATAATAGTCTGGACAGACCAACAAAAGGACAGAGACCAAGCACTGCTTCAAGTTTATAAACGCAGTATCAGCCTCTAGTGTTAATTTAAAAGAAGGAACTCTTTCTTTGGCTGTCAATTTATTTAAAAGCCCAGCTTTGCTAATACATGTTGGGATTAACGGTCTGTAAGTATCAAGTCATTGTTCCACAGACATGTTCAAGGTATTTTGGACAGCTGGAGTCTGCTGGATAATGAAGTATGAGCTCAACTTTAGCTGGATCTGTATGTGACCATTATTGTTAACGATGTTTTCCAGTTACTTGAGTTAGGATCTAATAAATTACATTTCCAAGGTTCATGGTATGGAAGCTTTTTCTTATTTATGGAGAACACGTATGAAAGTGACGTTAAGTAATTCCTGAACCTTTTTGTTTTTATTACAATGTCACCCAAATACGCTATTACTTGGAGATTGAGTTATATCCTAATGAATTTTTAGTTTTTATTTTACGATGGCTTGACAATCATAATTTAAGCAAACCTCAGATAATTCATTTCAGCCAAAGACTTCATATAGATAATATTGATGTTTATAAAAAACGTTGATTGTGCTTAGTTTTTAGGCTTAAGCAGTAGCATAAGCAGTAGCACTGCTTAATGCTCTACACAAAATTGCTCGCGTAGTTAATACGGATGGTTTGCTTACGTCCTGTCATGGGCTGGCTGGCGTTAACTTTACTTATTACGAGAAATAATAGCTTTTATAAAAATCGAATTTAAGCGATACAGTATTAATCCTTATCAAATTAAGTATCTTAAATATATTGTGCATTTAATATAGATCTTTAAATGAATATTTTCGAAGATATTACAGATTATTTAGTATCAGCAGTGGTCCCGTGCGAACCCGGGGCCGGTCGCCGGTATATAATATATCTTAGTTCTAAATTGAAGCGCTCGTAGCGAAGTTTGCTTTGTTGTTCTTAATCGATCAGCAATGTAAAGCAACTTCCGCCGCGGTCATGAGTTGGATGACCACTGAGCGTGCACGCGCTTCGGAGGGCACGTTAAGGCGTCGGTCCCGGTTATTGTCTTAGGATGGCAGTCGTTACAGCATGGTGGTAGGGCATTTTGCATAGCTACCATCCTCAAGTAGAAAATCTGGCGCAAAGCACCTAATGGTGTGTTCCGTTAATATTATCTATACTTATAATAAAACTGTAACAGGTCCAATTCTGCACATGGCAGATATTTTGAAAAAAAAAAATGTACAGTACTCTGTAGCTGATACTGATGCCGAAACTATATTTTTTTTTATTTTTGTCTGTCTGTCTGTCTGTCTGTCTGTATCCCGGCCGCGTATCACTCCAAAACTACTGAGTGGATTTCAATGAAACTTAGCATGATTGGAGTTCATACTACAAGGTAGGATAATTTAGCTTTTTATCCCGAAATTCAGCATGGTTCCCTTGGGAGAGGGGATGAAAGTCAAAATATACACTTAGTTGTAATTTACTAACGCGTAGTCGGATATCAGACGTTCTTTTTAGGGTTCCGTACCCAAAGGGTAAAAACGGTCTGTCCCGCTGTCCGTCCGTCCGTCTGTCCGTCCATCCGTCCGTCCGTCTGTCACCAGGCTGTATCTCAAGAACGGTGATAGCTAGACAGTTGAAATTTTCACAGATGATGTATTTCTGTTGCCGCTATAACAACAAATACAAAAAGTTGGCCAAGTGCGAGTTGGACTCGCTCACGTTAAAACAAAAAAAGGTTAAAATATGAAGTCTAATGTTGTATAGCTAATGGTACGGAACCCTTCGTGCGCGAGTCCGACTCGCACTTGGCCGATTTTTTTGTTAGAATAGTGGTACTTTAAAATTTTTCCCGTAAATATTTTAAAGTCATCGGGTTTGAAGTTCAGAAATAACAGACATCACAACCTAAATATTACGTTCCAAATAACTTGACACCCAAAATGTACAGAAACCTTTCAACGTACGGCTCATCTTAAGCTGGCGTGTGCACTTTATCGTATAGGTATAATAGATAGGTCTGTAGTCGGACCTCTCCAAAAGACTGATTTTTCAAACGATAAAACACAGCTTTTTTATTACGATAAGCACAACTTCCCTACGTATATTTTTCATAACATGCAATACTCTAATAAGTCTAATCTATACCTATAACAGGTTGCAGAAGGCGGGTAGGGAAGCGCGAGGGGTAAGACGCTTACATTTATCTATTTATTCCTGTAACAGGTCCAATTCTGCACATGGCAGATATTTTGAAGAAAAAAATTACAGTACTCTGTAGCTGATACTAATGCCGAAACTGTATTTTTTTTATTTTTGTCCGTCTGTCTGTCTGTCTGAATCCCGGCCGCGCATCACTCCAAAACTACTGAATGGATTTCAATGAAACTTAGCATGATTTGAGTTCATACTACGAGGTAGGATAATTTATGCTTTTTATCCCGAAATTCAGTATGGTTCTCTTGGGAGTGAGGATGAATGTCAAAATATACACTTAGTTGTAATTTATTAACGCGTAGATCGATTTCATACGTTCTTTTCAGGGTTCCGTACCCAAAGCGTAAAAACGCGACCCTATTACTGAGATTTCGCTGTCCGTCCGTCCATCCGTCCGTCCGTCTATCACCAGGCTGTATCTCAAGAACGGTGATAGCTAGACAGTTGAAATTTTCACAGATGATGTATATATGTTGCCGCTATAACAAAAAAATACAAAAAATTGGCCAAGTGCGAGTCGGACTCGCGCACGTTAAAACAAAAAAACCGACCAAATGCGAATGGGACTCGCGCACGAAGGGTTCCGTACCATTATCTGAAATTTTATTGCATGGGTGCCCCCTTTATTATTTATTCTAATTTAATTAATTATATTTAAAGAAAACATAAAACTAAATATTCTGTGAATAGTTAAAGCGTCTACCAGTCACCGTTATTAGTATCGAGCAAGAAACGGTAAAAAATCAAGGTTGTTGTATGGGGGTACCTTAAATATTTATTTTATTGTTAGTATTTGTTGTTATAACGGCTATAAAAATACATCAGCTGTGAGAATTTCAACTGTCTAGCTATCACCGTTCTTGAGATACAGCCTGGTGACAGGCGGATGGACGGACGGACGGACAGCGAAGTCTTAGTAATAGGGTCCCGCTATTACCCTTTGGGTACGGAACCCTAAAAAGGTTAAAATATGAAGTCTAATGTTGTATAGCTAATGGTACGGAACCCTTCGTGCCGAGTCCGACTCGCACTTGGCCGATTTTTTAATTAGAATAGTGGTGCTTTAAAAGTATCACGTAAATATTTCAAAGTCATCGGATTTGCAGTTCAGAAATTACAGACATCACAACCTAAATATTACGTTCCAAATAACTTGACACCCCGAATGTACAGGATCCTTTGAACGTACGGCTCATCTTAAGCTGGCGTTTGCACTTTATCGTATAGGTATAATAGATAGGTCTGTAGTCGGACCTCTCCAAAAGACTGATTTTTCAAACGATAAAACACAGTTTTTTTTTATTATGATAAGCACAACTTCCCTACGTATATTTTTCATAACATGCAATGCTCTAATCAGTCTAATCTATACCTATAACAGGTTGCAGAAGGCGGGTAGGGAAGCGCGAGGGGTAAGACGCTTACATTTATCTATTTATACTTATAATAAAACTGTAACAGGTCCAATTCTGTACATTGCAGATATTTTGAAAATATGTTTTGAGAGCAATCTGAAGCTGATACTGATGCAAAAACTGTTTTTTTTTTCTGGCTGTCTGTCTGTATCTCGGCCTCGCATCACTCCAAAACTACTGAATGGATTTGAATGAAACTTAGCACGATTCGAGTTCATACTACGAAGAAGGACATACGATACTTTTATCCCGAAATTCAGTACGGTTCTCTTGGGAAAGGGGATGAAAATCAAAATGTACATTTAGTTGTAATTTATTAACGCGTAGTCCGATTTCATTCTGTTTTTGTTACAATAGTGGTTATTTAATTATTTTCCCGTAAATATTTAAAAGTCCTCAGTTTTGCAGTTCAGAAATTACAGATATTACAAACTAAATATTTCGTTTTAAATAACTTGGATCGCGGAATGTTGAGAAACCCTTGAACGTACGGCTCATCTTAAGCCCACAGGCAGCCCGGAACCCCACGGGAAGCCCGACACCCCACGGACAGACCGGCATCCCACGGGTAACCCGGCGCCCCACGGGCAGCACGGCACCCTTATTTAGTTTTGCAAGCTTGCTACGATAAAACTCTAAAATGTGGTACATTCACCACAATCAGTGTTTTAAACTACATATCTTTCTTTTGACGGATACATTTCGGAGACTGCGCAATAAAAGTGCACAATGTTGTCTTAGGTTTTCGCGATTGTTACACTTAGTAATTAAACAACTTTAAACGGTTTAAATCGCGTATATTTATCATTATTTTTGTCCCGACGTTTCAAACACTTTGTAGTGATCGTGGTCACGGGGTGACTGTCGGGACAAAAATTATGATAAATATACGTGATTTGATCCGTTTAAAGTTGGAAGTGCACAACTTTAGTAGACTGTTATACAAGGGTCGAAAGGAATTGGTAACTTTCACCCGCGGTCAGCTCTCTACTTTTCATATCGAATTTAAAGAAAGTAAATAAAGTAGCTTTTCTAAAAAATATTCATTGATAAAATAACATACTTACTAAAAATTTATTGAGAGGTTTGAACTGTTTGTGAAATTTTACGTAAAATTTTGTTTGGAATATTTTCGGGCGGCTATAGCCCGAATAAGAATCTCTCTGCTTTTCACTACTAATATAAGGAATAACGATATAAATATGGTATGTTTTTTTATATTATTTATTTTGATTTTAATAACATGAGCAGTATATTTTTAAAATTAATGCGGCTATAGTCCAAGTAGGAATCGATGACTTACATCCGTGTTAAACACTACTTTTCATTTAAAATATGAGGAGGGTATAAAAATTAGTCGTTTTTCTAAATATTTACTAAAAATAATAAACATGAGTAGAAGATACACTAGGAGTTAGAACAATGAAATTTAGGGAAAGTTTAAATTTTTTTTAACCTACACTTTTTACCTTATATTTAGTTACTACCCTGCCAAACATAGTTGTTATTAATTGTTTTACAACAACAGAATATTTTACAACGAAAAATCTTAGACATATAACTTTGTTTACACCAATGTTTTTCCCGGCCTTAGGTGGGAAGGAGCGTCTCCCACCCGTTACTCAGATCAAACAAACACTACTTTCCGAGAATGAGAAATAAAAAAAAAACGATCTACCGTCAAACAAAACGGCCGTTTTAAAATCGAAATTCTAAAGAAACGCACAAGGTACTTTGCTTCAACATTTATTGTGCGAACCGGGAAAGAACTCTCTTAGTTACTTAACTACTGTTTTCTGGAAAATACAACCCGGGAGTTTTGAAATCCAAAGTAGAAATCTCCATTCTGAGCTATGGTTTAACAGTGCACAAATGTGAATAATTAGTGTGCAGGTACGGCAATCGCGAACGAAGTCGCGGGTACAGCTAGTCTATAATATTACCGTGCCAATATGCTGCAGTGGACATCGTACCAGCTGCTTTCTGAGTTTTTAGCTCAACAGACCTCCCAGAGATGGCGTCAGCAGTGTCGTTTCGGTAGTTATTTGGTGTTATAATCTACCTGCAAAAGCCATACAAGATGCTCGCTACAATATTTTTAAATCCTGAAAACGTACATCGCCACTCCGTGTTAATTTCATTATTAACTGAACAATTGAAGACGCGAGATATAACATATGCTATACCTATATTCAATATTTTATGGCCGTCACAGTGCAGTGAGTGTATCGTATTTAGGGCAAGACTTTCTTCTGATTATTTTAGATTAGTGTGTCGCCGGTCGCCGTATAAATAACAACTCTAAGAACGACGTCTGCTGTAAATGTCGACTTGAAGTGTTTGTACACATTAGGTACGAGGGTTGCTTAAGGCTCGTGGGCTATTTACTAGTGCATTGTGTATGTATTGGTGTTTTCAGGGAGGTTCATCAATTTTTCCTAAAGGTCAAAAATTGATGAAACAAATTTTAATTTACCAAAACAACCAAATACAATGCAAATTTGTTCACTTAAACCTGTTAAGCATTACGTAGGTTCACCCGAAATATAATTCCAATTATAAATGAAATAATATATTTGTAATCATTGCGTATAAACACGTAAGGACAGTTTTAATGGTGAATTTATTTTCGACTAAAACATAATATTTTCATGATAACTTTTAATCCATATATAAGTCTGTTAATTCGTCCCCATCATGAATAATTGATAAATTTTTTTTGAAATGTATGGCATAAAACTAAACAATAAATATCATGCTTCTTACTGCAAATAAGTATATTAAAACAAAATACATTACAAAATGTAAACTCAAATTTTATCTTTATTCTTACATAAAACCCCTGCATACTGACGTTTTTTACTTAATAAAATACCTATCTATCTGCCAAATTTAAATTTAATAAAAATAGCACTAATATATATGTGTTTTTTAATTGGTCCCTCTTGTAAAATTGTTAGAATATTTTCATCTTATGTCATTAAATTTAATACTGAACTTCGTTTTACTAACTAAAAACATAGGACTTTTATACAAACGTTAAGTCCCAATTAGGCCCCCTTAATGCGACCCTGTTGCCAATGGGCAGTGCTTGTCGACGTCACCATCCCACATGACGAGAACCTCGTGTAGGCCGAGAAGGACAAAGTCAGCAAGTACCTTGACTTGGCTCACGAGGTAACCGCCATGTGGGACGTTGACTCGACGATCATTGTCCCGATAGTCGTTTCGGCGAACGGCCTAATAGCGAAGAGCCTCGACCAACACCTCCAGAGACTCTCGTTAGACGGTTGGATCATGGGTCAGATGCAGAAGGCAGTGATACTCGACACGACACGCGTTGTCCGAAGTTTCCTCTCTCTGCAGTCCTAACCGCTGCGCTGGTAGCTTGGGCCCTGCCCCGCTGCCGGCGGCACCCTAGTTTTAAGTTTTTTATAATATTTTTTTTAAATTTATGAATGTTGTATAAAATCTAAAATTATGTAATCCAATAAATTATGTGAATAATAATAATAATAATGTTTATTGTGAGAAAAAACAGGTACATAGATCAGACAGAAGACATGAATTTTAACAATAGATGAGTAATATTTGTCTATTTACTATAATACTATGAAATAAAATAGCTAATATACAAGTTGTGTTACATCACACTAGCCCCCACACTAGGATACCCTGTGTTGTGGGTGGACTAGTTTCTCCCAAGTACATTTATTTAAGGATAAGACGTTATTACAATTATTTAAAGTAATAAAAACCAATTATTATGATAATTCCTGTGTGGAATGTAAAATAAACATTGTAACGCACATCAAGAACCTATTTTCGGATATATGAACATTTTATAATAAACGAAAGAAAAATAGAGATCAACAAAATAATAGGTATACATACTATATAAAAATATAAACTTACTTGAATTATAAAATTTGGAACATACACATTACAATGAAGGCACCTGCACTCGAATCACATTTATACACAAATAATGTGATTTATTATCTCACAAAACACTAGTCAACATCCGCACGTAGGTTTACATAAACATTACAAAATTATTTCTATGATATTTCAAGTTTTTTACTAAAACATAGCATTACAAGATCTTGTTAAAATTACAATGACTAAAATATGAATGGTAACATGGAGGTAGGAAGGATAAAATTTCTAGTTTGTGTTGTGCATCCCGAAGCATGTGTAGCCGCAAAGTTCTTGTATAGTTTATAGAGAATGGTGTGCGTGAGTTGTCTGTGTAGCATAGATACAAGCTACCTCGATCTATGTGTGCGAGCGATATTCATTATAAGAAGCGAATGCGATTAGGCTGGTGTCACATTGAGTGTATAGTGTACCTACATATTCTAAATTTAGTTAATTGATTTTGAGATATTTATAACTTGATTATCTAGTATTTAAATTGCACTAACTTATAATTAACCGACACCCATAAATATATATACTTAATATTTATGTGGTGTATTAAATAAATACTATACCTACTGTGGTGTATGACAGATGCATAATAGATAATAAAGAATACCGGCGGGTAGACGATGTACGCGGTAGGAGGAATTTGATTGTTCATTCGAAATACAAGCCTGTTACCGGATAGTCGCTGTTTTATTTATATCGCTTGCTCACAGATTCTACATTGGCGACGAGGATTTTAAGTGTTCCATTAAGTGCGTGCAACTAGTTATCATGTCGATCGGAAAAATAAGTGAATTTGATGTTAAAAACGGTGCGTGGTCGTCGTACGCGGATCGGCTGGAGATGTATTTTAAGGTTAATAACATCAAGGAAGACCTCAAATTACCAACACTTATAGCACTTATGGGTGATGAAGCTTATAAGCTGTTATTGAATTTGGCGAGTCCAAAGAAACCCGCAGATTTGACGTATTTGGAGGCTTGCGATGTTTTAAGACGCCATCTTCAACCGACGCCATCAATACTCGCCGAACGTTATCGGTTCCGGCAGAGGAGGCAAGAAAAAGAAGAGACTATTGGCGAATACGTAGCGGAGCTCAAAAAACTGGCACGGTACTGTAAATTTAATGAAGGGCTTTGTGAGAATTTGCGGGATCAGTTTGTTTGCGGCTTGAAAAGTGACGTCATCCGCCAACGGTTGTTTGCGGAGGATGACGGTTTAAGTTTTGCCGGAGCTGTAAAAATTGCAAGTTCACTGGAAGCAGCGGAACGGGATGCAGCTGCGGTCGAGGCACGGTTCGTGCCGGATACGGAGGCGGTGCATGCGCTGCAGACGGGTGGTGGTGGCGGACGCACCGAGCGCCGTAGTTTTGGAAACGGAAAAGGTGGCATGCACGGGGCCACACCGGGACAATCACGAGTGGCGGCGCCTACGCGATCTGCAAACTGCAAGGGTTGCGGTTCTGCAGGTCACGGTTACGGGAGTTGTAAATTTCGGGAATACGTGTGCAGCAAGTGTCAACGAAGAGGTCATTTACGGCGGATGTGCTCCGCGTGGAGCGCGGTAAGCGGTGCGGTGCCCCAGAGACATAATACTGGTAACCGCGGTTTTCACTACAACAAAGTGGATATAGAATCTGAACGACGTGAAACCGATTCCGAAGAAGACTACGTTGACCTCCATCAATTATGTTTAAAGGACTATAAGGCGGTGAGTTTGCCGATTTCTATAAATGACGTAATCATTTCTATGGAGATAGATACAGGCACAGCCATATCGTGTATAAGTAAAGCAACATATGATAAGTATTTTCCAAATAACGAGATTTTTCCATATAAGATGTACCTGAAGTTTTATGACGGTACCAATATTAAACCGTTAGGATATATTATGCCTATTGTTAAATATAAAGATAAGGTCAAGGAACTTGAATTGTTTGTCATCGAAGGCGGTACCACTTCTCTTCTAGGTAGACAGTGGCTTACAGAATTAGGAATCCAAGTACCTCTTTTTTATTGTCATCATATCGGAAATACTGATAACGATATTAATGTTTTGTTAAACAGGCATAAGGAGTTGTTTGACGGGAGTCTGGGGAGGTTCACGGGTGGCCAGGCGACATTGAGGGTTCGAGAGGGCGCGGTACCCGTGTACCACCGTGCGAGGCCCATGCCGTTCGCGCTGCGCGACCGGGTCGATGCGGAGCTCGACAAGATGCTGCAGGCGGGGGTCATCGAGCCCGTTGACTGCTCCGACTGGGCGTCACCACTGGTGCCGGTCAACAAGTCGGATGGATCGCTCAGGGTTTGTGTAGACTATAAGGCAACTTTGAATCCAGTCTTATTGGTTGACCGCTACCCATTACCTACGATTGACGATGTACTTGTGGCATTAAATGGGGCTAATTTCTTCAGTAAAATTGACCTCTCCCAATCATATAACCAAATTGTTCTCGATGATTCCAAGAAATATACTGTTATAAACACTCATCGCGGTTTATTTCGTTATAATAGGTTAGTATACGGCTTATCTTCGAGTCCGGGTATTTTTCAACGAATAATGACTAATTTATTACAAAATATACCTAACGTGGCGGTTTTCATCGATGACGTAATAATTGGCGGGAAAACCAAGCGAGACCACTTAGAGGCGCTGGAAGCAGTGTTTCAGTGTTTGCTTGCGAACGGTTTGCGTTTAAAAGATAACAAATGCGTTTTCCTAGTAGAGGAGGTGTCGTATCTGGGCTACATCTTGTCGAAAGCAGGCATCAGAGTTGATCCAGCAAAAATTGAAGCTGTACTCAAAATACCTAGGCCACAAAATGTCACGGAACTTCGTTCATTTTTGGGGCTGGCTAACTTCTTTGTCAAGAACTTTAGCTTAAGATTAGTTCCGCTATATAATTTGCTTAAGAAAGGCGTGGACTGGCATTGGTCAAAAGATTGCGAAAGGGCATTTAATGGAATAAGGGAGGCTTTGACTAGTAGTCACGTGTTAGCTCATTACGATCCGAAAAATACACTAATCGTGACGTGCGATGCGAGCGCGGAAGGAGTAGGGGGGATATTATCACAGCCGTGTGGTGCCAACGGTGGGGAGCGACCGATTGCATTTATTTCGCGGACGCTTACACACGCGGAAAAAAACTATTCGCAAATTCACCGTGAAGCCTTAGCTATAGTTTTTTGTATGAAAAAGTTTCACCAATATCTTTATGGTAGGAATTTTACGCTGCGTACAGACCATAAGCCGCTAGTGTCGATTTTTGGTCCAAATAAAGGCATCCCAACCATGACGGCCAGTCGGATGCAAAGATGGGCGATAATATTGTCAGCTTACACCTACGATATTGAATATGTGAAGACAGGGGACAATTCTGCCGATAGCTTATCGAGGTTGCCGTTAAAGAGTAAGCAGCGGTGTTTACCTGTTGTACCTGAGCAAACTCATCTGCATTTCGCTCAGGATGCATTATTGTTAGACTACAACGAAATAAAAAGGTGGACTGTGCGCGATCCGATATTAGGGAAGTTGTTAGGCTTTATTCGTGATGGTTGGCCTGCGGAATGTGACATTAAGGGGATGCAGCCCTATTTTAATAGACGTAATGAACTGTATGAGGAGCTCGGTTGCATAATGTGGGGTCATAGGGTAGTCATACCGGAGAAATGTAAAGAAAGAGTTTTAAAAATGTTACATGAACCTCACATGGGCATAGTGAAGTCTAAATCTTTAGCTCGATCATATGTTTGGTTTCCCGGAATCGATGAAGCGGTGCAAGCATTATGTCAACACTGTACCACGTGCGCGACGCAGGCGGACGCGCCACCGCGGCAAGCGCCGCGACCCTGGGCATGGCCCGGTCGGCCCTGGTCGAGGCTTCATTTGGACTTTTTGGGCCCAATTTATGGAAAAATTTACCTTGTAGTAGTGGATGCTATGTCAAAATGGTTAGAAATATTTCCAGTTCCGAGCACAGCGGCAAGTTGGAGTATTTGTAAATTGACGGAATTATTTAGCCGATGGGGGCTTCCGAAACAAATAATAACTGACAACGGACCCCCATTCACCAGTAGCGAGTTTGCGTCATTTCTTAAAAGTGGCGGTATAGAACACATATTTACGGCACCTTATCATCCCGCTTCTAACGGTTGTGCTGAGAATGCAGTTCGAACTCTGAAACGAGTTATTAAAAAAGCTGTATTTGAAAAAGAAGACATCCTTAAGGCTTTGTATACATTTTTACTATACTATAGGAATACGGAGCATGCAACTACGGGTGAAAGCCCCGCTATGGTCATGTTAGGTAGGCACCTACGGACTAGGTTAGATGCACTAAAACCGGACAGGGAGACGAGGGTGAGCCGCGTTCAGCAGCAGCAGGTGGAACGCGCAGGAGGCGCGAACAGACACATTGCGCCAGGGGACGATATCTGGTATCGGCAATATTTGAAAGGTGATAAGTGGTTGCCGGGGAAAGTAGACAGTAGGATAGGCCCGTCCAATTTTAAAGTGGTGAGTGAAGGAGGTGATACCCAAGTACATCGTCATGTTGACCAAATAAAGCGCAGGTGTAGAAGTTCCTTGGTCTGCCCAGACGCTGATCGTTCCATACAGCATGAGCCAGCAGACTTATCAAAGTCATCAGTGCCTGAGGGCACGTTCGTAGAAAAAGTTAACGAGCAAGCAAATTGTATTCCTGAAGCTTCATCAAGCGCACCTACCACCCAGTCGGTATTTTCCACCCTTGAGCCTCCACAAGATCCCTGCCGTAATGATATTGTGATGAGACCAGTACGGCAGTGTAGACAGGATAAACCTAATTATAAAATGTAGTTATTTTATCATAATTTATTTGAATTTGCTATATAATTTTATTATGTAATTAGTGTAGAGGAATGTGGTGTATGACAGATGCATAATAGATAATAAAGAATACCGGCGGGTAGACGATGTACGCGGTAGGAGGAATTTGATTGTTCATTCGAAATACAAGCCTGTTACCGGATAGTCGCTGTTTTATTTATATCGCTTGCTCACAGATTCTACACCTACCTAATAGTTGTTTTAAGTATATTGAAACAACTTTTCATATAGCTAATAAGTAGGTAAGTATGAAAAAGTGATACAATTAAGTTTTATTTTTGTTTCGTTTTGTTTTTTTTTTATTCACACCTAAGTAAAATAATATTTTTTTCTGCTATGTGGACTATGTGAAGTCTAAAGAGTAACATAATATTATATAAATACAAGTAAGTCACTCTCAAAAGAAACAACAGTAGGAACAAAAAATAATAGTGTAAAAGAATGTACCTACGGACTTCTTAGTTCGAGTCTTAATATTTTATTCAATTTCCAGCAAAAACAGCAAACGAGTATATGCTCAAAAATTAAAATCCTTTTCCTATAATAATTAAAACAATTTGAAAGAAGTAAAATAAAAAGAGTAATGTGTTGAAGTAAATTTGGGAGCTTTGTAAAATTTCAAATGATAAATAATTAACAATATCTACAAGTGTTAACACTATCTATAAGTGATGAATTATCTACCCCCAACTCACACCTAAATTCAAGTCCGTCTTTTATCATTCAAAGTACCTTCTTGTCATATTTTTAAGTTGTCAAACTCAACTGACAACTAACATTTCCACTTTGACAAGTCTATGTCATATTCAACTGACATTAAATATTTCGCCTTTGACAAGACGAGAGTTGCCATAACATCAAAAATTACCCAACTCTAGGATCTTTGCAAGATGACTGTCTGCAATAAATGCAACAAGAGTGTTAAATCAGCTGATGTTAAAAATTGCTCCAAGTGCAGCTGCACTTTTCATTACCAGTGCCTAGGCATATCTGCCGAGAACTTCGCTAAGGAGTCTAAGTCCCACAAAGCCTCTTGGAAGTGCGCTGACTGTAAGTTAGCACAACTTTACAGAGATATCAGAAGAGACTTTACTACAAGCAGCGCCGACACTCTCACTAAGATCCAAGAGCTCACAGAGAGTATAAATTATATGGCAACAAAATACGATCAGCTCCAAGAAGATCTTGACTTAAAAAAGAAGGCTATACATGAACTACAGGAAGAGAACAAGACTCTGCGTTCTCAAGTTGGTGACCTAAATACGCGGCTTAATCAGTTTGAACAGCAATCTCGCGATTGTAACCTGGAAATAGTGCGTCCCAGAACACTCGTCAGAAAACCTCAAAAATTTAGTGAGACAATTTGCGACAACTGTGAGTTACAGCCTGCCTGATAAGTAACTAGTAAACTATCACCGCGTAGCCAAGCAGAACAAGGAATCGGACAGACCTCGTTCAATTGTCATCAAACTCTCCAGCCCCCTAGTGCGAGATTCGCTTATAGCTGCGACAAAAACCTTCAACAGAACCCACCAAACCGACAAGCTGAACTCCTCACATCTGGGTATAGCCGACAAGGAAAAGAAACCAATATTTGTGAGCGAACATCTGAGTCCAGCTAACAAGCAACTGCACGCGGCTAGAAAGGTCGCAAGAGACAAGAAATTCGACTTTGTGTGGGTTCGAAACGGTAGAATCTTTATGAGAAAAGACGTAAACTCCAAAAGTTTTGTTGTCAAAGATCTTACTTTTCTTAACTCAATCTAAGTAATCTATTATACTCCGTGTTCTATATGGTCTCTGTACCTAATACCAGCCCACCATGTCATTGTAACCTAAAATTATACTACTAAAATGTAAGAGGTCTTAAGACCAAAACTGAAATTTTGTTGCTCAATGTATTGAAACAAGATACTGACATTATAATACTAACAGAGTCATATCTAAATGACTCTGTATACAACCATGAGCTCTTTGACAATAGATATATAGTTTTTAGGCGCGACCGACCCTCATCCTCTAACGCAAAGAACGACGGAGGTGGTGTTTTGGTAGCCGTGTTGAAAAAAATTGAACCTTGTCGTAAGGTGAAATGGGAGTCTGAGGACGAAGTCGTTTGGGTTGTCATTAAATTAAAAGATGGCAGTCTGATTAGGAACCTTTGCATCTGCGCAGTATACAATCCGTCACCCTCTACTCAAGATAGAACTGATCGCATTACAACAGATATTACAAATGTATATCAACATAAAGTACCACAAAATTCTGATATTTTGCTGGCTGGTGATTTTAATCTTGCATATTTAGATTGGAAACCCGTTGATGATAGTTCGCAAATGATTCTCAATAGTAACCCGAGCTCGGCTACCGAGGAGCTTTTATTTGACTTCCTTTCATTCAATAACTTGCATCAAATCAATACGGTTACCAACGCAAACGGACGTACTTTGGACCTAGTAATCACTAACAATGCTACTATTTTTTCTGTTAAACAGTGTAATACCCCGCTTGTTAAATTAAACGCTATGCACCATCCAGCTTTAATGATTGAAATGAAACATTTCCCTCGTAAAATAATAAAAAGTAAGAGATCCCATGGCCTAAATTTCTCGCGAGCCGATTATAAGAACATCAGTAAAGAGCTAGATAATATTGACTGGAATGACCATTTGAATCCACACTACACGGTTTTTTTCTAAACCTGTGCCTTACAGTTGGGTCATAAATGATCTATGTTCCACAATTACCTCGAAGTACAAACTTTTTGCAGACGATCTAAAGATTTACAGATTAATAAACTCAGGAGATGACATCACTATTTTACAGAACGATATAGATCTCATATATCTTTGGTGTATAAAAAACAAGATGATTCTCAACCCAACAAAGTGTCTCCACATAAAATTTACTAGAAAAAGAAACCCATTTGCTGCATCATATCATATAAATGGGACACTGGTTAAAGAAGTGACGAGTACTCGTGACTTAGGTGTTATTGTGGATCAAAAGCTTGATTTCAGAGAACATATTGATCATATCATTAAGATGGGTGGCAGACTCGCGGGTTTTGTCATAAGACAAACAAAGTCTTTCAAGGAAACCGAAATCCCTGTCATCCTCTTTAATTGTTATGTTCGTAGTCTTTTAGAGTATTGCAGCCCAATTTGGAATCCTTTTTACGCAGTTCACAATAGAAGACTTGAAACTATCCAAAAAAAAAATTTCTATCACCTTTCTTATGCTAATAACAAATGTCTCAGTCTTGCGAGCTACGACTCTAGACTTGAATATTATAAAGCCACTCCACTTTGCCTTAGGCGAAAAATAGCCGACATCGTATTTCTTTATAAACTAATTCATGGTAAAATTGACACTCCCGACTCACTCGAAAATATGAAATTTTGTGTTCCTCGAACGATTATCTCACGGCGAAACTTCTGTACGCTCTCCCTGCCTTTTTGTCGAACTAATTATGCTCAAAACTCACCTATAAATCGCTTGTGTTATACCTTCAATAGTGACTGTCAGGAGCTTGATATTTTCGATACATCGATCGACAAAATCAAGAAGCTTCTCATAGTATAGTTGTAATGACATGCAAAACTAATTTTCTTATATTTTATTAATGTTCTTTTAATCTTATGTAATAATTATTTGTTTTCTATTTTTTTTCATGCTGAGTGCTAAATTTGTGTACTTGCTGTGTTCGTACTTTGAAGGCTGTTCAGCTAATAACGTTTTTTATTTCATGTGTTTAATTTTAAGATTTTTTGCTATAACAACCAGTTTACGAACCTATTAATAAAAATAAAAAAAATATATCAAATATGAGCCGTTTTTAATTTGATATTACGGGTTATATATATTTTAGTAGTAGCAATCGAGAAATTACTGACTAACCTGCATAAGTTTTTCTGTCTCCATGTAATTAAATGTTTGTAGCCAGTTGCATATATAACTCTTTTACAGACATGTCTCAGAGAGCTGATAAAATGTAATTTTTTTTGTGCTTCTGTGTATAAATATGGCCCTAACAATGAAGGTGATTTCTTAGCAAATTTTGTTTTGAATCCAGGCGAGGGCCAAATTAGACGACGTTGTTTGGGCTGAGGAATTAATTGAATTCCTATAAACTATTGCCGAATGTCACGTTCACAGGTCAAGTAGTTTTCAAAGGAAGTAATTCATTCTACAATTACTACTACGCCGCTCATTCGTTTTCGCCCTTGTACTGCGGCTGTTGGTCGCGATAAAAACTATTTTGAAACGATTAAAATCGACCATGAGTAGAGGTCACGACACCTTTGATAGTTCGATTGACGTTCACAAAAGGGAATCATGTTCTCTATCTGGGTTCTTGCATGAATAGCATTTACATCGTAGCTTCATTGGATAACTACATAGGTATGTCATATATAGGGTGGATATTAATATAGTAACAATACTGCGGGGGGTGCTGTGGAATTGATAACTGAATGTGTTCCACTCATGTTTAATTTTCACATTCACAAAATCTGTACTAACTATTATCTAAGCAGTGGCACGTTGTCTTTGAGCATGATAGCGAAAACCGCGGCTTACTCCATTCATACACGTATGAACGCTACAAGAAGTCAATACGACGCAATCATTATGGTATAACAGCTGTTTCACGTATCTATTCTGCCGAACCCAGGGACGTTACCGGCCAATCTGGCTAGCCTTCCATAAGCTTTGCATTATCGCCAATCGATTTAACGTTTCTCAATGAGGACATATAATCCTACTTACCTACATTATTTTAAATTTTTAATTTACGTAGTTGCGTACTCTATTGAGTTGCAGGTATGCCGTAATGTGTTAAACCGCTACCGCGTCCCGCGTTCTTTTGCGCGAAACAGCTGTCTGTTGTGCTTAGTATAGCCGTTCAATGAAATGCGTAGTATTGTGCGTGTGTGTGTGAAGAAGATACAACGCGGTCTACGACCGCCGTCGTCGTCGATATTATTTTCAAAGCCAACGTGCCACAACTTAGACAATAGTTAGTACTAATTTTGTGTGTGTGAAATTAAACAGGAGTGGAACACAGTTATCGATCCCACAACACCCCCCGCAGTATTGTTGATATATTAATATCCACCTTATATGCAATCTCTATTGCGCCACCTGGACCTAATTTAGTTCCACAGGGTGGAAATTCCATACAAGCTGTACGTTTTTTTTTAGAAAGTATCTCTTTTTATGTGAAATTTGAGGAGGTCGAATAAAATTCCGGTAATCTTTATTTATTAAACTTGTATCTTCTTATAACCTAATCTTTATATTACAATCTTCATATTATAAGCTTGCTATTGAGTTCGTGTTAACTTTTTTCTTATTCTGCCCCTACTGGAATAGTTCCATCAACATGGAAAGTGGCCTTTGTTCAACCAATTCATATAAATTTTGACTGATTGGCTGTCTAATTAAGTATAGGCATATTTAAACATGATTCCTAGAGATGGAGCGAGTAAATTAACACGCAGCTGTTGAGGTACCTCCAGGATTGCTAGCTAATCAATGGCCGTCATTATGGGTTCCATTAAGACATACCATTTGCCGAACTTATTTCTTACCTCACCTCACCGGTGGGTAGCAGCTATACATCAATGATGAATAGCAAGTTAGACTTTAGCTACCTCACATGAGACATACGGTTGTTCGCTGATAAGGCCTGTTACGGACTTTACGGAAGACTTAGCTCGTCGATTGCCATTTTTTTTGTCTTCTTGAAGAATTACATCGTTTGTGCTCCAAGATCATGTAAGGGAGCATTAGTGCTATGCACTGTTAGTCTACGTCTAGCTTAAGTAGGTGCTGTAATCAGCTTCTTATCTCCTTGTTTATTTATATAATGCTCTATACCACAAAAAATACGAATCGAGAACTTAGTGCTAAAACATTATCTACTGACTAGAGTACTGACTGATCCACAGGGAGATAAAACACGTGGTAGAATGTGCATCAAGATGTGAAAAGTAGAGTGTATAATGTGGTAGTAGGTATATAAAGATATACTTACTCAAAAAATAACATACATTACTTTAACATTATTTAAAATATTTTTAGTTTATTTTGAGTTGCTCATCGTAGTGCTGGAATCTCTTATAATGATGACTACGGATAGTGTTCAACAATAGTAGTGTATGTAACTGTCGTATAATAGAGGGTATTTAAACATGAGTGTAGTTTTTTGAAACGAGCCGCAGGCAAGTTTCTTGGCCTCAAGAGGAGGCCAAGTGCAATTGGTGAAGCCGTTATTGAGTTACACTCCGAAAACTGAACAATATTTACTTGATGATATAGTCGTTGACAATGAAAGACAATCGATCCCGTTAGTAGCAAAAGTCACTAAATTTTATCCCTCTGGGCGGGTAGTTGTGACTACACTTTTTCAAAATAGCTCCAATATTATTTTGTGATTAAAATATAAATAATGTTATTTAGTGGCTATTTTATGCAATATATTGTAATTTAGTGAGCATACTTCACCTGCCAAGTAGATAAATCCTTTACAAGCACAACAACAGCAACTTTGAAACTTCACTTCATTATCACAAAGGAACATAACCTACAACTATGGAATCAACACAGCAACAGACATTCATAGAGATGATGGATGCTCTCAATAGGCGTATGGATCAATTTGAAGGTGAGCTTCAGAAGACCCCTTCTTCTGGTAACACTACAAGTAGCCTGGCTGCCGAATTTGGAGCCTTTAAAGTATTTACTGCTGAAATCTTCCGTGGTTTCCATTAACAACTGGGAATTCTTGCACAGAATCTTAACAATCTAGAGATGAATAGTCGTCGAAAAATCTTGTTATTTCATGGTGTGAAGGAAGAGAAGAAGCAAGATTTGGCTGCACATATAGTCAATATTGTTTGCAAGCAAATTAAATTGCCACATTTTGCAGTCCGCTCAATAAGTCGCTGTCAGAGAATGGGCCGCGCCACCAGCGATAAGCCAAGGCCTATTTTAGTGAAATTAAAGAACTTTGATGAGCGTAATAAGATATGGTTGGCTAAATCATCGCTTAAGGGGACTTCGATCACTCTGTCTGAATTTCTGACAAGAACTAGGCATCAGGCGTTCATGGAGGCGAGGCAACGCTTCGGTATTAACAAGTGCTGGACCAGAGACGGGTTTGTACACATCATTGGACCTGACGGCAAGCGCCACCGCATCAGCAGTGTTTGTGAGCTGCTAAAGATTGCTCCAGAAGTCCCAAATCGGTTGCCTCCCACGGCTCCCAAAGAAGTTGCAGCTGCGACTAAATCACGGCGAGCCGCAGGAACATCCCGAAAATACGTTATAAGTATATTGTAGTACATTAGATAGATAGATAGATAGATAACACTTTATTGAGACACCATTTAAAATATAACTTATAAAGATAACAATACAAAATATGATGTAACAATAGGCGGTCTTATCGCTTAGAGCGATCTCTTCCAGACGACCTATAACTGGAGGACAACATTTTACTAAAAATACATAGACGGTAGTCTTCATAATACAAACAAAATAATTACTTAGAAAGCATCTAAAATATGTACAATTATAAATAAAATAAAAACAATTAAAGTAATAAACATTTAACACAGTTCATTAATAATACATATACCTACATAAATATATAAATACATATATAAAATAATATATTAATATATATGTGTATACATAACATCATACAATATATACATATACCTATATCAATAACATTAAATAATGTAAGTAGTTAACATACAGAACCATAAAAGTAAGAACTTAGTAGCAATTTTTTAAAGCTGACAGTGATGTATACAATCATGATGGGGAAAGATAATGATCTTTTACAAGCTTTTTGAAAATATTAATTGATGGTGAGCGTTTAATAGCAAGAGGCAAAGAGTTCCAAAGACGTACAGCCTCAGAGGTGAATGATCCATCGTAAAATTTAGTTTTACGTTCAGGCACTTCAAGCTGAAGATTCAATGACGATCGTAAAGAACATGAGTGAGTAGTATGAAGGAAACGAAAACGTTCCTTGAGATAACGCGGGGAAGAGGGGTGAAATAGAATACTATATAGAAGGGACAAAATATGAGCATTCCGACGAAGGCGAATGGGGAGCCACTTGAGCTTAGTACGAAATTCAGAGACGTGGTCATACTTGCGTAATCCAAATATGAACCTAATGCAGAAGTTTTGGAGACGCTCAAGTTTATTTAGCATATCCTCCGTGAGGTCAAGATAGCAGACGGCAGCATAGTCAAGAATAGGGATTAAAAGAGACTGTGCAAGTGCAATTTTAGTGGTAGTTGGTAGAAGGTTTCGAAGTCTGCGTAAGGCACCTGCAGAAGCGAACAACTTGCGGCTCGTTTCAACTAGTTGAGGCCCCCATGTTAAGCAACTGTCAATAGTTATGCCAAGGTTTTTGACTGTTTTACTAAATGGAATGGCAACACCATCGAACACAACCTTCGGTAATAAGTTCCAGTCAATTCTACTCATCATGTGAGAACTTCCTACTACAATGACTTGCGTTTTCGTAGCGTTGACATTGAGTCCGTAAGCTTTGCTCCATTCTGATATTTGAACCAAGTCTGTGTTTATAGCTGCAACTGCATCCGACAATTCAATTAGAGGTGCTTGGCAGTATAATTGTAGATCGTCTGCGTAAAGGTGGTAGGAAGAAGATATAGTTCTAGAAATTGAGTTAATAAAAATAGCGAAAAGAAGAGGAGATAAGACGCCACCCTGAGGTACACCAGCTGATGTGTTACACCAAGAAGAATAAGAATCATCAAGGCGAACCCGCTGTTGGCGACCATGAAGATAAGAATGGAACCAGCCAATCACCGTTGGAGATATGTTGTTGGAGCGAAGAATTGCAAGGAGGATGTCAAAATCTACAGTGTTAAAAGCATTGCTGAAATCTATGAGTGTCAGCACAGTTAGCTGACCCTTATCCATTCCTAAACGTATATCGTCTGTTATTTTAACAAGTGCAGTAGCTGTGCTATGTCCTGGACGGAAACCAGACTGATAAGGGTTCAAGAGATTGTTAAATATAAGGAAAGAATTAATTTGATTATGCACTAGTCGTTCGAGCACTTTAGATAAAAAAGGAAGTATAGATATGGGACGATATTCATTAAAAGATTTAGGATTAGTTTTTTTGGGAAGAGGTATTATGTGAGCTTCCTTCCATACAGACGGAAACACACCATTAGTAATAGAAAAGTTAAGACATTACAGAGTACATTATTTCATGTTTGTACCTCCGTTCGCATTTGTTTATTTGCTTGCGTTATTTATATAATATTTTGCAGAATAGTGGGTAGCGTATAATAGTACATATTTATGCAAATACCCAATAATTGTATGTTATTGTGTTATTTTTGTTGCTTGCTTGTTCCATTTCACTCTGTTGACATGACGCATGACAGACAAATTGACGTTGCGAACTGACGTTTGTTATTTGTTTGACGGCTCGGGGTACGTTCCCAGAGCCGGGTGTGTTCCGGAAACGAAAGTTGAATTTTCTAATTGATAATTGGTTTCTATATTTAAAATTGTCATGTTTCAACACAAAATTGCATACTGTTTTTCTTTACCCTGCTCTGTTTGTAAATTCATGCTATTGATGATTACTTAGTTTGTTTTATGTGCACTTTCTCTTACTATACAACCGGCAGATGAAGTATTGTTTTTGTTTCTATTTTTTTTTTCTTTATATTAATATTAAACCTTTTTATTCATATTTTTATTATTATAAAAATATATTTATTTATTATTATTTATGGTATATTATACTTATTTCAAAGATGATTTCTGATGGAAGATTGTAGTGCTACAGAACAATTTGTATCTTTTTCATCTAGTAATGACCTTAGCGATGACGATAGTTTTGCCAGTATCCCAACATTGAATGATAATTTAGTCAGTGAATTTTCAGATGTGCCCAAAAATTTCAATGTTATTCATATAAATGCCCAAAGTATTCCGAAACATTATCCCGATATGTTGGCGTCATTTGACAACAAAAACTTACATGCTATTCTAGTCTCCGAAACATGGTTAAAACCATGTCTTCCTTCTACTTCTTACTCTCTTCCTGGCTTCATCCTCATCCGGAATGACAGAACTGACCGTAGTGGCGGCGGCGTGGCCATTTATTTACGCGCACATATCCCTTACTCTATTGTGAATGTGTCCACGCAGCCTTCTCCAATTAATACCGGTGAGCATTTGTTTGTTGAAGTCGTACTTTCTCACTCCAAAATTCTTCTCGGAGTCTATTATAGCCCTTCCATGCGAGTCAATTATTTCTTATAATTTGAAAAAATATTAGACGATCTTACCCCTGCTTATAGCCATGCTATCATAATGGGGGACTTTAACACGCGCCTCTTAAAAAATGACTCTCGTTCTTCCTGTTTAGAATCCATTGTCAAATCCAGCAACAGCACATCTTGCCCCTCAATGCAACTCATAACTGTCCAAATTATTCTCCATCTCTTCTTGACCTAATGTTTGTATCATCACTCCAGCATGTTGCTAAGCATGGTCAATGTTCAGCAGATGGTTTTTCATACCATGATCTCATTTTCCTTTCTTATAAAATTCGTCCTCCTAAAGCCAAACCTAAAATTATTCTGCAACGTAGTTTTGGTAATATGGACGTGGAAAATATGCTAGTAGGGTTGACTGGTCTGATGTTTTAGGGTGTGACAATATTGATGATAAAATCACAATATTTAATGCAAATATTATTCAGCGCTATGATATCCACGCTCCTTTGCGGGCTATAAAAATAAAACATCTTCCTGCACCATGGCTCACTGATACATTAAAAAAAATTATGCATAAAAAAATACAGCCAAAGCACAGCTCAAGACCCGCCTTAACGATACGAATAAGGAGAAATTTAAGCAAGCAAGGAATCGCTGCAATAGGATGTGTAGGGATGCACAACGTCGACATATCCATGAGTCTATAGAAAATAGAGATCCAGCACAAGTCTGGAAATTTCTCCGTTCATTAGGTGTTGGCAAATCCCGACAAGATTCCATTCCACACAATTAAGACCTAAACTGTTTAAACCAGCACTTCTCATCGTCGTCTTATATCGATTCGAATGATAAACTAACCACAATAAACTATCTTTCTGGTCTGCCAACACCTGACTATTCTCAATTTGCCATAAGTCAATTTGCCGCATGTGATGTTAAAAAGAGTATCCTGTCTATTTCTTCTAATGCATTGGGTGGCGACGGTATTAGTCGTAATATGATTGTTCCTATATTGGATGAAATCCTCCCCATAATATGCCATATATTGAACAGTTCTGTTTTGAAGAGTGCCGCACCCGCCTACTGGAAAGAAGCCCATATCATCCCGTTGCCTAAAAAAATAACCCTAAAACCTTCTCTGAATATCGTCCTATCTCGATCCTTCCCTTTTTATGCAAAGTTCTCGAGCGTTTGATACATAGCCAGCTGAACTCTTTTATTAATTCAAATAATCTTTTAAGTCCGCAGCAGTCTGGTTTCCGTCCCAGTCATAGTACTGTCACTGCTCTTATTAAAATTACTGATGATATAAGACTTGGAATGGACAACCAAGAGCTAACGATCCTAACCCTGTTAGATTTGAGCTATGATTTTAATAATGTTGATTTTGATATCCTCCTTGCATTACTCCGCTCTATTAACATATCTCCATCGGCAATTGACTGGTTTCATAGTTACTTGTTTGGGCGTCGGCAGCGTATTCACCTTGGAGAATTTTTCTCGCCTTGGTGTGATGCGAATGCCGGAGTCCCACAAGGCGGCGTTCTCTCTCCTCTTCTCTTTGCAGTATTTATTATTTCTAATTCATTATCTCTTACTTCCTCCTACCATCTCTATGCAGACGATCTCCAAATTTACTCGCAGGCTCCACCTGACCGTTTAAATCAAGCTGTTGATATAGTTAATGATTACTTACATCGCATTGAAAACTGGAGTAAGTCCTATGGTCTCAAAATTAATCCTTCTAAGACTCAGGCAATAGTAATAGGCAATTCCAGGATGGTTTCACGAGTAGACTTCTCAACTTTGCCAAGAATAGTTTTTGCGAACTTTTCCATTCCATATAGCTCACAAGTGAAAAACCTTGGGATAATAATTGACAGTTGTCTATCGTGGGAACAACAGCTACAATCGTTGAGGCAAAGAATATTTGCTTCAGGGTCATCCCTTAACCGAATACGTAACTTCCTGCTCACTGCTACCAAAACTACTCTTGCACAATCTCTCCTTATTACAATACTTGACTATGCTGACGCCTGCTATCCTGATCTCTCCGGGGACCAGCTTAATAGACTTGAGCGACTTCAAAACTATTGTATTCGTTTTATTTTCGGCCTACGAAAATATGAGCATTTTTCCCAATTTCGATCTAAGCGCAAGTGGCTCCCCATACGTCTTCGTCGGAATACTCGTATACTTACTCTTCTTTATAACATATTGTTTAATCCTTCTACCCCTCTTTTAAAGGCATGTTTTAAGTTTCTACACTCTACCCATTCTCTTTCCCTTAGGTCATCACATAACCTACTTCTTCACTCACCGGCGCATAATACAGTATTTTATAAATCGTCCTTTGCTGTACAAGCTGTGCGCCTATGGAACGCACTCCCTGTTACAATCAGAAGTGCTCAATCACTCAATGTTTTAGAACGCAGGTCAATAATTACTACCTCTCTACCGTTAATAATGATCTCTGACATATGTATTTTCTCACTTTATATATATATATATAAGGTGACTATTAATTCATCAACAATACTGCGGGGGATGGTGTAAAATCGATAACTGAATGTGATCCACTCATAATTAATTTTCACATAAACAAAATTAATACTAATTATTGCCTAAGCTGCGGCGCGTTGACTTTGAGAATGATAGCGACGACAACACTCGCGGCCGCCGTGGACTAGACTCACACATACACACACGTTCTAGGTATTCTAACGCACTGCGAGGGCAATGAACTCGGTAGGTATAATTCAGCTGTTTCTTGTTTGACGGACGCAGAAGCGGTAGCAATGGCGTGTTAAAGACCTTGTGTTTGGACAGAACGGTTATAATCTTAGTACCTTCCGTGGGTGAATTAAAGGGCAGAATTGTTGCCGCCTTTCGACAGTTAAGTTGTGAAAGAGTGCAAGGGCATATCCTTTGAAGAATAACTGTGTGCGTCGAGAGGAACGGTGGATATGTCCAGACTCATGTGTAAATAGCCATGTAAATAATTGTGTAGGTACTAAGTGATTGTTGTAAATAAGTTTGATTGACTTTTAAACACGCCAAGTGGATGTAATTTTATGTTTTCATTCTACCTCAAACTTAACATTTTTTTAATAAAATCGATTGTCGATGAAAATTATCAAATGATAAATGTCAGAGCCTCCTGTGAAGTGTTTTGATGCACAAACGTTACATCTTGATTTATTGGATTGAATGGGTAAGTTTAATACTTTAAGAATTTTCATCTTTGTCGTGAACATTATTTTGAGATGTACCTAACTATCGATCTGATAAAAGTGAACCCTGGTAGCGGATATTGAGAGCCAGTTGAAAATTTAATTGCCTCTTTGATCAATCATCTTATTACTTACCATCTAATACCTACTTGGCCCGCACCGCCTCGCCATTGCTACCGCTTCTGCGTCCGTCAAACAAGAAACAGCTGATTTATACCTACCGAGTTCATTGCCCTCGCAATGCGTTAGAATACCTAGAACGTGTGTGTATGTGTGAGTCTAGTCCACGGCGGCTGCGAGTGTTGTCGTCGCTATCATTCTCAAAGTCAACGCGCCATAGCTTAGGCAATAGTTAGTATTAATTTTGTTTATGTGAAAATTTATTATGAGTGGATCACATTCAGTTATCGATTCTACACCATCCCCCGCAGTATTGTTGATGAATTAATAGTCACCTTATATATATAATTTTTATTTTTATTTATTTAAATGAGTATATGTTTATTGTGTATGTGAGTATATATTATAATATATATATATATATTATCATATATTAATTTGATATTTATGTAAGTAATATACGTAGTTTATTGATATCGTAATTCGTAATACAGCAATTTATATTACGTACTTGTTCATATTATTACAGATTTGCACCATTCTACCTGTTCAAAAAAAAAAAAATTCTATCAATCCAAAAGTTGTCTGGAAGAGATTGCTTTTAGCGATAAGACCGCCCTTTGTGCCTATATATTGTTATTATTTCTTTTTAATATCCTGGTTTTGGTGTCAATAAAGAGTTATCGTATCGTATCGTAAATATGTATACTAAAAACTTTTTTTAACTAAAAATTAAACCGACTTTAACACCCAAAAAAGTTAAATAACATGTCGAAGTCGGTACCATACGCACAATATTGTGATAATAGGTACTTTTGAACTATCATGGTACCGACTTCAACAAGTTATTTCACACTTTTGGGTGTTGAAGTAGGTTCAATTTTTTGGTCAATTTATTTATAAAAAAATTATATATACCTCGGTATATACGCATCTAAGTCAACAAGTAGGTATTTGCAGAAAATACAATACTAACAATATTATTTTTTAAATATGCAGAAAGAAAACTACCTTGATTGTTCAGAGAAGTCTAGGTAAAAATATACGTAGTATTTTTATCGACAAGATTCTAACGTAATTATCGCAAGTATAATATGTTACTACGACTCAGCTCATCCCTACGGTGAGTGTCCGCTTGGTATAATAACTAGCGTGACCTTGAAATAGCCAATGATAGCGCTTTTGTTTTAGTCCCCGCAACCCGCACCTACCTCTAACTTTGGTGAGCTCGGACACAAATAAAAATGTTGTAATGTGGTATCTAGAGGGGGTAATCTGTGGGTTCGACCTAGCACAGTGTGTCAATGTACCTAAACAACTGTACTGCAATACTGCAATATTTTAAATGCCTTTGTAACTAATCATTGTATTGGCCTGTTGATATTAAGAATAACTCAAAGTAACCTACCCCAAAAATATTATAAGCAAAGATACCTCAACAAATAAATATTACAGATTTTACAGTAGTTTTACAGCCTTGATGCAAATTTCGCTGCTGTGATATCTTGTTCGGAACACCAAATAGCGCGATTTATATAGTGGCGTTTATAACGGGCTATTTAACTACAAAACACATTTTTTTTCCAGATGCGTTTATTAATACAATCTTAAAATATTGACTAAAATACAAGAATATACAGATGAACCCTTCGCGAAAGTTTAAATAACTTCAGAAATTGCATGTCTGTTTCCTTATTTTTATTAATTAGCAGATGCGATCCACTATGGTTAGTTAATATGCTCAGCTCACAGTCAGCAAGGGTAATGCACAAGTAAAGGGCCCTATGCACAATTAAAGTCCTCGATGGGAACGTTCCCCATGTACTGGTCTTGCGAACACTTGAGTCCATAGACCCTCGCGCTGGGCGAGGACGACACGTAGGCATCGTGCGGGTCGGTCACGTTCGGGAACAGCGCGAGGCGCGCCCAGTACATGTTGCAGTCGCACTGCAGGTTCGCCCACAACAACACGTTGGCTCCACTACGCGGCGCCACCAGCGATGCCTTGTAATCCTCCTCCGTATAACGTATGTGGGTGATGGGTGTACTAGTCAAACCTACCCACTTCGTCTTGTTGATAGAGTCATCCCTGATGTACTGCAGGTCGGAGAACTGTAGGCGGAAATCAATCACAATTAGTTCAATGACTCCACTTCACAGCAAATGTGCTAGTTTAGTGTCGTAGTCAACTCACCCGCAAATCTGTGATTTTTGTGTATGAAAGGTCAAACGTCACCAGGGAGGTCAGGTTCTCGCGCCAGTCACGGCAGATTCGGGTTATGTTTGTATTAGACAAATTGAGGTACGTTAACTTCTTCAGGAGGAGCAGGGGTGAGTAATCTGGGTGAAAATTTATAGATGTTTACTATCGTATCATACTATTTTAACTATATACATAATATAATGAATAGATTCAGGCGTCACTTTGTGGAAATCCATATAGATCTAATATTAACTAATTTTATTATAACACTTTAAAAAATATATAGTGACAACTCCACTCACAAACGCCACGTAGCCAAACCGGAAGAATTTTCGATGCCTTTATAAAGGCACGAACGTGAACAAAGAGCAATAAGGGCGTGAAGTCGACGGCCGTTTCCCCCCACTCACTCCAGTATCTTACGCTGAGGTGACTTATCAAGGACCTCCGCCAACGTGAAAGCCCCCGGTGCCGACGGCATCTCTAGCAAGGTGCTCAAACTCCTTTCTCCCCCTCTTATAAATCTCCTAGTCAGCATCTTCAGTGCGGCCATGAGCCACTGTTTATTCCCCGACGCCTGGAAATGTGCTAATGTCATTGGCATTCACGAACCAGGCAAAAACTCCTCTGATCGCATCAGCTACCGTCCTATCAGCCTCCTCAGTACCCTAGAGAAGCTCTACGAACTCTCGTTCCATGAAAGGGAAAATCACCTTATTCTCGATGAGCAGTTTGGGTTTAGACCTAGACACTCATGCGTCCAACAGGTGCACTGCCTCACGGACCACATCCTTGAAGGTTTCAATAAGAAATCCAAACCCCAAGCGACGGTAGCAGTCTTCCTCGACGTAGCGAAAGCTTTTGACAAAGTCTGGTACAATGGCTGGATTTACAAGCTATTCCACCTTAGCGTGCCAGACCGTCTTGCTTACCTTACAAGACTTCCTAAGGGTCAGAAGCTTTCCCTACCGCGTGGAAGGCACCGTCTCCATCCTTCCTACAGTCAGAGTCAGAGTCCCTCAGGGCTCCGTGCTAACACCCATCCTCTTTGCGCTGTATACCAGTGACTTCCCACACTCCCAACCCAACGTTTTCATAGCCCAATTCGCGGACGATAGCACTATTTATACCACTGGCTGGCATATAAATAGACAGACATATTTCAGGTTCAGGTTAGGTTAATCCAGTTAAAAGTACAGCTATTTTCTTTACTGAGAGAACCCGCCCATGCTATCCAAAAGCCATAACTCTGTTTGATGAACCCAATCAAACGGCCTTTGTCATGGGTCGCCTTGGTACCTTAATCCGTAAAGAGAGTAAACTGTCTCTTAGTAATAAGAAAACACTTTACGCTCCCTGTATCCACTTCATCATGACTTGCGCTTCAGTAGTGTTTAGTCATGCTAGTGAGGCCCACCTACGTAACTAAAAGTCATCCAAAACCGGGGTCTTCGCAATGCAACCGGAGCCCCGTGGTATGTCCTGAACAGCGAGTTGAACGCGACCTAAACCGTCCCACAATAGCACAGTTCGATAAAGACTGCACCCGCCGATACTTTGATCGTGCTCCCCACCACCCTATACCTCTGGTGGTCCAGGCAGTGAACTTTTAGACTGCCTCCTCCAACCCATATTTCAAACCTCCCCTTTGCTGACCACGACAAGTATTGGACGACCTGGATGAACCCACCGCAGTCATAACGTTGACAGTTTTAGCGTCATCCAAAAGTCGTTCCGGTAACATCCCCAGGTGTGCGGTAATCCTTTTTTCCTAGTGGTAGTGCCGCGCTGTAGCTCTACGGGTTACAGCTGAATGGGCCGGCACGACCGGGGCAGTACCACTCTCCCACATGATGTCGACATGAAGTAGTGGCTTTGCCATTGCGTTTCGATCGATTTGTGGGAGACCCGGAGGCCCAATTCTCTTGAGGCTCTTGTAAAATGGCCTCAGGCCTTAAACGAGAGCGTTACCAAGCTTGGGCCGATTCAGTGGCATCTAAAGATTTAAATACCAGCGATCTCAAAAAGAAAAATAACTTTGCCTCCAGGTCCTTCAAAAGAGTAATCGCAAGAGCGAAGTCGGAGCATATCGGCAGAATTGGCGAGAGATTAGCCCACCTTCCTTCGGGAACACGTGCGTTCTGGTCTCTTGCCAGGGCTGTCCAGGGGAATTTTTGCCTGTCATCCCTACCGCCGCTGCACAGAGAGAATGACACACTGGCCCACACCGCAAAAGAGAAGGCCGATCTTCTGGGCTCTCTCTTTGCGTCTAACTCGACTTTGGATGACCAAGGGAACTCACCACCGACTATACAACGGTGTGATACTTCAATGCCGGATATAATTTTCCGGCAATGTGCAGTACGTAAAGCACTGATCTTCTTGGACATTCATAAGTCGAGTGGGCCAGATGGCATCCCTCCGATAGTGCTGCGGACTTGTGCTCCAGAGTTGACACCGGTTCTAACGCGTCTTTTCTGGCTCTGCTACTCATCAGGCGTTGTCCCGAAAACATGGAAGACGGCTTTGGTCCACCCGATCCCTAAAAAAGGTGACCGCTCAGATCCGTCCAATTACCGCCCTATAGCCATAACGTCTCTGTTCTCCAAGATAATGGAATCCATTATCAACAACCAGCTCCTGCAGTATCTAGAGGAGCACCAGCTGATTAGCGATCACCAGTGCGGTTTTCGTCGTGGTCGCTCAGCTGGTGATCTTTTAGTATATCTTACGCATCGATGTGCGGAGGTGCTAGATTCCAAGGGTGAGGCGTTGGCGGCTAGTTTGGACATAGCGAAGGCCTTTGATCGGGTGTGGCATAAAGCGCTTCTATCGAAGCTTCCTTCCTATGGGCTTCCCGAGAAATTGTGCGAATGGATCTCCAGTTTTTTGGCAGATCGAAGCATTAAGGTCGTTGTCGACGGTGCATGCTCCGACTTAAAGCCGATTAATGCTGGCGTTCCGCAAGGCTGTGTGCTATCTCCGACTCTATTTCTCTTGCACATCAATGACATGCTGCAACTCAGCGATATTCATTGTTATGCGGATGACAGTACTGGAGATGCCTCATAAACCGGCCGCGCTAAAATTTCTCGGGAAAACGTTGTCGAGAGTCGGAACAAACTTGTGTCTTCAGTCGAGACCATGTTGTCAAATGTTTCGAAATGGGGACAATTGAACTTAGTCCAATTTAACACAAGTTTGTGCGTTTAGCGCCAAGATATCCCCCTTTGTCGTATCCCTCCGTTTTGAAGACACTCCCCTTGCTACCTCAGCCAGCATCGGAGTACTTGGCGTCGACATATCGAACGTCGTTCAATTTCGCTCTCACTTGGAAGATAAGGCTAAGTTAGCCCCTAAGAAGCTTGGTGTGCTCGGAAAGGCGAGGCGGTACTTCACGTCGGCCCATCGCCTGCAAATTTATAAGGCTCAGGTTCGACCTCACATGGAGTACTGCTCTCACCTCTGGGCGGGAGCTCCCCAGTACCAGCTTCTTCCATTTGACCGCATTCAACGCAGAACGACTCGAATCGTCGACGATCAAGTTCTCTCCGGTCGGCTCGACCCTTTGGATCTGCGTAGAGATGTTGGATCACTCTGCATCTTTTACCGTATATATCACGGGGAGTTTTCTGAGGAACTGTTCGATTTACTACCTGCAGCTCAATTTCGCCACCGGACTTCCCGACAAAGCATGATGTTTCATCAATTTCATGTCGACGTCTGGCAGTCCACAACCTTGCGATTTTCACGGCATTTTTTACCTCGCACTGCCGTATTATGGAACCAGCTGCCTGGTGAAGTATTTCCGAACGGATACGACTTAGGAACCTTCAAAAAGAGAGCATATTCCCACCTTAAAGGCCGGCAACGCATCCTCGAGACCTCTGGTGTTGCGGATGTTTGTGGGCGACGGTGATCACTTACCATCAGGTGAGCCGCCTGCTCGTTTGCCCTCCTATCCCATAAAAAAAAAAATCAGAGGTTACACAATCAAACACCAAGCTTCGAGAGGAAAATTAAGCGGAATTGCCACTAGATATATTTTTTAAGTGTTTTATTAAAATATTCATTTGTTTTCTTAAAATTATTGTTATTATTATATTATGCATAAGTATATTGCTTTTTAAAATCTAGATATTTCACTCCAAGACCCTATATTTGAAATGCCAGGGTATCTCTGAGTCTTGCCGCGCCGCCTTCAGGAAACTGTTACCCAACATGGCTGGTACATGTAACATCTATGAATTATGTTGTATAATATAAATGTCTATTGATAGCTCCACGCACACCGCCATCTAAATGAGATCCTCGCTACCAGCACTTCCTCGCTATTAGGAATTATTGTGAAAATGAATCAGACCCATGGAATAGAAATGTCCTGACGACTCATTTGAGGTAGATGACCTTCCTTGATTTCAAGTCTGGACATCAATCTGAAATGTGCAATTTTTATAATTTTATTTTTGACTTTGTTTAACTTGTATGTGTTTATTCTTGCGTCTATAAGTATTTGTCTCATGACGTTATTAGATCAATAAATAAATAAATTTGATTGAAACAATATTTACCCTAATTGTGATGTTACAGCAACAAGCGTTAACAAAAATTATGTTCTGATAGACCTTGCATGACATATTATCGTATATATGATCAAATATTAGAGTAACCTAAATTAGTTTGTAAATTAATTTTCTAATATAAATTTTTCGTAAGTATCAATTCGTACACCTACACATTTATTTTATATTAAACTTCTGTTGAGTTATGACTTTTATTGAGGCATTTTAGGCAGGCAAAGGTAGGCATGGGTAGCTATTTAGGAAGGGCGGGGATCTCTCTTCCTATAATTGGGA
Source organism: Plagodis dolabraria (assembly GCA_963854805.1). Lineage (NCBI taxonomy): Eukaryota > Metazoa > Arthropoda > Insecta > Lepidoptera > Geometridae > Plagodis > Plagodis dolabraria. The sequence continues at coordinate 18,169,917 of OY978467.1, read as the reverse complement.
GGATAATCCCCACATCATCATTAGGTGAGCTTGTGGTCAAAGACCCATAAACAGTACAAAAACAAATATTGTGATGGTAAGCGTACGAAGAATGTTCAGGTACCAGAAGAGGTGTTGCAGAGATCCGTGAGCTGAGGGTTTTTCCAGAGGTCGAGAGCTGTGAGGGAGTGCAGTCCCGCCAGCTCGGTGACTGCCTCAGCGCGGAGCAGGTTGGATGACAAGCGTAGTCTCTGTAGTGCGGCTTGGCTCAGGAACAATCCACTGCACAACAAATCATTTGTGTACTTATATTTCATTTTATTGGGTAACAATGTAATCCGTTACTACTGAGTAAAGTTGGTTGACTAAATATGGGTGACTGAGTCTGTAGCACGTGATTCGTAAGTTGAACTATAGATGTCGCTCCATGCCAATACGATGGTTAAAGATCGATAGGGAAAAAATTGAGTTATGACTCATTGTCATGTTAGGTCAGTCGGTCAGAGAATACCTCGGCTAAAGAGGGGGATGGACGCAGGTTCAAATCCCGCACATGACTTCAATTTTTCCTCTCGTAAATTTGTAATTTTGTAATATAATCTGTAGAGCAAGCGTTATTGCAAAAATGAATATTAAAATCATACGGTTGCGTCATTAATAACAAGTTTTTGGAGCGCTCGTAGCGGAGTTTGGCTTAGCCATTCTGAATCGATCAGCAAAGTTAAGCAACGTCCGCCGCGGTCATGAGTAGGATGGGTGACCGCTGCTGGTGACATTACTACTGAGCGTGTCTCACGTGTCGGTTGATGACTTAGGATGGCGTCGTTATAGCATGGTGGTAGGGCATTTTCTAAATACCCGCCTGGCTAGCTACCACCCACAAGTAGAAAATCTGTCGCCAAGCACCTCACGATGTGGTCCGGCAGCTATCCTTGAGTAATTCTAGGTTAGCCTGAACAACAACTTCAACTACATCATCACTTACCATCAGGTGAGATAGTGGCAAACCCATCAGCCATAAAAAAAAAGTTTGAACCTAATTACATTTTAGTTTTTTTTGTAGTACAACGTAAGTTGAACTAAAGATGTCGCTCCATCCTAATACAATGCTTAAAGAACGATAGGAAAACATTTGAGTTATGACTCATTATCATATTAGCTCAGTCGGTCCGAGCATACCCCGGCTAAAGGGGTGGATAGACGCAGGTCCAAATCCCGCACATGACTTACATTTTTCTTCTCGTAAATTTGTAGTTTTATAACTTTTATTTATTTTAATTCAGAATTCATATTAGAATAATGTATTGTATGAAATAATATAGTATACAATACATACATGTATCGTAGATATTTTTAATTAATTTAAACACATGGATATCATAATCGAAGATATTTTTAGTATTGATCTAACTACTTTGTTTTAAATGCATATTTTACATCAACACATATAAACTTGGTTAAGTGACGACGCACTCAGATTCTTATATCAAGCTTGCTTTTGGCCACCATCTCATTCGTTATGACGTGATCAAAGATGTTGTTCAAGCTAACCCAAGCTCTCAAGGACAAAATATGCTGGAAGACACCGTTAGGTGCTTGGCGACAGTTTTTGTAATTGGGTTTTGTAGCTAGCAACATTCGCAAAATTACCCAAAACCACGCTAGAAACACATGCTGAAATCATAGAGCAACACGTACATGAGGGGTAACTTTGATACAAACGATTATACCATGTACTTATATTACGTATAAGCAATTTTTTTATTTTGTGTATATGTACAACGTTTTAATTACCTTGGAAGCGTTTGAAGACGATTGAACTCTAAACTTAGAAAACGTAGACTTGGTACTCCGTCCAGCAACCCCGCCGGCAGCGTTTCCAGTACACCGTGTGTCAGCGAGAGATCACGAAGTGAGGTCGCGTTTTCCAGCAGCTTCGAAGGCAACGTCACAAGACGATCTGCGTGTATAACACTAAAGACTTCCACTTGCGGACATCGCGCCAACAACCGTTCAGGAAGCGCGTCCACGTGCGGAGAGTCTAATATAAACTCTTGCAGGTCGTCGCACTGTTCTAGCGCCTGCAGCGGCGGGTGCGGTCGCAGCGCCGTCACGTTAAGGATTTTAAACGCGTTCATGAAGGAGCTGCTCGTGCAGACAGTGTGCTCATTTCTGAAGATCGGCTGCAGTGCCATGGAGTCCAGAGTTGTCCAATCTTTACAATTCTCTTTCAGAGGTCTGACAAATTCTATTGTGGCCTTAGTACCTGAAATTGCAAAAATATATGCGATATTGAGAGATTACCCGTGAAGGTAAGAATCAAGAAACTTACACTGCAATCCATAAGATGCCTGCCAACATAGGGATTAGTACAAACACCGCCTAATAGAGGAAGCCTTTGTTCAATTGTGGACGTTCGGGCTATAAAAGTAGTATATATACACTCCATCATTTTTTTGAACTAGATAAAGAAACAGTTAAGAAAAATAAGAAAATCTATTGCCGTGCTTATTTAGTAGAATTTCTGCGTTGTATAATACACACAGAACTTGTCAACATTTGGATTGGCTTTAAAGTTATCTATCTGATCGAAAGCAATGTCTAGAAGTAACATCCCTGAATAAGAACCATGCTTCCATATCCTATAGATCTCCTTTTCAAGTGAATACTTGTGGCGTGCCACAAGGTAGTATTTTGGGACCCTCACTCTTTCTGATTTACATCAATGACTTGCCATCACCTATAGACAAAAATTTATACTTTTAACAGACGACGTGTCAGTTTTAGTAACTGACCAAACAAAACAGACATTACATAATCACGAATATCTAATTTCTGCTGCTGGTGAGACAATTATGAACGTTAGAACGCTATAATTTACGAGCGAACATAACAAAAACCAAGTGCGTTCATTTTTATAATAATAATTCAACCTTGAATACCGTTAATGCTCAAATTGGGACACAACATGTAGAAACTACGGAGAAGTATAAGTTTCTAGGTATCATTGTGGACCAACGCTGCAATTGGAAGTCCCCATAGAACATGTTTGTGCTAAACTAAATCGTTTCGAAAAGATACGTCGAACAGTAAATATAAGCGCTGCACTTACGGCGTAACAAGGGTATGTAGCTTCTGTTTTAGGGTATGGCCTTTTGCTGTGGGGAAATTCCACAGACATAACTAAGTATTTTTAGTGCAAAAAAATTTACTAGAGCTGTATGTGGCGGGGGCCCCCTAGATTCGGGTAGACCACTGTTGAAAAACCTTTATGTTTTGAGCTTGACCGGATTATATATCATGCAAATAGGAATTTTTGTTAAGGAGCATCCAGAACAAATTTAACATTTTGACATATGTGCTTATACTGGAAATCAAAGTAGAGACCCAAGTACAGAGCAACGTATTGTAAGACAGCTCTAATGAGACGAAACTGCAATGTAATGGCTATTAAGGTTATTAATAAATTCACAAGAGCTTTCAGGGAGCTCCCTCTAAAATATTTTAAAGTCAGGTTGCACAAATGGTTGGTGGAAAAGTGTTAATAAAATGTTACTGAGTTTGTTAATTGTTAAAATTAGTCATAGTAATTAAATGATGCTTAATTGACATCATAATTTATTTTTGTTAGATTTTTTAAAATTAACCGCAGTGGTAAATAAATGTAATTATCACGATATTAAATATAATTATGATGATGCAATATTGTAAGCTATGCAAGGTAGGATAATATTATTTGTGCTACTTAATAAAAAAAAATATGCCAGTGAATGGTGAAACATGTATAGATCTGTTAATTGTATTTATTATTTTCTTTTTATTATTATTATTTTTATTTATTTTTGTTATAACCATGTTTCTTGCAATAAATTTCATTTAATTTACTTTCAAAATGTTCACACAATAAATGCGCCATCCACAATGGTGGAGATTGTACAAGTTTTATCTTAAAGTTTACCATATTATGTTTCGTTTGAAAGTTGTTGCATTAATGTTATGTATGTAGATTTAAGTAAGAGTTCCGCGGCTGCACCCGCGCCATTTCGTTGTAATAAAAACAGTGCGCACCTAGCCTGTGGTTTGATTGGTTGTGTCCCCGCGTCCGTTCCCTTAAGTGCAAATACTTAACACTGGCGACGGCAGAACCCGCATCGATATCATGGCGTCGACTTCATTTGGTGTACTGTCCAGTTTTGACCATTTGTCACAAGATTGGAACACATATAAGAACAGGACCTAGCAGTTTTTCATCGCTAACGATATCAACGACGGCACGGACAAAGCGGGCGTAAAACGGAAGGCCATCTTGCTCAGCGCACTCAGTGAGTCGTCTTACAAATTAGCCAGCGATCTAGCACTACCGCAGGAAGTCGCACAACTAAATTACGAGACGATTCTTAATAACTTCGATAAGCATTTCACCTTGAAACGTTCTGGATTTGCTGAAAGATACCGATTTTACTCAGCGACGCAGAATTTAGGTGAAGGACACTCACAGTGGGCAGCTCGCATCAGAGGTCTGGCTGCTCATTGCGGTTTTAAAAATCTCGAGGAGGCCTTGCTAGATCGTTTTGTTATGGGCATGGTAGCAGGACACGAACGTGACAAGCTGTTTTCGCAAGAGCTGGAGGAGCTAACTCTCAGCAGAGCGGTGGAGCTGGCTGAGAGTGTGCGATGCGCACGCGAAGCCGCGGCAGCAGCACCTGGAGGCGCCGCGGCAAGCGCGATGCCAGCGCGAGACGTCAACGTGTTCAATATCTCGGGAAAAACCGGGGATAAGTGTATTGTGTGTGGTTACTCAAACCATAAAAGTATGCAGTGTAGATTCAAAAACTACAAGTGTAAAAAATGCGGCCAAAATGGTCATCTCCGTAAAATGTGTTCATCTAATAAGATAAAACATGTTGAGGAAGGTATTGTGGATGAAGGCGATGACGGTGAGTTCTTTTGCAATATAAGATGTTGTCGAGACAAACCTATGACTGAATTTGTTGACGTAGCAGGAGTAATTATCAAGTTTGAAATAGATAGTGGGTCCCCAATTAATGCTATATCTCACAAAACATACGAGACATTTTTCGGTCACTTGCCATTATCTCGCACTACCAAAAGATTTAATAGCTATACAGGAGACAAAATACCTATTACTGATTATTTTTCCGCGCAAGTCACATACCAAGGCAAAACTCATATACTTGACATCTATATTGCACGCACTTACGGGCCACCATTGCTAGGTCGAAGTTTTATGGCAGCATTCGATTTGGAGATAGCGCCCACGATATCAAAAATCAATTTACTCGACGAATCTGACAATCGCATAATAGCTGATCTTACGTCTAGTTTTCCCCAACTGTTTTCTGGTAAGTTAGGTTGTTTCAACAAGTTTGAGGTTAATTTGTACCTAAAACCAGATTCTAAACCAATTTTTGTTGACGCTTTCTCCAAATGGGTAGAGTGCTATTGTCTAAATATGAATTTTGGGTCAAATGCTGTCATTGAAAAATTAAATGACCTCATGTCCCATGTAGGTATACCACACACAATTGTAAGCGACAATGGCACGTCATTTACTTCGAGTACATTCAAAGACTTTTGCAAGTTGAATGGTATTTATCATATTCTTTCGCCTCCATACAACCCTGCTAGTAACGGCCAAGCCGAAATTATGGTATCAGTCGTAAAGAAGGGAATTAAATCAATCATGTTATCGGATAACTGTAAAAATGTCTCAAATGAAAAGTTGCTAAAATTTTTATTCGACTTCACAAATTCCATAAATAGTACTACTGATAAATCTCCTGCTGAACTGCTTTTCGGCCGCCCCTTACGCAGTAGACTCGACCTTTTGAACCCTCACAACAATGTCATTGAGTCGTCATCCACTGACCTTTCTCATCACGTACAACGTAAACAGTGTTTACAGGCTAAATACTACAAAGGTACTGTGCGCCCCGATTTTGCAACTAATGATATAGTTTGGGTTAAGAAATTTCTCGCAAACAAAAAGTACTATTGGCTTAAAGGCATAATTAAAGAAGTTTTAGGAAGTGTTTTATATTTAGTGTACATTCCTGAACTGGACGTAACGTATAAAAAACATAAAAACCAGTTGTGGCTAAGGAGAGAAGATAACAGTAAAGATAATGGCAACTATGATTGGTATCCAGACTTATATGATACAGTTTCTATAGCCAGCCAATCATCGCCCTCTCCAACCCCACCGGGCGTGCATCCACACAACAACAACGCAGTCGAGGCCACATCGCATTCCACTCAAACCCCAGAGGAAGGAGATGCGGGTAATTTGCAGGTAGCCACGTCCTCATCCGTGGTTCCCGTGGTGCACACGTCGAAACAAGAGGTTTCCACAGACTTGAATGCACAAGGCGACTCTTCAGCCTGTTCCACGCCGACTACTCCAGCCGCTCCAATTCAGGAAAGCAGAAAACGTAGACGACCCCGTGTTGATTACAGAAACCTCTTGGCATTTGGCAAAAATTAATGAGGGAGGAATTGTTATGTATGTAGATTTAAGTAAGAGTTCCGCGGCTGCACCCGCGCCATTTCGTTGTAATAAAAACAGTGCGCACCTAGCCTGTGGTTTGATTGGTTGTGTCCCCGCGTCCGTTCCCTTAAGTGCAAATACTTAACAATTAATTTACAGTGACTGCTATTTTTATAGCAACGTCACTTTGTGTCTGCCAAATCCAAAAATTACTTGAAAACTGTTTTGAAACCTTTTACTTTATGAATGCGTTTAGATGCTGCTTGTCTCTGTGGCAGTTGGGTCATGATATTCGGATATCCGAGTTATCCGAATATTCGTTGTATATATTATCCGGATATCTTTGGTGTCATTATTCGGATAAAACGAATAATACGGATATTTATTCCCTAATTAGTTAATGGTTTTTTATTAATTTTAATCATGCTGTTTACCATATACCTCACGAAACTTTATTAAATGACTATAATTAAATTAACTGATATAATGTAATTTGAACAATGCTATTTGTATGTCGTGTAATCGCTGCTGAAGGTAACCAATTTTTTGAAATATCGTAGATTTTCAGTTATTCTCTAGTATAATGTAACAAACTATAATGATTTATATATATTTGTGCTTTAATCAAAAATCCTTATTAATTTTATTTATTAATTATTTTATTTATTAATTTATTATAATAAGCACGGCAGTTACCAATTACACTTATTACTATGGTAATTTAGAAATTATTATAAACATAAAGCATACATAACATTGACTTAATTCATTTAAATTAATACATATCATTATTCTTGAATGTCACTTAGTCAAATAAATTTAGCTACAAACATTTTAATGAAAAATTATGAAAATGCATTTCAAATCAAATGTCATTAAAATTAAATTATATAGATGTCAATAATACCAATAAATAATAATAAAAATAATTTAAAAAATAATAATCATGATAATTATGAGGTATCACATTTTTCACAAAATGTCAGTAGTAGTTTATAAATATAATGCCATTTATCACAAAAAATGTCACATTCGGTGTTGGCGTGAAGGAATGCGTTGAGTCCAGTCCGGGAACGACACAAGGGGGATTGAGCTCGGGCAACGGTGTGACTAACTTAAGATACACACTTAATGATAATGTGTCTGAATGATTGAAAAGTCAATAACATTCTAGTTCATTTCTTTGTTACGTATGTTATAGAGATATAATAAAGTTATAACATATTTTTATTTAGAATTTTGTTGTGTTTTTTAAAAAGTTTTAGGTATTTTGTTTTAAATTTTTATAAAACTAACATTTTAGTGACAAAAGACTTACTTGATTTGCGTTTGATTTTTAAGCGTTAAGACTAAAATGGCTCCATATGTAATATTGTTAAGTATATTGAATATTTTTTCTTATTTTGGGTATGATTCGTACTTGTTTTAACAAGTACATTAGCTTAATACAAAATTTTTACACTCGACAGCTAAAAACTCTTTTTGCTTCAAAATTACTATAGATTTTAGTTTATTTTTTTGTTTTTCTTTGTTGTTTTATAGAATGTATCCGTCGTTTTTGTTTTGTTAATTGCGGACACCGATAGCCGACCGTCCGACGTTGGTTTCAAGTCAATAGGTAGAATAGCTGAAAAGTTATTAACATCACTTACCATCAGGTGAGATAGTGGTCAAAGGCTAACCTATCATGCATAAAAAAATAAAAAAAAACATTTGTTTGGTAATTTAATTGAAGTTCGTAATTTTTGGTAATAATAATTTTATTTACAAATTGTGTCCCTATTTTCTAGCTTCAATACACGCGGGTCTGATCCCAGATACTTCCCCGTTTGTTTGAGCGCAAAACGTGCAATAATTAAATTATAGCATTATAAGTATTTGAAAACTTTGTAAATGTTAGCAAAATACAAAATGTTTCATTTTAACCCTAGGTAGGTATACCACTCTCCATACATTCGAAAATTAACAAAGTTAAATCCACGACGCGACGTCCACAGCGGTTTTCCAAAAGGTGCGTCTTCAGTAGCGCTCCCCTATATACTAAATAATAAAATTACACTCGTTTAGTACACATTGCTTACACCCGACGCGGACGTCAAAAAACTGATTTGGGTTCAAAATTACATTGTGTAAAAAGGATACAGTGATAAAAATCTTGATTAAACAGTAATGTTAGTGTGATTTAAATCTTTATCCGAAATATCCATACTATCCGGATTTATCCGGATAGTGTTTAGGGTGTATCCGAAATATCCGAATGTTAAACTTGGTCCGATAATTGCATGCCCTAGTGGCAATTTAGCTAAACTACATCGCAGTTGAGGCCAAGGCCTACCCTCAATAACCCTACGGATAGATTGCACCCGCGAGGAGTCGGCAACGGGCTCGAGGTCACCACAGTCACGGTAATGTTATCTATACAGTATCTTAACTCGGCTCTTTCGTTGAAATAACTACCTACAACCGCGCTGTACGTAAACATGCGATAGGGCTACCCGCCTCCATTATTTTAATTACATTTGCCTACTCTGTGTTGCCATTTAGTTTTGTGATTGTAAATATACTTTTTTTTATATGAACAAATAAAATTCTTTGTGAAATGAACAGTAGGTATTCACTAAATATCCGTGTTGTTTTTTGACTAGTAGGTAGATTTAATTTAAAACCTATGTTTATATATGAATAAAAAATCAGTCTTAAAAATTTGCGACCAAAAAATAGTATAAATTATCCGTATTCTGATATATAGCTTATAACTACCTATTTCACTCGTATGCACTCACTTTCCTTTACTCTATTCCGATTTTTATTAATCGAGACATTTTTTTTCGGGGATTAAAGGAAGTACATTAAAAAGACACACATTATGTACCGTCAACTATGTAGACTATAAAATAATTTTACTTACTATTAAGTAAAATAATTTTACTTACTATTAAGAACGTGCGTTCGTTTTACCGCAAGTCAAATTCTGCGCGATCTATATTACGCGGCGAACGGCTCAGCTCTGACGCACACTACGATAGTATCTATGTGTGCAAGAGCGCTATGATGCGAAAAAAATTGATACTTTTATTTATTTACTTGAATTTTGAATCGGTTTCATGTTGTGAATATAATTATTTACTATAATAAAACTGTTTACAGGCCAAATCTGTAGGTACATTGAATATATTTTAAATTAATGGTTGCGTTATATTTTATCTATAGAAGCCAAATCATTTTGTTTTCGTATGTCTGTCTATCCCTTCAAACGCTAAAGCTTAAAGTGTGAGATGATATTAAGGATATTTTTTTAAATAACGGTCAAGTGCGGGCTGCACCAAACAATAAGGAAGTTTTATTTAGGTTTCCGTAGTAAAACAAGGAAACTTTATCATGAAAACTTACGTTGTTTTGACACATTTTTTATCATAAATAAGGAAACCTTAGTTTAGTTTTGCCATGTGCGTTTCGCCGTCTGTCTGTATGTTACAGCCATTTTATTGAGACATTATTAGCACTAGAAGATTGAAATTTGGCACATGTAGGTAAAAATATTACGAGTTGCTCTCATACCTAAAAAGATACCCCATCAATTGGGGTATAAAATGAAGTTTCTTGTTTGGTTTGCGTTTACGAAATATTCAGCAATAAGCTAACTTTTTTTTTTGAGTTGCATGTCCCTTCTAACTCACGAAGCCCAAAATTTTTAAAACTCAAGGTCCTATTTGTACCTAAATGTACGAAATTACAAACAAGATTATAATGACGATCTAGACTACTAGTTTACGAGCCATAGCTGACCAAGTTAACGCGTAGTTCAGGCCGCGTGAACTCTAAACAAATTCCATAGTAAGAAACAGAATCTTACCGTAGAAAACTTTGATGGCGATTAATGTAATAACTGGTAAAAAGTTAGTGCTGTTATTGCTTATATTCTAGAATAACATATAATTATTATTATTACTTTTAAGTTTTTAAGGCGCGTGTTAACTCGCGGGGCGTATCAGGTATATGTAATAAAACACAAAGTTTTAGCAAAAACATTAAAAACTGGAGTCTCTTATTGACATGGAGTGACTTTTCCTGGGGTCAATGAGCTCTGGCAAAAGACAAGTTTCATAAAAACTCAATAATCTCGGCTCCATTTTTGTTGACCAGAATACGTCGTCTCTTGTGATTCGGGTTGATTTCAGACGGTATTCTGGTCCTGTCCACACCGCAAACAAGCAAATGTTTCTTTAGCTGAAATAAATCGTATGTACATAATTACTTTTTTTTATAAAATTAGAAATAAAAACAATTGAATTATAAATTATTGGTGTTATCACCTAATGTGGAGCTCATGTTTCTAAATTACTGACGGGTCTATCCACGCACGAATTAACATCAAAATAATATTTTGACTAACCTCGACGTTTCAATCAAGTTGCATTGACCGTGGTCACGAGTAGACTGAATAAGCGGGTGTCATCGTCTTGAGGAACAGCGGGAGCGTTTTAAATCTACCCCCGCTTGGTTTTCGTTAGTGTCTTTATTACTGTCACCTCGACACACTACACTAACAGTATCGGAACTTGCACGCGACGGCAAATTACGACTCGAGCACTTTCTTATTACAGGATTCCACGATGTAGACAATTTAAATCCATCTTCCCGATTGAAATTTTTGTACTTCTTAATTTCTACCGCTTCACGTACAATTCTAGAGTAAGAATGCCGTCCAGTGGAGATAATTTTTCGATCATGTAGCTCGATCCAGTGGTTAGGTCCTGACTCCACTAAGTGCTCAGCTATTGCAGATTTATGCGTGTCCCGATTTTTCACAGCTACGATATGTTCTTTGACCCTTTCTGCAATAGTGCGTTTAGTCTGTCCTATATATGAGCTACCACAGCTGCAGTCAATCTTGTAGACACCAGGTGTTTGATATGGAATAACATCTTTTGCTGTTCTCACATGGCGTGCTAATTGAGATAACGGTTTATATACAGCCTTTAAAAACTACTTTACGGATCTGGCGCATATTATGCAGTACTTATTTTTTACCATCATATATAAAACTTTACCTGTTTTTAGCCCAATAATCGCAGCAGCACCTGATGCGGCGGCATAATTAGTTCTATATGATCTTTTAGACCGTCACGCGTCTGCCACAACTGTGATCGCAGGAATCCCATCTATAATATCTCCGTTTTCATTTGCTAGTTCAGTTTCTTCCTTAGCCGCCTCTCTCATACTAGTTTCCGCAGCAGCTGCCCACCAGTTGGAGACGTCACTGTGGCACTTCTTGTAGGTTTTAGGGTTTAAATTTGGTAGGTCCATTGCAGTAAACAACTCATTTAAGTTAGTCTGTCCACAGCCAATTAACATTGCACCAGTCAAAGCAGCATGAGTTAAACTTATATCAACCGGTAAATTGTCACATGAATTGATTTCAAATTTTTCGTTGCACATATTACATTGGAAGTAGATGACTGACTCTAAACCAATAAGCTTCTCTTTTATAATTTGTATATTACTTAATGTACACCCTAAGCCTGGGTTGTGATCTGATAAGGCTTTCAATCTATCAAAAAAGTGATTAAAATCAACAATCCTTCGGCCTACAATCCGGAATGGTGAGCTGGTTGATGCATTTGATTCTACACTCTGAAAAAAATAATTGAAATCACACATACATATTGGTAACCTTAATACTTTTAACTCCAGAGTGCTTACAAAGTTGGGCTTTTTTGGTTTTGATTGAATATTACTAATAAAAATGCTACTCATACTTCCGATCTGTATTAATTTATGTTTTTTTTTTTTATTTCATTCAGGTAAATTCAGACATTCTAATTATTATCAGAGTTTGGATATTCCTCTGTCGCACTTTGCATTTGAGTTTTTTCCTCTATCTCTTCCAGACCTTCTGTAAGCGACAAAAACATTTCCTAGAATCATAACGAATAAAGTTTAATTTTAAAATCCATTCCGTTTCATTATATCACTAAGAAATATTTTTAATATAATATGTACTAACACTACCATCATTGGGCTCATTTAACTTTACTTCATTTGAATCATTACATTTTGGTGCATCATTAGAATAACTTGATTGTTTAGCTTCTGGCTGATTGACTTCCGTCAAACAATGACTTTTTTTTAGTCTAAAAAAAATGGGCATATCTTCTGGTAAATATAAGTAAATATCCAAATAAATGACGCGCTAAGATAACTGAAAATCTGTCAAAATAATTAAATATTGTGAAATAATATTAAACATAATATCCATCCAAACCATACTAGTCTAGTGCAAAGTATTTAGGTACGACGACGAGTGAAGCGAGGAGGAGTGTTAGGTGCCTTTTGACCACAATGCGCGCGCTCAGCGAGCGAAGCGAGCGTAACACGGCAGCGGCCGGCGATGCGCCAGAAGAATTTTAGAGCATTTAACTTGTCATCAAAAATTTTCATACTTAACCTCAAAAGTTATATCTTTTTGTTCTTCGTTTTTGATTGTCTTTGCAATGACTCATTACCCTGTTTCGGGAAGGGTATCATGGGGGAGGGGGACAACCACCCCCCTCCCTTTTCGCATGGCAGATACTAGACCCTTACCATCCTAACATATCATGATATCATCATATAACTGATAAGCTGGTACACTCTACATAACTAACCTTTTTGCTTTCCTAGCGCAAGCCAAAGATTTATTGTTCTTACTAGATTAGAACATTTTGCGTTTATATCTGAAAGAAAATAAATTAAGACAGTAAGTAACACCATCACGTAATAATCATAAAATGGATTAATAATATACATAAGAAATTAACCTTTATCAAAACTACCTCAGCTTAATAATTACAAATACTTTTAAAAGTATTTAAAAAAAACAATAAATAATATTTTAATAAAACACTTAAAAAAGCATAAAATTATATGTCTAGTGACAATTCCGACAGATATATAATTTTATGCTTTTTTAACTGTTTTAATTAAATATTATTTAATGTTTTTTGAAGATACTTTTAAAAGTATTTGTTATTATTAAATATGGATTTCCGCAAAGTAACGCCTGAATCTATTCATTACTACCTCAGCTATTCACACAAAACAAATTCATCACCAATATTCATACAATATTACTTACCAAGTATCAATTTGAGCTAGACACGCTTGCGGCTAAGGTCATTGAACCGTATCGCCTGCAGACACAAAACGGTACGCGCGGGATGCGGGGGAGGGGAAGCGAGCAAGCGACGCGTCCTCTCGCTGGGAAGGCCCGGCGCGTACTAATCGAACAATGGATGCGCGCAAGATTTTATAGGTTTATTTGAAAAAATCAGCTTAAATTACAATGTCCCTAAAACGTGCAGGAAAAAATATTGAAATATTAAGCAATATCTGTTGTTCTATGAAATTAGACTGCCAATTACAAATACTTTCGGGAAATAGGTAAAAAAAATTGTTAAAGTGGACCGATTAACTCGTTTTTATGCCACGACAGTATTTTATTTTTGACACATAATAAATAATATATTTGTAATATAGCTCTGTAGTGCACTTTGAGGCTTCATACTCTTCATAATAAAGGTATCATATAAAATACTATGTCACGTTAAAATAGTATTATTCGACCTGAAAAACAGCTCTGCGACAGATTTCCGGAAAACAGCTTGCATAAATTGCTTTCGGTTAGAAAAACTGTTTACAAATTATTATTTTTTTCACTGATGTGCTCTAATATAGAATTAGACCTTTTCAAAATAGTATTTTTCATAGAATTTACTGCTTGCACTGTCACGATATTGACTCTGAAAAAACGCAGATATACGAACTTTTAGCCGTGAATCGAATGCACGTTCTTAAGTAAAATTATTTTATGATATTACCTTTCAGTTTTCAGGTTATCTAAAAAAAGTTATCTCTGGTTGCGTTTTTGACGAATTCATGCATCCATAAACAGCAAAATATATCCTACTCGTCATATTAAATATGTAAAATGTACATAAACTTATTTTAGCGAAAATAAATTCTTTCAACCTCATCCCGCAGTGAAATTGAGTAATTTTCGTTCAGTGCGTTAGAGGTGATAAGCACCACCTACGGACACTTTGCAAAATATTGCGTTGTTTTTTAAGACAAAAGTGTAATAAACTTTTTGTCTCTATCATACTCGTGAAATCATCTTAATGACGTTCTTTGCACTGAATGAAATGACAACAGTTGAGAATGCGACCAGCGTTATACTCACCCTTGAGGTCTTTCCCACCACGTCAGGCAGTTACAATAGTAATGTGCTCTTACCTTCGATATGAAATTTTCGCAAGTAGTTCGTGTCTGCGTTAACATTAGTGTATTCATTGTGGGTCGCCGCCGTCAGCGCTGCACACGCACACATCCATGCTACAGTCCACCACATTACTGTGACGTCGCTTCACGTTTATAAAAACAAATATTGTGTTAGGTATAAAACTAGGTTAGTAAGCGACTAAGCACTTCTCTACACTAATGGTGCTCTGCTTGAGACGAGTGCTGACCCTCAGAGGGCCTGCGATTTACTGCCGCTGAGGCTAATACTGACCACATCTTAGATGTAACTTATGTTACGTAAAACTTGCCTACAAAAACACCCGTTCCTATCTGTATTAATTATGTAAAATTATCATAAATTAAACAAAAAATCATATCGCCGCCCGCGCCGCGCGCCGTGGAGGTCAAGGAAGCTCGTACACAACATCGATAACTTGACCTATTGCGAGCAACGTTTTTGTCTATTTCATTTGTAATTCTAAATTAGTTGGATCTTTGAATTTAGACTTAATTTTTGTACTTATAGTTTTAAAGGAAGAAATCAAGAAGAGATCATTTTGGAAATAATTTGTGTAACGTCTCTTGACCACTGAATATAAATATGTATGGTAGGCAAATTTATAACCTCAGACATCGATGCCCTATGCTATGACGGATGTACTTATCATAATATATATTAGTATTCATTGCTTAATACATAATATATAATAATACATCTTGAGAACTGTGGCAGATGGCCGGAGAGCACCTTTTCAGGGGCATTACATGCGGACTCATTGTCCGCATGTAATTTATAATAAATAGCTAACTAACAATAGTTTTTAAGTCTTCCTTTCTTGTTCTTTTATTTTTCTGTACTAACATGCATATGGATTTCTGTTGTCCGAAATAAACGCATTTTGATTTGATTAATAATTTTTAAATACACACTACGAGAATATTTACATGTTTAAAATGTAAAGATAATTCCCACAAGGTAGTACACTGGGACCTACGCTTTTCCTTATTTAAATTAATGAACTTTGTTGTACTACCTTGCCCGGTCTAGATGTGCTGATGTTTGCGGATGATACTGTATTACTGGCACATGATAGGACATGGGGAAAAGTTACTTCCTTGGCTGAAGAATGTCTCGCTGTGGTAACGCAGTGGCTTGAAAATAGTCTCCTATCATTAAATATTTCCAAGACAATGCTTATGTGCTATAGAATAACAAACGCAGGAATGACCCCGAATGATTTAAACGTAAAGATGCATACTTTTCCTTGTAATCGTAGCAACCGTCCCATCCAATGTAATTGCCCGGTTTTAACCTGTGTTTCTTCAATTAGGTACTTAGGTGAGCACATAGATAATAAGCTTAACTGGACTTTCCAAATTGCATCCTTGGCATCCAGAATGAGGAAACTTATCTATTTTTTAAGTCATTGAGAGCAGTGGTTGATACGAAATTGGTAATCCAAACATATAGAGTTCTAGGTGAGTGTTTCATTCGGTACTGTATATGTGCATGGGGAAGTGCAGCAAAAACACACCTAATAACGACTGAACGAGCACAACGGGCAGTCCTTAAAGTAATACTTTATTTTCATAAAAACTTACGTGAGTTGTCATGATTATTAATTAAATATACCGGCTAGCACTCACGGTGTTTAGTCGAAATCTCCGACCGGTGCGTGCGCGTCAAGCAGCCCTCGAGGCTGCCCGCATTCCTTGAGAATGAACATCTTTACTGTTCGAACACCGGTCGGAGATTTCGACTAAACACCGTGAGTGCTAGCCGGTATATTTAATTAATAATACTTTATTTACCATATCGACACCCTACAACAACTTTATATAAAGAAAACGATGTATTAACTGTGAGAAAATTGTTTGTATCAGAGAGTTTAAAGCGTTACCATAGGAAAACGGCTTCTTATCTACCTTTTCGCCTCTGCCAAGCTAGCGCCTAACACCTACGTAATGTAAATTAAGTATTGTAATAATTTTACTATATAGTATGTACTTAATACATTGTTAAAAAACGTTTAAAAGAATGGCCCCGAGTTTCTTGCCCGTTCTTTCCGCAGTGGCTCTATAATTTTTGTTTGCTGAACGTGGCAGTACAATGTAGTATATTTCAATATTAAAATTTGTAATTGACCTTCATAAGAACGTCGTAGACGCCTAAATTGAATAAATGATTTTGACTTTTGACTTTGACTTACCTCAACTAACAAAACGTATTTATAAATGCCCTATACCAATCGCTTCTACAAGATTTGGCCAGAAAAAAAACTGTGTCATGGCTGCTCATCTTTACAACAAGATAAATAAGGAATTAAAGGTTAAAAAGTATAGTAATAATGAAATTAAAAAAGTAATTCATATCTGGTTAAAAAAATATGACTATGAAGGCCTTGAAAATTTATTAAGAGCCTTTATCCCAGCAAAGCCATTTTACAGCCCTTTTCTCAAGGCTGTTGCAGCTAAAGTATAAAAGTTTTTGTTTTTTAAATGATGCAGGAAGAAAGTTTATTGTTTTTTTAATGGAGTGCATTAACCAAAACAATAAAAAAAACAACTGAAACCCGACAAAAAAATTTTTACCAACTCATGTTTTCATAAATTTCTTCATCAGTGTAACTTCAACAGTCTTTTTATCGAACAAAAATTATTCGTGTTAAAGATTGAAAAATATCAGTAAACCAATCATATTACCACCAATGGAGTGCATTAATAACATTTTGATAAATATATGTTACAACTGAGTAAATAAGGGATTGAAAGGGCACTTTTGGCACAAAAATACCATTCAAATTTCTTGTTATTTCTACAAAATCTGGTATTTTATCAAATAAATAAATATGCAATTCATTAGTTGAAGTTTTTATTTAATAGATAATAATATTTTGTCGTTAATTTAGTGAAAAATGTATTTTATACAATTTTTTCAATATGACCTATAAATTACGGAACACAACGCCTTGCATCTCAGTTTGCGCCTAGCGCTCGCGGAGGGAGGACGTATCGCTGCTCGTCCCGCGCCCTACACGTGCCGCAACTACGGTGCGCAATGAAAATATAGCGTGACCGAGTTGTTTTGATCTATGCGTATGCTTTTATTATTGTAAAGGTATTTTTGTTGAGACCATGCCTTTTTCATTATTAACTAGGATTTATTATTTCCTGATCGGAATTGAATTTTTAACCGACTTCCAAAAAAGGGGGAGGTTCTCAATTCGTCTGTATTTTTTATGTTTTTTACCTCAGAACTTTTGAAAGGGTGAACCGATTTTGAGTATTATTTTTTTGTTTGAAAGCTGATGCTTATCGTTTGGTCCTATTTAAATTGCATCAAAATCAGTCAAGTCTTTTTTGCGTTACACTCCAATAACTGAAAAGTATTTACCTATCTTGATGATATAATCATTGACAATCGATATCGTAAGTAGCAAGGGTTACTAAAACTAGTGATCATTTTTTTAACCAATAAATGGAACCGACTTTTTGGTTTTTGCCATGGTAAAAAAAAATGTAACCATAAAATGGAACCGACTTCAACACCCAAAAGTGTGAAATAACTTGTCAAAGTCGGTACCATGCGCACAATATTGTGATCATAGGTACTTTTGAACTATCATGGTACCGACTTCAACATGTTATTTCACACTTTGGGTGTTGAAGACGGTTCCATTTTATCGTTCAATTTTTTTTTACTATGGCAAAAACCAAAAAGTTGCGTGGTTGCTATATATAAGAAAAAAGTTTTTAAAAAAACTTGAAACTAGCTAGAGGCTAAAATGTATTTTTTTTTCTTATTTGTTCTTTATTTTATTTTATATTAGGTATTAACTTGGCCAAACAGATGGAAACGAAGTAATACATTTTTACAACAAAAGTCTTTTACACGAAATAATTGGCCATCAAAAAGCACGATATATGCCTCTAAGAAATAATTTTATTTAAGGCAAGACTATGTAACGGTCTGTACCGTGTACTGAATTGGTTAAAAATAAAAGATTTTTATAATAATATAGACGTTGTATATTTTATTAAACAATTAGTACCGACCCTGAGTTAGGATTTAAGACTTCTATATTAAACGCACCTTATTTTCTTTCCGTAGCGACCATTAAAGCCGCTCCGCCAACGGGGCAGTTATACAAATATAATGAACCAAGACATGCATGCACAAAGCAGGTATACAAACTACAAAACTAAGTTATTTGCCTATATACAATGATGGTTAGAAGTACATAATCGAATATAGATACCTACACAGTAGTCCATTGAAATGTTACAATTTAAGACCGAATATTGCATTTCTTAGAGGGCGCAATTTTACTTTTGAGACATATGTGGGTGGTCCATAGAAGCTTAACCTCAAGTTTGTAGGGTCGCCAACCTTGTCCTCCGGCCGCCATCTTGGAAAAAGGGGTGAAAACACTTATTTCGCGATATCTTGGATTATTGGGGTAATTTTTTTGTAAAATGTATAAAGAAAGTTATAGAGTAAAAAAATATATTTTTGCTTATAACTTCTTTAATATTTAATTTAGGGCACAAAGTTATATACGTACCATATTTATAGGCAAAGCAATTTGCTACAAATTATGTCCTAACGAATATTTTGTAAAACGCATAGTTTCTGAGATATCGCAAAATACGTGTTTTCACCCCTTTTTTCAAGATGGCGGCCGGGGGACAAGGGTGGCGACCCCACAAACTTGAGGTTAAGCTTCTTCTATAGACCCCCATACATGTCTCAAAAATAAAATTAGATAGATAGATAGATAGATAACTCTTTATTGACAACACCGTAATAACAACAATAAACTTATTACTAAAACATAAAGCCAAGTGTATCAATGGGCGGTCTTATCGCTCAGAGCGATCTCTTCCAGACAACCCATCAATAAGGGATATGGTCCATATATTGGTCATTAATTATCATCATTACGTGCTTTAAAAATGCAAAGCTCATGTAACTTTTCAATGGACGATAGTTATAGGTGTACATTAGCATGTTAGTCAATGAGAGGTTTATTATTAGGTTCATTTAAGTCTACTTTGTATGTAAACTGTAAAGATGCGAAATTAATTTACAAAGTTACATAACATTCCACATTATTTATCAAAAATAAATAACACTTCAAAAAGGATCAAAATGTTTTATTCCATGCGACATCGTCTTTGACCGCTCGATCCTTGCTAACGGTGTGCTCGTGTGCGCCGCGCTACGATAAATGCCTAAATTTGAACGATAGCGCAAGGCGTAAAGACTCTTAAGGCTTATACAGTCGCCAATGGCCTTGAGCATCTGGGCCTAATCGAGCTTACTTTACCAGCGCATCGCCGCAGTTAATCAACAAACGTTCGGCGCTCGCTGCACAAATATAACGGTCAAAGAATATGCAGATGCGCGATACGCTCCGGTACCATGGCACTTTATATGCCTACCATATGATTCTAGTGAGTATCCGCAGTTGCAACTGCGACTGAGATCAGTACTAAAATTCATACCTACCTAGGTTACCTAGGTTTTTCTGGACGTCTTTATTCCTGGAATTAATATTTTGACGACGTCATCCAAGTGAATAAAGTTACTCCGATTTGGCTGAAATTCAAAATCTAGGTTGTTCTGGAAGTTTTTATTCAGAATTAGAAATTATTTTCGATGGCGTCTGCCAAATAATAAAGTTACTCCGATTTGGCTGAAAATCAATATCTAGGTTTTTTGGACGTCTGCATTGCAAATTTGGAATTCATTTTTCGAAAACATCTGCCAAGTGAAGAAAGTTACTTCGATTTGGCTGAGAATAATAGGTATTTCTGGACGTCCTTATTTCGAATTTGGAATTTATCCTGACAGATCAGTACTACAATTCATTCCTACCAAGGTTTTTCTGGACGTCTTTATTCCTGGAATTAATATTTCGACGTCGTCTGCCCAGTGAAGAAAGTTAGTCCGATTTGGGTGAAAATCAAAATCTAGGTTGTTCTGGACGTCCTTATTCCGAATTTGGAATTTATTTTTCGATGTGGTCTGCCAAGTGAAGAAAGTTACTCCGATTTGGCTGAAATTAAAAATCTACGTTGTTCTGGAGGTCCTTATTCCAAATTTGGTATTAATTTTTCGAAGACGCCTGCTAAGTGAAAAAAGTTAGTCCAATTTAGCTAAAATTCAAAATCAAGGTTGTTCTGGATGTCCTTATTCCGAATTTGGAATTAATATTTTGACGACGTCATCCAAGTGAATAAAGTTACTCCGACTTGGCTGAAATTCAAAATCTAGGTTGTTCTGGAAGTTTTTATTCAGAATTTGAAATTATTTTCGATGGCGTCTGCCAAGTAAATAAAGTTACTCCGATTTGGCTGAAAATCAATATCTAGGTTTTTTGGACGTCTGCATTGCAAATTTGGAATTCATTTTTCGAAAACATCTGCCAAGTGAAGAAAGTTACTTCGATTTGGCTGAAAATAATAGGTATTTCTGGACGTCCTTATTTCGAATTTGGAATTTATCCTGACAGATCAGTACTACAATTCATTCCTACCTAGGTTTTTCTGGACGTCTTTATTCCTGGAATTAATATTTCGACGTCGTCTGCCCAGTGAAGAAAGTTAGTCCGATTTGGGTGAAAATCAAAATCTAGGTTGTCCTGGACGTCCTTATTCCGAATTTGGAATTTATTTTTCGATGTGGTCTGCCAAGTGAAGAAAGTTACTCCGATTTGGCTGAAATTCAAAATCTAGGTTGTTCTGGAGGTCCTTATTCCAAATTTGGTATACATTTTTCGATGACGCCTGCTAAGTGAAAAAAGTTAGTCTGATTTAGCTAAAATTCAAAATCTAGGTTGTTCTGGACGTCCTTATTCCGAATTTGGAATTTATTTTTCGATGTCGTCTGCCAAGTGAAGAAAGTTAGTCCGATTTGGCTGAAAATCGACATCTAGGATGTCCAGGGGCCCAACTCCCTCCTTTTATAAACTATTATGGAATGCAAACGTCATTGTTTCAAGTTT
This sequence comes from Plagodis dolabraria, assembly GCA_963854805.1. Classification (NCBI taxonomy): domain Eukaryota; kingdom Metazoa; phylum Arthropoda; class Insecta; order Lepidoptera; family Geometridae; genus Plagodis; species Plagodis dolabraria. The sequence goes on along the minus strand of OY978467.1, from coordinate 18,148,140 downwards.
AAATTATTGATACTAAGGTTAGTACCGTGGCCGTCACGAAACAATAATGTTCATATAGTGCTACCTCTGTCGCACAAATGACTTGATTCGATGCATGCATCCCGCTCTCACGTTGAAGTTTTTATGTAAGTATACTATAGTGATATGTGGCGGTGCGAATTAAAATTGTAAATGTAATGTTAAAATAAGACTGAATTAAGAGATGGGAGTTGGCCCCCTGGGCGTCATGATTCCGGATTTGCATTTATTTTTCAACGTCGTCTGCAAAATAAAGAAACACTCCGACTTGGCTAAAAATCGATATCTGTAGGTTGTTCTCAGTTGTCACACAGACTCTTTAAAAAATTTGCTGATTTTAGTGATATACTACATAAACGAGTTTTCCAATTACATTTTAAAACTCAGTCTAGCGCGGTAGGGCAGCACAGCTGTTTACCTGACATAGGTTTTAGTCAGCACTATGAAATAACAATAATAAATAAGGAACTCACCCTAGAGGGATTCATGCACTTCACAACTAGTAAATAACAATTAAGATTGATACTACGTATTGTATTTTTATTTAGCGCAAGACGAGTGTTCCTTGCCAATTGCATAGACGAAAACGCTAAGATATATCGTGTTTAAAACGCTAAGATATGTCAGTGGGTTTCGCACAAAATTATTTTTAATAATTAGCAATATTAACGTAAGTTTATACTTTAAGTGGTATGTAAGTTAGTTAAAGAATTTAATTAGTATATTTTTAGTTTATGATTAACATCTAATGTTTCATATAACGAATAATACTATTATTTAAGTAACGGCGTTAGCCACAACGTTACACTACATATTATCTTACCGTATTCGAGATATGTCATCTATCTTCACTTGGCAACGTCATTGATAAATAAACTCCATATATAAAATTGTAGAATAATGACGTCCAGAACAATCTAGATATCAATTTTTAGCCAAATTGGAGTAACATTTTCACTTGGCAGACGTCTTCGCAAAATAAATTCCGAATTCGAAATAATAACGTCTAGAACAATGTCACCTTCCTGAACGGTGAACAAATATTACTTAATTTACTACTAGCGCCATCTAACCATTTATCTACCATTAGGAGCAGAATAGAATATCTATCCGTTCTCAAAGAGATCTCAATACAATTGTGAACGCCTTGCTCGCTGAAGTAGTACATCAATGATCCGAGAGAGGTCGCCTATTCTTAAACCAAAAATCTGGTGATGTGTTGCAATAAGTAAAATAATATTTTCATATTAAGTATATCTTGCTAAATAAATAAATAATAATAATATCTTAAAATAAATAACGAATTTTAATAGGTCTAAATTACAATAAAATAACTATAGGTCCATATATAGTAACTGACAGAACTGGCTTGTTACAGCTGTCAAGTGTCAACATGGCCACCGTTATAGTTTTTACTTCCGATTTTCTAATGCAGAAGCACGTTGTAATTTTAAATTAGTAAAATAAAAGTGAAGCCATTGGTGGATTCAATTCTAAACGGTCTAGTCACCACTAGCATTACCATATTTGGTAATGGATTACGGAGCAAACTTCCGGGGGTTGAGTGGCTAGGCGCCAAAACGGCAAACTAGCTTCACTTTACATGAGACCTCCAGAAGATAAACTTAACTGAGATCTTTACAATTTGTTGAGCTCAGACTTTATTATACCAGTTCTAAATAATTTAAACCTCAATCCAAGCTATAAGAAACCCCATTTAACGGGTAAGTGAATATGTGCTTAACCAATAATTACCACAAAACTAACCTCTAACTTGTGTATTTAATTCTTGCTATGTTATCCCATTGTATTTACTGTGTTTCCCTATGTTCTAACCTTGCTAATAGCTATTCGAGCTATAAGCATATATCATCTTGTGTAACCTATCTCTATTTATCTATGTTTTTCTGTATTTTCTTGGTTGCTTCACAACACACAATTTTACTTAAGCCCTTCAGGCATCTGTTGTTTGCTGGCGGGTCACATCCTTGAGACCTCTGCGTTCCTAGCCATGCTCAGTAGCAGAGGAACAATGGACCCACCAGCTCAACACCTTCACTGATAGGATTCTGACCTGAGCACATCCTTTCGGGGTTCTTCCAGTACCGGGTTTCCAACTCCAGGCTTCCTGTACCAGGCCCAGTACCTAACGAGGCTGATCCCCTGACTCCGGCCGTCCCCTGAACTCCTGCGCAGACCGCTGCCAAACTCCACGTCTCTACAGCGCCTAGCTGGGACAGCCTACCGGCGCGGCAGTGTTGGAGCTGAGCCACTGCACGGCAGACCTGCTGCTGAGCATTAACTCAGTTGCTAGCGGACCGGAGATAAGTTCTCAAACAAGGAAGCTCGCTATTGCCACACCTGTCTGTAATCCACGACCCTTTTCTCTACCCAATATAATTCTAAATCTTTCCTTCTTGTTTTCTTTTATGCTCCCTTCTACCAACCGTAGGTAGGTAGGTGACATTGGCGCCCATACTAAATAGGATCAGACAGGTTGGTGTGGCAAACTTTCTTGGGTGTGGCTCTGCCACATATTTTCTGTACTCTCTAAACTGTATTTTATTGTGTTCTTCTTGTGTGTGTGTTAATTATAAGTTGGCAAGCCCTGTGTAGGCTCGGGGTACTATTTAGAATAGGCCTGCTGCAGAGCTGCATGTCGTAAGAGGCGACTAATAGCCAACGGGTAACACCCTCTGGCGGCATAGAACCAGCCATATAGCCCTGTGTAGGCTCGGGGTACTATTTAGAATAGGCCTGCTGCAGAGCTGCATGTCGTAAGAGGCGACTAATAGCCAACGGGTAACACCCTCTGGCGGCATAGAACCAGCCATATCGTCTTCAACGAGAAATTTTAAATATTTTTTTTCTAAAATTAAATTTTAGTTTTTTTTAATATATTTTGTCTTACACATATCTCCTTCTAATTTAATAACTTGCACTTAATATAATTGAATCTGTAAAACAGCTTATAAATAGCACACATACCATATTTCTATGTACCCACATTTTTTTTCTGAAATATTTTGTACTTACTAACTAACCTTCATTGACCTTGTATGACACTGTTGTCATTGGGTATAGGTCAAGTACATATTCACTCCAATAATCATGGGTCTGCACATTTACTTTCTATCTATGCAAAAAGCTGAATTTGCATATGAAGTGGCACTATCTTATAACTTGAAATTTTCTAAAAACTTGCAACGGAGAATACTATACTCAAATGTTCAACTGAACTGTAAATTTTGTAAATGTCGTTATAAATCTAAACTCTTACTTGCTGTCTCTGAACTTATTGATATACATAGATTATACTTATGACATATCAAAGTTTCTTAGTTAATACTTATCTCAGTATTTAACTTCTTTTATTTTAACGACTGACTAAATACAAAATTTTACTAAGTAATGTCTCAAATGCAATCTAAATTGACATAAATATATTGAATAAAACTACAGTCATACTATGACTTTCTATCACAGTTATATAGATAATAGCTATTCTAATAAATTTAACTAAATACAATGTGTTGCAAATAAAACTAAATTTTCTCTTTTTGTTTCTGAATTGACTGATATGCAAGACAATAAACTTAGGTTCTTGGCATATCAGGGATGATAATAAATACATATTCTAGTAATTACTTCACCTTACTTAACATTTATTATATGCAAATCTTTCTACTGAATAACTTGTTGATAACCTAAAATTTATAAAAATTTCAAATAAAACCAAATTCATACTTTGAATAAATTTAATAAAGCTTTACGTATACAACCTTACAACTAAAATACAAATTCTGAATATCATAAATAACTAAATTATGGTAGGTAAATAAAACCAAACTCATAGAATGTTTTTATAGAATAGGAGAGATAACGTGCAGGCGTCTGACCTGATAGTAAGTGATCACCTTAGCCCACTTATAGAATAAATTGTTTTAATAAATTCTAATATAACCTTAACTATATAGGATAAATAAATCCTTATATACTACTGATCTACTATGTAACAGTATCTTATATACTTCTGAAATTCAAATAACTTGTGATCTTTTCTTATATTGATCCTTGTTTATAGATATATCTTATATACAACTGTAATGGCATAAGATATATTATAACTTAACTCAAGTGCCTATAATGTACTACAAACTAAACATCTTAACTTATATACTAAATTAATTGTAACTTCCATAAATACTCTTTGTCACTATCCAGTTTGAATGGAATAGTGTTGTAACATTGCTAAATTCATTCTTTCACATACCATATGGTAATTCTTCCATTGAGAGCGGTTGTTCAAACTCTTTAACTTAGCCTTATTGTCCTGAGCGGTACATAACTCAAAAAATAAGCCATTATGTATTTCCTTTTGATTAACTTCTATCTGTCATAATATTTTATTTAACTTAGGCAATCATGGAACCTATAATAAAATTAATTCCATGAATGCTTACTTTATGTACTTAAATTAACTATTGTTCTAGTGTGTTCTTTATACCTATAATGTAGCTAGGCTGTTTTTCAGCCCTACAATCTTCCATTTCTCCCAATATTGCTGTCAATAATCGTTTCTTGGGATGTCTGAATCCAAACGATGGGGAGGAATTCTAGGGAGTTCTTATATATGTATATGCACATCGCTATGGCGGCTAGACAATGTTAATACTTAAGACCATATGCTGGAGCTTCTATAGTGTATATATGTAACTCAAGTAATGTCTTAAGTGAGGTATTTTTCTTAAATCTGCTTGAGGCTAGTGAATTTTTTGTTTCTAGTAAAACAAAAAATTCTTCTCGCCGAAAGGGGATATGTCACCTTCCTGAACGGTGAACAAATATTACTTAATTTACTACTAGCGCCATCTAACCATTTATCTACCATTAGGAGCAGAATAGAATATCTATCCGTTCTCAAAGAGATCTCAATACAATTGTGAACGCCTTGCTCGCTGAAGTAGTACATCAATGATCCGAGAGAGGTCGCCTATTCTTAAACCAAAAATCTGGTGATGTGTTGCAATAAGTAAAATAATATTTTCATATTAAGTATATCTTGCTAAATAAATAATAATAATATCTTAAAATAAATAACGAATTTTAATAGGTCTAAATTACAATAAAATAACTATAGGTCCATATATAGTAACTGACAGAACTGGCTTGTTACAGCTGTCAAGTGTCAACATGGCCACCGTTATAGTTTTTACTTCCGATTTTCTAATGCAGAAGCACGTTGTAATTTTAAATTAGTAAAATAAAAGTGAAGCCATTGGTGGATTCAATTCTAAACGGTCTAGTCACCACTAGCATTACCATATTTGGTAATGGATTACGGAGCAAACTTCCGGGGGTTGAGTGGCTAGGCGCCAAAACGGCAAACTAGCTTCACTTTACATGAGACCTCCAGAAGATAAACTTAACTGAGATCTTTACAATTTGTTGAGCTCAGACTTTATTATACCAGTTCTAAATAATTTAAACCTCAATCCAAGCTATAAGAAACCCCATTTAACGGGTAAGTGAATATGTGCTTAACCAATAATTACCACAAAACTAACCTCTAACTTGTGTATTTAATTCTTGCTATGTTATCCCATTGTATTTACTGTGTTTCCCTATGTTCTAACCTTGCTAATAGCTATTCGAGCTATAAGCATATATCATCTTGTGTAACCTATCTCTATTTATCTATGTTTTTCTGTATTTTCTTGGTTGCTTCACAACACACAATTTTACTTAAGCCCTTCAGGCATCTGTTGTTTGCTGGCGGGTCACATCCTTGAGACCTCTGCGTTCCTAGCCATGCTCAGTAGCAGAGGAACAATGGACCCACCAGCTCAACACCTTCACTGATAGGATTCTGACCTGAGCACATCCTTTCAGGGTTCTTCCAGTACCGGGTTTCCAACTCCAGGCTTCCTGTACCAGGCCCAGTACCTAACGAGGCTGATCCCCTGACTCCGGCCGTCCCCTGAACTCCTGCGCAGACCGCTGCCAAACTCCACGTCTCTACAGCGCCTAGCTGGGACAGCCTACCGGCGCGGCAGTGTTGGAGCTGAGCCACTGCACGGCAGACCTGCTGCTGAGCATTAACTCAGTTGCTAGCGGACCGGAGATAAGTTCTCAAACAAGGAAGCTCGCTATTGCCACACCTGTCTGTAATCCACGACCCTTTTCTCTACCCAATATAATTCTAAATCTTTCCTTCTTGTTTTCTTTTATGCTCCCTTCTACCAACCGTAGGTAGGTAGGTGACATTGGCGCCCATACTAAATAGGATCAGACAGGTTGGTGTGGCAAACTTTCTTGGGTGTGGCTCTGCCACATATTTTCTGTACTCTCTAAACTGTATTTTATTGTGTTCTTCTTGTGTGTGTGTTAATTATAAGTTGGCAAGCCCTGTGTAGGCTCGGGGTACTATTTAGAATAGGCCTGCTGCAGAGCTGCATGTCGTAAGAGGCGACTAATAGCCAACGGGTAACACCCTCTGGCGGCATAGAACCAGCCATATAGCCCTGTGTAGGCTCGGGGTACTATTTAGAATAGGCCTGCTGCAGAGCTGCATGTCGTAAGAGGCGACTAATAGCCAACGGGTAACACCCTCTGGCGGCATAGAACCAGCCATATCGTCTTCAACGAGAAATTTTAAATATTTTTTTTCTAAAATTAAATTTTAGTTTTTTTTAATATATTTTGTCTTACACATATCTCCTTCTAATTTAATAACTTGCACTTAATATAATTGAATCTGTAAAACAGCTTATAAATAGCACACATACCATATTTCTATGTACCCACATTTTTTTTCTGAAATATTTTGTACTTACTAACTAACCTTCATTGACCTTGTATGACACTGTTGTCATTGGGTATAGGTCAAGTACATATTCACTCCAATAATCATGGGTCTGCACATTTACTTTCTATCTATGCAAAAAGCTGAATTTGCATATGAAGTGGCACTATCTTATAACTTGAAATTTTCTAAAAACTTGCAACGGAGAATACTATACTCAAATGTTCAACTGAACTGTAAATTTTGTAAATGTCGTTATAAATCTAAACTCTTACTTGCTGTCTCTGAACTTATTGATATACATAGATTATACTTATGACATATCAAAGTTTCTTAGTTAATACTTATCTCAGTATTTAACTTCTTTTATTTTAACGACTGACTAAATACAAAATTTTACTAAGTAATGTCTCAAATGCAATCTAAATTGACATAAATATATTGAATAAAACTACAGTCATACTATGACTTTCTATCACAGTTATATAGATAATAGCTATTCTAATAAATTTAACTAAATACAATGTGTTGCAAATAAAACTAAATTTTCTCTTTTTGTTTCTGAATTGACTGATATGCAAGACAATAAACTTAGGTTCTTGGCATATCAGGGATGATAATAAATACATATTCTAGTAATTACTTCACCTTACTTAACATTTATTATATGCAAATCTTTCTACTGAATAACTTGTTGATAACCTAAAATTTATAAAAATTTCAAATAAAACCAAATTCATACTTTGAATAAATTTAATAAAGCTTTACGTATACAACCTTACAACTAAAATACAAATTCTGAATATCATAAATAACTAAATTATGGTAGGTAAATAAAACCAAACTCATAGAATGTTTTTATAGAATAGGAGAGATAACGTGCAGGCGTCTGACCTGATAGTAAGTGATCACCTTAGCCCACTTATAGAATAAATTGTTTTAATAAATTCTAATATAACCTTAACTATATAGGATAAATAAATCCTTATATACTACTGATCTACTATGTAACAGTATCTTATATACTTCTGAAATTCAAATAACTTGTGATCTTTTCTTATATTGATCCTTGTTTATAGATATATCTTATATACAACTGTAATGGCATAAGATATATTATAACTTAACTCAAGTGCCTATAATGTACTACAAACTAAACATCTTAACTTATATACTAAATTAATTGTAACTTCCTTAAATACTCTTTGTCACTATCCAGTTTGAATGGAATAGTGTTGTAACATTGCTAAATTCATTCTTTCACATACCATATGGTAATTCTTCCATTGAGAGCGGTTGTTCAAACTCTTTAAATTAAGCCTTATTGTTCAGAGCGGTTGTTCAAACTCTTTAACTTAGCCTTATTGTCCTGAGCGGTACATAACTCAAAAAATAAGCCATTATGTATTTCCTTTTGATTAACTTCTATCTGTCATAATATTTTATTTAACTTAGGCAATCATGGAACCTATAATAAAATTAATTCCATGAATGCTTACTTTATGTACTTAAATTAACTATTGTTCTAGTGTGTTCTTTATACCTATAATGTAGCTAGGCTGTTTTTCAGCCCTACAATCTTCCATTTCTCCCAATATTGCTGTCAATAATCGATTTTCAGCTAAATCAAAGTAACTTTTTTCACTGGGCAGACGTCATCGTAAATCAAATTTGTAATAATAACGTCTAAAACAACCTAGATATCCATTTTTAGTCAATTCTGAGTATTATTCTTCACTTGGCAGACGACATAGAAAAAAATATTCCAAATTCGGAATGATGACGCACAGCACAACCATGGTATAGATTTTCAGCCAAATCAGAGTAACTTTCTTTCATTGGCAGACGTCATCGAAAAACAAATTTCAAATTCGGAATAAAAACGTCCAGAACTACCTAGATTTTGAATGTTAGCCAAATCGGAGTTACTTTCCTCCCTGGCAGATGTCAAAAAATGAATGCCAAATTTTGAACTAAAACGTCCAGAAAAACCTAGATATCGATTTTTAGCCAAATAGGAGTAACTTTTTTCACTTGGCAGACGTCATCGAAAAATAAATTCATAATTCAGAATAAAGACGTCCAGAAAACCTAGATATTGATTTTCAGCCAAATCGGACTGGTTTTGATTTTTAGAATCTTCTATTCGCCAATTTGGATTTATGACAAGTGTCATTTGACTGCTCTACCGATTCCCTGCGATAATTTCAAATCTCCCGTCATTGAAATATACATTCAAAATTCGGAATAAAGACGTCTAGCTACCTAGATTTTGAATTTCAGCCAAATCGGAGTAACTTTTTTCACTTGGCAGACGTCATAGAAAAATACATTCCAAATTCGGAATAATGACGCACAGCACAACCTAGATATCGAATTTCAGCCAAATCGGACGACCTTTTTTCACTTGGCAGACGTCATCGAAAAATAAATCCCAATTTCGGAATAAGGACGTCCAGTAAAACCTAGATATTGATTTTCAGCCAAATTGAACTGGTTTTGATTTTTAGAATCTTGTATCCGCCAGTTTGAATTTATGACAAAGTGTCATTTGACTGCTCTCCCGATTCCCTGCGATAATTGTTCAAATCTCCCTTACTGTAATTGTAACAGCCAGATCGTCCATTGCTGAACACAGCCTCCCCTATTAAGGGGGTATTTGCCATAATCCCCACGCTTGGCAGGCGTCTTGGGGATCGCAGTGTAAGTTGGCAGTTCTTTAGAAGGCGCTGCTGCCCACCTTCCAGTAGTTTTCCCTTAGTCGCTCTTATGACACCCACGGGATCATATGGGCACCCCAAGGGGCAAATCTCCCTTACCTATCTCTTACTATTTTCGAGTTATCCATCTTCACTTGGCAGACGTTATCTTTATGCAGTATTAATTAACCTATATCAAAACACCTAATACATTTATCAAAAAAGCTTAGAACTCCAAAAGATGTATGAAGTCCCATACACACTCTTAATGTAGTAGAAAACCATTTTGTACCCTACAAAGTACTTAAGCCGGAAACTATTTACCATGATATAAAAAAAAATATTATCTTTAGTTTACCAGTTATGTCATGAGAGCGTTATAGACATTACTAATTAATTTTGAACATGTATTATGCACCTTATTAAAAAACTTTCATTGATCTTATTGATAAGGCGGCCCATTGTAAAGTACCTACAAAATTGTCAATGTCAAGTTTTGATTCTTTTCATATGTGATAAATTTCAAATAAAATTTGTCTACAAAGTACCAATAATAAAGCGTCAACGCGCATACTTCACGTCGCAATCAAGTTGGCCCTCTGCAGCGAGCGAATCATTACACGCACACAGCTGCGAATCTCGCGTGTCAATGCACTAATACAAAGACAAGATCGTTGTTAGTCGAAAGCGCGAGCGGAGCTACGAGCGACACAACCTCCCCGTGCCAACGCTTGCGCAACACTGCCTCGGAACCGCCGCGCTGGTGTGCTCGAGTAAATTCGCGATAAAATAATTAAATAAATGAATATTACACAAAAGAAAAAAAAATAAAACAATAGGGATTTGTAATTATATGTAATACACCTCTTGTATTAAACTTATCAAGATATGTTGATAAATACTAGAGTTCCAACTGCTAGAAGATATTTTTAGACCTATGTTCATAATTTTTTTTTATCACGTAAATTGATTGTGATCATGTTTTGGGATCAATAGGAATCTCACAAATATGATCAAAATTTACATAATATTTTTTGTTTTGCCACAAACGTAATAGTACGGCTCAACTTATTTTTTAAAAGAACCTTATTTGCCTCCACACCTCGGCACCTCCACCTTAACTGAGTTTTATACATAACTATCAGTTGGGATAACTACAGTTGACTAACTATTATGACCATTACACAATTTTGTCTTGCATTAACACTCTTATTTATTCATACCGATACGAGAATAATAATATATCCCAACACTCAGTGTAATCAATTAATTCATACTTTTCCTTATACACATTCTTACCTGCAATCACATCTACTAACAATTGTAAACACACTACAAACTCACTTACACTCATACACTTCACAAACACTTCACACACACTTACTCACAGTACACACACTATAATATGTTCCTTAAGAGTCTTTACGCCTTGCGCTATCGTTCAAATTTAGGCATTTATCGTAGCGCGGCGCACACGAGCACACCGTTAGCAAGGATCGAGCGGTCAAAGACGATGTCGCATGGAATAAAACATTTTGATCCTTTTTGAAGTGTTATTTATTTTTGATAAATAATGTGGAATGTTATGTAACTTTGTAAATTAATTTCGCATCTTTACAGTTTACATACAAAGTAGACTTAAATGAACCTAATAATAAACCTCTCATTGACTAACATGCTAATGTACACCTATAACTATCGTCCATTGAAAAGTTACATGAGCTTTGCATTTTTAAAGCACGTAATTTTATTTTTGAGACATGTATGGGGGTCTATAGAAGAAGCTTAACCTCAAGTTTGTGGGGTCGCCACCCTTGTCCCCCGGCCGCCATCTTGAAAAAAGGGGTGAAAACACGTATTTTGCGATATCTCAGAAACTATGCGTTTTACAAAATATTCGTTAGGACATAATTTGTAGCAAATTGCTATGCCTATAAATATGGTACGTATATAACTTTGTGCCCTAAATTAAATATTAAAGAAGTTATAAGCAAAAATATATTTTTTTACTCTATAACTTTCTTTATACATTTTACAAAAAAATTACCCCAATAATCCAAGATATCGCGAAATAAGTGTTTTCACCCCTTTTTCCAAGATGGCGGCTGGAGGACAAGGTTGGCGACCCTACAAACTTGAGGTTAAGCTTCTATGGACCACCCACATATGTCTCAAAAGTAAAATTGCGCCCTCTAAGAAATGCAATATTCGGTCTTAAATTGTAACATTTCAATGGACTACTGTGTAGGTATCTATATTCGATTATGTACTTCTAACCATCATTGTATATAGGCAAATAACTTAGTTTTGTAGTTTGTATACCTGCTTTGTGCATGCATGTCTTGGTTCATTATATTTGTATAACTGCCCCGTTGGCGGAGCGGCTTTAATGGTCGCTACGGAAAGAAAATAAGGTGCGTTTAATATAGAAGTCTTAAATCCTAACTCAGGGTCGGTACTAATTGTTTAATAAAATATACAACGTCTATATTATTATAAAAATCTTTTATTTTTAACCAATTCAGTACACGGTACAGACCGTTACATAGTCTTGCCTTAAATAAAATTATTTCTTAGAGGCATATATCGTGCTTTTTGATGGCCAATTATTTCGTGTAAAAGACTTTTGTTGTAAAAATGTATTACTTCGTTTCCATCTGTTTGGCCAAGTTAATACCTAATATAAAATAAAATAAAGAACAAATAAGAAAAAAAAATACATTTTAGCCTCTAGCTAGTTTCAAGTTTTTTTAAAAACTTTTTTCTTATATATAGCAACCACGCAACTTTTTGGTTTTTGCCATAGTAAAAAAAAATTGAACGATAAAATGGAACCGTCTTCAACACCCAAAGTGTGAAATAACATGTTGAAGTCGGTACCATGATAGTTCAAAAGTACCTATGATCACAATATTGTGCGCATGGTACCGACTTTGACAAGTTATTTCACACTTTTGGGTGTTGAAGTCGGTTCCATTTTATGGTTACATTTTTTTTTACCATGGCAAAAACCAAAAAGTCGGTTCCATTTATTGGTTAAAAAAATGATCACTAGTTTTAGTAACCCTTGCTACTTACGATATCGATTGTCAATGATTATATCATCAAGATAGGTAAATACTTTTCAGTTATTGGAGTGTAACGCAAAAAAGACTTGACTGATTTTGATGCAATTTAAATAGGACCAAACGATAAGCATCAGCTTTCAAACAAAAAAATAATACTCAAAATCGGTTCACCCTTTCAAAAGTTCTGAGGTAAAAAACATAAAAAATACAGACGAATTGAGAACCTCCCCCTTTTTTGGAAGTCGGTTAAAAATTCAATTCCGATCAGGAAATAATAAATCCTAGTTAATAATGAAAAAGGCATGGTCTCAACAAAAATACCTTTACAATAATAAAAGCATACGCATAGATCAAAACAACTCGGTCACGCTATATTTTCATTGCGCACCGTAGTTGCGGCACGTGTAGGGCGCGGGACGAGCAGCGATACGTCCTCCCTCCGCGAGCGCTAGGCGCAAACTGAGATGCAAGGCGTTGTGTTCCGTAATTTATAGGTCATATTGAAAAAATTGTATAAAATACATTTTTCACTAAATTAACGACAAAATATTATTATCTATTAAATAAAAACTTCAACTAATGAATTGCATATTTATTTATTTGATAAAATACCAGATTTTGTAGAAATAACAAGAAATTTGAATGGTATTTTTGTGCCAAAAGTGCCCTTTCAATCCCTTATTTACTCAGTTGTAACATATATTTATCAAAATGTTATTAATGCACTCCATTGGTGGTAATATGATTGGTTTACTGATATTTTTCAATCTTTAACACGAATAATTTTTGTTCGATAAAAAGACTGTTGAAGTTACACTGATGAAGAAATTTATGAAAACATGAGTTGGCAAAAATTTTTTTGTCGGGTTTCAGTTGTTTTTTTTATTGTTTTGGTTAATGCACTCCATTAAAAAAACAATAAACTTTCTTCCTGCATCATTTAAAAAACAAAAACTTTTATACTTTAGCTGCAACAGCCTTGAGAAAAGGGCTGTAAAATGGCTTTGCTGGGATAAAGGCTCTTAAGCGCTAAGTAATATTGTAAGACCGGATAGATAATATTAGAGGTAAGTGCCAGTGTCATAACTATTATGGGAGAAGCGTATGGTTCCTGAAACACAGCTGACGCTAGTTCGGGAACCTGTGGATTCAAATTTACTCTGTACCTATGTAACTTAAGTCAATGAAAACTATTTGTATTGTATAATTGAATGTGAAACTAAACCAAGTTGATGCTTTGATCGACTTTTTTATGCTGTCAAGTAACGAGATAGAGCAGTTCCACACCCGATGGTAAGCGTCACGCGTTTTGTTGGATACTGTCACAGTATCAAAATTCTCGTACTGTTTCACACTGCACTGCACTCTTCTATATATTTTAACCGACTTTCAAAAAAGGGGGAGGTTTCCAATTCGTCTTTTTTTTTTCTTTTTTATGTTTGTTACCTCAGATCTCTTGACTGGGTGAACCGATTATGAAAATTCTTTTTTTGTTCGAAAGCTGATACTTGTCGTTTGGTCCCATTTTAAATTTCATCAAAATCGGTCAAGCCGTTTTTGAGTTACACAAAAAAGATTGAAAATTTTTTTTAACAAAAAATGGAACCGACTTCAACAAGTTATTTCACACTTTTGGGTGTTGAAGTCGGTTCAATTTTTTGTTATATATTATCATACTAGCTGTACCCGCGACTTCGTTCGCAATTGCCGTACCTGCAGACTAATTATTCACATTTGTGCACTGTTTATCCCATATTAAGCAACACTGTGGTCTGCGGTGAAGCACTCTTATAGTAAACCATAGCTCAGAATGAAGCTTTTTACTTTGGATTTCAAAATTCCCGGGTTGTATTTTCCAGAAGACAGTAGTTAAGTAACTCAGAGAGTTCTTTCCCGGTTCGCACAATAAATGTTGAAGCAAAGTACATTGTCCGTTTCTTTAGAATTTCGATTTTAAAGCGGCGGTTTATTTGACGGTAGATCAAACATATTTTTTTTATTTCTCATTCTCGGAAAGTAGTGTTTGTTTGATCTGAGTAGCGGGTAGGAGAGGCTCCTTCCCACCTAAGGCCGGGAAAAACTCATAGTAAATGCTTCCTTCTCTTGGGCCGGAATGACTTGTAACAATTGTAACCATTTGTGTAAACAAAGTTGTATGTCTAAGATTTTTCGTTGTAAAATACTCTGTAGTTATAAAAAAAATTAATAACAGCTATGTTTGACAGGGCAGTAACTAAATATAAGGTAAAAAGTGTAGGTTAAAAAAAAACTAACAAAAAATTTCCCTAAATTTCACTGTTCTAACTCCTAGTGTATCTTTGTATCTTCTACTCATGTTTATTATTTTTAGTAAATATTTAGAAAAACTAAATTATTTTTACCGTCCTCATATTTTAAATGAAAAGTAGAGTGCTTAACACGTATGTAAGTCATCGATTCCTACTTGGACTATAGCCGCATTAATTTTAAATAGGTTCTGCTCATGTTATTAAAATCAAAATAAATAATATAAAAATAAACATAAAATTTTTATATCGTTATTCCTTATATTAGTAGTGAAAAGCAGAGAGATTCCTCTTCGGGCAATAGCCGCCCGTAAATATTCCAAACAAAATTTTACGTAATATTTCACAAATAGTTCTATCCTCTCAATATTTTTTTAGTAAGTAAGTTATTTTTTCAATGAAAAATTTTTAGAAAAGCTACTTTTTTTACTTATTTTAAATTCGAAATGAAAAGTAGAGAGCTGAACGCGGGTGAAAGTTATCAATTCCTTTCGACCATTGTATTACAATCTACTAAGCTTGTTCACTTCCAACTTTAAACGGATTAAATCACGTATATTTATTGTTATTTTAGTCCCGACAGTCACCCCGTGACCACGATCACTACAAAGTGTTTGAAACGTCGGGACAAAAATAATGATAAATATACGCGATTTAAACCGTTTAAAGTTGTTTAATTACAAAGTGTAACTATTGCGAGAACCTAAGACAACATTGTGCACTCCATTGCGCAGTCTCCGAAATGTATCCGGCAAAAGAAAGATATGTAGTTATAAAAACTGATTGTGGTGAATGTACCACATTTTAGAGTTTTATCGTAGCAAGCTTGCAAAACTAAATAAGGGTGCCGTGCTGCCCGTGGGGTTCTGGGCTGCCTGTGGGTTGCCGGGCTGTCCTTGGGGTGCCGGGCTATAATGTCACCCCCCCATCTTTACCCGTAGTAGGTGTCGTAAGAGGCGATAACGAGTAACACTACAGAGGGTGGGCAGCAGCGCTTTCTGAGGAACTGATATCTCACACCGCGATCCCCAAGATGCCTGCCAAGCGTGGGGATTATGGGCAAACCCTCCCATAGCGGTGGAGGCTGTGTTCAGCAGTAGACAATGCGGCTGATACAATATATCTATTAAGCCTTTATGATAAAGTGCGAATGCTAGCTTAAGATGAGCCGTACATTTAAGGGTTTCTCAACATTCCGCGGTTCAAGTTATTTAGAACGAAATATTTAGTTTGTGATATCTGTAATTTCTGAACAACAGAACTGAAGACTTTGAAATTTTTACGGGAAAATAATTAAATTACCACTATTGTAACAAAAAAATAATGATTGAAATCGGACTACGCGTTAATAAATTACAACTCGCTTTACATTTTGACTTTCATCCCCTTTCCTTAGGGAACCGTACTGAATTTCGGGATAAAAAGTATTCTATATCCTTCTTCGTAGTATGAACTCAAATAGTGCTAAGTTTCATTTAAATACATTCAGTAGTTTTGGAGTGATGCGCGGCCGGGGTACAGACATACAGACAGAAAAAAAACTGTTTTTGCATCAGTATCAGCTACAGATTGCTTTGAAAAAATATTTTCAAAATATCTGAAATGTACAGAATTGAACCTGTTACAGTTTTATTATGAGTATAAATAGATAAATGTAAGCGTCTTACCCCTCGCGCTTCCCTACCTGCCTTCTCCAACTGTTATAGATATAGATTAGACTGATCAGAGCATTGCATGTTATGCAAAATATACATAGGGAAATTGTGCTTATCGTAATAAAAAAAACTGTGTTTTATTGTTTGAAATATCAGAATCTTTTGGAGTGGTCCGACTACAGACCTATCTATTATAGCTATACGATAAAGTGCAAACGCCAGCTTAAGATGAGCCGTACGTTCAAAGGTTCCTGTACATTCTGGATGTCAAGTTATTTGGAACGTAATATTTAGGTTGTGATGTCTGTTATTTCTGAACTTCAAACCCGATGACTTTGAAATATTTACGGGATAAATTTTAAAGTACCACTATTCTAACAAAGTACAACTCGCACTTGGCCAATTTTTTGTATTTGTTGTTATGGCGGCAACAGAAATACATCATCTGTGAAAATTTCAACTGTCTAGCTATCACCGTTCTTGAGATACAGCCTGGTGACAGACGGACGGACGGATGGATGGACGGACAGACGGACGGACAGCCGGACAGACCGTTTTTACCCTTTGGATACGGAACCCTAAAAAGAACGTAAGAAATCAGACTACGCGTTAATAAATTACAACTAAGTGTATATTTTGACTTTCATCCCCTCTCCCAAGGGAACCATGTTGAATTTCGGGATAAAAAGCTAAATTATCCTACCTTGTAGTATGAACTCAAACCATGCTAAGTTTCATTGAAATCCATCCAGTAGTTTTGGAGTGATGCGCGGCCGGGATACAGACAGACAGACAGACAAAAATAAAAAAAAATACAGTTTCGGCATCAGCATCAGCTACAGAGTGTTTTCAAAATATCTGCCATGTACAGAATTGGTCCTGTTACAGTTTTATTATAAGTATAGATTATCAATAGCTGCTATGAGGATTTTAAACACACATTACCTGGTTAACCGCAGATTCACATTGTAAAAATTCTTTAAAATAAGTGACGTATGACCCCGTGGGAGGAGGGCCTTGAGAGACTTCAGTGATTTGATTGACATTGATACAATGTAGAGATTTCAGTGTACCTACTACACGACTTTGCGTATTTATTGATTAAATTTAATTTCTATAAAAGAAATATTTTTTCTGCGTGATCCAACGCATTGATCAAATCACTCTGTACCTAGTATCTCAATAAAATTTACTGTATCAGCCGGCTTGTCCTGCTCAACACAGCTTCTGCGATTATGAGGGGGTTTGTTATAATCCCCACGCTTGGCAGGCGTCTTGCTGATCGCAGTGTGAGATATCAGTTACTCAGAAAGCGCTGCTGCCCACCTTCTGATGTGTTACCCTTAGTCGCCTCTTACGACACCCACGGGTACAGATGGTTGAGCTTGATTTTAATGAACATCAACTAGTCTGGACCACAATTTGCTTTGATCATGTTCATGATCATGTTTATTGTTTTCAGCTTAAAGACCATGACGATATCCAGCGCCGCACACGTGAGCAGGACAGCTGGATGTTATCGTTCTCGAGTTTTTGAACGAAATCGGACGTGACGTCAGCAACATGCAACAACCCCACAGCGATATTCACTTCGTGGTGGCGGCAAAATGGCGGCTTATGGAAGTTAGCGGAACACAATTTTTTTAAGACTTCGTAACGGCGAGCAGTCTTTTTCATAGTGTGAATATTCCTTATTACAAGATATTCAAGAAAATTACAATATTACGTGAAAAAAATTTTAGTCATGTGCGGGATTCGAACCCGCGTCCATCCACCCCTTTAGACGGGGTATGCTCTTTCCAATTGAGCTAACATGACCAATGAGTAATAGCTCAAATGTTTCCTATCGTTCTTTAACCATCGTATTGGGATGGAACGACATCTATATGTCCACTTACGTTGTACAAACAAGACTAATTTTGTAATTAGCTTTAAATTTTTAAATTATGACGCAACATTATAATTTTCATATTTTTTATGTTTGCAATAACGCATGCTCTGCGGATTACATTACAAAATTACAAATTAACGAGAGGAAAAAATTAAGTCATGTGCGGGATTCGAACCCGTGTCCATCCACCCCATTAGCCGGGGTATGCTCTAACCAATTGAACTAACATGACCAATGAGTCATGACTCAAATAAATACAAATAAAATAAAAAAGATATTCTAGGTTTGCCAAAAATTAAAATTAAATTTATCTGGCTTAAGTACATTAGAGCTTTAAGTAAAAGTCAGATATAATATTAAAGGTTTCAATTACGACATTTATGTTATATAAAGTTACTTTATTTATAAAGTGATTAACTATCGTTGTTATTCTCTTACTTTACCTAAAGTTCTGCCAGTTAATTAAAGTTTTGGTTATAAAATGTAAATCGGTCACTAAGAAATCATTATCATGTATAAATTATGTACACAATAACTAACAGGGTTTGATTTTGTCTGTTCAACTAAAAAGAAGCAAGGGTTTTTTGTACTGTTTGTTATCTAAACCCACCACTCTTGTCACTTATGGAGCATAAGATGGACTTTAATATTTCTAGATCAAACATATGTTTATCTAAATGCATTTAATAATACTGTTATTATATGAAGAGGACGCAAATACTAAGTAATAATTTACCAAATTATTTTATATGTCAAAATTGAATCTACTATTTTCATTAAAATATTCATCTAATGAGTAATATACCTTAGAGATAAGATGTGGTTTTCATTTTTTATTAAATTTTGTCTCGTCGCTTTTACACCTTAATTCTGTTGGTAATTTATTGTAGACTACTACTATTGACTTAGGAAGAGTCCTAGAATACACGTTTATTTTTCGTTGAACGAGAATTCTATTCGCAAAAGTTTATACAACTAAGAAAATTTATGAATTGAATGACTGGCAGATGCGATTCAGTATAGTTGATAGGTATATATTGTATAGTGAGTGCACGGCTCGATGTCAGCGCCGGTCACTATGCGGAACTAAAGTTGGCGACTGGCACGTCGCGGTGTCTTGCAAGCACTGCTGCACAAAGATTCTCGCGCTGAGCGAGGACTCGGACGCATCCTGCGGCTCACTCCGGTTCGGGAACAGTGTGAAGGGGACCCATTTCTTCTCGCACTCGCACTGATGGTTCACCCACAAGGTCACGTCCGCTCCGTTGCGCGGCGCCACCAGCGCCGCCTTGTATTCCTCCTCTGTGTAACGAATGTGGTTGACGGAGAGAGACACCGTCGCCTCCTCGGAGACGGACTCGTCCCGGATGTACTGCAGCTCGGACAACTGTAGCCGGAAACCGATCACGATTAGTGTAATGACACTGTTTCAGAGCAAATGTGCAAATTGAAATTCGTTAATCAACTCACCCGTATCTCTGTGATTTTTGAAGATGCAAGTTCCAATTGCTTCAGGGCTGTTAGGTTCTGGCGCCAGTCGCGGCAGGTGTGGGTTATACTTGTTAAAGGTAAATGGAGGTATCTTAACTTCTTCAGGTGAAGCAGCGGTGAGTAATCTGGGTGAACATTAATTTATCGATGTTTATTATCGTATCCTATTATTTTAATTTTATAAATAATTACTTACGTAGTTATTGAAAATCAACATAATACTTCTAGCAAATGTAAATTAAAGTATCAGAGTGTATTTTGATTAAAGTTCGAGATAAACTTAGACATCAGTACTGACTTGAACACTCTAATGCGCACCCCTCCGCCACATGAATAGAGAACGAAGCAGAAAGAAAGCTTCCTACTGACACTTTAACTTTGTCCTTTCACTGAGCTGGTTAAAACTCGTTCCGCATCCAAGCGGGTTGCTGCTGTGGTTGCTGCAACTCCCGCGCATCTTGTCAGTTACTAGTTTGGCACAACTGGTAACTGTCTATATAGTTAATCTAACTCCCAAAGACAACATCAAGGCACAGTGGCCAAGCCAAAACTGACTGAGAAGCTATGAATCACCTTCTTGTTAATTATAACATTTATATAACTAAACGTGTGTGTTGAAACACCTGTTCCCACCACTTAGGGGACATAAAGGGTATCGACTGTTTCGCAATATCTATTTTGAATATCATAAATAAATATTTCTATAAATATAGTTTCCAATCAGCGTAACGTGCGATCATAGTTAATATAATAGTCCTTGACCACTATCTCACCTGATGTGTTTGATCACAAGATATTGTTAAAGCTAACCTAGATTAACCGACTCTTTGTTCTGGCAGCGTTCCTTGAGTGCGAGTTCCTATTTTAGGATATGGCTTTAAACCACTTTCAACCACATTATCACTTATCATCAGGTAAGATGGTGGTCATAGGCTAGCCTATCAGTGTTATAAAAAATAAAGATTGTGAAGTACTAAGAGGATATTTAGGTACCCGAAGTTGTGTCGCAGAGGTCCGTGAGGCGCGTGTTGTTCGTGAGGTAGAGCCACTCGAGGGAGTGCAGTCCCCCCAGCTTCCTCACCGCCTCAGTGCGGAGCAGGTTGGACGACAAGTCTAGCGAAAGTAGTTTGCCTTGATTCAGGAACAATTCACTACACAAATAAACATATTTCATTTTCATTGAACTCGGCCGTAATGTAATTCTTGTCGTTACTCTATACTCGCACATATTGTCATAGTCATATCAGATATAAATTTCAATCAACTACGTACCTTGAAAGCGTTTGAAGACGGTTGAACTCTAAATTTATATAAAAAAGTTTGGGTACATCGTCCAGTAACCCCACCGGCAGCGTTTCCAGTACACCGTGTGTTAGCATGAGAGGTAAGTGAGGTCGCGTTTTCCAGTAGCTTTGGGGGCAACGTCACAAGACGATCTGCGTGTATAACACTAAAGACTTCCACTCGCGGACATCGCGCCAACAACCGTTCAGGAAGCGCTTCCACGGCTGGACAACTTAATTCAAAAGAATGCAGTTGGTCGCACTGTTCTAGCGCCTGAAGCGGCGGGTACGGTTGCAGCTGCGTCACCTGGAGGTATTCAATCGTGTTCATATAGCAGCTACCCGCGCAGTGATTTTCCTCACTTCTGAAGCTCGGCTGCAGCGCCATGGAGTCCAGAGTCGTCCAATCTGTGCATTGCTCCTTCAGAGGTTTTACAAATTCTATTGTCAGAATGTTACCTGAAATTACAAAAATATTGCAACATTGAGAAATAGGAACACATAATTTTGGATGTGTTTTTTTTTTAAGCCTGATAGGTTAGTCTTTGACTACTATCTCACCTGATGGTAAGTGATGATGTGGTCGAAGATGTTGTTCAGGCTAACTTAGAGAATTACTGGCTCTCAAGGACAGCTGCCGGAACACACCGTTAGGTGCTTGGCGACAGATTTTCTACTTGAGGGTGGTAGCTAGCCAGGCGGGCATTCACTAAATGCCCTACTACCATGCTATAACGACTGCCATCCGAAGACAAGAATCGGGACCGAAGGCCTAACGTGCCCTCCGAAGCACGGAAGCACTCAGTAGTAATGTCATTAGCGGTCACCCAACTAACTCATGACCGAGGCAGACGTTGCTGATCGGTTCAGAATGGCAAAGCAAACTTCGCTACGCGCGTGTTAGAATTATATACAGTAGAGGAGTTTATATATTCCGAACGCGACCGTCACTAAAGTACACCACGTGTCGATTGAATCATTACACAAATATACTTAAAACTGTGTTAAAAATAACATTTATCATAAGTGATATATATTGTTGTGAAGCTGACTGTGTGCTCTTCTACGTTGTGTTTAATCCAAGAAAAAGGACCTGAAATTTAGTGAGTTATTAACAAAAACATTATTAATCTTAGCTGCATTCCGGTTAACCCTGACCTAGGACAACTCGCGGCTCGCTCGCTGTGACGTAGGTAGCCGCTCACTGACATACCGTCTCAGTGCAATATAACAATTGCCTGCATTTAGCGCCTTACGACATTTTAACTGCAATACACTGGCGTAGTAGAAACGGACTTACTATTATTGGTTACCGTTATACCTATACAATAATATTTATTGTTACACCTGCCTATTAGTCGTACTAATATAAATCAATAACACTACTAATGGCCGGGGAAATAAATACGTGTGTTGGCTGCAGATCTCCGATTGTCTCTAAAGACTTCATGAACTGTCAGGGATGCAATAAAAAATATGATTTACAATGCGCTAACCTCTCGCCTAAGCGCTTTAAAAAGCTGAGTCATGATGGAAAACTTAAATGGAGATGCTATGAGTGTAAAAGCAAGCAGCCTAAATTTGATAATACCAACACACCTCTGCGCCCCGCTCAGTATAAAATAAATGAGGAAGCTGTTAGTGTGACGTCTGACAGAAGTAACGTAACGACACGAAAAAAGGCAGAATTGTCACGTCCTGCAGAGTCATTGCGTCTTGCTGAGTCAGCACGTACTACGGAACTTTCACGTATGTCACAGTTGTCAGGTCCTACTGAATCTTCGCATCCAGTTGAAATGCCTGGTTCTACTCAGCCTTCGTGTCCTGTTGAACAGGTTTGTTCAACTGAGTACATCACGGAAGATAAGTTGCGTGAGATTTGGGTAGGCATGATGAAGCGGGAGATGGAAGTTATGCTTGAGAATACCATTAAGAAGACATTATCTAGTGAACTTAAGGCTATTAATGTACAATGTGCAGGATTCCAGGACTCATTTGCGTATGTCAGTACGCAATATGAAGACCTTAGGAAGGAAATTACAGACCTTAAAAAAATATTGAGTTCAACGTCATCGGAACTAAATTGTATCAAGGCTGAAAATAAAAGCTTGAAGGAGGACTTGGGCGACTGTTTGACTCGCGTTAAAGCCCTAGAAATTGAAAATTTGAAACATCAACAATGGGTTAGATTACAGAATGTTGAGCTGATTGGTATACCTGAGGAAAGAAATGAAAGCACTACTGACTTAGTGCTGAAGGTTACACAACACATTGGCGTCACCATCGAGCCCACGGATTTGGAGTTCGCTCACCGAGTACAGCCGCGACGTCCCGAGAGTGCAGCACGCGCCCGTCCTATAATAGTCCGCTTGAGAGAGCGTGCCGTAAAAGATAAAATAATTGCTGCCGCGCGTAAGCACCGTAATTTGACTGCCAGAGAAGTCGGAATCGGAGGCGAATCATTGAAAATTTTTGTCAATGAACACCTAACTAGGGACAACAAGTTATTGCTTAATTCATGCAAACAAAAGGCTAAAGAAGCAAACTTTAAATACATCTGGACAAAAAACTGTCGAATCTTTGTACGAAAAAACGAAACTTCGCCCCCGATTCCTATAAACTGCTCGGCCGACCTTGTCAAAATATGTTGATTTGTAACGGTCTCACGATCTGTGTTCTTTCCATGTCTTGCACTAAATACATTCACCTACGTAATCTTTTAAGAACAGAACTCTTTTGTGTTCAATATCTTAATATTGTACCACTATATTTAAAACAGTTTTTACGTACATTATGTTCACATTACAAACACACAATTTCTATTACACCACAATCACACAAACACTTTACACTCTTTTTATGTATATACGCCTCGCCAGTTTGCAATAATAATAATCTTTGCTTATGTTCCCGAGGTACCAGGAATAATCTGAGCGTGCCCTATTGTTATCTACCTTCATGTCTAACTAATCTTTTTGCCTGCATTGCTTGTAAGTATGGATACTTCTTTAATAAAAATGGATGATACAATTAAACAGTTAAAACTTTTTTACCAGAACGTCAGGGGACTTCGGACAAAGACAACTACATTTTACAATAACTTGCTAATGCTTGACGCAGATATTGTGATGATTACAGAATCATGGCTTTGTGGTGGGATACTGGATTCTGAGCTCTGTGACAGTAGATTTATTGTATTTCGTAATGATAGGAAATCACTGGGAGGAGGAATAATGCTTCTGTGTGCACCACAGTTACAAGCTCGTGTGAGATTGGATTGGCAATGCTATGACCCCGAATGTATGTGGGTAACAATTCCTTCTAAAGCGCTTGGTTCTGCACGTGATTTGCACATTGCACTCGTTTATATACCCCCAAACTCACTTCTTCCATCAAGAATTAATTCATTCATAGAAATAATGACCAAATTTCACCACGCACACTCTGATGATCATTTTTTAATTGCTGGTGATTTCAATCTATCGTGCATAGACTGGAGACTCAGTGATCCAATATTATTAAAGAAAGGACTTATTGAATCTCGGATTGCAGCATCCAGTCTCATTGCACAAACATCCTTTTTGGGTTTTTCTCAGCATAATCAATTTCTTAATAAAAGTAACAATACTTTGGACCTTGTTTTTGCAAATTTTCCCATCATTATCAAAAAACCTGATTTACCCCTTGTAAAAGAGGATTCTGCACATCCATCTTTTAGTATCATAGCGACTGATATTGTGATCCCAGCCCTTAAGCCTGAGCCCCGTATAAAATATCAATTTAAACGCGCTGACTTTGACAGCATAAATTATTCATTAATTAATCAAGATTGGTCATTCATAACACAAGAAACCCATATTGAAGATAGTATAAATAATTTGTACTCAATCTTAAATAAATTAATACAAACTCATGTTCCACAAGTACGCTGTTCTAGCACTTATGTATATCCTGTGTGGTACAGTAAAGCTCTCATAAATGTTATAAAAGAAAAATTTAAAATGCACAAATTATGGAAGCGTTTTAATAACCCTAATGACTATGCAGATTTTTCTGAACTTAGAGAAAAGCAAAAAATGCTGCAGGATAAATGCCATAGTGCATACATAGACCTATCTCAGAAAAAAATCAAATGTCACCCAAAATATTTTTGGTCTTACATAAAATCCAAAAGGCAAAATAAAAGCAACTACCCTCAACAGATGACTTATAACAATACAGCATTAAACTCACAGTTGGATATATGTACCGCATTTAACAACTTCTTTGAGAGAAATTTTAGTAAGCCAGCTGATCATTACTCTTTTAGTGTCTTAGACAGTACCACTAATGCTGACGTAATGCACAAAATTGAAGTAAGTAAAGAAGTAATTACAAAAATGCTTAAAGGCGTGGACATAAATAAGGGAGCTGGTTGCGATAAAATCCCACCGATCTTCTTTGTTAAGTGTGCCGAGTCTTTATCTGCCCCTATAGCATTAATTTTCAATAGATGTCTCCAAGAAGGGTACTTTCCTAGTGTTTGGAAAAAAGCTCTTATAGTACCTATCCACAAAAAAGGTCTCAAAACATCTATTGAAAATTATCGTCCTATATCGATTTTGAATGTTTTAGGCAAGGTATTTGAGAGAGTAGTTCACTACCATATTTTCCCAGTTATTGCACTCTCGATTCCCACAGAACAACACGGGTTTATGAAAGGGCGATCTACTACTACTAATCTTGGTGTTTTTCTTGACCACATTACGAGCAGCATGGATGGTGGCTCACAGGTTGATGTGGTATACACGGATCTCGAAAAAGCATTCGATCGTGTAGACCACATCATACTTCTGCGTAAGCTTTACAATCTCGGTATCCGTGGTAACTTACTCAGATGGGTAGAGTCATACCTGCGTAATCGTTCCCAGGCGGTTGTTATAGGGGGCTTCTGTTCTAACTTTGTTGAGGTTCCTTCTGGAGTACCACAAGGCTCCATTTTGGGACCCCTCCTATATGCTTCTTATCTTTATGATGTAGGTCAGTGTTTTGAATATGCCCGGTTTCTTATGTACGCCGATGACACAAAAATTTACATGAAAATAGGCAATCTCGAGGACTGTATGAAACTTCAGGCAGATCTAAATAGACTGGGACTTTATTACACTGCTAATCGAATTAATGTAAATACAAGTAAATGTTCATTTGTTTCATTTACCAGAAAGAAACGTCCTACTATATTTCATTATCATATTGACAATGTAAAAATAACCAAAGTATTTTCTGTTAGGGACCTTGGTGTACATTTAGACTCAAAATTAACTTTTTCGGACCACATAGATTTAATTGTTAACAAGGCATACAAAAGCCTAGGCTTTATTTTGCGAGTTAGTCGCTCCTTTTCCGATATAGGATGTCTGAAGGTTCTGTATTATGCTTACGTAAGAAGCATATTGGAATACTGTAGCTCTATATGGAACCCTAGCTATGTAACCTACACTCAGGCTATTGAGAGCATACAAAGTAAGTTCATAAAACATCTAAATTTTCGATCCAATTGCACCTTTGTTGATTATAATGAAGCATGTCACCATCATCACCTTACGACACTTGAAAATCGCAGAATTCTCGCTGACATGTCTTTTCTACATGGTATCTGTAATGGCTACGTGGATTGCGGTGAGCTATCATCTAAAATGTTGAGTTTTTGTGTTCCGAAAATACGAACGAGACATACTAACCTATTTGCCGCTCCACATACAAGCACCAATTATGCGCAAAACTCTGTCATCAGTCGGTTGCACAATAGCTATAATAAAAGATTTGGATCCGCGGATATTTTCAATGATGGCAAGGAAGCATTTAGACGTGAAGTTCTTAAAATGCTTCACCAAAACTCTTAGAAAATAACAGGCACTCTCACACCACACACACACACACACACACCCACCCTCACACACATATACCCTCACACACACACACACACACGCACACGCACACGCACCTTTCACTTACACTACATACTTTTATATGCAGTGTAACATTTGAAATCTATCTCACATTGTTACTCTTTCACAACCATTTATATATTTTTTTTATTGTATTGCCTAATTGTATCTGTTTTACCGTGTTGTATATATTGCTATGATTAGTTTACTTTAATATTTTTCTATTATTATAATGTGTAATGATGTGACCCACTTGGTGACTGTCGTATTATATAATTTAAGACTATAAAAATTGAATCTGTTATTGGCTGTAAGATATATATATAAGTTGTATCTATTTATAACAAGAGCTGTAGATTCTGTATGAATAAATGAAAAAAAATAAAATAAAAATATTTCTATAATATTTGTTAAACTTAGAATAGATTATGTAATTATAGAATATCCTAAAACTTATTGATATATATGACATTTTTAATAACCGCCACACTCAAGTCTTGTTTTATCTGTAGTCATTCTGTACTAGCTAATGACGAACCATCCTGTCTAATTTCGGATTGGCTGTTACGTTCTGGCGGGAGCTATTAGATCTCTTATTGGTTGTGATAAACATGGCGCGAAGTTTCATGAAGAGGCGACAGACATTTGGCGCCAGTCATTTCTATAAAACCAATGTCTCACCTTACTGAGCCCTCTTTATTCTTGAAAAGTGACTGCCGCATCGTGACCTATCGCTGATTAATTAAAGTGTTCTATTATTGATTTATGTATAGTGTAACATAACCGCTGTTCACGTGTTGTGTATGGGTCTAGGTTTGTTGGCTTTGTTCTTCATAAATAGTTCGCCCATTTGATTATATCGTTGTGAATGGTAACTATAAACTAATACAGAATTGATTAATGTGAACCTAATGTATTATGTTTAATAAAGTGTTCAATGTGTTCAATGTATAAATGTTGTATCTTTTAAGTTTGCCTTAGAAAACCTAGTAAGTTAGGTAGTTAATTACTCAGCTAATAGTAACTTATTACATGGGATCGCCTTCTGCCAATCAATTCATCTTATATTTTGAGCCTATATTATTCCATAAATAAATGTTCTCTATCTTGACAAATCTCACACGCGCTTCAAAACAAACATATGATACCATAACCCTGTCATTTGCTACGAATAAATGATAAGTATTTATTCGTAGGTCATTTGATACAAATATATCATGGTCCATGACTAGAAAGTGAACAAAATATGTGCGCCGGAGCGTAAATGGCTAAGTTACGGCCACTTTAATTCGTAAGGTCGTAGATTGATTCGATGTTGAGTATTTGTTAATGAGCCAGTTTTGATAAATAAATATATAACTACGAACAAAAATTATAGTTGATTCGCGCATTTTTTTGTATTCTGTAGCGAGTTACCTTTTTTTCTAGTGGTTTCTAATTTTGACCAATCACAACTTTTCTTTTTCATTAACAGGAGCTCATAATACGAGTATGTGGGAGATATTTATCCTTTGCACGTCTACGTAAGTGTAAAGGAGGTGGATAAAGTAAGTGATCTCATTTGCTCTGATTTTGTCATGGAAGTAATAAGTTGTACGTAGTACTTATTACTTCCATGGATTTTGTAGACATCCACTTAACTCATATTATGTAAGGGAATAGTTTAATTTGAATAGAAGAAATTTTGAGTTACAGGCTAAAGTATGGATAAAATTAAGGAATTGCAATAGGTAGGTACTCACAGCTGATATTCGTAGATTCACCCGTTCCTTCCACACTTCACTCCTCCTTTTTATATGGAGTTTATTTAATACTAGCTGTACCTGCGACTTCGTTCGCGATTGCCGTACCTGCAGACTAATTATTCACATTTGTGCACTGTTTATCCCATATTAAGCAACACTGTGGTCTGCGGTGAAGTACTCTTATAGTAAACCATAGCTCAGAATGGAGCTTTTTACTTTGGATTTCAAAACTCCCAGGTTGTATTTTCCAGAAGACAGTAGTTAAGTAACTCAGAGAGTTCTTTCCCGGTTCGCACAATAAATGTTGAAGCAAAGTACATTGTGCGTTTCTTTAGAATTTCGATTTTAAAGCGGCGGTCTTTGTAGTGTAACACGTCAGCAGGCGTCCCGCAAGGTGGCGTCTTATCTCCTTTATTGTTTGCTCTGTTTATTAATTCCATTTCTCACAACCTCACTTCTTCCTACCACCTATATGCAGACGATCTACAGATTTATTCTAAGGCACCAGTGAATAAACTATCTGAAGCAATTCAGACTGTTAATGCTGATCTTGATCGTATAGCTAAACGGAGCAATTCTTTTGGGTTAGAAGTAAATCCCATTAAGATACAAACAATAGTAATTGGCAGCTCAAGATTGCTGTCTACAATAGACTGGACATTACTTCCTCAAGTTTTCTTTGGTGGTATTGCTATTCCCTTTAGTAGCTCTGTATAGAATCTTGGAATAACAATGGATCGCTATATGAGGTGGGATCAACAGCTACAAATCACCAATCGCAAGCTATTTGCCGCAGCAGGATCCTTAAAAAGGTTGCGCAACTTTCTTCCAACAGCCACTAAAATTGCATTAGCTCAATCTCTTTTACTTCCTATTCTTGACTACGCTGATGCCTGCTATCTAGATCTCACGGAGGAACAGCTAGATAAACAAAGTCAAAGTCAAAGTCAAAGTGGTTTATTGCATTCATGAGTACATAAGGTGACACAGACATTATAAGAGCATACATGAAACCCATTTGGGTGTAGCAATATTACCATGAGCGACATGGTGTCATTGATAGGTACATAAATTTGAAGATGTATTTTTATTCAGCGTGTAACAGACATTGATTTTTAAACAGTTATGATGGAAAAAAAATATTATTATATAATTGTATATTATATCATTATTATTATCAGGAAGTACTAGAATAAAATCTTATTAATAATCATGTCAATTTATAATTCAAAATTTAATCATGGGTCAAGTTATCATTAAAATATTCATCCAAATTATAATAACATTTGTTAATAAGCATGCATTTTATTTTGTTCACAAATTTATTCATATTTTCTTCACTTCGAATATCATTTGGTAAATGATTATATACTTTAATTGCAGAGACATAAGGACTTTTACTATATAATTTTAAGCGACTTTTTGGTAAGGACATTTTGTTTGTATGGTCTGTTCTTGCAGCATAACGTCTAGTAGTGCTGGGTTGAGCACTTTCAAATATTTTATTATTCTTTCGAACAAATTTGCATATATCCAAAATATACATACATGTTAGGGTCAATATTTTATGTTTAATAAATTGTGGCCTGCACGAGTCCATATTATCAATGTTGGAAATTATTCTTATTAGTTTTTTCTGTTTTTTAAATAAGTCATCCACATCCGTGCCGTTACCCCATAAGATAATACCATAGCTTAGCCAGGAATATGCATATGCATAGTACGCTGTTATTGCTGTGCTCTGGTCCGTGCTGATCTTAAGTTCGTATAGAGCATAAGTAAATCTAGAAATTTTGGATTTTAGTTTTTCAATATGTGCCTTCCAATTTAAACCCGAATCCACTTCTATACCTAACAATGTACAATTATTAACAGATTCGATTTTGAAGTTATTACTTTTCAGTTTTACATTCAGTTTAGATTTTTGGTAAGGTAGAAATTCGATTAGCTTTGTTTTCTCATAGTAGTAACCTTGAGTAAACTTGAGAGTCTTCAAAATTTTTGCCATAGATTCATATTTGGTTTACGCAAATATGATCACGTATGTCAGTTTCGTTCTAAGCTCAATTGGCTGAATATACGTTTTCGCCGGAATGCTCATATTCTCAGTCTCCTTTACAAATATATTGTTCAGTCCTACATCCCCGCGCTATCTCAAGGAACGCTTCGATTTCCTTCACTGTTCTTCATACACGTTAAGGTCATCAGAAAATCTCACACTTGAAATCCATCCTCATACGAGTTCGTTTTATAGCAAATCCTTCACTATTCAGGCTGCCCGCTTGTGGAATTCTCTTCCTGTATCAATCAGACAAGCACCGACTCTCAATATGTTCAAGGATCAAGTTAAAAGGTTTTATTTGTCCAATTAATTTTGCACTATATTTTTGTCAATTTCTATGCTATATATGAGATAATATTATAATATGCACTATATTTTTATATAATTTATAGGTATATGTATATATCATTATCTATTTATGTATGTTGCTATGTATATGTTTATATGTATATATATTATATATATGTTTATAATTGTATTTGTTTAATTATTATAAAAACCTATATGTATGCTATTTTGTATATATTTGTTTAGAAATTACACTAAAATACGTTTTATTTTAAAATGTTTTTATGAAATTCGAGTATGTATTTGGACTACACCCGCCTCTATTGTTTTATTCGTTTAACTACTACTACTACTAAGGTTGCCTGTAGAGATCACTTTTAGTGATAAGGCCGCCCATTGTAACACTATGTTATTATAATTTAATGTGTAATCTTTTATATTTCTAAAGTGGTGTAGTTCCCGTGGGGTTCCGGGCTTCCTATGGGCTTATGATGAGCCGTACGTTCAAGGGTTTCTCAACATTCCGCGGTTCAAGTTATTTAAAACGAAATATTTAGTTTGTGATATCTGTAATTTCTTAATTGCAAAACTGAGGACTTTGAAATATTTACGGGAAAATTACCACTATTGTAACAAAAAAAGAATGATTGAAATCGGACTACGCGTTAATAAATTACAACTAAGTGTACATTTTAACTTTCATCCCCTTTCCCAAGAGAACCGTACTGAATTTCGGGATAAAAGTATATATTCGAGTTCATCTTCGTAGTATGAACTCGAATTGTGCTAAGTTTCATTCAAATCCGTTCAGTAGTTTTGGAGTGATGCGCGGCCGGGGTACAGACATACAGACAGAAAAAAGAAACAGTTTTTGCATCAGTATCAGCAAAGTCAAAGTCAAAGTCATACCTATACGATAAAGTGTGACCGCCAGCTTAAGATGAGCCGTACGTTCAAAGATTTCTGTACATTTTGGGTGTCAAGCACCACTATTCTAATTTAAAAAATCGGCCAAGTGCGAGTCAGACTCGCGCAAGAAGGGTTCCGTACCATTAGCTATACAACATTAGACTTCATATTTTAACCTTTTTAGGGTTCCGTACCCAAGGGGTAATAACGGGACCCTATTACTACGACTTCGCTGTCCGTCCGTCCGTCCATCCGCGCCTGTCACCAGGCTGTATCTCAAGAACGGTGATAGCTAGACAGTTGAAATTTTCACAGATGATGTATTTCTGTAGCCACTATAACAACAAATACTAAAAATAAAATAAATATTTAAGGGCCCCCCATACAGCAATTGATTTTTTTACCGTTTCTTGCTCGATACTAATGACGGTGACTGATAGACGCTTTAACTATTTTCAGAATATTTAGTTTTATGTTTTCTTTAAATATAATGAATTAAATTAGAATAAATAATTATGGGGGCACCCATACAATAAAATTTCAGATAATGGTACGGAACCCTTCGTGCACGAGTCCCATTCGCATTTGGCCGGTTTTTTTGTTTTAACGTGCGCGAGTCCGACTCGCACTTGGTCAAATTTTTGTATTTGTTGTTATAGCGGCAACATAAATACATCATCTGTGAAAATTTCAACTGTCTAGCTATCACTGTTCTCGAGATACAGCCTGGTGACAGACGGACGGACGGATGGACAGACGGAGAGTGAAATCTCAGTAATATGGTCCCGTTTTACCCTTTGGGTACGGAACCCTAAAAAGATCGTAAGAAATCGGACTACGCGTTAATAAATTACAACTAAGTGTATATTTTGACGTTCATCCCCTCTTCCAAGGGAACCATACTGAATTTCGAGATAAAAAGCATAAATTATCCTACCTCGTAGTATGAACTCAAATCGTGCTAAGTTTCATTAAAATCCATTTAGTAGTTTTGGACTGATGCGCGGCCGGGATACAGACAGACAGACAAAAATAAATAAAAAATACAATTTCGGCATTAGTATCAGCTACAGAGTACTGTAATTTTTTTTTTTAAATATCTGCCATTTACAGAATTGGACCTGTTACAGTTTTATTATAAGTATAGATTATTTTTGTCCCGAATCACGATCACTACAAAGTGTTTGAAACGTCGGGACAAAAATAATGATAAATATACGCGATTTAAACCGTTTAAAGTTGTTTAATTACAAAGTGTTACAATCGCGAAAACCTAAGACAACATTGTGCACTTCCATTGCGCAGTCTCCGAAATGTATCCGGCAAAAGAAAGATATGTAGTTATAAAAACTGATTGTGGTGAATGTACCACATTTTAGAGTTTTATCGTAGCAAGCTTGCAAAACTAAATAAGGGCGCCGTGCTGCCCGTGGGGTTCTGGGCTGCCTGTGGTTTGTCGGGCTGTCCTTGGAGTGCCGGGCTATAATGTCACCCCCCCATATTTACCCGTAGTAGGTGTCGTAAGAGGCGATAAAGAGTAACACTACAGAGGGTGGGCAGCAGCGCTTTCTGAGGAACTGATATCTCACACCGCGATCCCCAAGATGCCTGCCAAGCGTGGGGATTATGGCAAACCCTCCCATAGTGGTGGAGGCTGTGTTTAGCAGTAGACAATGCGGCTGATATAATATATCTATTAAGCCTTTATGATAAACTGCGAATGCTAGTTTAAGGGTTTCTCAACATGCCGCGGTTCAAGTTATTTTGAACGAAATATTTAGTTTGTGATATCTGTAATTTCTGAACTCCAAAACTGAAGACTTTGAAATATTTACGGGAAAATAATTAAATTACCACTTTTGTAACAAAAAAATAATGATTGAAATCGGACTATGCGTTAATAAATTACAACTCACTTTACATTTTGACTTTCATTCCCTTTCCTAAGGGAACCGTACTGAATTTCGGGATAAAAAGTATTCTATATCTTTCTTCATAGTATGAACTCAAATCGTGCCAAGTTTCATTTAAATCCATTCAGTAGTTTTGGAGTGATGCGCGGCCGGGATACAGACAGACAGACAGAAAAAAAAACAGTTTTTGCATCAGTATCAGCTACAGATTGCTCTGAAAAAATATTTTCAAAATATCTGAAATGTACAGAATTGAACCTGTTACAGTTTTATTATGAGTATAAATGTAAGCGTCTTACCCCTCGCGCTTCCCTACCTGCCTTCTCCAACTTGTTATAGATATAGTTTAGACTGATTAGAGCATTGCATGTTATGAAAAATATACATAGGGAAATTGTGCTTATCGTAATAAAAAAAACTGTGTTTTATTGTTTGAAATATCAGAATCTTTTGGAGTGGTCCGACTACAGACCTATCTATTATACCTATACGATAAAGTGCAAACGCCAGCTTAAATGAGCCATACGTTCAAAGGTTCCTGTACATTCTGGATGTCAAGTTATTTGGAACGTAATATTTAGGTTGTGATATTTGTTACTCGTATTTCTTACTTCAAACCCGATGACTTTGAAATATTTACGGGATAAATTTTAAAGTACCACTATTCTAACAAAAAAATCGGCCAAGTGCGAGTCGGACTCGCGCACGAAGGGTTCCGTACCATTAGCTATACAACATTAAACTTCGTATTTTAACCTTTTTTGTTTTAACGTGCGCGAGTCCAACTCGCACTTGGCCAATTTTTTGTATTTGTTGTTATGGCGGCAACAGAAATACATCATCTGTGAAAATTTCAATCGTCTAGCTATCACCGTTCTTGAGATACAGCCTGGTGACAGACGGACGGACGAAAAAACATACAGTTTCGGCATCAGTATCAGCTACAGAGTACTGTATATTTTTTTTTCAAAATATCTATAATTAATATATTATTGGAACCTACAAGCATCGAATAACGGCATCCCTACCACAGGGTATATAAACCAAAGCGCAAGGCGCGCACGGCATTGCTTTTCAAGACTTTGAGTGGAACGGACGTGTCTTAGAGCTCCCCTTTATTTTCGTTTCTTTTTTTTGAATTATTGTTTAATTTGTTAATTGGTGATTAAGGCTCTTGTGAATATTTGTGTTTAAAATAGATAATTCGTGAGTAATTGCATTATTCTTTTTTTAAAAACTCAAACCACTTCTGATTGCTTAAATCAGAAGTGGGATTCGAACACTGCTCACCGTTTATATCTTTTGTGAATTGTTATTTTTGTCTTTCAAATACGTTTAAATTTAACGTCTTTTTTCCTGTCAGGCCATAACTGTAAATAACATACCCTGCTGTGATTCAACTGGAAAGTTTTGCTTGGTTTTTATTAATCTACCCTCGTGTTCCGTTATAAACTATTTTCGATCTTTTTGGATATTTTTACGATTTTGCGTTTGTTTTAAGTACATGTATTCTCTTTTGAAGCCCTAACTCACCTTGTAAACTTGTTCATACCTTTATACCTCGGTATTTTGTTGTTTGAATTTAAACTTCTTTTGTTATTTTCGACTATAACCACAATTTTGTTTAAATTTCAACACTGTTGTACTTATTTCATGTGTAGGGAGACTATTATCGATTCAAACTATAAGTACTAGAGATCCTAGTGAAACTCAAGGTCTAGTAAAGTTTTTTTTTGTTTTGTGATCGTTTTATATTTAGATTTTAACATGGATCGGCCTTCTCGATCGAGGTCTCATGGATATCGAAGGTTAGATCGTGAAAGATCAGCAAGTGATACACGTGGGCCTTCTGTAGGTCGTACCCCTTCACCGCCGCCTAGAACAAGGTATCGTACCCGTAGCCGCAGTCGTAACTGGAGTAGTGGTTGCCGACGTGGTGCTGATCGTGAGCATGATCGCAATCATAGCTACGATCACTTAAGGGAGAGGAGCAGGAGCCGAAATCGTGAGTACAGTAACCATCAGTCTTTGCGCTCTATCATGACCCGCCTCCATGCTTTGGAGTCACACTCACTTTCTCCACATGTACCTGATCATGCACCACCTACTTATGAGAATGGCACTGAACAGATCGTAGAAGCTATTCATTCTTTAAAAACTGGAAATACCCAAAGCTACTATGTATCTAATTTTGACCCTAATGTTCACGATGTTGTTGTGTGGTTCGATGAGGTTGACAGGGCTAGACAAATTAACCGTTGGGATGATCATGAATGTTTGGCCCGCATAGGTAGATGTTTGAAGGGTGACGCCAGGTTATGGTTGGACGATTGGGTTACTAGTGACCGCACTTGGTCCAACTTTAAAAAAGATTTTAAGTGCCTTTGTGTCAAGAAGATAGATGTAGCTAATATCTTATATGAAGTTATGTCTACCAACTCTAACAGTTTCAAAACTTATGCGGAATATGCACGTAGGTCCTTGTTACGCCTACGCATTGTTAGGGGGTTAAGTGATGACCTAATCACGGCAATAGTTTTACGTGGTATACAAGAACCACATGTTAAGGCTACAGCAACGAACGCCAACCTCTCTCCTCATGATCTGGTGAACTACCTTTCAACATTTATTAAGCCTGATATTACAGAAACTAGAGTGCAGAGTCGCTCAGGTTTGACGACTAGCCACAATAGATACCAAGGTAACAAACGTCCTTTTCAGACTCCTAATCCAGGTGTGAAGTGCTTTTCGTGTAACAAAATTGGACATAAACAGAGAAACTGCCCCAAAAGGAAGAAGGATACTGCTACTGTTATGCCCACTAGTACTGCCGTTGACCCGGGACCGGGCACATCATCTGGTAAGCCTGAATACACCAATATTTGCGCCTATTGTAAAAAGCCAGGCCACCATATCAGAGACTGTTTCGCAAAGCAACGCGCTGATCTGAATAGAGGTAAGGTTAACTTCTGCTCCCATGTACAAACTCAAGAACCAAGAAATGTTGTGGTTGGTGTCATTGATGGTATAGCAGTAGACATATTAATTGACAGTGGTGCTATTGATGTGTCCCTTATTTCGTCCTCCGTCGTAGACCATCTTTCTTGTAAGAAGAAGCCCATCAGCCGACAAATTAAAGGTGTAGGTGACTCTATTACAAATATTGACTCTTATGTTTCGTTGGTCGTACAACTCGAAAACATATGTCTAGATATAGATTTCTTGGTTGTTCCTAGCCAAAAAATGAACGCTCCTGTCATTATAGGTACAGATGTTTTAAATCGCGACGGAGTTGTTTATGTAAGGACTAAGGATTCACAGCACATCATACGCAAGCCTGTAGTTATGGAAGCGTCTGCTGTCAATTCTGTTAAACCGCAACGAACCACCAATACTTCGTTGACTGGTTCTGACCTTGGTGAACTCGACGCAATACTGGACAAATTCTCAGGTAACATGATAACAGGAACAGCTACATCCACTGTAACAACGGGCTCCATGCGTATTCGACTAACCAGCGATGTCCCAGTATATTACAGACCTTACAAAATGTCCCATGAAGAAAAACAAAAGGTACGTATCATTGTACAAGATCTTCTCTCCAAGGGTATTGTACGCGAATCTGAGTCACCTTATTCAAGCCCCGTCTTACTGGTCAAAAAGAAAGATGGCTCTGACCGTTTGTGTGTCG
Organism: Plagodis dolabraria; assembly: GCA_963854805.1. Lineage (NCBI taxonomy): Eukaryota > Metazoa > Arthropoda > Insecta > Lepidoptera > Geometridae > Plagodis > Plagodis dolabraria. Next base: position 18,110,410 of record OY978467.1, on the reverse strand, counting down.
ACTTCCGCGCGTTGAATAGGATCACAGTGAAGGACCGATATCCTTTACCCTTGATCGACGACCATATCGATCGTTTAGGCAAGGGTAAGTACTTAACCTCCCTGGACATGGCTACCGGCTTTCACCAGATAAAGCTGGATGAAGACTCAATCCCACTCACTGGGTTTGTCACATCTGAAGCTCATTATGAGTACATAAAAATGCCATATGGTTTAGCCAATGCTCCTATAGTTTACCAACGGATAATAACTAGAACTTTACATAAACTCATTGCAGAAGGTAAGGTTTTAGTGTACATTGATGACTGTCTTATTCTATCTTCTTCCATAGAAGAAGGTCTGTTAACTTTACGCGAAGTTCTGTCTACCTTAACGGAGGCAGGATTTTCATTGAACTTGAAAAAGTGTTCCTTCCTATGTACTGAAATCGAGTATTTAGGTCGGGTGATCTCCAACGGCGAAGTAAAACCATCTACTGGCAAGGTCCAAGCTCTTGTAAATTCTAATGCACCGCGAAATATAAAGCAGGTGAGGCAGTTTTTGGGATTGGCTGGGTATTTTCGAAAGTATATACCTAGCTACTCCACCAAAACTGCTTGCATAGCTCGTCTAATTGGAAAGGATGTGGACTTCAATTGGGGTACAGAACAGGAAACTGTGCGCCAAGAGATAATCCAAATTTTGACCAATGCACCAGTTCTCGCCATATTTGATCCCGAATTACCAACCGAGGTGCATACTGATGCAAGTAGTCACGGATTCGGTGCTATTCTCCAACAGACTCATAAGGATGGTAATCGTCGCGTTGTAGCCTATTTCAGTCAAGTTACGAAAGGTGCTGAGCCTAATTACCATTCTTATGAGCTCGAAACATTAGCCGTGGTTAAGGCCCTTAAACATTTTCGACACTACCTGATTGGCTCAAAATTTGTTGTGATTACAGATTGTAATGCTTTAAAGGCGACTCAGAATAAAAAAGATTTGTTACCACGTGTGGCAAGATGGTGGATATATCTACAAGATTTTAATTTTAGCTTGATTTACAGAAAAGGAGCCTTGTTACCACACGCGGACTATTTAAGCCGTAATCCCTGTACAGTAAACAACATAGAAAGACCTCGGAACTGGGCGCAGATAGCTCAAGCAGGAGACGAGGAGGTTCAAACAATGATCCAGTCTTTGGATAATGGTCAGTTAGACCCCACTAGGTATGTAAAACAAAACAATTTGTTGTATTACAAATATAAGTCCACTGGTGAAGAGACCAGACTTCTTTGCTATGTACCAAAAGGTCATCGTTTGAGCCTCCTGCGTATCTTTCACGACGAGCATAGTCACATTGGCGCAGATAAAGTTGTAGATTTAATATTAAGACACTTTTGGTTCCCTGGTTTGAGATCTTTTGTTAAAAAGTACGTTTCTCATTGTGTCACATGTCTCTCCCACAAGCGTGTACCCCGCGCACCCTTACAGCCAATTACTTCATGGGATAAATCTGATGTCCCATTTGAAACTTTACATGTAGACGTGTTGGGACCTTTACCTATATCAAAGGGCTATAAATTTATCATGCTTGTGGTCGATTCATTTACAAAATTCTGTTTACTTACGCCCATTTTTCGACAAGATCTTGATGAGTTGAAAAGAGTCTTTAAGATTGTGATGTCATTATTTGGTACTCCTAAGTTAGTTGTAACAGATAGGGGACGCATGTTCGAGTCGGCGGGGTTTACTTCATGGATGCAGATTCTGGGTGTACAACTTCATCATATTACACCAGAGATGCACCATGCCAACGGTCAGGTGGAACGTTACATCCGCACCGTACTCAACATGCTTCGCATTACAGCCAATCACCGGAAGGCTGAGTGGGCTGATGAGTTGTGGCAGTTCCAACTCATTTTAAACCTAACAAAGCAGAAGACGACTCAAACTTCTGCCTTAAACCTCCTTATTGGACACGAAAGCGCCACTCCCGCGATCCGGACGCTGGTGCGCGACATTTCTGTTGTTCCAGAGTCTCCTAACCGTGAGTCCAGGAGAGAAATTGTAAGACAAAGGACGGCCGAACGGTTAGCAAGGAACCAGTCTCAACAGGACGCTACAGTGAACAAAGATCGTAACTCCCCTCGTGTATTCCAGAAAGGTGACTTGGTATTCGTTATAAAGTACGCGCAATCTCAAGGGAAACTAGACCCTGGAATGCGAGGACCCTATAAAGTCATCAACACTCTTCGAAATCACAGATATGAGTTGAAATTACTCGCTGGGGCATATGGAAAGACTACTTATGCAGCGGCCCAGTTCATGGTCCCCTGGAAAGGAGAATGGACCCCTGAAACTTGCGCTACATTTTTCGAAGGTGACTTTTATATATCTTGTTATGTAGAATAGAAGATATCCTGTTTATGTATCCATGCTGTATGGATACCCTGTGTATGTGTCTCCCATGTAGTATTGGAGATACCCTGTTTATGTATCCATGTTGTATTGGATACCCTGTGTATGTGTCTCCCATGTAGTATTGGAGATACCCTGTTTATGTATCCATGTTGTATTGGATACCCTGTGTATGTGTCTCCCATGTAGTATTGGAGATACCCTGTTTATGTATCCATGTTGTATTGGATACCCTGTGTACGTGTCTCCCATGTAGTATTGGAGATATCCTGTTAATTGTATCCATGTTGCATTGGATACCTTGTTTATCCTCGTCTCAGTATCGGCCAGTACTGGGAAGCCGCTGGGTTAACGTAGGTACCCAGTGTTCTATAAATTTAAATGTACCTATCTATACGCATGTGTGTACATCTTAAAAGCTAAATGAGCTAACTGTAACTAACAAAACTAATACGCTTGACTTTGTCTGTCCTACAAGATTGGCTTAGGTTTATAGTGATTGATATTAACACTGTGATCATTTGATTTTAGATACACATGATGTCGAGGTTGACTTGGGGACAGAACCAGTGCTGGATGACGCCGGTCCATCATGCTTACCTAGCTTGCCTAGGCTGATTTCTCAGTACGGAGACGACGAGCCTGCCGAGGACGGCAGGGTATCAGGAGAGGCCGTATTGGAACCTACAAGCATCGAATAACGGCATCCCTACCACAGGGTATATAAACCAAAGCGCAAGGCGCGCACGGCATTGCTTTTCAAGACTTTGAGTGGAACGGACGTGTCTTAGAGCTCCCCTTTATTTTCGTTTCTTTTTTTTGAATTATTGTTTAATTTGTTAATTGGTGATTAAGGCTCTTGTGAATATTTGTGTTTAAAATAGATAATTCGTGAGTAATTGCATTATTCTTTTTTTAAAAACTCAAACCACTTCTGATTGTTTAAAATATATTAATTATAGATATTTTGTAATGTTAATAATTACTATAGATTAATATTATTTCTTCCCGCGGTGCACGTTTTGGTTTCGAAGGTGGTCGACACTCATTAGTTCCTCTTGCCGCCGCGTGCCGGGTGGTGTCGCTTTTGCCGGTTGTGAGTAGGTGGCGCGAGGATTTAAATTTGGATAGACTGTTGGATAGGGAAACGAACAAGGAAAGACCTTAAGCCTGTTCAGTAAGCGAATAGTTTAATCAACAATTATACAACTTTGAAATTTCCCCATTAACTACCTACTCAATAAAATTGTACCGAAATAGCTCTGCCTATCTAAAAATAAATTTTGCCATAAGATAAAAATGTTCAAATCGATCGCAGAGACGGGCGGTACGTTAATATGAGTTTGAGGCACATGCATTGCGGTCGGAGAGTCCAGGAGGGGATAAGTTCCTTCTACTGCTTAAATACAATTTTATATAATATGACATGTCGTCATAAAGACAAACTTTTATTTTTTGACTGTAATAAATTTATTACTAAATTTATGTTGACTCAGGATAGGATGTACCTACCTAAGAAATGTAAGAATTTAATTGCTACTTTGGTAGCTTATAATATTGAGTCGGTTATAGGAAATATAACCATGTCTTCTATTGACGATACAGATTTTAGTACATGTACTAATACAAATGTTGAGTCAAACTGTTTAAACTTTTAAGTCCGACAACAGGGAAGTGTTTTGACATAGCACTGTACTACCAAAATATAAATCGCTTCTCTGGCAAAATACTTGAAATTGAAATGCTCTTAGATAAATATCCTTTTGATATATTATGCTTTACTGAAACATGGCTAAGAGCTGATACAATGTTATTTAATGTTAAGAATTTTAGTGTAGGCAGTGCGTTTAACAGATCATTTGCAGAAGGAGGAGGGTGTATTATTCTTGTAAAAAATAACTTAAAATTTAAAGAACGCCGTGACTTAGTCAGATGTTCTGTTGAACGTGTCTGTGAAGTTGCTTGTGTGGAGGTGGACAGGCATCTTGTGTTGTGTGTATATCGACCACCAACAGATGAAGGTCGTGCTCAAAATTTTACAGAATTCTTAGCCACTCTGGAAAGTATACTACTAAAAATTTCTAAATGTAAAAAACCCATATTTGTATGTGGTGATTTTAATGTCGATATTTTATTGAAGTCTCAAAATAAGACTGATCTTATTTCATTGTTTAAGTCATTTAATTTGAAATTTCTATTCTGTGAGCCCACTAGAATAACAGATACTTCAGCTACCTGTATAGACAATATATACTCGAACTGTAAGACTAAACAAAAGTCAATAATGAAGGGTGTTAGATCTGATCATGAGGGCCTGGCAATTAGATTTGATAGAAACAGCAAGGTATGAAATTGAACATAGGCCGTTAACAACCAGTAGGCTAGAAATACTCAGTACCAATATAGAAGCTAAGCTTGCCATTACAAGTTTTTCTCATAGTGACCCGAATGACATTTATAATAGTTTATTCTCTCTGGTAAATACTGAGTTTCAAAAAGTTTGTCCAAAAATAAAGAAACAAGTAAATGGAAAGTTGAAGTTCGGTGATTGGGCAACTACAGGTATTCGAAAAAGTAGAGATTATTTGTATGATCTGTATCGCAGGAAGAATTTGACATCCTGCAAGCAGTTTTGTGATTATGTTAGGAACTATTCAAAAATGTTTAAGTCTGTTTGCTTGTGTGCTAAATCTCTTTTTATTAGAAATAAAATTAGCAAGTCTAAAAATAAAATAAAAACCATTTGGAATACTATAAATACTGAGACCGGAAAAAATAAACCTAGAGATTCTACATATGTCTTAAATGTTGATAAAAATCAAATATCTGATCCAATACAAGTGGCAAATATATTTGACAATTTTTTTTCTAACTTACCCCTAGAAGTCACTAAGTCATTGGATGCATGTCCCGATGTAGCAGAAACTCTGCTAATACATAATTTCCCCTGCAAATCGCTAGACTTTTCTTTCAGACACACAACAATATTTGAAATTATAAAGACATTTAAAAATTTAAATATTAAGAGCACCGAAGACTTGTGGGGTATGTCAGTTAAAGTGGCAGAGTCTATAATATGCATTATTGCACCATATTTAAAAACAATATTCAATCTTTGTATTGATAAAGGAAACTTCCCCGACTTAATGAAACAAAGTAAAATCACTCCAATTTTGAAGTCGGGGGCTACATCTGACCCTTGCAATTACAGACCTATTTCTATCTTACCTGTTCTGAGTAAAGTATTCGAAAAAATTATGCTCAAACAACTTCTATCCCATTTTAATGAGCATAATATATTGAATGAGAATCAGTTTGGTTTCACAAAGAGCAGATCCACAACAGATGCAGGTGCTCAATTGATGTCACTTATACTTGAAGCCTGGGAGAGTTCACAGGATGCTATTGCCGTATTCTGTGACCTTTCTAAGGCATTTGACTGTGTAGAGCACTGCACTCTGATTCGAAAACTTTCACATTATGGTATTCGTGGAAAAGCTCTGGATCTTATAAAGTCATATCTGTCAGACAGGCTACAGAAGGTTAGAATAAATGGCAATACTTCTTCCAGGTCTTTGGTAAGAATAGGCGTACCGCAAGGATCAATTTTAGGACCTTTTCTGTTTCTAGCATATATAAATGATCTGCCTTGCATGGTTAAAAATTTCTGCGATATAGTTTTATTCGCAGATGATACCTCCCTAATTTTTAAAGTAGATAGGAGGGATAGTGAACTTATTCATGTAAATAATGTGTTATCTATGATCTCTAAGTGGTTCGCGGCTAATAATCTTCTCTTAAATTCAAAAAAGACCAAATGTTTAAAGTTTTCTTTACCAAATGTTACTTATGTTGAACCAAACATTAAGCTTGGCCTAGAAAAACTCTCTTTTGACAATGCGACAGTCTTCCTGGGAATTAAAATGGATTCAACTTTACAGTGGAATCCACATATACATGATCTATCTGGAAGACTTAGTTCTGCTGCATATGCAGTTCGTAAGATAAGACAGCTAACAGACGTAGCTACTGCTAGGCTCGTTTATTTCGCGTATTTCCACAGTATTATGTCTTATGGTATATTGCTGTGGGGAGCTGCTGCTGAGATAGAGACAATCTTTATCTTACAAAAGCGTGCAATTCGAGCCATATATGAAATGGATCCTAGGGAATCCCTGAGAGATATTTTTAAAGAAATTGATATTTTAACTTTACCAAGTCTGTATATATTTGAAAATATTATGTATGTTCGTAAAAAATTGAGCAAATTTAAATCAAACAGTGACACTCACGATTATAACACTAGGAATAAAGATAAAATAGCGGTGCCAGGTTTTAGATTAGCAAAGACAAATAAAAGGTCCTTCTTAGGAAATTGTGTGCGGTTTTATAATAAACTGCCCAAACATATTACAACGCTCACAGAAAGAAAATTCAAGTTGCATGTGAAGAATATTTTGATAAAGAAATCTTACTACACAGTTTGTGATTACTTAAACGACAAAAATGCTTGGACTGGTTCGCCTCTACCAAGCTAGCGCCTAACACCTACGTAATGTAAATTAAGTATTGTAATAATTTTATTATATAGTATGTACCAAACACATTTTTAAAAAACGTTTAAAAGAATGGCCCCGAGTTTCTTGCCCGTTCTTCTCGCAGTGGCTCTATAATTTTTGTTTGCTGAACGTGGCAGTACAATGTAGTATATTTCAATATTAAAATTTGTAATTGACCTTCATAAGAGCGTCGTAGACGCCTAAATTGAATAAATGATTTTGACTTTGACTTTGACTTTGACTACCTGATCCCACAATGAAATTTAAATATGTACTTAGTAAATCTAATATTGAACTACCTACCTCTATACAATTCATGGACTTTAAGCTTTTTGGTACGAGGGAGGTTATAATATCTCTCATCCAGATACACTTATCAAAATATTGCGTTGTTCTTTAAGACATGCACGTTTTAAACTTTTTGTTTCGGTCGTTGTCGTGAAATCTACTTAGTTATGCTCTATGCTTTGAAAGAAATCACATAAGTAATTTCTGACCATGCTAGCGTTATAGTCACACATGAGGTCTTTACCGCCGCCTCAAGCAGTAAGCGTGTTTAAATAGTAATGTACACTTACCATCCCTCTTGAATGTTCGCAAGTAGTTCGTGTCTGCGTTAACATTAGTGTATTCACTGTGGGTCGCCGCCGTCAGCGCTGCACACGCACACATCCATGCTACAGTCCACCACATTACTGTGACGTCGCTCCACGTTTATAAAAACAAATATTGTGTTAGGTATAAAACTAGATCAGTAAGGGGTTGAGTACTCCTGAAGTACTTTTGGAGCTCTGTTTGAGACGAGTGCGGACCCTGAGGGTCTGCGATTCACTGCTTCACTGCTGTATATTTCGGCTCACATCTGAGATATAAGTGATGTAACTACATACTTAAAGCCAGCCTACAAAAACAACCGCTTATATCTGTATTAATTAGGTTAAATTATCATATATAGAAATAAAACATATCTATGTGGAGGTCAAGGGAACTCTACATAGCCGTTTAGTAGACAAATTGAGCGAGAAGTTTTTGTCGATCAATTAAACTTATCACTAGCAATTTTTTTTGTAGAAGTACCATATTTTTATTTCCATCTCTCTTAGCACGTAATAGTGCTTGTATTCATACTCAGACATATAACTATTGCTCGGGACTACATTATTATACAAATTGGACTCAGACTTTTTATTGATGCTATGTCAGCTATGTTTAAATTGATTGCAATGTTTTTAAAATAATAAAATATTGTATATTGACAGTTTTTAGGGTTCCGTACAAAAAGATCCTGTTATGGGGATTCCAGATTGCCTAGGCAGAGATTGTGAGCAGAGTCTTCTACCCAGAGAATCCGTTTCAAATCTCTCAAATGTCCGTGATACACGGAGCTAATAATAACGAGATGTTCTTCAACTTACATCAACGATGATCTTGCGGCTTCCGAGGAACCCCTGGCAAAAACGGCAAACTTACTGTCTTGACATTGCTGGATTTCAGCAACGCGTTTAACAATGTCAACTTTGACATTCTTCTCGCAATACTAAGCTCCATTAACATATCTCCAACAGTGCTTGATTGGTTTCGTAGTTATTTATATGGTCGCCAACAGAGAGTGCGCTTCGAAGAATCCTTTTCTTCTTGGAGTAACACTTCAGCCGGAGTTCCTCAAGGTGGTGTGTTATCACCTCTCTTGTTTGCAATCTTCATTAATTCTATATCAAACCATATTACTTCTCCCTATCACTTGTATGCCGATGATCTCCAATTTTACACTCAAGCTTCACTTAGCGATCTTAATACTGCTATAGACGACACTAATTATAATTTACGCAAAATTACTAAGTGGAGTAAAGCCTTTGGATTACAAGTGAATCCGAGTAAAACTCAGGTCATGATTGTCGGGAGCTCACGAACGTGAGAATGTTGAATGTTACCTGGGGTAGAATTTGATGGAGTCACTATCCCCTACAGTAAAAGTGTCAAGAACTTGGGCATCACTATGGATGAATGTCTTCAGTGGGGTCAAATCAAATCAAATCAAATCATTTATTGCATATTATGTAGGTATCTTAATAACTATTTACATAACACTACATAATGACCCAAGTTTAGGTATGGCAACTTAGTGTGGAGCGGCCCGATATTTTTTTTCTTTTTATAAATATTTGTCATATAAGTATTGTTGTAACGTATAATAACATTTTTCTATCAATAAGTTTTTTAGTTTTTTAGTAAGGTCTTGTTCATTTTCGTCAGTCTTTAATTCGTCCGGTAATTTATTAAATATTTTTATGGCCATAGCATGGGGACCACTACTTTGCATCCTCCTGATTGAAGCCGTCAGCTGCAAGTTATTTTCTTCTGGCGGTTCTCTTAAAAGACTGCGTAATTTTCTGCCTTCTTCTACTAAAGTTGCGCTTGCGCAATCTCTTTTGCTTCCTGTTTTAGATTACGCCGATGCCTGCTATCTTGACCTCGCGGAGGACCAGCTAGATAAACTTGAGCGACTTCAAAACTTTTGAATACGATTCATATTTGGTCTTCGCAAATATGATCATGTCTCTGAATTTCGTAATAAAGTCAAGTGGCTTCCTATACGACTTCGCCGAAATACTCACATTCTTTCCCTTTTGTACACCGTTTTATTTAACCCCAACAGTCCACACTATCTTAAAGAACGGTTTAAATTCTTTGAACATTCTGGGACGCTTACACTCAGGTCATCAGAAAATCTCTGCCTGCAGATGCCTCAGCATAGCAGCTCTTTTTATGATAAATCATTTACAGTCCAAGCAGTTCGCTTATGGAATGCATTGCCAGTTTCCATAAGGCAAGCACAGTCACTCCCTATTTTTAAAAACCAAGTAAGAGAAAGGTACTTCTCGCTTAATAATCCGTCTCTAAAGTTGATTAGTTGATACTTATTTTTTTGTCTTATTCATTATTAGTTTATATATATATATATTTACATCCCAGATATATATTATTAGTTTATATATATACATATATATATATTTACATCCCAGATCCGTTTCGGAGTCTTCCTTCTGTACATCAGTTTGGCATCCATGTGTTCCACTAGCTTTTATCTTCATATCATTGCATATGTTGCTCTATAATCCTTTTCTTAATTGAGTGATGAGTTTTTAATTACAAGATACAATTTATTTACCAATATTCTATTTTTGTTTCTTCTGGTACCCATTTGGAGCCACATTTATATCTGCACCTATTCGGCTCCACTGTATATCTCGACCATTTCCCCAACTTTTAGGTACAATCGACGACCTCGCTATAAACATACTTTGTTGCGTATCGCTATGAAACGTTGCTAATTTGCTGTTTATACATTGAATAATAACATTTGAATGTTACTGTTACTAAGCATGTCTACTTCGGTTACAATACTTTGATTTATGATATTTGTACATCCTTCAAAATAGTCTGACAAATCCTAACATCATCAGTCAGTTGTTATCTAATAAGCCTGGATGGGCAACGTTCGCGACGCATTTAAAGTATCTATGAAGTTGAAAGTCGTTATTGCTTCTTGTTTTTGAAATGTCTCATGAAGAAGGGTGCTGGGCTCCTCCAAATTCACCAAATCTCTCAAACAGAAGTGAACATCAAGGTGAGTAAACTAAATTTAATACATTTATTTTTATTTATTTAGGAATAAGTAAATATTACATACATTTTTCTATGCTCAAGGCAAGTTAAAGTCAGAACAACGATAGCAACTGGGAAATAAAGCAAAATGCAAAATTTATATATTGCCTCGACTGGAACCGAACCCCAGACCAAGGGAGATGATGCGGATTCCAACATATTCACCTCTCGGAATCAGAAAATTTTAAATAACTTTTTTAACCGAATTCCAAAAAAGAGGAGGTTCTTAATTCGTCAGCACTTTTTTTATGTTTGTTACCTCAGAACTTTTGACTGGGTGAATTGATTTTGAAAATTTATTTTTTGTTTGAAAGCTGATGCTTGTCATTTAGTTCTATTAAAGTTTCATCAAAATCGGTCACGCTGTTTTTGAGTTACACTCCAATACCTGAAAAATGTTTACCTATCTTGATAATGTAGTCGTTGACAATGAATGACAATCGATTCCGTAAGTATCAAGGGTCACTAGAAAAAGTGACAACTTTTTTTAACCAAAATATGGAACCGACTTCAACACCCAAAAGTGTGAAATAACTTGTCGAAGTCGGTACCATGCGTACAATATTGTGATAATGGGCACTTTTGAACTATCATGATACTAACTTCACAAGTTAATTCACACTTTTTGGTGTTGAAGTCAGTTCCATTTTTTAAAAATTGTTTGTACGTCAATCTGACCACGGCCTAAAGGTATATTAGAGCACTTATATATTGTTATTTGATATGAATGGCAGAATCAATAACCGATGAAGCTCACATAAGTAGGTAGGTACCTGACCTATATTTTAGTTCAGTGTAGTATGTCAATTGTCCGACTAAGTAATATGTGGCTAGACATACCTAGGTATCTATATATATTAATTACGTATGGCAAGTAGGTGCAGGTATAAAATATATGCATCATAGGTATTTCGTCTATTTCGTTACTTATGTAAAAAAATAAGATTTTATTTTATTTAGGTATAGCTAACCTTTGACCACAATCTCACCAAATGGTAAGTGTATTTATGAGGCGGTCGATGATGTTGTTCAGACTCACCTAGAATTACTGGAGAAACACACATGTGTGCTTTGCCACTGATTTTGTACTTAAAGGTGGTAGCTAGCTAGCCAGGCGTGCATTCAAAAAATACCCTACCACTATGGAAAATACTATGCATTAAAGGTATTTCGTTACTTGGGAGAAAAAAAAATTTTTTTTAGGTGTCAACTACACCAGTAAACTACACCTATAAGTTATCCTTAGCACTATCTTACTAGATGGTATGTGATGATGTGTTCCAAGATGTTGTTAACTAACTTGAAATTACTGGCTATCAAGGACAGCTGGCGGAACAGACCGTTAGGTGCTTGGCGACAGATTTTCTACTTGATGTTGGTAGCTAGCCAGGTAGCAATCGCAAAATGCCCTACCACCACGCAAAATATGCATCATAGTTATTTCGTTACTCGTGTGAAAATACCTCCCTAAGTTTTTTTAAATTTAGGTATAGTTGATAGGCTATCCTTTGACCACTATCTCACCCGATGATGATGTGGTCAAAGATATTGTTCAGGCTCTCAAGGACAGCTGCTGAAAAACACAATTAGCAGCTTGGCGACAGATTATCTACTTGAGGGTGGTTGCTAGACGGGCGGGCATTTGCAAAATGCCCTATCATCCTGGAAATATGCATTATAGTTATTACGTTTCTTGTGTACCAACCTAAGTTTTTTTTTATTTAGGTATAGTTGATAGTTTAGCCTTTGACCACTATCTTACCTGACGGTAACTGATAATGTGGTCGAAGACAATATTAGACACACCTAGAATTACTGGCTCTCATGAACAGCTGCCGGAACACACTATTAAGTGCTTGGCGACAGATTTTCCACTTAAGGGTGGTAGCTAGCCAATCGGGAATTTGCAAAATGCCCTCTAACCATACAAAATACATATCATAGTTATTTCGTTGATTGTGTAAAAATACCTACTTCAGTTATATGTCTTATACTCACGGGAACTTTCAAATAAAAATAACCTACTTAAGTTATTTTTTATTTAGGTATAGTTGATGTTGATAGTTTAGCCTTTGACCACTATCTTACCTGATGGTATGTGATGATGTGGTCGAAGACAATGTTCAGGCCCACCTAAGATAACTAGCTCTCAAGGACAGCTGCCAGGACACACAATGAAATGCTTGGCGACAAAATTTTTATTTAAGGGTGGTAGCTAGCCAGGCCAGAATTTGCAAAATGTCCCCCTAACCACACAAATACGTTACCTTAGAATTCTGGATTGGGTGAATCAATTTTGAATATTCTTTTTTTGTTTGAAAGGTGATGTCGTTTGGTCCCATTTTAAATTTCATCATAATCAGTCAAGCTGTTTTGACTTAGGTACACTAAAATATCTGAAAAATATTTACCTATCTTGATGACATAGTCGTTATTTATGAATGACAATCGATCCTGTAAGTATCAAGGATAGTGATGGAACCGACTTCAACACACAAAAGTGTGAAATAAATTGTCGAAGTCGGTGTCATGCGCACAATATTGTGAATAGGTACTTTTGAACTATCATGATACCGACTTCAACAAGTTATTTCACACATTTTTGGTGTTGAAGTAGGTTCCATTTATAGTTTAAAAATTTTTTGGTTTCAGATTTTTTATTTTACCATTCATTGACCACCGTGGTCTGATTGGATTTTACTAAAAACCGACTTTTGGTTTTGTGGAGACGGGAGGTGGCGTTCGGGGAACTAGTGTCTAATTGGAAAATGAGACGTCCGTTCGTATTGAGTTCCGTTTATTACTGCTATACAAATTACTTAATATTATTACATATTCCTTAAGCTAACACCTTACACACTACATTCGAGGGGTTAAAGAAAAAAAATGAAAATAAGTTTATTTGTATTTTTTTTCTATATTAAACTCCAATAAATGAAATAAATCAAAATTACGCAGAAATTATTTAACATATGTAGCTGTTTAAAATATTAAAATTTGTATGATGCAACGTCACACATACGATAATAACAATAGGTACCCAGTGTAAGTATATGACATTCGTCATCAGACACCTGACTACGTACTAGTTACGAACAATAACAATCTTATTTTACTTACTAGGTAACATAAAGTTTTGTCCTATTTTTATGGACCGTTTCAATTTTGTTGTTTATTTTCACACAAACATTAGGTTCATTTTCGCTGATTACTTCGTAATGTCCGTTATACAATTTATCTAATTTTTTACCTGTTTCGTTTTTTAGCAAAACTAGGTCCCCTATTTTATACTGAACAGGATTACAATGTTGGTCAAATAATTCTTTTCTATTAATTTTGCTTAAAATTAAATTCTTAGCTGCTTCCTTAGATGCTAACTGTAACCTATACTTAAGTTCTAGCGCATAATTTTCTTGATTGTATAAAGGCTGAACTATATTATTATTTCTTAGATTACTAGGCAAGTTACATAATTTTCCAAATACGAGTTCGTAGGGGGTGTACTTAGTCTCTGTGTGCACGGTAGTGTTAAAGGAAAAACACCAGAATGGTAGCCATTGGCTCCACGTCTCTGGGTGTCCGTCACACTGAGAGCGTAAGAAGGCAGCGAGATGTTTATGAGTGTTTTCTAACGCACCGATCGACTCGTGGTGATACGCGGTAGAGTTTACCTTCTTAATATGTAGTAGTTTACATACTTCGATCATAGTTTCGGACATAAACTCGGTGCCCCGATCACTGGCGATCTCTTCCGGTACTCCATACCTTAGAATAAAATTATTGACAAAAGATCGTGCCACGCTTACCGTGTCTTTTCGCTGCATTGGGTATGCCTCCACGTACTTTGTTAACTCGCATTGGAGAGTTAATATATAAACATTATTATCTATATCCTTATCTATAGGGCCCATTATATCTAAAAATACCTTTTGAAAGGCTGCCGACGCTGTTGTCGTCACGATCATAGGTTCCTTAGTGTTCCTTGAGTACTTACTGGTTTGACATATCTTGCATTTGCTGACGTAACGTCTTACGTCGTTCTCCATTCCAGTCCAAAAGTACTTACCTTTGATATTGTTTAACATGCGTCGTACGCCCGCATGACCGCTAGTAGGTAAATAGTGATAGTCGTGTAGTATGTATGTCCTTTCCTGAACATTAGAGACACGTTTTACATTTCTCAATATATTTATTCGTGGACCGGTCCACTTTTCTCTACTGTTTATCTCTATTAATAATTGTTTTATAAACTCCTTGTATTCGTCTTTTATAATCATACACAACTCATTTATATTCAATTTGCTACAAAAACTACTCAAAATATTCGCAAATTCGACTCGCGTAAAATGCGACATATATTTGAGGTTTACGTATAAAGTATGAGTCGACTCTTCATAAGCAAAACATTCTTTAGTATGCGTTATGATTTTCTTTTTCAAATTATTTTCTTGTATAAAATCTAACTCTACAAAGTCACTCGGTTTCCGTAATATTTCTGCGACCCTAGGTTGGCCAGACTTCGGTTCAGCAGCTATATTAGGATCCCTTGTGCTATGTACCCCACTCATCTCATCATCTAAAATTCGTGCTTTTTGAGCTCTAGTCAGTACCGCTGCAATTACCTTTTCATTCATCGATTTTAAGTTATCCGAACTTATGGTTACCCTACTCAACGCGTCAGCCGTGTTATAGCTACCTTTTATGTACTCTACTATGAAATCGTATTCTTCTAATAATAATCTAAACTTTAATAATCTGGTTGATGGATCTTTCATCCCAAAAAGATAGATAAGAGCTTTGCAGTCCGTATGAATATGGAACTTTCTCATAAATAAATAAGGTCTAAAATATTTTATGCTCCACACAATTGCTAACAACTCCTTTTGTATTGTCGGGTAATTTAATTCCGCTTTGTTTAATGGTCTGCTAGCGTATGCTATTGGTCTCAAGTCGCTGTTGCATAAAATTGCGCCCAGTGCTACGTTAGATGCGTCAGTTTGTAATATAAATGTATTTTCTTTGGAGAAATTGGGATATTGCAAAACTGGTGGACTGACTAACTTACTTTTGAGTTTTTCAAAACTTTGCTGACATTCACTTGTCCATTGAAACGGTACATTTTTTCGACATAACTTATTCAGTGGTATAGTGATTTCGGAAAAAGTTGGAATAAATTTTCGGTAATAGTTACAAAATGCAACAAACCGCCTGACTTCATCCGCATTTTTTGGTTCGGGATAATTTCGCAAAACTCGTACTTTTTCTGGATCGGGTAACACGCCTTGTGCTGATACGACGTGACCTAAATATAATAGTTGTGTTTTCATGAATTCACACTTACTTGGATTGAGTTTAAGATTCATTTTTCGAAGTCGCTCGAACACGTCTATTAGATTTTTATTATGATTCTGCCTATTTCTACCAAAAACTATCAGATCGTCACAGTAAATAAAACATTTTTCATATGTTAGTCCGGACATAGCTATCGACATAATTCTAGAGAATGCGCTTGGACTTATTTTGAGTCCCATAGGTAGGCGTTTCATCTGGTACTGTCCGGTACTTGTTACGAAGCTGGTGATGGGTCTGGATTCTGCCTTTAAATTTCCCTGATAAAAACTTTGGTGTAAATCTAAGTGACTGAAGTAAACACATCCTGAAAGTGAATCTAATATCTCCGTTATATTAGGTAACGGAAACTTGTCATCTTGTATCGACTCGTTAACCTTTCTATAATCTACCACTAAACGCCATTTTTTTTCGCCATCTGATTTTTTAGGTACCAGAAGTACTGGGCTATTCCACTCACTGTTAGATGGTTCAATGATATCACTATCGAGCATATCCTGAATCTGCTTATTGATTTCTGGTTTTGCAGCTTCAGGTAGTCTGTACGGCTTGGTATAAACCGGACACGTGTTTGGTTTTACTATGATAGACTGTTGGACTACATTGCATGTCCCTAATTTATCGCCTTCTATGAAAAATATATCTGAGTATTTTGCGCAAATAATTTGAATTTCTTTCCGGTCATCTATATGTAAATGTGTCAAATTTAAATTCGGTAGTAATTTTTCGACCCGCTCTATGCCCTGTGTCGATTTTTCAAAAGAACAGACATTATAATGTTCTAAGAAATCTAGCTGTTGTTCTGAAATTAGTTCCGATTTTTTAACTTCAACATCCGTCTCGCCCGTATTTAATATCCGTATTGGTACCTTACCCCGCTTCGGTGTAATGATACTGCTTGCAACAAAAACATTTTCAGCTAACTGTTTTGGAAAAATTATGTAATCTTTGTATAAATTTTTGTTTACATTTACAAAATGTATAGTTTCGCTTCGCGCTGGTATACTGAGATAATTATTATTTGCCATGTTTTCATCGATACGTGAGTGTATTTTAATTACGCTATTTTTGACTTGATTATGCAATGTGACTCTATTTGTCGGCAAGTCTATATTTGCTTTGTAAGTTCTCAGAAAATCTAAACCGATAATGCCGTCGGCTTCACACGGCAACGTGTCGAATAGATAGCACTTGTGAGGAAACTCTACACCGTTGTCGGCTTGCAACGGAATGTAAACACAGCATTTTGATTGTACTTTTCCGCCAATGCCGTTTATAACAGTTTTATCGTAATAAGTCCTAATATTTTTTTTGTATATGCAACTATTTACAATTAGTGAAATTGAAGCACCGGTATCTAACAGAAATTTGAGTCTTTTATTTTCAAATTGAAGTACACAAAATCTAAGCCTTGGCATACAAACACATAGTTAGGTCCGAAAAAATTCTGCTAAATTAATAGATGCGTCCTTTTTCTCGTCACCTTCTCCCACTGCATAGCATTGACCTTGACGGTTATTGCAAGAACCTCGGTAGCTGCCTCTGTTCGACCTGGCGTACCTTTGCGGATACTGATTATTGTAGGTATTACCTCGAAAAACACCTCTGCTTGTCCTTGGTAAGCCGCGATGGCTCTGGTTATCCTGCAGATTCCCTCTATAATTTCCTCTATGGTTATTTACGTACCTCGCATTTTGCTGGTAGTTGTTGTAATTTCCTCGACCTCGTGCTGACCTATAATAATATGAATGATTACCTCTGGTGTATGAGTATACTGAGCCGGAAGTTCCGGGGCTGGCCAGCTCTTCATCCTCTGCAGCTCTCACGGCGTCCTTGAGGGTGGTGTAGTTGCGTGCTGATATTATGGTGCTGAGGCGTCGGTTCCGAAGGCCATCTGCAAATCTTTTTATCGCCATTTGCTCGTTTATCGGCTTCAATATTTCGCTTGCCTTAGGGTTTCCTTCGGCCTGCGCTATAGTGAGACTTATAAACAAATCTTCTAACTTCTCGCCGTATTTGGAAATTGGCATGAAATTTTGAGTAACATTATTCATCTGAGTCAGCAAAGAGTTCGCGGATTTTTTGGTAAGCAGATACTGTCTAATATCATCAATAAGACTTTGTACGGTTGGATAACTTGGTTTTAATTTTAACTTTGCTGACTTAGATAATTTTGTTTTCAAAACAAAGGTAATCAAAAGTTTTTTATGTTCATCAAGATTTAAACACTCATTTAACATCTCAATACCTTCTATTATTCTCTCAGTAGTTTCCTCTTTACCGTCCATATAAGGTATAATAGCATTTGCCGTTTTTATATCAAAAGCTTCCATTATTACATCAGTTTCTGTACCGTAGTAACTAAGTATTTTATTATAAATTGACTCAATTTCGCTGCATATTTCTACCACATTGCTAGACTATTTTGTTGGAAAATTCTTTATTATTACCTGATATTTACTATAAAGGTCCTTCGCTTTGTCCAATTTCAATTCACCACTTTTTCCGTACGTCGTTTTCCTAGTTTACGAATGGTGTCGCACTCTTTTCGTAAAATTTGGCATATGTCCACTAAGTCTTCCATTAAAAAAAAACAATTTCTAACACTTTATTTAAACACTGCCTATATATTTTCACTAAAAACACTGCACTTTTTATTCGCCGGTATCGCTGGTTTCCTCCCGCCGACGTATTGAATTTCGGATACGCCGCAACGCTCCCGCTGCTGTGGCATCTTCTATCCACCTCTGATGGATTTCTTTGTATTTCTTCGCAAAAAAGTATATAGTTGCCAATGCGATAGCCGCTCCAATTATGATGATAAATATATTCATGCTCCTGATATCAGATTTTATTTGTTCAATAGTCGTGGTTGCATCATTGTTTCCAGCCGCATTCTGGCTCAGGAACACCTCTTCTTTTTCTATTTTGGAGTACACATCTTGTATTTGCAAACGCCTAGGTTAATTAACTGTCAACCCGGCGCCTGCGCAAGGCAGGGTCGCCATGTGGAGACGGGAGGTGGCGTTCGGGGAACTAGTGTCTAATTGGAAAATGAGACGTCCGTTCGTATTGAGTTCCGTTTATTACTGCTATACAAATTACTTAATATTATTACATATTCCTTAAGCTAACACCTTACACACTACAGTTTGTCACCCACAAGTTAGCGCGATATACCTACGCTACCCTTTGATGTTTCCAGCTGCGAGCGGAACTTCCCGAGCTTTTCCTACTTTTCCATTTCTAACTTAAAAGCGTCATATCTAGCAAACTACTAAGACTATACCAAAACAAAAAATACTGTACCTATAGCTGAAACTACAAGAAATTAATATTATATGTAAAAAATACTTTAAAAATAACTTAGTTATAATTTTTAAACAATATATAGTCGGTGATACTGCAACACCGCATAATAACTGAATTGGAGAATCTGTTAAATGAATTTTAAGACTAAATATTAAATTAAAAAAAATAATCAAGAAATGGAACCGACTTCAACACCCTAAAGTGTGAAATAACTTGTTGAAGTCGGCACCATGATGGTTCAAAGTACCTATTATCACAATATTGTGTGCATGGTACCCACTTTGACTAGTTATTTCACAGTTTTGGGTGTTGAAGTCGATTCGATTTTTAGGTAGAAATTTTTTTTCACTAATTTTTGTGAGTCTTGCCACTTACGGGATCGATTGTTGTGGCCTACTCCCACATAATAACGTGCCGTTATTTAATACAAACTTATTAAATATATATAACTTCACACTCACATTCATAACATTCAATGATAAACACCATTATCTATATTATATTATTTATATTGTATACACAGTTCCTAATATTTATATATGTACAAGTAATATTTATAATTAATTCAATTAATATTCTACACTTAATTATTATACATTCATTACAATAACACAAACATAATACTGACGAATAAATGCCGTGCCAACAGCGGACGGTACATTGGAGCCGCGCGCCGCTCGATGATAACGGGATCTCATACTCGTATAGATATAAGTACATCGGCGCGCGAGCAGCTCAACGCCGCCGCCCGGCCGCCGGCCGATCTAACGTCAGTCCGTAACAAACGCTTACGCGACGCGGAGCCCACGACGCTCTATGCAATTTCAACCTCATGCGCATTGTTTACTTTTCACGTCTTACTTTATAACTATCTTTCATTCTTATTTCATTTCTGTGCTTAATCACTGCTTACATCGCCTTCTTATATAAAATAAATGTGGACTGTGTATTGGTGTCAATAAACATTAGTTGTGAAGTGTACGGATTTATTTCTTTGGACTATCACCACCACCTCAACTGGTAACTACTACACCCCCATCTTCCACAACTGGTGACCCCAACTGAAACGCCGTAAGAATACCTAAGCTATATATTTGTGAAAATGAGTGACAGTTCAGACGACACAGTAAACTCGCAAAATGGCGCTGCAGCCGCACCTCGCCGCTGTCGTCGATCGGCTGAGCGCGTTTCACCATCCGAGATTTGTCGGGTCGGTGTACGAGTACCACCTTTTTGGCCTGAAGAGCCAGAAATATGGTTTGCGCAGATAGAAGGACAATTTGCGATCACAGGCATTACATCTGACGCGACAAAATTTAATTACGTCATTGGACACCTGGACCCGCAGTACAGCAAGGAAGTTAAAGACATAATCATATCTCCGCCAGAGAATAACAGCTACGATAAGTTAAAGTCAGAGCTTATTAAACGACTTTCTGCCTCAAAGGAGAAGAAGGTTCACCAGCTCCTCATGCACGAAGATCTTGGGGACAGGAAACCTTCACAATTTCTGAGGCACCTTCAAAGCCTGGCCGGTTCTAACGTACCTGAAGATTTCCTGAGGACTATATGGAGCAGCCGTCTACCTAGCAACATCCAAACCCTGTTAGCTTCTCAACCCCAAAGCAGCCTTGAAACTTTGGCTGATCTGGCTGACCGCGTTCAGGACATCGTGATGCCCGCACGACAAATTGCAGCTACGTCATCATCAGCACCAGGTTCCGTTATCGAATCAATGGCTAGCGAGATTGCAGAATTGAAACAAGCTGTGAAGGCCCTGACACTGCAGCTAGAAAGACAACCCCGTGCTCAGAACCGCTCCAGGAACAATACCAGCACTGGACACAGTCGTTCTACATCCCGCTCAAACTCAGCGTACCGCAAGTATCCTCTCTGTTGGTACCATTCTAAGTATGGCGCTAAGGCATCAAAATGTCAAAAGCCTTGCGATTTTCGCATGGCGGGAAACGCACAGGGCGGTCGATAATGGCGACGTCTGATTGCCCTCTCTCCACTGGTCGCCTTTTCGTCACCGACCGCAGCTCGAAGGTACCATTCCTTGTGGACACCGGAAGCGATCTCTGCGTTTTCCCTCGAACTGCGCTTCGTGAACGACGAGAGAAGACAACCTACCAGCTGTCAGCCGCCAACGGAAGCGCCATTAATACCTTTGGTTACATTCAGCTTAATCTGAATATTGGCCTCAGGCGTAATTTCCCTTGGAATTTTGTTGTTGCAGATGTAACCAAAGCTATTATTGGCGTTGACTTTCTAAATTTTTATAATTTAACTGTCAATATTCGTAACCGCCGCTTAATAGATAATACCACATCATTGTCAGCTACAGCTCTTATTGATAACAATATAGACACTGTTTTGTCTGTTAAGGTTTTGACTGGAGATACGCAATATCACGCGATTTTGAATGAGTTCCCCGAAATCTTGCGACCCGCTGGCACACCACGCGTTGTATCTGGATGAGAGATATTATAACCTCCCTCGTACCAAAAAGCTTAAAGTCCATGAATTGTATAGAGGTAGGTAGTTCAATATTAGATTCACTAAGTACATATTTAAATTTCATTGTGGGATCAGGTAGAAGGAACTTATCCCCTCCTGGACTCTCCGACCGCAATGCATG
Source organism: Plagodis dolabraria (assembly GCA_963854805.1). NCBI lineage: Eukaryota > Metazoa > Arthropoda > Insecta > Lepidoptera > Geometridae > Plagodis > Plagodis dolabraria. The sequence continues at coordinate 18,088,484 of OY978467.1, read as the reverse complement.
TGCCTCAAACTCATATTAACGTACCGCCCGTCTCTGCGATCGATTTGAACATTTTTATCTTATGGCAAAATTTATTTTTAGATAGGCAGAGCTATTTCGGTACAATTTTATTGAGTAGGTAGTTAATGGGGAAATTTCAAAATTGTATAATTGTTGATTAAACTATTCGCTTACTGAACAGGCTTAAGGTCTTTCCTTGTTCGTTTCCCTATCCAACAGTCTATCCAAATTTAAATCCTCGCGCCACCTACTCACAACCGGCAAAAGCGACACCACCCGGCACGCGGCGGCAAGAGGAACTAATGAGTGTCGACCATCTTCGAAACCAAAACGTGCACCGCGGGAAGAAATAATATTAATCTATACTTATAATAAAACTGTAACAGGACCAATTCTGTACATGGCAGATATTTTGAAAAAAAAAATATACAGTACTCTGTAGCTGATACTGATGCCGAAACTGTATGTTTTTTCGTCCGTCCGTCTGTCACCAGGCTGTATCTCAAGAACGGTGATAGCTAGACAGTTGAAATTTTCACAGATGATGTATTTCTGTTGCCGCTATAATAACAAATACAAAAAATTGGCCAAGTGCGAATTGTACTCGCGCACGTTAAAACAAAAAAAAGGTTAAAATACGAAGTCTAATGTTGTATAGCTAATGGTACAGAAACCTTCGTGCGCGAGTCCGACTCGCATTTGGTCGATTTTTTTGTTAGAATAGTGGTACTTTAAAATTTATCCCGTAAATATTTCAAAGTCATCGGGTTTGAAGTTCAGAAATAACAGACATCACAACCTAAATAATTACGTTCCAAATAACTTGACATCCAGAATGTACAGGAACCTTTGAACGTATGGCTCATCTTAAGCTGGCGTTTGCACTTTATCGTATAGCTATAATAGATAGGTCTGTAGTCGGACCACTCCAAAAGATTCTGATATTTCAAACAATAAAAAACAGTTTTTTTATTACGATAAGCACAATTTCCCTATGTATATTTTTTATAACATGCAATGCTCTAATCAGTCTAATCTATACCTATAACAAGTTGGAGAAGGCAGGTAGGGAAGCGCGAGGGGTAAGACGCTTACATTTATCTATTTATGTATACTCATAATAAAACTGTAATAGGTTCAATTCTGTACATTGCAGATATTTTGAAAATATTTTTTCAGAGTAATCTGTAGCTGATACTGATGCAAATCATTATTTTTTTGTTACAATAGTGGTAATTTAATTATTTTCCCGTAAATATTCCAAAGTCTTCAGTTTTGTAGTTCAGAAATTACAGATTTCACAAACTAAATATTTCGTTCTAAATAACTTGAACAGCGGAATGTTGAGAAACCCTTAAACGTACGGCTCATCTTAAGGTAGCATTCGCACTTTATCATAAATGCTTAATAGATATATTATATCAGCCGCATTGGCTACTGCTGAGCACAGCCTCCACCACTATGGGAGGGTTTGCCATAATCCCCACACTTGGCAGGCATCTTGGGGATCGCGGTGTGAGATATCAGTTCCTCAGAAAGCGCTGCTGCCCACCCTCTGTAGTGTTACTCTTTATCGCCTCTTACGACACCTACTACGGGTAAAGATGGGGGGGTGACATTATAGCCCGGCACCCCAAGGACAGCCCGACAAACCACAGGCAGCCCAGAACCCCACGGGCAGCACGGCACCCTTATTTAGTTTTGCAAGCTTGCTACGATAAAACTCTAAAATCTGGTACATTCACCACAATCAGTTTTTTTAACTACATATCTTTTTTTTGCCGGATACATTTCGGAGACTGCGCAATGGAAGTGCACAATGTTGTCTTGGGTTTTCGCGATTATAACACTTAGTAATTAAACAACTTTAAACGGTTTAAATCGCGTATATTTATCATTATTTTTGTCCTACGTTTTAAACACTTTGTAGTGATCGTGATTCGGGACAAAAATAATCTATACTTATTATAAAACTGTAACAGGTCCAATTATGTACATGGCAGATATTTTGAAAAAAAAAATTACAGTTATGGTAATGGAGGTATTACCAATATATACGAGTATATATATGTATATTAGGATCGCAGGTAATAAAGCACAGTAACTGTTTCACTTAGTTTATGTGACGACTATACACAGAAACGTTAAAAGATTATATATGTCACTACGAGTAAGTATTAAATCACCAGAACGTTATAAGAGAAGTAATATGAGAGCGTGTAAATAATATGCGAAGTGGATCGACGAGCAACGTAGTGCCAGCGCGGAGGTGCGTTTCTCACTGGTCAGATCGGTCGGCGCGAGCGGCCGGCGGCTGCCTCCCGACGATGACCGGGCGATGCATTCCTTTCTTATCCTTTATTCTCGGCTTGCGTCGCTCGCGCAGATGGTTTACATAGCAATGTAAGTTAACGTTTTGATATTATTGTTATGAAATTATATTTTGTATCTGTATTTAATAATTATATTCTTTTTGTTTCAGATGGAGAAGTACGCCACACACTCCCCTCCAGAGACAAGGTTATGGGCGATAATAATTCGGGAATGTAACCTTCCTCCCGGATCGTGTTCTACGCTCTGTTTCAGGTGGTCTTTTCTGGTCAGGTGGTGCAGTCGGTGGTGGATTGGCTGGCTTTTCAGTGTTTGCTGTTGGTGTACCTACGAGCATGTATGCGGGCTTCAACCTGTCGACGGATACGGTAAGGGTTTTTCCATTTACTACAATATTAAATACTTTTTCATACTTTCTAGAACTCTGTGCGGTCCAGTGTATGCAGGTTGTAGTGGTCGTCGATAGGCATCATCTCTCAGAAATACGTGAGTAGCTGTTGTGAGATCTTTGTATACAAATATGGACTTTTTGCAATGTCTTGAAGCTGGTTGCGGTTGTATTGTAATTGCAAATTCTCTGAGCCGTGCAGTCAAGTCAGTGACGTCTGTGGTTGTATTTGTATTGATGTTGAAGATCTCTCCTGGCAGTCTCAGTTTTTGGCCATACACAAGCTCTGCGGATGAAGTATGTAGGTCTTCCTTATATGCGCATCGTATGCCTAGCAGTACTAATGGAAGTGTTTCTGTCCAGTTTCCGTTTCCATGGCATGTTATTGCAGCTTTTAATTGTCCGTGGAATCGCTCAACTAAGCCATTACAAGCCGGTGATATGTTGTTGTGCTCTTGTGTTGGAAGCCTGCAATTTCTGATAGGTATTTAAAAGAGAAGACTGAAATTGTGTTTCTCTGTCTGTTATAATTTCAGATGGGCATCCAAATCGAGCAATCCATCCTGTAAGTAGTGCTCTAGCAACCGTCTCTGCGGATATGTCAGTGATGGGTATTGCCTCAGGCCATCGTGTACATCTATCGACTGCGGTGAGACAATATTTAAATCCGTGAGATATTGGCATTGGTCCGATTAGATCGATATGCAGGTGAGTAAATCTGGTGCGTGGTATTTTATATGTGCCTAAAGGAGAGGACACATGTCTTGTAATTTTCGCACGTTGGCATGCATAGCAGCTTTTGGCCCACTCACGGCAATCTTTGCGTATGCTTGGCCATACATAGCGCTGGGAAACAAGCTTTGAAGTTGCGTTAGCACCGGGGTGGCTGAGTGAGTGCAGGCTCTCATACACTCGACGTCGCATTTCTTTAGGTACGTACGATCGAGTTATATCTGTGGATTCGTCACCATATAGTTTAATGTCTGTTCCAGGTATGGAGATTTTTGTCAATTTAAGTGATGTTCCTCCATTGAGCAAACTTTGCAGTTCGGCGTCGGTTTCTTGAAGTTTTGCCAATGTCGCCAGGTCTACAAGTTGTGCTATCTCTTCAATGTGACTAAGAGTATCAGCAACAACGTTTTCTTTTCCGGGTATATGCTGAATATCGGTCGTAAATTGGGCAATGAAGTCTATGTGTCTGAATTGTCTGGGCGAGCACTTGTCTTTGCGTGTGTGGAAAGCAAAGCACAAAGGTTTATGGTCAGTGTAGATGGTAAAGTGTCTTGCTTCAACCATATGCCTAAAATATTTCAGCGCTTCATAAATTGCGAGCAGCTCCCGATCGTAAGGTGAATATTTTTGCTGTGCTGGGCTTAACTTGCGTGAGAAGAAAGCAAGCGGTTGCCAGTTGCCATCTTTATATTGTTGCAAGGCTGCTCCCAATGCTGTGTCCAAGACGTCTGTAACTACTGCTAGCTTTGCGTCAATGTCTGGGAATGCTAGGAGTGCTGCCTGGCACAGGCTCTCTTTACAGGTTTCAAATGATTTCAAGGTTTCTCCTGAGATATCAACTGGATGCGATCCTTTCACTGATCCGGTAAGTAGATTGTTGAGAGGTGCTTGGTGTTTCGCTGCATTAGGTATGAATCTGCGGTAGAAGTTGATCATCCCTAGGAAACGCCTTAGTTCCATGACGTTCTTTGGAGTAGAGAAGTTCTTAATGGCTTCTACTTTATTCGTCAGTGGTTTTACGCCTTCAGCAGAGACTGTGTATCCAAGGAAAGTTATTTCTGGAACGCCGAAAACACACTTGTTTATGTTGATCACCATGTTGTATTCTTTCAGTCTGGTGAATATCTGGCGAAGGTGGTCTTCATGAGAAGTCTCATCTCTTGAGAAAATTATATAATCGTCCAAATACGGGAAACAGAAGTCGTCGAGTCCATGGGTCATCTCATCTACGAAACGTTGAAACGTTTGACCCGCGTTTCTCAAACCGAAATTCATAAATGGATATTCAAATAATCCGAAAGGAGTAGCGATTGCAGTTTTGCAGATAACGTCCTCCACGACGCGTAGTTGGTTATAGGCTTTCACCAAATCGATTATCGAGAATACACGCCAGCCTGAGAAGTTATGGGCAAAGTCGTGTATGTGACGTATAGGGTAGCGATCTGGAATTGTCCTTGCATTCAACTGGCGGTAGTCTCCGCATGGTCCCCATCCATTATCTTTCTTGGGAGCTAGATATAGTGGAGAAGACCAGGGGCTGTCTGATGGTCTGACTGTTCCATTCTTAAGCATAGCGTCGTCTTATATTTATGGAAATGCACAACAGAATACAGATGAACTTCTTTATTTAAAATAACTTTATTTTAATTTTTTTGTAGGTTGTAGGCACACACACAGATTACAGACGTTCGACCAACCATAGACTAAACACAATCATCATAGACCCATAAAATGTAGTGTTACTACACTTAACACTCCCCCTTAACACCAGCATTATATATTTCTAAACACAGGCTACAATGTTATTCAGAAACGTACAACTCTAACACAAATCAATTCCTAAGCTATTTCTTAATTTACAAAACATATCTTTACTAAGCGCTTTTGTGAAAATATCAGATTTTTGTCGAGAAGAGGGAATATACTTGATCTTTATATCTTTTCTTTCTACTGAGTCTCTAATAAAGTGGTGTTTTATATTTATATGTTTAACCCGTTTACTATTTTCCCTATTCTTGGCAGCATACAGCTTTGGTTATCCTCATATATCAAAACATATTGACACAATAGTTTTAAATACTGCAACAACCCTTTAAACCATAATGCTTCAGTTACTAATGCACTGAGGGCAACATATTCCGCTTCTGCAGTTGAAAGTGATACAGTTGTTTGTTTACGGGTAGACCAAGACACTATGTTCCCATACAACATGATACAAAACCCTGATACACTTTTACGATCATTATGATCTGCTGCCCAGTCTGAATCAGTATAACCTATAGCATTAGTTTCTTCTTCACAATTTTTATTATAAACCAAACCTAAATTCTTTGTATCCTTTACATATCTTAAAACCCTTTTAAGATGAGTCCAATGATTATCATTAGCACAGTCTTGAAAACGACTAAATAAATTTAATGTAAAGCATAAATCAGGTCTTGTTCCATCATTAAATACATTAAACAACCCACAAGCTCTCTGTAATGGTGTTTAGTTAAATTTTTACAATTATTTTCTTTTGTTAGTGTTAATCCCTTTTCTATTGGGGTATTGATTCCATTACAGTCGGACATACCAAAGCGAATCAATAACTTATCAATATATGATGATTGATGAATTTTCAAAATACTATTATCGCAGTCTCTGTCAATCTCAAGTCCTAAAAATTTCTTCAAACTACCTAGACTCACCATTTCAAATTCTGACATTAATAATTTTTGTAGTTCATATATATCACTTCTGTTTTTATGTATTAACAAAATATCATCTACATATAAAAAAAACATAAAATGGAGAGTCCTTACTTTTAGTATACAAACAAGTGTCACGCAACGAACATTCAAAGCCATTGTTTATCATGAACTTGTGGAATACGTTATTCCAGTTTCTTGGACTTTGCTTGAGACCATAAATAGACTTGTTTAATTTACACACATACTTGTCACTCTTCATATCTTCTGGGAGATGCATATAGATATCTTCTTGCAAAATTCCATGCAGGAATGCAGTTTTGACATCCATTTGTTCGATAAACATTTTATCTTTGTTAGCTATGCATAATAAGGACCTTAAGGTTGACAGCTTACCAACTGGGGAGTAGGTATCTCCGTATTCTGTAGTTCGAAAACCTTTTGCAACCAATCTTGTATAATTAAAATCTAGTACAAAATACCTGCCAGTGGGTGTTATCCTTATCACAAAGTCACTATACACATAATTAAAGTGAGATATACAGTTATTGATTACACACACATTTATTTCAACATGGAGGCAGTACAACAGTCAATGGCCCAACTCCAGCAGTTATTTATGCAGCGGATGGATGCTTATGAAAGTGAGCTTCAAGCTGCAACTCCTTCAACCAATGTAAGCAACTTGGCATCAGAGTTTACTGCATTCCGCTCCTTTATTATGACAGCTATTCAATGCCTTCAAGATCAGGTGGGCATGCTTGTACATCAGCAGGATTCGATGGAAATGCGTAGTCGTCGCAAGATCTTGCTGCTTCATGGCCTTGTGGAATCTAAGGACGAAGAGACTTCATCAGTGGTAGCTAGGGCCGTGGCAACTCACACGAAATTGAGTGTAACTGTCGAGGACATCAGCCGCTGTCACCGAATGGGTCGTGCGTCTACTCCAGACAAACCCAGACCGATCTTGTTCAAATTACGTACGTCGGAAATGAGAAATAAGATCTGGTTCGCAAAGACGGGTTTCAAGGGATCAGGTATAACACTTTCTGAGTTTTTAACGAAGTCGCGGCATCATACATTTATGGTGGCTCGTCAAAGATATGGTATTGGCAAATGTTGGACGAAAGACTGTTTCGTGTTCATATCGGGTGCTGACGGAATAAGACATCGTATCAGCTCTCTTGTAGAGCTCGAAGAGGTGGTGCGGAAGCGCCGATTACAGCGCACGGTGTTCCCAAGGAGACGATAGCTACATCCAAGCCGAGACGAGCTGCTTCCAAAAAGCGTTGACATGCCTGCTTCTATTTCTCGAGTGTATAATTACTACACAATTTTGTTTACAAAATGGTTTGTTCGAGTTTGTGTACCCTCTACTTATGTCTCCGAATTTTAAGTTAATACGTAGCTTTAGACCACATTATGCATTATTCACAACTTGAAATAATTTTACTACCTACTACTCGTATCAGTTTTGATTTGACACTTTCAATTTGTTTTGAAGTTGACGTTATTATTTTGACTTCACATCAAACCATAGAGTTTATCACTATAGTTTATTCCGTTCAAACCTGGTGACATAATTATCATAAATGTGGATCAGGATGTGAATTCACTCATATTGTCATTATGGTAACTTAAAATATAATATGTATATATTATATTTGATGTGGTTAGTTTATGTCTATGTGTTAGTATTTTTTTTTTTTATCCTTTTTGCCCTGGGTAAAAACGAAAATTTGTACGTGTGTATAATGTGAGTTTTGTATTTTTTGAATTACTGATACCCAACTGGCAGGTGGAGAGTTATAAAAAACCTCTTTTATATTTTTATCTATCTATATATATATTTACATTATTATTTATAAGTATAAATAGTATTTATTATATTATTATATAATATTTATATCTCATATTACAAACTATGTTAAACCTATTTAACAATGCAGATAATAGTGATAGTGAAGAGTATTTGTCATTGTCTTCTAACAGTTCCCTCAGTGACCAGAGTTTCGAAAGCATCCCAACGCTCAACGATACTCTCGACGCACAGTTTTCTGATGTACCGAAAAATTTTAACGTGATTCATATCAACGCGCAGAGTATTCCGGCACATTATCCCGATATGCAGGCATCTCTAGATCACAAAAATATTCACGCCATAATAGTCTCCGAAACATGGTTCAAGCCGTGCTTACCCTCTATATCGTACTCCTTGCCCGGCTTTAACCTTATCCGAAATGATCGTACTGACAGCCGTGGGGGTGGAGTGGCTATTTACCTTAGATCACATATTCCTTTCTCAGTAGTCAGCACCTCATCCCAGCCGCCTACATCATATGCCGGTGAGCATCTTTTTGTGGAAGTCCTTCTTTCACATAATAAAATCTTACTCGGAGCCTATTATAGCAGTTCTTCTTGTAATAATTACTTTTCATCTTTTGAACAAATCCTTGAAGATCTTACCCCTTCATATATCCATACCATTATCATGGGTGATTTCAATACCTGTCTTCTCAAACGGGATTGTCGTACTTCCTCACTTGAAGCTGTCGTTAATTCCTGCAACATGCATATTCTGCCTCTAAATGCTACTCATCACTCCCCAAATTACACTCCTTCACTTCTTGACTTGATTATAGTATCATCCACCCTGCATGTTGCGAAGCACGGTCAATGTTCCGCCGATGCCTTCTCATATCATGATCTGATATTCCTATCTTATAAAATTCGTCCTCCTAAAGCAAAACCTAAAGTCATACTTCAGCGCAATTTTAGTGGCATGGACCAGGTTGCATTTCTTAATGATGCCCAAGTAGTCGACTGGTCTCCGGTATATAATGCAGCGACTGTGAATGACCAAGTTGCTATTTTCAACTCCTTATTAACACAGTTGTATGATAAGCATGCCCCTCTGCGAGCTATAAAATTAAAACACCTTCCAGCTCCTTGGCTAACCAATGACATAAAAGTGTTAATGCATAAAAAAGCAGTCACTAAAAGTAAATACAAGTTTGTCGCTTGTATGTTAAATCTCGCAATCGCTGCAATATGGTGTGTAGGGATGCTTTACGCCACCATGTTCACAAGTCTGTCGCTAACGAGGACCCTGCCAAAGTTTGGAAATTTCTCAGGTCATTGGGCATAGGTAAATCACGACAAGAGTCTATTCCTAATGATTTAAATATCAATTCTCTCAACCAACATTTCTCTTCCTCATCTGATATTAACATCTCAGATAAAAACAATACCTTACGTTATCTTTCAACTTTACCGACTCCCGATCATTCTCCATTTATTTTTAATCAACTATCCGCTTGTGACGTTAAGAAGAGCGTAATTTCAATCACTTCCAATGCTGTTGGTGTTGATGGCATAAGTCGTAACATGGTTATGCCCATCTTAGATGTTATACTTCCTGTTCTCTGTCACATTTTTAATAACTCTGTCTCTGATGGAGTATTTCCCTCAATTTGGAAAGACGCTCAAATTATTCCCTTGGCTAAAAAATCAAACCCTAAATCTTATTCCGATTATCGACCCATTCCTGTCAAAAGTTTTCGAGCGTCTTATCTACAACCAAATTAGCAAATTCTTATCTAGTCACAATCTCTTAAACCCTTTTCAATCTGGCTTTCGACCTGGACATAGCACTGTAACTACTCTCATCAAAATTACTGATGATATCCGTCGTGGAATGGACAACGGCCAACTTACCGTATTAACTCTATTAGATTTTAGCAACGCCTTTAACACTGTTAATTTTGACATTCTTCTTGCTCTCCTTCGCTCAATTAACATTTCTCCAACGGTAGTTGATTGGTTTCACAGTTATCTGTACGGGCGCAGGCAGCGTGTTCGCCTTGAAGATAAATACTCTTTGTGGTGTAACACGTCAGCAGGCGTCCCGCAAGGTGGCGTCTTATCTCCTTTATTGTTTGCTTTGTTTATTAATTCCATTTCTCACAACCTCACTTCTTCCTACCACCTATATGCAGACGATCTACAGATTTATTCTAAGGCACCAGTGAATAAACTATCTAAAGCAATTCAGACTGTTAATGCTGATCTTGATCGTATAGCTAAATCCTTAAAAAGGTTGCGCAACTTTCTTCCAACAGCCACTAAAATTGCATTAGCTCAATCTCTTTTACTTCCTATTCTTGACTATGCTGATGCCTGCTATCTAGATCTCACGGAGGAACAGCTAGATAAATTTGAGCGTCTTCAAAATTTTTGCATTAGATTCATATTTGGTTTACGCAAATATGATCACGTATCTCAGTTTCGTTCTAAGCTCAATTGGCTGAATATACGTTTTCGCCGGAATGCTCATATTCTCAGTCTCCTTTAAATATATTGTTCAGTCCTACATCCCCGCGCTATCTCAAGGAACGCTTCGATTTCCTTCACTGTTCTTCATACACGTTAAGGTCATCAGAAAATCTCACACTTGAAATCCATCCTCATACGAGTTCGTTTTATAGCAAATCCTTCACTATTCAGGCTGCCCGCTTGTGGAATTCTCTTCCTGTATCAATCAGACAAGCACCGACTCTCAATATGTTCAAGGATCAAGTTAAAAGGTTTTATTTGTCCAATTAATTTTGCACTATATTTTTGTCAATTTCTATGCTATATATGAGATAATATTATAATATGCACTATATTTTTATATAATTTATAGGTATATGTATATATCATTATCTATTTATGTATGTTGCTATGTATATGTTTATATGTATATATATTATATATATGTTTATAATTGTATTTGTTTAATTATTATAAAAACCTATATGTATGCTATTTTGTATATATTTGTTTAGAAATTACACTAAAATACGTTTTATTTTAAAATGTTTTTATGAAATTCGAGTATGTATTTGGACTACACCCGCCTCTATTGTTTTATTCGTTTAACTACTACTACTACTAAGGTTGCCTGGTAGAGATCACTTTTAGTGATAAGGCCGCCCATTGTAACACTATGTTATCATAATTTAATGTGTAAACTTTTATATTTCTAAAGTGGTGTAACAATAAAGAGTTTTCTATCTATCTATCTATCTATCTAATGCATCTTTTTTAGTTTTTGGTTCATTGTTGATGACCTATTCCACATTTAAGGCTGCAAAGTTACAATCATAATCAAAAAGATTTGCAGGAGGTTTCCTGTTTCTTTTTTCTGACGTTTTGCAGTTATGTTCTGTTTCTTGCATCTGTTCATTTTCAGTATCTATATTTAGTTTTTCTTCTGCAGTATTTTGTTTTTCTGATATGTGGTCACATTTATTTTCTTCTACATTAATATGAAAATGATGCATCAACTTCTTTTCTTCATTGAATATTACATCTCTGGCACGTACAATCCTTCGCTCAATATTATCCCATAATCTATAGCCGTTATTACAATAACCCACCATATATAATTTCTTTGACTTTTCTGACATTTTACTTTCTCTGTTTTCTTTATTTTTTTTTATTTTTTTTTTTACTCCAAACTGGGTAGCTCTTGACCACTATCTCACCTGATGTTAAGTGATGATGCGATCGATGATGGAGCGCGCTTACCCAGGAGATACCTATTCACTCGCTTCTTGAAGACCCCCATATTGTACTTAACCGGAAACACAGCCTCAGGCAGAGTATTCCATACCCTGGCGGTTCGCATGATAAAAGAAGATGCAAATCGCTTCGTTCGGGTAAATGGAATATCCACCATATAGCGGTGGCGCTTCTGAGTATCCCTGGATGTCCGGTTAAAGAATGGGGATGGCGGAATCAGATCATGTAGCTCTGTGGCACACTCCCCAAAATGTATCCGATAAAAAACCGATAAGCAAGCGACTTTGCGGCGATGCTCGAGACTTTGGAGTCTCTTGCTTACAAGTTGGTCGTCGTTTATGAGTCTCTTGGCTCTCCTCTCAATAGCTTCCAGTGTCTCCAGCTGGTATTTGGCAGAACCATCCCAAAGGTGAGAACAGTACTCCATACACGACCGGACTTGCGCTTGATAAAGATTGAGCAGCTGTCCCGGTGTGAAGTATTGTCTCACCTTCGCCAAAATACCAAGCTTTTTTGAGGCTAGCTGGGCTTTAAACTCAATATAGGAGCCGAAATTGAGAGTCGGTGTTAATGAGATGCCAAGAAGCTCGAGATGGTTACTTATCGGCACGGACACATCTCTGAAAGTAGGAGCCAGCTGAAAAGGGCTCCGTTTGGCGGAGAAAAGACACGCCTGGGTTTTAGCAGCATTGAACTTAACCAGGTTGGCATCGCCCCAATCGGAGACTGCCTTCAGAGAAAAGTTCAAGCGCTGGACCATCGCTTCCCTATGAGACTGGATTTGTAATGCACTGGTTCGTGCGTTAGATGTATAACTCTCCACAACAGTGCTGTCGTCTGCGTACCCAAAAATACCGGGCTTAAGCAGATCATTAATATGCAGCAGAAAAAGCGTTGCGGAGAGTACTGATCCTTGAGGGACTCCGGCGTTAATAGCCAATTGGTCAGAAGAACAGCCATCGATGACTACTCGAATCGACCGATCCCTCAAGAAATCTGAAATCCAAACACATAAACCAGTGGGAAGGCCGTATGAAGGAAGCTTGCTAATAAGGCTATCATGCCAAACCCTGTCAAAAGCCTTCGAGATATCGAGAGAAACAGCAAGCGCCTCTCCGTGGTTCTCGATGGCTTCGCTCCAGATGTGAGTGGCATACACAAGAAGATCCCCAGTAGACCGGTTTCGGCGAAACCCGTATTGTCGGTCACTGAGGAGATCATTAACTTCTAGGTATGCCAGGAGCCTGTGGTTCAGTACACGTTCCATCGTTTTACACAGTATGGAAGTGACTGATATAGGCCTGTAATTGGCAGGGTCTGCGCGACTACCCTTTTTGGGCACGGGCTGCACGTTTGCAAGCTTCCAGGACTTAGGCACTTGACCAGTCGTCATAGACAAGCGAAAGAGGCGAGTCAATGTTGGAGTCAACTCAGGCGCACACATCCTCAAGACTACAGCTGGTATACCGTCTGGACCACTAGCTTTGTTCACGTCCAGATTGCGCAACGTTTTGCGTACTTCAGATTGTCGAATGCGGATTTCTGACATTAACGTCCCGCAGTTTGGCAGACTTGAAGGTACAGCATTGCCAGCATCTAAACGTGAAGATTCTGCAAACAGAGAGGCAAATAAATTTGCTTTCTCTTCAGCAGTGTGCGCTAGGGAGCCGTTGGGTTTCAGCAGTGGAGGCAGTGAGGGACGGCAGAAGTTCTCTTCGATCGATTTCGCCAGGGACCAAAACGCTTTGCTACCCGAGGGGTAAGAAGCAAGTTTGTTCCCTGTTCGGCGTATATGATCGAAGCGAGCCTTCTTAAGGGCTTTTTTGCAGGACTTGGCAGCCAGGTTAAATGCTTTCTTCTTTTCACGTACATCTCTAGATTTGCGGGTTCGAGCATCAGCCCAGGCTAAGTAGGCCTCATGCTTTAACGCTTCTGCATCTTCACATTTAGCATTAAACCATGGGCGAGCTTTGCTGGACAGCGGGACGTCAAAAAATGGTATGAAATATTCCATACCTTGACGTAATACTTCTGTCACAGCATCCGCGCAAATTGAGGGATCGCTAGAAGAAAAACAAACCCGGCTCCAAGGGTAAGACGCGAAAAAACAACGCATCTCATCCCAATCTGCTGACCTGTATCGCCACACTCGCCGCGTGCCTTTTGGGCTGGGATCGGGCGGGGAGTAGACTGATACAGACTTCACCAGACAATGGTCGGAACTACCTAAAGGTGATGAAACCGACACTGAGTAGCGGTCTGGATCTGTTGTCAGCAGAAGGTCCAAGCAATTGGCTGTGTGGCCATCAACGTCCGGTATCCTTGTAGCTCCTTGGACCAGCTGTGTGAGGTCTAGCGTCAAGGCAAGCTTGCGCATCTCTCGACCAGCGTGGTCTGTGCTCTGGTATGGGTATAGCCAGTCTTGATGGTGGGCGTTGAAATCCCCCAGAAGCACTAATTGAGCAGAAGGATATCTCTGTTGGGCCACATCCGCCGCCTCACTGAGGTAATTTGTGAGCCTGGTCATCTCCTCATCTCCGCTGTGTGATCGGTAGACACTAGCATAAAGAATTTTCTCCATGCCAATGTCCACCAGAACCCACATGACTGAAAATTTGGGGTCTTCAAGGTTGCGGAGACGCCGATAGCAAATGTCATCGCGGGCATACATACAAACTCCCGCCCTGGCTTTGAAGCTATGTTCTAGCATATAACCAGGGTAGGCAAGGTATGCCGCGTCAGCTGGACATTTGATCTGCGTCTCCGTGAGGAACAGAATATTCGGTTTAGCGGTCTCGAGATGGTGGTGGAACGAGTTGATATTTGAGTGCAAGCCTCGAATGTTTGAGAGGTTCACTAGGAGGGAGAGGACGTGCTGCCGCTGTTGAACCTCAATTCTGTTTTTTCCTTTCATTTTTTCGGGGAGTGAAAATAGGTAAAGGGAAACGGAAGTGGAAACGAGGCGCATACTACCAACCCGTGACACAAATTAAACCTTTTCACCCTATGGGAACCAATCCTGGAGACCGCGGGGACGCCCGAGCCCCCCCAGAGGTGTCCATCGGGTCCTCTCATCTGGTCGCCAACCAGCACGATGGCGCACCTCCGGGATTTTTCGCGAGATGGCGGGGCAGGCTTTCATGAGTGGCTGGCTCACTACTTGGGCCCCCAACTATCTGCGGTTGGCCAGCGGAAAACCGTGCCTCGGATCCCGCTGCTCTCCAAGATTGGCTGCCAGGTAAATTGACCTTCGATGTATCACGACTAGCTATAGCAATAAGCGCAACTGTTTCCGACCCGTTCCCCATAATGGCTTCACCAAACATCATGCCGAAACGCGACGGCACACGCGACGCCGCTTGACGGCATGGCTTTGTCTGGTGGGTGGTAACACGCCGCGGCATAAGCCTACCACCTGAAAAGTACTGCTCTTTTGGCGCCACCCAGGGGACACGTGTAGGACATCGAGGGCTAAATCCTACGGACGCGAGCAGTATAGTCCCCCAAAAAGTATATGCTTCTGATCCAAACACTTTTAACTTTTGATAGTTAGGTTCATTTTCATACCATAATTCTGCAGGAATCTTATTTTCAATTGTTGGTAATCTATTAATTATATATGTAGAGGTATAAACTACCTCACCCAACATTTCTTTTTCAAAACACGAGTCGGCTAGGAGTGTTCTTGCGTTCTCAATGAGAGTACGATTAAATCTCTCACTTTTACCATTTAGTTGAGGGGAGTATGGGATTGTAGATTCTATATTAATGCCTTTCTTATTGCAATATTCCTGAAAATCTTTATTTATGTATTCTTTTCCGTTGTCACATCTTAGCCTTGATATTTTAGAGTTAAACTTTGCTTCTGTTATTTCAACATATCTTTTAAAATAACCAAATACCTCAGATTTATTCTCTAACAGATAAACCACTGCAAAATGACTATTATCATCAAGAAATGTTACTACATACCTTTTTGCATCATAGGTAGATGGATTGATAGGACCACAAACATCTGTGTGAATCAGTTCTAGTATTCTTGTACTTTTTGGGTAGTCAAAGTTGTTGAACGGTAATCTTGATTGTCTTCCTTTTAGACATGGTTCACACAAGATTTCACTTTGAGAACACTCACAGTTGACCAAATTTCTTCTTTTTAATGCTTTCATTTTTTCTATGGATGCATGTCCAAGACGTCTGTGCCAAATTTCATCTTTGGCAGGAACAGAATATGCTTTTTGTGCTGATGCTTCTTTCTTAGTAAATGATATCTCATATAAATTTTTCTTCTTAGTTCCGTCTTTAATTACATTGCTATTTCTGTAAACAATAACTCTATTATTTTCAAATTTTATACCATAGCCAGCTTGTTCTATTCTATTTATTGACAATAAGTTGCTTCTCAAATTGGGTACATATAAGACATTTATGAGTTTACATTCTTGTGTATGAATTGTACCAATTTTCGTTGCAAGTAAAGATTCATTTTTTTAGCTATATTGATCCTAACAGGATTATTTAATTCCAAAACTGTGTCAAAATATTGCTCTGTATTTATCATGTGATCTGTAGCACCAGAATCTGCATAAAAGGGAATATGCGACTGACCTGAGTTTTCGCTGTCGGAATTATTTGCTAGGAAACAAATCTCTTCTTGTTCTTCTTGGCATTGTGGATATGCCATGTTAACTTGTTTTTATTTTGAAAGTAGGTATTTGTGCCTTTAAATTTACAATTGGCTTTGGTATGTCCTTTCTTCCCGCAATTATAGCATTCAAATTTAAATTTCTGTATATAAGTGTTGTTCTTCTGTTTGGTGAAAAAGACTTGGTTGTCTTGGATCTCATGTTTGGTTCTGAATTCCTTCTTTTTCAGTTCTTCTTCCAATAAGCACCCTTTCACAAATTCTAATGTTAACTCTGAATTCATAGTTTCAATTGCTGTCACGATACTGCTATAAGAGTCAGGCATAGCCAGTAAAAGATAGCATACAATTTGGCCTCGCTAGCTTTGAGCTCTCTAATCAATTTGTCAAAATTCAGCATAAAATTGTCAAGCCTATCATTTTCATCATACTTTAAGGTTAACACACGTTTACTCAACATCAATTGTGATGATATGCTTGTTCTTTGAAATGTTTTCTTCAGATTTTGTACCATTGAATATGCGGTTTTACAATCTTTAATCAGTTCTAGATGAGAGTCAGCCACACACTGGATCAAGATGTTTTTTGACTTTGCATTTTTCGATTTTTGTTCGGTACCAAGTGCTTCAAATTTTTGATACCCGACTGTCAATGTTTCTTCTAGAGAATTTTCTTCTAGCACTAGCTGTACTCGAAACATCCAATTTCCAAAGTCTTGTCCTGCGAACGGCGTGACGCCAAATTTATTTCGACAATCATAAGTATTTGAT
The DNA here is from genome assembly GCA_963854805.1 of Plagodis dolabraria. NCBI lineage: Eukaryota > Metazoa > Arthropoda > Insecta > Lepidoptera > Geometridae > Plagodis > Plagodis dolabraria. Next base: position 18,071,360 of record OY978467.1, on the reverse strand, counting down.
GCCATGATTCTATGCATTAACTTCTTTTTAAAGATGCTGTGTCCATAACCTCTTATATTTATGGAAATGCACAACAGAATACAGATGAACTTCTTTATTTCAAATAACTTTATTTTAATTCTTTTGTAGGTTGTAGGCACACACACAGATTACAGACGTTCGACCAACCATAGACTAAACACAATCATCATAGACCCATAAAATGTAGTGTTACTACACTTAACACGTCGAACTCTTGTTTGGCTATCTTTAGCTTGTCGGGTGCGAGGCGTCGTGGAGTGCAGAAAACTGGAGGTCCTGGTGTTGTTTTTCTATAATGAACCGTGTTGTGGCTGAAGGTGATGTTGTTGCCTGATGGACGTGTGATTTCAGGGAATTCTTTTAAAATGTTGAGGTATTTTGAATCACCTGTCGTTGTCTTCACAGAAGAAATCGTGACGGATGAAGAAACTGATGCTGCTGACGATGCAAGAGTAGTGGTGTTGTCTATAAGTCGTTGGTTTCGGACGTCGACTATCAGATTGAAGAATGATAGGGAATCGCCAGGGAAAATCTCTACGCAGTCCTAGATTTAGAACGATGTGCGTGTATCCATACGTTGCAATGTTTGTACTGTTTGCAGCAAACAACCTGTATTCAGTTTTGGGTCGGCTTTGTCGTAGTAACTGTTTTGGAAAAACACAGAAATCGCTGCCTGTATCAACTAAAAACTGTATCTTGGTAGTACGGTCTGTGACAAATAGGCGACCTGAGCTGGGGCAATCGTTTGTCGCCATTAGCGACTGCCCTGGTAGTTTTCCGCTTTAAAATCACAAGGCTTCTGGCACTTGTTTGCCTTCACGCCGTATTTGTGGTGATACCAGCATTTTGGGAAACGTTGATGGTTAGAGTGCGATCGCGTGTTGCTGTGACTGCGGCTGCGATGGTTACTGCGGGCCTGCGGTCTTGATCTGCGACCTTCCTGCGATAGTGCTTCAACCTTCTTTGTCAACTCTGCGATTTGTTTTGACATCAAATCCAACGCTGATCCCGAGGCAAAAGAAGTAGTTGCTACTTGCGGTGTCGTCGATACGATGTCCATTACAGCGTCTGCCAAGTCAGCCAAGCTGCTTAGGTCTGAGCGCGGTTGTGATGCGATGGCCGTCTGTACGTGTGCTGGTAGTCGGCTCGTCCAGATTGTTTTCAAAAATTCATCTGGCACTTCAGAACCGGCTAGATGACGTAAGTGACGTAAAAATTGCGATGGATGACGATCTCCAAGCTCTTCATGGGTTTTACCTCTTTCTCTCTGGATTGTGATAACCGTTTGATTAGTTCTGCTTTTAATGTCTCATAACTGGATCCGGCAGGTGGCGCGATAATTATATCCTTTACTTCTGCCGCATAGCGGTGTTCAAGCTGTGACACGACGAAGTAAAATTTGGTTTTGTCGTCTTTGATACGTGACAAAAGAAAGTGACCTTCCACTTGTGCGAACCACACCGCTGGTTCTTCCGGCCAGAAAGGTGGCAATTACACGCCCACTCGAAAAACATCAGTTGGCTCCATGTGAGCCGATCCTGCGGTCGCTGGGTTTGTTTTGTCTGTCGACATTTTTATGTTTACATAGCAATGTAAGTTAACGTTTTGATATTATTGTTATGAAATTATATTTTGTATCTGTATTTAATAATTATATTCTTTTTGTTTCGAAGCGCTCGTAGCCAAGTTTGCTTAGCCATTCTGAATCGATCAGCAAAGTTAAGCAACGTCCGCCGCGGTCATGACTTGGATGGGTGACCGCTGGTGACATTACTACTGAGCGCTTCCGTGCTTCGGAGGGCACGTTAAGCCGTCGGTCCCGGTTGTTGTCTTAGGATAGCAGTCGTTACAGCATGGTGGTAGGGCACTTTGCGAATGCCCGACTGGCTAGCTACCACCCTCAAGTTGAAAATCTGTCGCCAAGCACCTAACGGTGTGTTCCGGCAGCTGTCCTTGAGAGCCAGGTTAGCCTGAACAACATCCTCGACCACATCATCACTTACCATCAGGTGAGATAGTGGTCAAAGGCTAACCTATCAGTCATAAAAAAAAAAAAAAAAAAAGATGGAGAATTACGCCACACAGTACTCTGTAGCTGATACTAATGCCGAAATTGTATTTTTTATTTATTTTTGTCTGTCTGTCTGTATCCCGCCCGCGCAACAGTCCAAAACTACTGAATGGATTTTAATGAAACTTAACATGATTTGAGTTCATACTACGAGGTAGGATAATTTAAGCTTTTTATCCTGAAATTCAGTATGGTTTCCTTGGGAGAGGGGATAAAAGCCAAAATATACACTTAGTTGTAATTTATTAACGCGTGGTCTGATTTCATACGTTCTTTTTAGGGTTCCGTACCCAAAGGGTAAAAACGGGACCCTATTACTGAGATTTTACTCTCCATCTGTCCATCCGTCCGTCCGTCTGTCACCAGTCTGTATCACGAGAACAGTGATAGCAAGACAGTTGAAATTTTCACAGATGATGTATTTATGATGCCGCTATAACAACAAATACAAAAATTTTACCAAGTGCGAGTCGGACTCACGCACGTTAAAACAAAAAAACCGGCCAAATGCGAATGGGACTCGCGCACGAAGGGTTCCGTACCATTTTTTTATTTTTAATATTGTTAAGTTTGCAATGACGCCTGCTAGGCGAATTACATTACAAAATTACAAATTTACGAGAGAAAAAATTATAGTCATGTGCGGGATTCGAACCTGCGTCCATCCACCCCTTTAGCCGGGGTATGCTCTAACCAATTGAGTTGTGTCATGTTAGCTCAATTGATTAGAGCATACCCCGGCTAAAGGTGTGGATGGACGCGTTTTCGAATCCCGCACATGACTATAAGGTTCCGTACCATTATCTGAAATTTTATTGTATGGGTGCCCCCTTAATTATTTATTCTAATTTAATTAATTATATTTAAAGAAAACATAAAACTAAATATTCTGTGAATAGTTCAAGCGTCTACCAGTCACCGTTATTAGTATCGAGCAAGAAACGGTAAAAAAATCAAGGTTGTTGCATGGGGGGCCCCTTAAATATTTATTTTATTTTTAGTATTTGTTGTTATAGCGGCTATAGAAATACATCATCTGTGAAAATTTCAACTGTCTAGCTATCACCGTTCTTGAGATACAGCCTGGTGACAGGCGGATGGACGGACGGACGGACAGCGAAGTCTTTGTAATAGGGTCCCGTTATTACCCTTTGGGTACGGAACCCTAAAAAGTTTAAAATATGAAGTCTAATGTTGTATAGCTAATGGTACGGAACCCTTCGTGCGCGAGTCCGACTCGCACTTGGCCGATTTTTTTAATTAGAATAGTGGTGCTTTAAAAATGATCACGTAAATATTTCAAAGTCCTCAGTTTTGCAGTTAAGAAATTACAGATATCACAAACTAAATATTTCGTTTTAAATAACTTGAACCGCGGAATGTTGAGAAACTCTTGAACGTACGGCTCATCTTAAGCCCATAGGAAGCCCGGAACCCCACGGGAAGCCCGACACCCCACGGACAGACCGGCATCACACACAATTATTTAGTTTTGCAAGCTTGCTACGATAAAACTGTAAAATGTGGTACATTCACCACAATCAGTGTTTTTAACTACATATCTTTCTTTTGCCGCATACATTTCGGAGACTGCGCAATGGAAGTGCACAATGTTGTCTTGGGTTTTCGCGATTGTTACACTTAGTACCTAATTAAACAATTTTAAACGGTTTAAATAACATATTATTTATCATTATTTTTGTCCCGACGACAACGTTTTAAACACTTTGTAGTGATCGTGGTCACGGGGTGACTGTCGGGACAAAAATAACGATAAATATACGTGATTTAATCCGTTTAAAGTTGGAAGTGAACAAGTTTAGTAGATTGTTATACAATGGTCGAAAGGAATTGATAACTTTGACCCGCGTTCAGCTCTCTACTTTTCATATCGAATTTAAAAAATGTAATAAAAGTAGCTTTTCTAAAAATTGTTCATTGAAAAAATAACTTACTTACTAAAAAATTATTGAGAGGATAGAACTATTTGTGAAATTTTACGTAAAATTTTGTTTGGAATATTTACGGGCGGCTATTGCCCGAAGAGGAATCTCTTTGCTTTTCACTACCAATATAAGGAATAACGATATAAAAATAGTATGTTTTTTTATATTATTTATTTTGATTTTAATAACATGAGCAGTACCTATTTAAAATTAATGCGGCTATAGTCCTAGTAGGAATCGATGACTTACATACGTGTTAAGCACTCTACTTTTCATTTAAAATATGAGGACGGTAAAAAAATTGTAGTTTTTCTAAATATTTACTAAAAATAATAAACATGAGTAGAAGATACAATTTTAGGAAATTTTTAGTTAGTTTTTTTTAACCTACACTTTTTACCTTATATTTAGTTACTACCCTGCCAAACATAGTTGTTATTAATTTTTTTATAACAACAGAGTATTTTACAACGAAAAATCTTAGACTTTACTATGAGTTTTTTCCGGCCTTAGGTGGGAAGGAGCCTCTCCTACCCGCTACTCAGATCAAACAAACACTACTTTCCGAGAATAAGAAATATAAAAAATATGTTCGATCTACCGTCAAACAAACCGCCGTTTAAAAATCGAAATTGTAAAGAAACGCACAATGTACTTTGCTTCAACATTTATTGTGTGAACCGGGAAAGAACTCTCTGAGTTTCTTAACTACTGTCTTCAGGAAAATACAACACGGGAATTTTGAAATCCAAAGTAAAAAGCTTCATTCTGAGCTATGGTTTACTATAAGAGTGCTTCACCGCAGGCCACAGTGTTGCTTAATATGGGATAAACAGTGCACAAATGTGAATAATTAGTCTGCAGGTAAGGCAATCGCGAACGAAGTCGCGGGTACAGCTAGTATTAAATATTATAAAAAAATATCGTAACTGACTTAAACACTAAATTATAATTTAAATAACCTGTGAAAGTTACAATTGGAAGTCAGACTTCCAATACTAACTTCTTACAACTTCTTTAACAAGAAGTAACAAGTTATATTAAATAACTTGTTAGAAGAACTTTCTTCTAACAAGTTATTTAATATAGTTTAGTGTTTTAAGTCGGTTACGTTATTTCTGTATGAATATTCAATATATTTCCGTCTGTCTGTTGTCGGCCGTGTTACATAGAATCTCAGGCACCCATGTGCACACATGTTTAGCCAACCAACTTAACTCTTCTTGAAATCAATTATAACTCAAGTGGCCGTGCTTTTGATAATATGTTTGAGTTTAGAGTAACGACAAGGATTATATTATTACCCAATTAAATAAGATATAAGTACTCAAATGATTTTTTTGTGCAGTGGATTGTTCCTGAGCCAAGGTGCACTACAGAGACTACGCTTGGGGTCCAACCTGCTCCGCGCCGAGGCGGTCACCGAGCTGGCGGGACTGCACTCCCTCGTACGTCTTGAACTTTGGAGCAACGCGCACCTCACGAACCTCTGCAACACCTCTTCTGGTACCTGAACATTCTCCGTACGCTACATATCACGATCTTTTTTTGTACTGATTATGGGTCTAGACCATAAGCTCACCTAATGATGATGGGAGATTATCCTCCCAATTATAGGGACAGGGATCCCCCCTTCCTAAGCAGCTACCCATGCCTACCTAACTCTGCCTAAAACGCCACAATAAATGTCATGACTCAGCAAGAAGTATAATATAAAAAAAAAACGTGTAGGTGTACGAATTGATTCACACGAAATACATATTTACATTAGAAAATAAAATAAAAACTAAACAAGGTTACTATAATACGTGATAATATGTCATACTATGTCTATCAGAACATAATATATTAATGCTTGTTGCTGTAACATCATAAATAGCCAGGTAGGTAAATATTGTTTCAGTCAAATTTAATTAAATTTATTTTATATTCATCATGTGTTCATTGACCACAAGCTCGCTTGATGATAATGTGGTAGTTGGTGGCAAATAAGCTTTACTGTGAATCCCGCTCCTCATTAAAGGGAGGGGATCCCTGCCCTTCCTAAGCTAACTTAAAATATCTTAATAAAAGCCGAAACTCAATGAGAAGTATAATAAAAAATAAATGTTTTCAAATTGATACCCACGGAATATTTATGTAAGAAAATTAAATTATTATTTAATAACTGGCTAGGACTAACTTAATGTTTACCGATTATTATCATTATAGTTATTGCTCCGACCAGTTTCGAACTTATTTGAAGTTGTTCGTCTGGGAGTCACGATTGTGCACAGCGACGAGCGCCAACCTCAGCACGTAACTCAGTTACTTTACGGAGAAATCCGATAAATATTACGTGAGTCCTAGCCGGCTACTCTTAAGGGACAGAATTCTAAAACCAGATGTTAGATTTTGTCCCCACTTCTCCTCGCGTGTTTACTTCGCGGTGTACATGGCGCCATGTCCGCAAGTCAACGGTAATATTTTATTTGATTAAAAATTTAGAGCGCTCTCTAGTAGAACTAGTAGAAACTATCTTGTCACACACGAATGTGATGTGTGCTGAAGCGCCATCTAGTACGCATACATGATACCAACCATTAGTTGATTGTATGCTGTAAATATCATAGTGTGACACAGTTAATAAATTTACCATACCTACAGTAGAACAAGTTTAGTCTTGATTATTACCAACTTGTTTGATTTTTGCAGTTTTTGTGTATGTTCATTTTTAATGAACATGAACTATGGTTTTGATGAACATGAACTATGTATCTACTTTGATGCAAGGCGTAAGCTGTTACACAAAAGATAGTTTATTATTACAAAAACAAGTATATTGTGTAAAATTTACAAAGAAAATCATAAAAAAACTTTTTTACCCCTGATCAAAATACAAATAGCGGGTTATACTATTGGGTATTTTTAACTGAATTCAAAAAAAGGAGGAGGTTCTTAATTCGTCTGTTTTTTCTTATATGTTTGTTACCTCAGAACATTTGACTGGGTGAATCGATTTAAAAAAATCTTTTACTGTTTGAAAGCTGATACTTGTTGTTTGGTTCCAGTTAAATTTCATCAAAATCGGTCAAGCCGTTTTTGACATACACTCCAATAACTGAAAAATATTTACTTATCTTGATGATATAGTCGTTGACAATGAATGAAAATCGATCCCGTAAGTAGCAAGGGTCATAAAAAGAAGTGTTTTTTTTAAATAAAAATGGAAATGACTTCATCACCAAAAAGTGTGAATTAACTTGTCGAAGTCCAACACTAGTACCACGTGCACAATATTGTGATAATAGGTACTTTTGAACTATACTGGTACCGACTTGAACAAGTTATTTCACACTTTTGGGTGTTGGAGTCGGTTCCAATCTTTGTTTTTTTTTTTATCAAGTAGCGTAGTTCATTCAGATCCTGGCTTTGTTTCCGCTAACAATCAAGGAGCAGGTATCGTGTCATTACTACAAGTCATTATTAAGATTTCACTTACAAAAAATCACATGGAGAATGTAGTAGGTAGGTACAGTTATTGTTTCAATTTGTTAATAATAATAAATACATCTCGTGGATGCTATTGTGTAGATGGGTGGAACAACAAAACTTCTAACAAAATAATACCATTATTGAAATCACCCAAGGAGAAAGATAAGTATTTTGTTTGAAAATTTATTACTTTGTATTACTATTCATACGTAATACCACAATATTACATATCGATTATAAAACCGTGGTATTACTGTTATTAACTGTATTTGTCAAAGATTACGAAAGATACGTTTATGTTTGTAAACGACACCCGTGCCGTCACTTGATGTATGTACTTGTATAGGTAGATTATGTTGCGAAGATGCACCGGAGTGCGACATAAAATCGGACATTCTATGAGAGTAGGGCTGCCATCCGTCCGGGTTTCCCTGGATTTAGCATTTTACCAATAACCCTGCATATTAATAAAAAAATAATCGAAAGGTGAATGTTTCGAGATTTGTCTTAATATACTCTTTGTGTAATAGTGTATATCAACAATGCGTCGTTCTTCTCCTCCATTTTCTATACTAGAAAAATAACAAACTTTTATTGATTTTCAAATAATATTTTTCGTGAAGAATTTTATTGGTAAGTAAGTTATGGGATAGTATCAATAACCAAGAAGCATCCTCCTATCCTACAATATATGGGGTTGTTTATATGGCTACCATATGTTGTTTATACAACACAGAAGATGTAACATTTAAAAACATAATGGCTATAATGTGTATAATTTTAACTTTTGTTGAATTACCGGCCGCCCCTTAACACCAAAACGTCCTGGGGAATACTCTCTTTGGTAGTATATCCGCTATACTTTGGTTATAAAGGGCATTATAGTTAAGTCCCCTATAATGCACCTTACTCGATGTTCTTACGTAAGTATTGGTATGGTGCTAATTATTTCATTTTCTTTTAGTCAGTTCTTAATTCTTATGCTATTCAAGAAAACCATGGAAAGTCTCATTCTAAAGCAGAAGCTTAGGCTTCTTCTTTTTGTATTAAGTTTTCATTTCAGAATTTCATTATCTCTATCGCATCAAACGTTTACGGCCATCTTTTTACTACTAATTTAAATGTACTAATATATTACGTACTCGATAATACCATGAATATTTCAATAACTTTCCATGTATGAAAGTTTGTGTTTTCTATAGTAGTGGACAGAAGGACGGTGTTTACTCAACATAGCTTTTTAGTAAATTGATAATGTTGTTCTACTGTAACTATTACGCTGTGGCAACTCGTGTCCATCCAAGACATACTTTTTCGAGATCTATGAAAAACGTGTTCAGGTAGCTAGATTAGGTAGTACCTATTTAATGTTCACGTTCATTAGATATACTAAACTCTCTAATTATATGAAAACATGGAAACTCGAGATACCTAATAAATTTGCAAGCATTGTAATCGTAAATTGAATACGCGTCAGAAAACTTAATTATACGTAAATATAATACGTATCAAATAAAAAGTAATACAAATAAAAAAGTCACCAAAAAGAATCTAGGTATGTGAGATTCGATCCACGGTACTCGATCTTCTGATTCGACTTCAGTAGTTACACACTATACAATCATTGACCAAGGTGTCGAAAATTACACACATATCGTTTATGCCTTACTGTCAGACACATTATATTGGTCCACGTACATACGTAAAATTATTATTGTATTATTAAGACTTATGTCGTAAAATTAAAATTTGACCAAAAAGAATCTCTTTACGCTGGATTCGATCCACGTACCTCTCAATTGCGAAGCGATGTCACTTACTATGCGCTATTTGAACGACGATTGATTAGTCGAAAATTATGTACATAACCTTTGTGCCTTATTGTCAGAAACTGTATAAATTAATCATGATCCATCTAAAATAATTACAACACATTCATTACGAAAAATTCTGAATATTGCTTATAATAATTATTTTAGGTAGCTAAAGTTGTACCTATGTCTTGTAAAATGTTTGAAGTGTTTTTTATATTGCGTTAGGGTTCACAATCATATCATAATTTCATTAATATAAGAGATATATACATAGGTACATGGAGAAAGGAAGCCATAGATAGATGCTTACCTTATTATGTCCATCATGCGTTTTTGACGATTTTTATACATCTTTTTTGCATTCCCAAAGCGTTTATTTATAATTTTACCCATGTTTTATTTTAATTGAGATCGCCGAGAAAAGTGACACAGGTCCGACGCATGACGCGGCTGACCGCGATATGAGCGAGGATGATAGCGATATACGTAGATCGCTAGAGTAAATAGTGCGACATGATGTTAACGCTTCTCGGAATGAAAGGGCGTATGTGACATTTTGTAAACAGGCTCAGTACGCATTAACTGTGCTTTTTTTGGATTAAAATAATCAATGAAATTTATTGTACTTAAAAAATCAATATTTTAGAAAAAAAAAACAAATTTTAATACACTAAAATCTGGCGGAAAAAGTAGGAATACTCTATTTTCAGAGGTGTTTTTGAGATTTTTTTCTATCGAGCCAATTATTAGGAAACATGTTTTGAAATCGATGAAAGTATTACTTATATCCTTGAGTATCGTGTATTTAAATTGCAGTACCATCCGGTACCTGGTTTATGAGATTTTCCATATCATGTTGGCACTATTTTGTAATTTCCGAGCCTTAAATTAATTCAAGGAATATCACTACAAATTACAGAAAATCGTAATAACATAGAGCAAAACATGAGGTTATTTTCGATAAAAACCCTTTTCAATACTCGAAAAACATTTTCAATGAACAAGGTGGAAAACTTCTCTTGACCAATGAACAGATTTACGACCACTTCAAAACCACATACGAAGTTCCCAAGCTTGGGAGTTCATATGAGGATCCCACAAACCAAAGGCCACATGATCCTCATGTCGAGCTTAACATCACCTCACCTACTATGGAGGAAATAAGCAATCAGTTGAAAAAGAAAACGTCTAAATCAGCTCCAGGTTCTGATGGTATCCCATATATAGTGTAATGTAATCCATGAATAATGTAATCCAGTATAATATCAGTGTCGTTTCAATAGCCGGCTAGAGTAGTCGCATACAGCGACGACTCAATGCCTGACCCAGTTTTTATACACGTGTTGAAATTATTGCGAAATGGCGCAATCGAAACGGTCGGATACTATCATCGTCCATGAAGCACTTGCTTTCATCATTTTCCGAGTATTTAAGGAAACTGATGAAGATAATCTGCCCACCTACGTAATAAAGGACCTCAATGTGATTCCAAGCATTAGTTTTCACCACGTTGATGCCAGTGCGCTCCTGAAGGACATCCTTGTATTGAAGTCCAGTGTTACGGAAATTCGCTCTAAGCTGGAAATTTCAGAGCAGACAGTTGACCAGTTGAGAAAGGAAATATGTGATTTGCGGAGTAAAACGTTTTCACAATCGCCTAGTCTGCAAAACGTTAACCTACATCGAGGCGTCACTCGACAACAAATATCGCTACTCTGCAGTTCAGCGACAATATCGCCTACTGAGTCACCGCGGGGTCTTGACCTGCACCTGACGTCATGCCATCATCACAGCCTATGACGTCCACTCCAACTGCTACTATACGACCACCTACAACACGGCATCAGAAGAAGTCATACGCACAGGTTTCGAAAACGTCTCAAACTGCTGTGAAAACACAGAGACAGATTGTGGATGTACAGCGTGCTGTACCCTGTGCTGTTCAGGATGACAATGGATTCACCCTTGTAAAAAAGAAGAGTCGTCAACCTCGGCAGAACCGCAATCATCGCGGCACAGCTATTGCTACGATCTTTACACTAAGGGTCGTAGCACCGACCGTTAAAATATACCTTTCTCGTCTGGACAAGGAGACAAAAGGGGAATATATCCTGCGTTACGTCCGGGAGAGACTGAAGGGCCGGTGTGAGGAGCAAATCTCACTGAGTTTGATGCGGTTGGAGCAGATTAGGGTCACGGACTTTAAGTCTTATACCCTTCAGGTCCCAGCAGCTCAATCCAAGATGTTCCTGACACAGGACTTTTGGCCTGCAGGGGTGGTATACCGAGTATTCAGGGAGAGGAAGCAGAGTCAACCTGTTATGTAGTGCACGGAATAATATAATTTTTGGTTTATATATATTTTAGATTAAGGTATTTATGTTCTATGGGTTCGTACATTTTAAAAAGTATTTATTATGTCTGTTAACTTACCTGAAATAAAGATTTATTATTATTATTATAATAAGTGTCCATCGGTTCGTAAGCATCTCTTAAATATATTCACTAAGATCTGGTCAAGGAAGCAAATACCAGTAGCATTCGGAAAAGCAATTTTTGTCCTCATACCAAAAAAAGACGAAGTAACTCACCCAAAAGATCCTAGGCCGATTGCACTAACAAACACAATATCCAAAAAAAAATTCTCAGTTTAACAAACAAGAATGACACACTTTATGATTAATAACAAGTATTTCAGGCCCAATCACAAGAAAGGGTTTTTGCATGGAATTTCTGGATGCCTGGAACAAAATACTCAAAGTTTAAAAGATGCCAGAATATATGAAAGACACATAACGGTGTGCTGGATAGATTTAGAGAATGCGTTTGGTTCTGTGCAGCACAGACTGCTGATGTTCGCAAAGAAATGGTATGACTTTCCACTTGTGATCAGCGCCATCATCGCATCATATTACTCCCAATTAACATTTATTATATCATCTAAAAAGGGACACACTAACACATTGCAATACAATGTGGGTTTGTTCCATGGGTGTTGCTTGTCACCAATAGCATTTAATATAGTAATTAATATTTTAATTGACAAGTTAATTAGTCATGAAAAAAAGTGTGCTATCGGTTTAAGATCAATAACAAATACACAAAGTCCATCTTAGCTTTTGCCGACAACCTTGCAATTCTAACACGTAACCCAATACAATGTCTGGAACTTCTACGAGAAGTGGATGAGTTCTGTGCTTGGACTAAAGGGTTGAAAACAAAACTAAGTAAATGCCACTGTGTGTCTGGGTAGATGGAATACCAAATATACTCCTTTCCACAATCGCTGAAGCTGTGTCATTTAAATTTCTTGGTAGATAGATAGATCACAAAGGACGCACACCATCTTTAGACGCAGTTGTCGATAGCTTTCTAAAAGTCCTTAGTATGGTAGACCAACAACCAATAAGTAACATTACAAAAGCTTGGATATACGACAACTACTTAACATCACGTCTGACTTGGCCTTTTCTAGTATATGACATTACTAATTCCCTTGTAACAAAGCTGGATGTAAACGTCATAAGGACATTGAAGTCATAGTTGGGGCTTTCACTTTCGGCAGACCCACCTACATTATTTAGGGATCAAACTAATTTTGGGATGAAATTAAAGAAACCATCGGAGCTCTATAAATACCTCAGTGTTACCAAAACGCACGTCTTATCAAAATCTCAAGACGATATAGTCGCATCTCTCCCAAAAGACAAAAGTGCCTCTGACCTTGATTCGAGGCTTCAATTCCACAAACAATTTATGATAGGTGCTCAGTCTAGCAAAGCGGGTTTTGGGTCGAAAAAGAAAGTTGAAGACAGAGACATTATAAAATCTTTTTTACAACAAGACAAAAATGATAGCTATAAAGTACATGCAATGAGTTCCGAAATGCAAAGCGAATGGCTAACCTAGGCTAATAGGTGAATTTTGTATCCCTCTGGCGTTAAAGTGGCGTACATTGATTTTCAATTGGTCACCTGCCTTTTTAAAATTTTATCTAAACGCCTTTCAGATGACCCTCCCAGACCAAAGTAACTTAGTAAGAAGGGGGAAAGCCACCGAAAAGTGTTGCGGTACAGCAAGGCACTTACTGGTAGGATGCAAGGTGCTACTTGATAGGGGTCATTATTCACATCGCCATGATAGAGTCCTCGAAATCATACGAGAAGCGGCGAGTCTCTCGGTAGCTAGAGCAAAAAAAGGTTTGAACACGAACAAACGACACGTCGATTTTATAAGAGAAGGGACCACAAAATCTAAATCCAAGCCTTACTCCATCTTAGGCGCAGCTCTCTTGATGGACTCTTTTGATAGACACGTATGAAAAACACTACAGAATTACTGAGAATGTTGGTGTTTCGTCTTCCAGACCAGACATATTTCTTTACTCAAAAAATCTAAAAAGCATAGTACTTACTGAACGGTTATGTGGTTAATTTATATGCTGTAGAAGTTGGAGCAAGAGGTATACCAGCGAAAACCCTATATAACCTACTTAAAGACCTTGGCCTGCCAAGAACAACCGTAACTTCCATCCTAGAACGGGCATCTAAGACGGTATTAGTAGGATCTTACCAAATTTGGTTAGGTAGGGGAGGAGGCTCGAGTGGGAAGGGGAGCATTGATATATCTTTAATACTTACCATCAGGTGAGATAGTGGTCAGAGGTTAACCTAACAGGCATAAAAAATCGCATTTTTTATTATTGCTAGATATAGAACGCACTGCTGAAACTCTACGCCAAATTTATGACTAGATTTAATTACGCTGAAGTATTTTCACAAATATAAACAATGTCTATCAATGTACGCAATGTTATAAATGTTACGATATGCCATATAAAATACCTATCAGTTCTCATCTATATTATGGAACGAAATGTTTAGATTCATATAATTATGGTCCATGTACCACCCAAGTTGTGTAAAATTGGGTCTTACCGCGGCCGTCTTCACTCCTGAGACCCAATGATACCCTGATATTTAAGAAAATGGGCTTTGGTCTTGGGGAGAAAATATTTATTTTAAAAAACAATATAGAAGGTAATTAAAATAATAAGATAAAAATCAATATATTTTCACTCAGATTATTCACCGCTGCTGCACCTGAATAAGTTAAAGTACCTCACTTTGTCTTACACAAGTATAACCCGCATCTGCCGCGACTGGCGTGAGAACCTGACCTCCTTGGTTTCGTTAGAACTTGCTTCTACAAAAATCACAGAGTTGCGGGTGAGTTGACTACGACACTAAACTAGCACATTTGCTGTGAAGTGGAGTTATTGAATTAATTGTGATTGATTTCCGCCTACAGTTCTCCGACCTGCAGTACATCAGGGACGACTCTATCAACAAGACGAAGTGGGTAGGTTTGACTAGTACACCCATCACTCACATACGTTATACGGAGGAGGATTACAAGGCGTCGCTGGTGGCGCCGCGTAGTGGAGCCAACGTGTTGTTGTGGGCGAACCTGCAGTGCGACTGCAACATGTACTGGGCGCGCCTCGCGCTGTTCCCGAACGGGACCGACCCGTACGATGCCTACGTGTCGACCTCGCCCAGCGCGAGGGTCTATGGACTCAAGTGTGCGCAAGACCAGTACATGAGTGACGTGCCACTTGAGGACTTCACGTGTACATAGGGCCCCTCGCTGATTTTGAGCCGCGCACTCACTAAACTATAATAGTATATTATGTACTACTATATACAAGTGAGCTCATTATACACGAGGCTGTGGGTTGCAGCCCGAGCCGTAGGCGACGGCGTAAATCAGCCGAGTGTATGATGTCATGTGCATTAAAATATTGAACGAAATTCCCATGGCGATCAGAGAGCTCCCATATAAATACTTTAAATTGAAATTACATCTGTGGCTGACTGAAAACTGTTTCTATACAATCAAGGAATTAATGAATTTTAATAAGTGATAATCTATTTTTATTATTCTTTAAGCGGTTGAATTGAATTATAATTTTTTTTTCTTATGTGTATATTAAATTGTATTCTTGGACCTAGTGACTAATATAGTGCAATAATTATGGTTCTGACATCTTTTATCTTTATAATTCCAAGACATTCATATTATTTAATTTAATTCAATTGCATTTGATTCATTGATATGTTTTTTCTCTATAATACACTCGAGAGCAATGAATCCGGGTCACTTAAAGAATCCTAAAAATCTCGGAAACTAAAAATGTTAGGTTAATGCAATAAATTGTATTTAATAGACAATGTAATACTCCTTAAATGAAGGTATTAAAACTTCTTAGTTATTGTAAAGTTATATCATAAAAAAATCAAATTTGAAAAAGGGCCACTTTCGAAGATGGAACTACGAAATTACAGCATTTGGTTTTGCTTTTGTTTGTAATCTGTCATTTATGTGGGTACATAAACCATGTTGATAGTGCTCTATATTCATTATTCAAGCTGAAATTAACCCAAGTGCATGGACAGTAAGACGTCGGCTTGCTGAATCTAACTTAAAACCCCTTAGACCTGCAAACGGCCCTAAACTGGAGCGTGGGCATCGTATTTCGAGACTAAGATATGCCCAGAGCCACGTAAATTGGAGTATTGAAGATTGGTCAAAAGTTATGTTCTCCGACGAATCAAAATTTATGCTCTACAAGCACGATGGAAGACACAGAGTGTATCGAAGACCAGGGGAAAGATTCAAGCAAGCATGCATCGAAGAAAAAGTAGCCTACGGTGGTGGGTCTGTACTTGTGTGGGCCGGAATTTCTTCTGAAAGTCGCACAGAGCTGGTGATCATAGAAAACGGCTCTTTAACTAGCGTAAGATATGTGGAAGAAATCCTCAATGATCACGTTGGTCCATTTATGGTCAATTTAGGTGAGGATGCTATATTTATGCATGACAATGCCCGACCTCATACAGGTAGGATTGTGAATGACTACCTTCAAGAGATGAACATTACTCGTATGGAGTGGCCAGCGCGCAGCCCGGATATCAACCCGATCGAGCATGCTTGGGACGAGCTAGGCAGATGCGTAAAACAACGAAACCCTCCCACAATCACGCTTCGTGAGCTCAAAATTGCTCTCACAGAGGAATGGGAGAATATTCCCCAAAATCGTATAAGGAACTTGGTGTACAGCATGCCAAACCGCGTAAACGCAGTAATGGAAGCACGAGGAGGCAATACGAAGTATTAAAATTCAAGAAAATCGTAATAAAGTTCAAAAATTTCATGTTTCCTATTTTTGTTTTAAGGAGAGATCAGCAGTTTTTTTCTTTATGTAATTTTGTGTTAATAAAATGTATGGTGACTCATATTTTTTTTACTTTCATTTAAGGAGTATTACATTGTCTATTAAATACAATTTATTGCATTAACCTATCATTTTTAGTTTCCGAGATTTTTAACATTCTTTAAGTGACCCGGATTCATTGCTCTCGAGTGTATATTCTTATTATTGTATAATTAATTTTTGTATGCCAATTATTGGTGAAACATGCTGAACTTGACAAATTGTTTAAGAACTTTATTGTACCATGTTTCGTGCAAATAAACAAATTTCATTTCATTTCATTTCAAACATTTGGTCTTTTTTGAATTTAAGAGAAGATTATTAGCGGCGAACCATTCAGAGATCATAGATAACACGTTATTTACATGAATGAGTTCACTATCTTTCCTATCTACTTTAAAACTACACAACTGTATGATGTACATGCTCCTCTTAGGTCTATTAAAATTAAACATACTCCAGCACCATGGCTCACTGAAGAGATTAAAGTATTAAAACATAAAAAACATGCTGCCAAAAGTAAGTACAAGTGTCATCCAAATGATGCAAATAAAGCTAGGTACGTCAAACATCGTAATCGCTGTAATGTGGTGTGTAGGGATGCGCAAAGACGCCATATCTTTGAATCCGTTCAAAATGGGAATCCAGCAAAAATCTGGAAGTTCCTAAGGTCAATAGGAGTTGGTAAATCTCGTTATGAATCTTCCCCAAATTTAGATATTAATTCATTAAACCAACACTTTTCCTCATCGTGTAACATTGATTATACGGTAAAAGCTTGCACTTTAAATTCTCTTTCTAACATTTCAGCTCCTACCGTTTCGCCTTTTATGTTTAGCCAATTCACCGCTTGTGATGTTGAGAAGAGCATACTTTCCATTTCTTCTAACGCTATTGGTGCGGATGGAATCAGTCGTAACATGCTGATCCCCATCCTTGATTCTATTCTCCCTATTCTTCGTTATATTCTTAACTTTTCTATTACTAATGGTGTGTTTCCGTCTGTATGGAAGGAAGCTCACATAATACCTCTTCCCAAAAAAACGAATCCTAGATCTTTTAGTGAATATCGTCCCATATCTATACTTCCTTTTTTATCTAAAGTGCTCGAACGACTAGTGCATAATCAAATTAATTCTTTCCTTATATATAACAATCTCTTGAACCCTTATCAGTCTGGTTTCCGTCCAGGACATAGCACCGCTACTGCACTTGTTAAAATAACAGACGATATACGTTTAGGAATGGATAAGGGTCAGCTAACTGTGCTGACACTCATAGACTTCAGCAATGCTTTTAACACTGTAGATTTTGACATCCTCCTTGCAATTCTTCGCTCCAACAACATATCTCCAACGGTGATTGGCTGGTTCCATTCTTATCTTCATGGTCGCCAACAGCGGGTTCGCCTTGATGAATCTTATTCTTCTTGGTGTAACACGTCAGCTGGTGTACCTCAGGGTGGCGTCTTATCTCCTCTTCTTTTCGCTATTTTTATTAACTCAATTTCTCGAACTATATCTTCTTCCTACCACCTTTACGCAGACGATCTACAATTATACTGCCAAGCACCTCTCATTGAATTGTCGGATGCAGTTGCAGCTATAAACACAGACTTGGTTCAAATATCAGAATGGAGCAAAGCTTACGGACTCAATGTCAACGCTACGAAAACTCAAGTCATTGTAGTGGGAAGTTCTCACATGATAAGTAGAATTGACTGGAACTTATTACCGAAGGTTGTGTTCGATGGTGTTGCCATTCCATTTAGTAAAACAGTCAAAAACCTTGGCTTAACTATTGACAGTTGTTTAACATGGGGCCCTCAGCTAGTTGAAACGAGCCGCAAAATGTTCGCTGCTGCAGGTGCCTTACGCAGACTTCGAAACCTTCTACCAACTACCACTAAAATTGCACTTGCACAGTCTCTTTTACTCCCTATTCTTGACTATGCTGACGTCTGCTATCTTGACCTCACGCAGGATATGCTAAATAAACTTGAGCGTCTCCAAAACTTCTGCATTAGGTTCATATTTGGATTACGCAAATATGACCACGTCTCTGAATTTCGCACTAAGCTCAAGTGGCTCCCCATTCGCCTTCGTCGGAATGCTCATATTTTGTCCCTTCTATATAGTATTCTATTTCACCCCTCTTCCCCGCGTTATCTCAAGGAACGTTTTCGTTTCCTTCATACTACTCACTCATGTTCTTTACGATCGTCATTGAATCTTCAGCTTGAAGTGCCTGAGCGTAAAACTAAATTCTACGATGGATCATTCACCTCTGAGGCTGTACGTCTTTGGAACTCTTTGCCTCTTGCTATTAAACGCTCATCATCAATTAATATTTTCAAAAAGCTTGTAAAAGATTATTATCTTTCCCCATCATGATTGTATACATCACTGTTAGCTATAAATTGCTACTAAGTTCTTACTTTTATGGTTCTGTATGTTAACTACTTACATTATATAATGTTATTGATATAGGTACATATATGTATATATTGTATGATATTATGTATATATATTTATATATTATTTTATATATGTACTTATATATTTATGTAAATTGTAGGTATATGTATTATTAATGAACTGTGTTAAATGTTCATTACTTTAATTGTATTTATTTTATTTATAATTGTACATATTTTAGATACTTTCTAAGTAATTATTTCGTTTGTATTATGAAAACTACCGTCTATGTATTTTTTGTAAAATGTTGTCCTCCAGTTATAGGTTGTCTGGAAGAGATCGCTCTAAGCGATAAGACCGCCTATTGTTATATCATATTTTGTATTGTTATCTTTATAAGTTATTTTTAAATGGTGTCTCAATAAAGTGTTATCTATCTATCTATCTATCTAAAAATCAGAGAGGTATCATCTGCGAATAAAACAATATCGCAGAAATCTTTGACCATGCAAGGCAGATCATTAATATACGCTAGGAACAGAAAAGGTCCCAAAATTGATCCCTGCGGTACACCTATTTTTACCAAAGACCCGGAAGAAGTATTGCCATTTATTCCAACCTTCTGTAACCTGTCTGACAGATATGACTCTATAAGATTCAAAGCTTTGCCACGAATACCATAGTGTGAAAGCTTACGAATCAGAGTGCGGTGCTCTACACAGTCGAATGTCTTGGAAAGATCACAAAATACGCCAATACCATCATGTGAACTCTCCCAGGCTTCGAGTATATGTGACATCAATTGTAAAGAAGTATGTTTGATTTCAGCTGAAAATAAGAAAGATACTGAACACGTCGATGCTAATATAGCTGCTACCACGGGAGTAGCGGGAGTTATAGCTTCTGGTATAGGATTTTCTCAGATCGAAGAGTTGTTTTCAGCTATAAACATTCCTATATTTTCTTCAAGATGTTTTATTCAACTGCAGAATTTAAGTTTATGCGAAATGTTAATTAAAAAAAATATATAATATTTTATTTTAATTAAAAACATTAATTTGACTATAATAAAAATACTAGAACTACTTCTGTAAATAAAAACTCAAATTAGTATTACCAGATTCAAGGCCCGTTACACGTGTCAGAACGACAAAAGTGACTTTTGTCGTTCTGACACGTGGGGCGGGCGAGAATAAAAATATATACACTACATTCATAGAATAAGATAACATATTTTTGGAAACTAAGAGGAGATATATATGAAATGCTTACTGCCCGAAATCATAGACAGCAGAAATGAGCGTGGTATGTCCATTAGAAAATTAAAAATCCAAGATGACGACGTAAACATTCACCCTGATTATGAAAACAATAACGGCAATGTTCACCCTAATTATTCACAACTAGGAGAAAGCATACGTCAAATAAATTTAGAGGAGTTTTAGAAAATATATTGTAATGAACAGAACAGCCCATCGACTCACATGTTTCCAGCCTGGTGGTCGTCTCAAGAATGTCCCGCCCTTCACTTCGTGTTCACAGTCAACACCCGTTTTAGCGGGAAATCGCCCAGCCAATCACAGAGTGTGTCGTATGTGGTGGTGCCACTATCGGATCGTGTTGCTATTACCAGATCCACTATCTGACTAGTATTAAATATTTATTGCTGTCCAATAATACCATAATACCGAATGAAAACATAACAATTTTTTATAAACGTAACTAACGGAAAAGTATGAAATAACTTGTGGAAGTCGATACCATGCAGATTCAAAACACTCTGAGCTCACAGTATCATTGTCCGACTTCCACAAGTTTCTTTCATCTTTTTTTGTTGTTTGAAGTCAGACGTTTAATTAATTTTATTTCAACATTTTTAGTAACTTAAATGTACTGCTAAGAACTGTAGCCCAAGCACGAACATTTCGATAGTCAGTAACGTAAACGTATCGAATTTACAGTACGTTTACGCAGGAGGCGATGGTTGACAGCACAACGCATCGTTTCTTGGCTAACGTGAACTCGATAGGATTAAGAAAGTGACGTCATCCGGCGTAAATCAAATTAATTTTACCTTCTTTCTAAGAGCTAAGGATTCATTCCAAAAGAGGTTTGAATACTTTTTCAGCCTATACAAAGTCCTCTATGATTGCTATTTGTCAATTTTAGCGTTTTATTTGGTGAAAACTAAACTGTAATAAAACATCTTTATAGGTGTTCAATATAAAATTTGATATATAAATAGTTATGAGCCAGGAATTCTCAAGCCTAGAATCTGTGTCACTGATAATTTACCTAATATATATTAATTACAAACAACTACTATCAGAATCTACACCTTTAATCACAGGGAGGAGTCTCATGAAACCCTGATGGGTCGTCAGCCGTCGTGAAGAGTAGCTTGCGCTAAATTTGATGGTGTTTTAGCAGAAAAAAGCTATTGAGTTCGAGCAGTGTACTCTCTTGGTTCTAAATGTTCACTGAAGGAGATTTCGGATAGAATTTTGATCCCCAGCGGTATTTTTACCGTCTGTTCTGGGAAAGAAGAATACTGTGACAAACTGGAGCGAGTATATAGTAATATACCTAAAAGTTTCGCAAATACAAACTACTTGGCATTCCATGAATGCACCGTTACAAAAAATCGGGAGTGCTGTGACTTGCAACAGGATTGATAGTGTTGTTTTGAAATTATAATAATTTTAGGACCTATACGTGTTTATTTTGTATGAGTCAGCTTATGATTATTAGGTACTTTGTGTGTGTTATTACTTTGGCAAAAATAAAGTAATTACTACTGTTGGTGTAGCTTTGTTTTTTATCCATGTCCTTTTCTGTATTTTTAAGTAATAGTGTGGCAAAAAGAGCGTGATATCAAGTAAACCCAGGCCCATAGCACGATCAGAGGGCCAAGAAAAATGCTTCTACTATGAGTTCGCCACCCAATAGTCTTTTATACATGTGTCTGTAGGTAATTTCACTGGCTAATCTTTAATCACACAGCACTGTAGGTAAACATAGCTAGGTTGCAATTTGTAGACGAGGTTGTGGTACCTATAATGACCTACTCACGGATGCTAGTGTTAAGATAGCTGTATATAGCGACCGTCTTCCTAGTCGAAGCGTTGAATAGTTATATGCGAGTTGCAGTTTGGAGTACCCACCATACGAAAAATACTGAAGGTTAAAGCGAATGGCGTCTGATGGAACAGTGTGCGCCAACCATTAGAGCGCACACTGATCCATTTCATCAGCACTGTTGTACGCCCAATGCGTAGCAACACCCCATTCACACCGACCTGAGTAGTGGCGAGCCGTCATGTATCCTTATCTTAGTCGCCTTTCACGTCATCCAACAAGAGGATATTGAATAATTAAATAAAAATTAAATTCATAAGCCAAGAACTTTTCGATATACCAATAAATAAAACGCACAAATGCACTTCGTTTACTTTTATTAAGAACCTAAAGTCCAATATCTCAGCTTCTACATTTCATATTAAAATCTTCTCTTCGTAGTGGTTTGACTGTTGGCTTGAGCATGGTCATCACCTCAGAGTTCGTATAGGTAGTTAGTTTGACGAGCCGTTGGTATTCCTTTAGTATCGCTGCCTTCTTCTGGTGCATTTGTTGACAGCCTTAGTTGATCTAAATGATGGGCGATCTGCTGAGAGCTTTATTGTATTCGATTTGACCATGCACAATGAAGACTTTCATAACAACATTGCAGCGCCGAGAGAAATATCCAAAGAGCGAAGTTGGTGTAAATGTGGGCTGGAACGGTGGAATTTAGAGGCTGTTTGATGCAGAGTTTTAGAAAATGTCCTGATTTGGGCCCATCGTACATTAGCATCACTTCCTTCCAGTGCCATAAATTAATTAACACTTACTTTGTTTCTGATAAACGAAATGGTACATTTCAACTTGTAATCATGCTGCCACGTTTGTAACTCTTTTCATAGTTGAAATATGAATGAAAAAACACATTAAAAACATGAAATTTCAATGTTTTTATTACAAATTCAAAACGTTACGTCAACCATCTCAATGACAAACATTCGTAGACTTTTGACAGACTCTCGATAGCCAGCCTTCGAGTTCACGTTAAAATTAGGTTCGTGCTCACGATTTCATACAAAACTTTTTACGTGACGAAACGTTCACGTTAATATCTCGACGCGTTAAATGTCAAAACCTTTCAATCTGCCAAAATTTAGTTCCTTTTACGCACTGTAGGGGCGCTGATCAAATCCTATACAAAATGGTGACATTTCGATACGTTAACGTAACGTTTACGTTCTCGCAAGTTATTCGTGCTAGGGCTACAGTTGTCACCCACAATATTGGTTACCATCGGCAAGAGTAGTAATACTTTTAACAACATTACTGTACTCTTATTTTAAGCAAATAAATGATATTCTATTCTAATCTATTCTATTCTATCTTGGTTAAGTTGGTTATTATTGTTATTAACTAAAATGAGCCTGTTTTAATGGCTGATAGGTTAACCTTTGACTACTATCTCACCTAATGGTAAGTAATGATGTTGTTCAGGCTAACCTAGTATTACTGGCTCTCAAGGATAGCTGCCGAAACACACTGTTAGGTGCTTGGCGACAGATTCTCTACTTGTAGGTGAAGCTCTGGACTGCCGAAACAGCGCCATGGTTCATTTATGTATCTAGCACATGCTAAGTCGGGGCTCATTTCTGACGTCACGCAACATCGAAATTATTTTATTTATGTAATATTATATAATTTGGATTTGTCTGCCTATGTTTGTTCTTTTATTGATTGATTTTTGTTTAATATGTAATATATTTTTTTTTGTTTTGTTCGTAAATGTTTGATGTTGTGTGTTGTCAGAAATAAATGTATTTTCTTTCTTTCTTGGCGTCCTAAGACAACAACCGTCACGCGAGACTTAGAGTGCTCTCCGAAGCACGTGCACGCTCAGTAGTAATGCCACTAGCGGTCACCCATCAAAGTCATAACTGCGGCGGACGTTGCGCTGATCGGTTAAAACGGCTAAACAAACTTGGCTACGAGCGCTTTAAAGCTGGAGCTGGGTTATCCTGGTTATTATGGATATTTAATTAAATGATTATTATTAAGTCCAGGCAGTCAAAAATAATTCCCACGCTAGCTCCGCCCATGCGGCGCAACGATCCCCGCTGCACCGAACGACGCGATGTGCAGCGGCGCACGCGTCTCGCTTATAAAAATATTTGTGTACTTGAAATTAGATTCGCGAACACAGATACCATTGAGACGATTTCAACTTTTTTTATAATCTTATTCACGTGACGCATTTCGATACATAAAGTAACTTTGTATATACTGAAATTGATGTCACGTTTGTATTTTTATCAACATGACTAATATTTCTTAGTAAGAAATTGATTATTTGATTTACTTTCCAAAATTATTCTTACGGTCGACAGTAGCTTATAAAACTAAAGCCAAAAGTTTTACTTTTTACAATATGATCATGTCTGCTCGACTTTATTGGTATATATTATTATGTATGAATGTATTGGTATATATATTATTCATATTTTACTGACTTCCCAAAAGAAAGAGGGTTCTTAAATTTACTTTCGTTCTTAAATTTACTACGTCTATTTTTTATTTTATGTTTGACCACACATAACTTTTTTACTGAACCTTACAATCTTGAAGATTATTTATTTGCTAGTACAGTTTAACTTTTAATTGGTTTCATTTTAATTTCATCAACATCGGTCGAACGGTTTGCCAGTTACAGTCAAACTTACTAAAAAGTAATTTGCCAAAATGCCTTGACGATCGCAGTGCTTCTAGCAACGAATGTAAGTGGCAACTATGAATATAGATGAAAGTTATTGTTAAATAGTGATAAAATCTATAAATAATATGTGAATAATAATCTCTCTAGTAAAGTCTGTAGTCATCAGTATATCAAATAACCTGTCTAAGTCAGTTACATGAGCACAAAATTGAGATCATATTGCACCGATATCAACCAGTTAGTTACCAGACTTTTGAATTAAAAAAATTGTTTTCAAGTCTTTTTTTTTCTTTGCTATGTTGTTGTGTCGCAGTCTCTGTGTTTATAGAGAAAACATATTGCACCAAACCAAAATAAAGTGAGACAAGGGTCGGAATATGATGATGGTACATATCAGCCCAAACGGCACGATATATATTGATAAATGGGGGGTGTTTTTAAATTCTCCGTAGTAACGAAAGTGATTTCTACTGATTAAACTTACTACAAAAATTTCATTACCCCTTGGCGTGGACGATAATTTATGAATGAATCAACATTGTTCTTAGTATCTTGGAATGCGATTAATCAGATTACACATCATTAGAATAAAGTAAAATACCATCAAATTGAATGAGAATAACATTATATTATATTCGGTGAATATGGGTACAATTGACCTGAAATAAATGGATTTGATTTGATTAAATGTTAGTCGTGGCCAATATATTTTACCATGACTCGTCATACAAATATGAATTATAGTTTTTCATAACTGTGCTACGGTACACGTTCCCATAATAATATAAAGTAGGTTGTTTTTTTATTGCTATCATATAATTTTTAACTATTAATTACTAATGTTGAAAATATGTTCGTATACGTTTTATTTTTCAGTTACACTGGTGAACAGAAAGGTGTTATTTTACTACCACTCTGCTTTTAGATACCAACTATGGTAAAAATTAGATAGACCAACCAGATATAGATCTAGCCACTTCTAAACAGCAGGATAAGATTTTTTACCAAACTAGCAGAAGAGTCTATATACGCAATTGTAATGGCCTTAAACTTAGGGTTTTTTAAAAATAACACAACTGCAGAAACATTGTAGACAACATGTTATACAAGCTTCTTTTAATGCAACATGGCAGATAAGTGAGAGAGTGAGTGGCACTGGAACAGGTGACTAAATTAGACATTTAAATAAAAACAGTGGATTCTTAGATTGTTAGTACGTGGTTATAGACAAATTAAGTTAAGATGTATATAAATTAACAAAAAAACATTTATGAAATAAAAAATATATTATTTTCAATTTATACAGTATTAATGATTATACAGAATTAATGATATGCAAAAGTGTACGTGAGAAATAACGAGTATCGGAACGGAAAGTCAAGTTTTTTTTCAAGTTTGCAGTCCCCCCGATCGTCACCCTGTGACCACGATCACTGCAAAGTGTTTGAAACGTCAGGACAAAAATAATGATAAATATACGCGATTTAAACCGTTAAATGTTGTTTAATTACTATGTGTAACAATCGCGAAAACCTAAGACAACATTAAGTCAAGTCTTCTTTTTATGGCGGGAGGAAGTACTGAAGCATTTGCACTTTGATGTTGCAAGTCACCCTCGACAGCCTCCTCTTGATTTTATCTTTTTCTAGAAGTATCCGCATATTCTTGATCCCGGATCAGTCTTTTCTTAGGGTGGTGGGGATCGACCAGCTCGGGCAGAAGGGAGTTCATATAGAATGTGACTAGTTTTGTCTCCATTTTTTTCGTCCAAAATTCTTCATCTTTTTGTAGAATTTCTATTTTTAATTTGTTGTCTCCATACTACACGGCAAATTAGCATTTAGTTATATTACAAATGTTTTTTTTTTTTATGCCTGATAGGTTACCCTTTGACCACTATCTCACCTGTTGGTAAGTGATGATGTGGTCGAAGATGTTGTTCAGGCTAACCTAGAATTACTGGCTCTCAAGGACAGCTGCCGGAACACACCGTTAGGTGCTTGGCGACAGATTTTCTACTTGAGGCGGGCATTCGCAAAGTGCCCTACCACCATGCAAAATGTGCATTTAGCCTTCAGTTTGATAATATCAATCAGATTTTTGATTGATATATATACCTGCAAAATACATTTTACAGACAATCAGTTACCTGAAGCCTTCAGAAAAGCAACTGTACATTTCTGTTTGTCCGACAATCAATTTCGCACAATTTGTAATATAATTTGTAAGGATATATGTCGGGAGAGCAGTCGAATGACACCTGTCAAAAATCCAAAATGGCGATTTCAACACGGCCACCATACAAATTGCTCCGCCCCTGCTGAAGCTCGGCCTTCAGAAAGGGGGTGTTGGGAATATGAATAAATGAATTTAAATACATAAATTCAGATAATTTGCACGTCAGATTTTTTGCACGTCAAGAGTACAACATCGCTCTTTACCATCTATCTAATACCCTAATAACCGAAAAGGGGGTGAAGGCAAGTATAATACGTATCAACGATGGCATTCGCAAAGGAGTATTGCTTCAGATAGGAGGCCGGCCATAAAATTTAAGTCTTACTCCGCACAATTATGTCTATGCGTTGTCTTTTGTGTAGGTACTCAGAAAAAATATATTGTTTATACCGATCCTACAGAGGTGTGACAAGTGCAGGGCGATAATAATGTAAAGTTTTTTTTTCAGTGTAAAAAAGAAAATTTCATTGTATTTATACATTTATACGTTATTTTATTTAATTTTACCTGCTGCTCTGCTATGGATAGGTCAAAATAATTTTTAGCCTAATATAGGTAGTATATAAAATATTTCCTTTACGAAATTTCCTGTGAATAAAATTTGCAAAATTAGCAATACTAAAGTATTATGTTCAAAGAATTACTCACTTATTTTCGTGTAGTGGAAGAACAGTCTAAACTTATAATATGAGATGGCGACTCCGACAGTTCTCCCTGTTCCGAGTGATCTCGGACTTCGACTGATTTATTATTTTTTTTCCTGAGAAAGAAGGTGCATTTTTGAGCACAGTCTTTTTTATTATACGAGTATATACACAATCTATTTATTCCACTCTATTATTTTTGTATAAATCGATACTTATATGTACATGTCTAAGTGATAAAATGTATATTTAAAAGTACCTATGCAGGTGACTTTGTAGATAATCTCTTGGATATATACCTACTTGCCTGATTCTGAATATTCTTTCATTGATATAAATCTACATCTAGTCTTGAGGGACATAAAGAATGTTCGATGTTTTATTGCGATATACCTACCCACCAAACCAAATGCTTTGATTTGCTACGCTTGTGTTATTATTATTTAGCAACACTCAACTCCATTTACGGTTGAACGGCAGCTGTACTTTAGAGCCAGATAATTTTAGTTTACACCTGTTTGGCACCTTCAACCACATCACTTACCATCAGGTGAGACCATAATTATACATATACCAGATATTATTATAGTACCCTACTAATCATACTTAGATTAGTACGACATATAGTTATTTTACAGCTCCATTACAGTACTATAGGAAACCTAGTTGGTATAGAATCTCTTAGTTCGGTCGAGATAGTATGTTTCATGAATAGAATAAACACAAACGAATATTAAATTTGCATAGGTGCAATAGGTAAAAAAAAACTGAAATATTATACGCTTTTGCCTCTCTCATAATTCTTGCAAAGTCTTTGTATCGACTCTTCTGCTTCCTTTTTTTATTTTTTAGTTATCTTTATTTCCCATATTGATTGATATACCTACCAAGATACGTATTTATACTGCTCAGGTGATAGCGCGCGAGCGACAGGTCCACGTCCAACGGCGCACAGCGCGGCACTGAAGGACAGCTCTTACGCATTGATTTTATTTCGTAAGCGTAAGCTAATAAGGTTGAATATCGAATCTTCCGATTGACCGTAATCCTGCACAGAACTAAAGGTCGTAAGTCTAAAACACAATTTAATTTATTATGAGAATACTAATAACTCTAGGTAAAATTTACTTTTACAGTGGATAATAAACTACATTTCCTTTCTATGTGTATTTATTATTGATATGTAACTGACGTAGTTTCCAAGAAAAATCCAATAATTTAAAGAAAAGGCTTCATTTAAAAAAATTAAAACTATCGAGTAAATTTCTTTCAAATGTGTTTCTGTCTTAACAACGGATAGAAAAAGGTTTGAAAATCAAATATTTAAGTTAACGTGTCGATTGCATATTTAAGTTGGTTAAAAAAACTAGTCGAATGAGAGTATTTTTTCCGCAGCCTCGTCTTAAAATGGGGTATTACGGTAGGTACCATTATTACTAATATGATAATATTTACTAAAATGATCGGGACAACTTAAGTATTATGATTATTATTTTAATACTTTTTATATACCTAAAGAAATATTAATTATTTCACAAGAAAATTTACAAAGAAATATTGATTACACATTCATAGATAGGTTTTTAAGATTTGGTAGTAATTATAACATAACACAAATGTTGACTTTAACTACATGGTTTTTTAGCACATGTTATATTTTACAAATTATTGGAGCACAACATTTTATGCCCTGGGCGGGAAACGATTCCGCACCCTCCCTTTCGCGTCAGATGCCTAAACCTCCTCGGCCACCCAGGCACGCCATTTCTAGCTGAAATTTTGTGCTCCAATTGTATTACTTTAACCGTCATAGGGGACGATGTACAGCCATCAACCAGACTACTAAACTTCATCTGACCGCAAGTGTTTTTTCGAACAAATTAGCCCTCGGTATGATGTCGCTACCCTACTATTTTTCTAAATATGATTACTTAAAAATAGATATGCTACATGGTTGTATTTCATAAGGATTTCGATAATTTAGATAGATACTTATTCCACCAAAATATTAATTGGTAATAATATTTTTTAGTGGTCAGATAGAGTAAATGTAGATTATTTATAGTATATAAAGAAGTAAACTTTGATAATAAGTTTAAGTAATTAATACATTACAACGCCAATATAATCCTTTAAGGCGAGGCTTTCCACGGACTTTAGGTATTTTATTCGTTTATGCGACACAAAGTTGTGTGCGATGCGCCGCGCGCACGCTTTTAGCTTTCCAGGTAAGGTACAGTACAGTTCTACCTACGTACGGAGATCACGTCAGTACCTATGACATTTTAGAATGGAATTAACTTTTGTCGTGTATTGGTACATACGCCGGAAAAATAATCGGGTCCTGTAGGGGTTCGGTCAGTACAGAAGTGTTTATATATCTATACAGGATGTTAGGGTCATTGTGTACCTACGGTTATTTTAGATGGGTAAATTATCATTCTTAAGAAAAACATTTTTATTTGTGAGAACTACATTAAATTAATATATTAAGGTAAAAAAAGAAAACATTAAATGTCACAACCATGTCATGTGAGATTCCCAGAACTCAGTAACAAGTCTGTCTGTCACAGTTGTCCTATTAACTAATGGCGTCGAGTGATATAGCTTCGTAAGAATAAGTTATATATTAGTTATTTTGTAAAACGAGTACCCTTATGCTGTCAAGACCGTGACTCTTAAAATATGTATTTATGAATATGTCTACGCAGATTAATATTAATATGGTGTGTTTAATAACAATGAATCTAGTGATTGTTTTAAGATGGCTATTTTTGTTTAATCTTTGTGGTTATAGCATGATGCGAACATTTCACGTCCATGGACGTCACAACCGTGGTTTTCATGGCCTAAGGCCCATGGTCGAGACAGAATCGTTTAGTTTAAGTTAAGTTTTTTTAAATTATTATTTTCAGACCATGTATTCAACATAATAACAAATCTCAAAGAATTATGTCGTGCGTTTAAAATAAACCAAATTCCACAATATTTTTGGATATCATTTTAGCTCATTCTAATGTACTGTTTTGCAAGTTTTATAAAAAAGATATTATCCAAAACGATACGTGTTAAGTTGAGCGCTTATAGAGAGCATTTTTGAAACTAAAAATATGTATCAATTGTCTTGGTTGTGACAGGAGCCCCATTGTAATAAATTTCATAAAGCTGTCTTTTACAGAGTGCTCAATTCAAAGTCAATGAGTACAAATTCTTACTTCATAATCATCGCTCATCAAGGCAACCTTCTTCAGGCAGATATGTGCCTTCTAGCGAAATTGGCCAGAAATAAAAATAAAATTTGCCAGATAGTGTCTATTATTGAAGATACAGTAGAACCATATGCCGTAAATATAAAAAAAAAGTCATAAAACAGGGCAACAGATACTATATTTAGATATAATGAGTCTATACGCGCACTATAATAAATCAAAATGTTATTTGGAATTAAAAATTGATAAATTAATTTTAAGTTACTATATAAAAAATAGTTTATGAAAATTGTAAGGTAAGGTTTTTAACAAATTTCTAATAAATTCAGTTCATAATAGCAAAGCTTATTAACCGATTTCAAAAAGTAGGGGGTTCGCAATTCGTCTATATTTTTATTATGTGTGTTACCTCAGAACTTTTGACAAGGTGAACCGATTTCTATAATACTTTTGTTATTTAAAAGCTGATACTTGTCGTTTGATTTCTAAATGAATTCGAACGAAAAGTATCAATTTCTTTAAAATCAGTTGTACACTCCAATAACTGAAAAATATTTTCCTATTTTGATGATATAGTCTTTGATAGTGAATGATAATCGATCCAGTAAGTAGCAAGAATCACTGAAAATTTTTTTAATAAATGTAAACCAAAAAATGGAACCAACTTCAACACTCAAAAGTGTGAAATAACTTGTCGAAGTCGGTTCCAAGCGCAAAATATTGTTATACTAGGTACTTTTGAACTATTATGGTACCGACTTCAACAAGTTATTTCACACTTTTGAGTGTTGATGTCGGTTTCATTTTTCGGTAAACATTTTTTTTATTTGAGACATTGCATAAGTATTGGATTTGTTAGTAAATTTGTGTAGTATTTTTTTATTATTATAGAAATAATATGTAACATTAAGTGATTTTTAATACTGGATGGATATAAATTGAATTATGGGTAAAAAACGTAAATCCGGCTGTATGGAAACTCATGTCACGTCACGACTATGTTGCTCAATATCACACCTGAGACTTTGAACTAGTATTTTAATATTTTCCTAGGTTCAATGAGCTTGCAAAAATGTAAAGGGTTTTTATGTGTGATAATGATATACATAAAAAAATCTAAATATATATTTTATTACAGTTGAGTTGAGGATTACCCAGATAACAAATATAAAGAAATACAACAGAATAAATTAAACTCATATTTTTTGGCATTGGACCTAACAATAGTGATAACAGTTTAAATTTAAAATCAAGATAGGAAAATACCTTTCAGTT
The DNA here is from genome assembly GCA_963854805.1 of Plagodis dolabraria. NCBI lineage: Eukaryota > Metazoa > Arthropoda > Insecta > Lepidoptera > Geometridae > Plagodis > Plagodis dolabraria. The sequence continues at coordinate 18,039,205 of OY978467.1, read as the reverse complement.
ATTGGAGTGTAACTCAAAAACGGCGTGTCCGATTTTGATGAAATTTAAATGGGACCACACCACAAACATTCAAATAAAAAAAAACATATAAATCGGTTTATCAGTAAAAGTTCTGAGGTAACAAACATTTAAAAAAATAGACGAATTCAAAACCTTCTCCTTTTTGAAGTCGGTTAAGAAGCTAACACACATACACACTTACTTTCAAATTTATAATATATATTATTATTATCATATAATAAACAAGGGTGGAGTAAATCTATACTAAAAATAATATAGTACAGATTTGATTATTAACTTCATTATCTTAGACCCTGGGTACGAAATACTAGACATTCGGCTAAAACTAGATATAAAAACAATAATTTCATTGCACTTTAGCAAGCTTATTGAACCTAGAAAGTTATCAAAAAAACTTGTTCACATCACGGGTGTGACATCGCGTACCATGGTCGTGACGTGACATGAGTTTCCATACAGCCAGATTTATGTTTTTACTTATAATTTAATTTATATCCATCCAGTTTAAAAAATCGCTTAATGTCACTTATTATTTCTATAATCATAAAAAAAGACTACTCAAATTTACTAACAAATTCAATACTCATGTAATGTCGCACAAAATTTTTTTTTTACCGAAAAATGGGCTTGACTTCAACACTCAAAAGTGCGAAATAACTTGTTGAAGTCGGTACTGTGATAGTTCAAAAGTACCTATTATCACAATATTGTGCGCATGTTCCCGACTTCGACAAGTTATTTCACACTTTTGGGTGTTGAAGTAGGTTCAGTAAAAAAAAAAACTTCACACGTTTTAGTGTCCCTTGCTACTTCGGGACCGATTGTCATTCATTGGCAATGACTATATCATCAAGATAAGAAAAAACATTTCAGTTATTGGAGTGTAACTCAAAAAACGGCTTGATCGATCTTGATGAAATTTAAATGGGATCACACGACAAGCATCAACATTCAAATAAAATAAATCATCAAAATCGGTTCACCAGTAAAAAGTTCTGAGGTAACAAACATAAAAAACGGACAAATTGAAAACCTCCCCCTTTTTAACCAACTTCCAAGAAAGGAGGAGGTTCTCGATTCGTCTGTTTCTTTTTACGTTTGTTACCTCCGTAACGCTTGACTGGGAGAACCGATTTCAAAAAATATGTTTTTTGAAAGCTGATGCTTGTCGTCTAGTCTCATTTAAATTTTATCAAAATCGGTCAAGTCGTTTTTGAGTTACACACCAATAACTGAAACATATTGACCTATCATGATAATATAGTCGTTGATAATGAATCACAATCAATCCCGTGAGTACCAAGGGTCACTAAAAAGATTAATTTTTTTTTTTACCAAAAAATGGAACCAACTACAACACCCAAAAGTACGAAATAACTCGTCGAACTCGGTACCATACGCACAATATTGTGACAATAGGTACTTTGGAACTATCATGGTACCGACTTCAACAAGTTATTTTATACTTTTGGGTGTTGAAGTCGGTTCCATTTTTAGGTATTTTTTTTTAATCGGTTAATAACACACATACTAACTTTCTAATTTATAATTTATATTATTTTTATCATATCAAAGCTAGACAAGGGTGGAGCAAATCTATAATGAAAATAATATACCTAGCATAGTTTTGATTATATAATGGTAATGAAGTTAATAATTAAAGCCCAGTGTGTACCTTTTGAAGCAGTGATAGCTCATTGGCTTTGGCTATGGACTGCCGCGCAGCAGGTCCATGGTTCGAATCCCGCCGCGGGCTTGAGCTTCACCGCATGGTGGAAGGGCATTTTTGCGAATGCCCGCCTGGCTAGCGACCACCCTCAAGTTGAAAATCTGTCGCCAAGCACCTAACGGTGTGTTCCGGCAGCTGTCCTTGAGAGCCAGTCATTCTAGGTTAAGCCTGTTAACACCTTCGACCACATCATCACTTACCATCACGTGAGATTGTGGTCAAAAGCTTACCTATCAGCAATATAAAAAAAAAAAAAAAAAACCTATACACTGGGCTTTGATTATTAACTTCATTGTCTTAGACACTGGGTACGAAATAATAGGCATTCAGCTAGATTAATTAAAAAAAAATTTAAACATTAAAATAATACCAAAAAATGGAACCGACTTCTACACCCAAAAGTCCAAAATAACTTGTTGAAGTTGTTACCATGCGCACAATATTGTGATAATAGGTTCTTTGGAACCATCACGGTATCGAGTTCGACAAGTTATTTCAAAGATTTCAATGTTGAACTCGGTTCCATTTATTTGTAAAAAAAACACCATTTTCCTAATATTAACACACATACTATAACTTTCACCATACTAACTTTCACTACTTACGAAATCTATTGTCATTCACCGTCAATCAGAAAGTCATCAAGATAAGCGTAACGAGTCAATTTTCTAAAAGTTAGCCCTGAGCATATTTTATTTTGTTGTGTTTGATATTCATTTTGATCTTTTTCTGTGTGGCGCTGCGTAGGTCGCAAAAATTGACACAGGTCCAACGTCGACGAGCTCTGCGAGCGCACTGGCGGTCAAGTGAGCGAGCTCTGATACCATGAATTCATGATAAAAAATCATATAAAATTAACATGATAACTTTTTAACATTTTTATTTATGATTTAATTTCTTTCATTGATTAGTAATGCATTAAAAAATAAATTAAAATTAAAGATTGGTAAAAAGGGAGACAAAAATCGTTTTTAAATTCGAAATAGAGGTAACTTTAGGATTTTTTTCTATCGAGTGAAGTTATTATGTGTATCAGATTTATGAATTAACTTAAGAATATGCTTAAAAATAACATATATTTTTTTTAGTTTAATAACCGAGTTTTTTCTTTGAGAAAAGTTAATTCTTGTATGGCGTTTTCTGGCCAGGAGCGCCTTAAGGGACAGAATTCTAAAACCAGATGTTAGATTTTGTCCCCACTTCTCCTCGCGTGTTTACTTCGCGGTGTACATGGCGCCACATCCGTAAGTCAACGGTAATATTTTATTTGATTAAAAATTTAGAGCGCTCTCTAGTAGAACTAGTAGAAACTATCTTGTCACACACGAATGTGATGTGTGCTGAAGCGCCATCTAGTACGCATACATGATACCAACCATTAGTTGATTGTATGCTGTAAATATCATAGTGTGACACAGTTAATAAATCTACCATACCGACAGTAGAACAAGTTTAGTCTTGATTATTACCAACTTGTTTGATTTTTGCAGTTTTTGTGTATGTTCATTTTTAATGAACATGAACTATGGTTTTGATGAACATGAACTATGTATCTACTTTGATGCAAGGCGTAAGCTGTTACACAAAAGATGGTTTATTTATTACAAAAACAAGTATATTGTGTAAAATTTACACAGAAAATCATAAAATTTTTTTTTTACCCCTGATCAAAATACAAATAGCGGTTTATACTATTGGGTATTTTTAACTGACTTCAAAAAAAGGAGGAGTATCTTAATTCGTGTGTTTTTTCTTATATGTTTGTTACCTCAGAACATTTGACTGGGTGAATCGATTTAAAAAAATCTATATTGTTTGAAAGCTGATACTTGTTGTTTGGTTCCAGTTAAATTTCATCAAAATTGGTCAAGCCGTTTTTGACATACACTCCAATAACTGAAAAATATTTATTTATCTTGATGATATAGTCGTTGACAATGAATGAAAATCGATCCCGTAAGTAGCAAGGGTCATAAAAGAAGTGTTTTTTTTTTAAATAAAAATGGAAATGACTTCATCACCAAAAAGTGTGAATTAACTTGTCCAAGTCCAACACTAGTACCACGTGCACAATATTGTGATAATAGGTACTTTTGAACTATCCTGGTACCGACTTGAACAAGTTATTTCACACTTTTGGGTGTTGGAGTCGGTTCCAATTTTTGTTTTTTTTTATCAAGTAGCGTAGTTCATTCAGATCCTGGCTTTGTTTCCGCTAACAATCAAGGGTACCTGCTCGTGTCATTACTACAAGTCATATTAAGATTTCACTAACAAAAAATCACATGGAGAATGTAGTAGGTAGGTACAGTTATTGTTTCAATTTGTTAATAATAATAAATACATCTCGTGGATGCTATTGTGTAGATGGGTGGAACAACAAAACTTCTAACAAAATAATACCATTATTGAAATCACCCAAGGAGAAAGATAAGTATTTTGTTTGAAAATTTATTACTTTGTATTACTATTCATACGTAATACCACAATATTACATATCGATTATAAAACCGTGGTATTACTGTTATTAACTGTATTAGTCAAAGATTACGAAAGATACGTTTATGTTTGTAAACGACACCCGTGCCGTCACTTGATGTATGTACTTGTATAGGTAGATTATGTTGCGAAGATGCACCGGAGTGCGACATAAAATCGGACATTCTATGAGAGTAGGGCTGCCATCCGTCCGGGTTTCCCTGGATTTAGCATTTTACCAATAACCCTGCATATTATTCAAAAAAATAATCGAAAGGTGAATGTTTCGAGATTTGTCTTAATAGACTCTTTGTGTAATAGTGTATATCAACAATGCGTCGTTCTTCTCCTCCATTTTCTATACTAGAAAAATAACAAACTTTTATTGATTTTCAAATAATATTTTTGGTGTCCGATATTAATCGCCGGTTTTCGGTACGCGTATCAAAATTCAATTCATCTGACAAGCCATCACAATTAACAATCCGCTAACTTTCAACGGGTTTCTGGAACGCATATTAATGAAAAATTACAGAACACCTTCAAAAATTCAATTCAAAATTCAAATTCAAAATCATTTATTCAATTTAGGCGTCTACGACGCTCTTATGAAGGTCAATTACAAATTTTAATATTGAAATATTCTACATTGTACTGCCACGTTCAGCAAAAAAAGTTTATAGAGCCACTGCGAGAAGAACGGGCAAGAAACTCGGGGCCATTCTTTTAAACGTCTTTTTACAATGTGTTATAAACAATATTATACAATTATTACAATATTTGTTTAAATTACGTAGGAGACATGTGATGGCTTGGCAGAGGTGGAATTTTCCAAGCATTTTTGTCGTTTAAGTAATCACAAAGTGTGTAGTAGGATTTCTTCATCAAAATATTTTTCACGTGCAATTTGAATTTTCCTTCTGTGAGCATTGTAATATGTTCGGGAATTTTATTATAAAACCGCACACAATTACCTAAAAAGGACCTTTTATTTGTCTTTGCTAATCTAAAACATGGTACCGTTAATTTATATTTGTTCCTAGTGTTGTAATGATGGTTGTCACTGTTTAATTTAAATTTACTCAAATTTTTCCGAACATACATAATATTTTCAAATATATACAGACTCGGTAAAGTTAATATATCAATTTCTTTAAACCTGATTAAAATGCTTGTTTATCTATGATAACATGAAATTTGAAAATGTCGTTCAAATTCATTCATTCTCTAGTGTTCTGTCTTTTTTTAACACATAGCGTTGTCTCTTCTGTTTTGACATGAAATTAATCCCAAATCATTTTTGGCATCACCACCGTTACTATGGTTACCAATTAAATATGACGGATGATCGTAAACGTAAAACAACAAGAGAGAGGAGTTCGAAGCGTTCCTATTTGTCAAAATACAAGCCCATTTGGGCATTCACATCCAACAATACTATTTGCGCTCGGATTTCTAATTGACAGAGTCCAGTCGTGCGAGTGTACGCTCTAATCCCTAAAATGTCAACATTGATGGGTTACCGCTAGTGGAATTATCAAATTTCATTAATTTTTATGAATCCAGCAGTGATAGCTCAGTGGCTTTGGCTATGGACTGCCGCGCAGCAGGTCCATGGTTCGAATCCCGCCGCGGGCTTGAGCTTCACCGCATGGTGGAAGGGCATTTTGTGAATGCCCGCCTGGCTAGCGACCACCCTCAAGTAGAAAATCTGTCGCCAAGCACCTAACGGTGTGTTCCAGCAGCTGTCCTTGATAGCCAGAGTAATTCTAGGTTAAGCCTGTTAACACCTTCGACCACATCATCACTTACCATCACGTGAGATTGTGGTCAAAGGCTTACCTATCAGCTACAAAAAAAAAAAAACCCTTTATCCTCAATACCATCACGATGATTATAATACTCTTTAATTTTATAGTTATTATGTCAGTAATAGTTTATTGATAGTGAAAGTCACTAGCGTACGTGAAAATGTGCGTGTTTGTCTCCCCTTACTTGTTGCTTTATATCGGAAAAATCGATTAAAATAAAAAAATGATGAGTGGCATTTTTTATTGCTGCTAGGCTACGCTTTGACTATAATCTCACCTGATGGTAAGTGATTGACGTCTGATGATGATGAAGTCAGTAGAGAAGAATAGGCAAGAACAGCCGTCGTAACATACCATTAGATGCTTGGTAATATATTTTCTACTTGAAGGCCAACAACTATCAAGCCTATCAATGATTCTAAAAACTCCCGCCCTCGCATCATGCGGTGAAGTGAAAGACCGCGGTGAGATTCTAACTATGGACCTCCTGCGCATCAATAGAAAATAATACCACTTCTAACATCAACGTGAATATGTTGTAGCCGCACATCAGGCGCTAAACAGAGCTTTAAACCATATCTTAACGCCCTTAGCCGAAAGGTGTTTTCTCAAAGAGGGTTGGGGTTTGGAAGGTCCATAACCTACTTATCTTGGAAATGCTTTTGTTGGTATTACAATCTACCCAGCTGCGGTTTGTTTAATGGCTGCTATGGTTATTTTATAGCACCCTATTGAGTAACAAATGAGCAGCAACACTATAATCACGTAGTCTTTAGTAATATATTTACGTAGTTCTATAATCGGACTCTTGTTCTAAAGTCAAAGTCAAAGTCAAAATCATTTATTCAATTTAGGCGTCTACGACGATCTTATGAAGGTCAATTACAAATTTTAATATTGAAATATACTACATTGTACTGCCACGTTCAGCCAACAAAAATTATAGAGCCACTGCTAGAAGAACGGGCAAGAAACTTGGGGCCATTCTTTTAAACGTTTTTTAACAATGTGTTAAGTACATACTATATAGTAAAATTATTACAATACTTTATTTACATTACGTAGGTGACAGGCGCTAACTTGGCAGAGGCGAACCAGTCCAAGCATTTTTGTCGTTTAAGTAATCACAAACTGTGTAGTAAGATTTCTTTATCAAAATATTCTTCACATGCAACTTGAATTTTCTTTCTATGAGCATTGTAATATGTTTGGGCAATTTATTATAAAACCGCTATTTTATCTTTATTCCTAGTGTTATAATCGTGATTGTCACTAATTGATTTAAATTTGCTCAGATTTTTACGAACATACATAATATTTTCAAATATATACAGACTTGGTAAAGTTAAAATATCAATTTCTTTAAAAAGATCTCTCAGGGATTCTCTAGGATCCATTTCATATATGGCTCGAATTGCACGCTTTTGTAAGATAAAGATTGTCTCTATCTCAGCAGCAGCTCCCCACAGCAATACACCATAAGACATAATACTGTGGAAGTACGCGAAATAAACGAGCCTAGCAGTAGCTACGTCTGTTAGCTGTCTTATCTTACGAACTGCATATGCAGCAGAACTAAGTCTTCCGGATAGATCATGTATATGTGGATTCCACTGTAAAGTTGAATCCATTTTAATTCCCAGGAAGAATGTCTCATTGTCAAAAGAGAGTTTTTCTAGGCCAAGCTTAATGTTTGGTTCAACATAAGTAACATTTGGTAAAGAAAACTTTAAACATTTGGTCTTTTTTGAATTTAAGAGAAGATTATTAGCCGCGAACCACTTAGAGATCATAGATAACACATTATTGACTTGAATAAGTTCACTATCCCTCCTATCTACTTTAAAAATCAGGGAGGTATCATCTGCGAATAAAACTATATCGTAATAAATTTTTAACCATGCAAGGCAGATCATTTATATATGTTAGAAACAGAAAAGGTCCTAAAATTGATCCTTGCGGTACTCCTATTCTTATCAAAGACCCGGAAGAAGTATTACCATTTATTCTAACCTCTATACTCGCTCATCATACACACCGCTAGGGAATGGAACACTCTGCCTGAGTCTGTGTTTCTGGTTAATTACGTGAATAGGTATCTTCAGGGTAAGCGAGCTGCATCATCGATGGCATCGTCACTTAACATCAGGTGAGATAGTGGTGAAGTGCTACCCAGTACCTTCGGTATGAAAAATAGCAATATGTGTTTTTAGAGTAATCATACTTGATATAATTCTGTTCTTGTTCTATCTTATCAGTTATTAGAGTAAACGTTGTAGGTAGGAATGCTTAAAACTATTTTTATATATTTTTACGATATCAAGACGTTAATCTTAGAATAATTGGTCGATTTTGGGCAATTAGAATTAGTCAGTTTGACAAACCGTTAACGTACCGAAAAGCTTTTCAGAAACCCAAAATTGAAATAATTGTCGATTAATTGGAGATTTGACATTAGTGTTGACAAACAGTCACATGAAGTTTTTAGCAACCCAATCTGCGTATGACAATGGATTAACAAGCATTTAAAATAATTTGTCGCTGATTTGCGTTTCAGAAACCGGGGGTAAGAATTTTATTGGTAAGTAAGTTATGGGATAGTATCAATAACCAAGAAGCATCCTCCTATCCTACAATATATGGGGTTCTTTATATGGCTACCATATGTTGTTTATACAACACAGAAGATGTAACATTTAAAAACATAATGGCTATAATGTGTATAATTTTAACTTTTGTTGAATTACCGGCCGCCCCTTAACACCAAAACGTCCTGGGGAATACTCTCTTTGGTAGTATATCCGCTACACTTTGGTTATTAAGGGCGTTATAGTTAAGTCCCCTATAATGCACCTTACTCGATGTTCTTACGTAAGTATTGGTATGGTGCTAATTATTTCATTTTCTTTTAGTCAGTTCTTAATTATTATGCTATTCAAGAAAACCATGGAAAGTCTCATTCTAAAGCAGAAGCTTAGGCTTCTTCTTTTTGTATTAAGTTTTCATTTCAGAATTTCATTATCTCTATCGCATCAAACGTTTACGGCCATCTTTTTACTACTAATTTATATGTACTAATATATTACGTACTCGATAATACCATGAATATTTCAATAACTTTCCATGTATGAAAGTTTGTGTTTTCTGTAGTAGTGGACAGAAGGACGGTGTTTACTCAACATAGCTTTGTTACTATGTAGTAAATTGATAATGTTGTTCTACTGTAACTATTACGCTGTGGCAACTCGTGTCCATCCAAGACATACTTTTTCGAGATCTATGAAAAAAACGTGTTCAGGTAGCTAGATTAGGTAGTACCTATTTAATGTTCACGTTCATTAGATATACTAAACTCTCTAATTATATGAAAACATGGAAACTCGAGATACCTAATAAATTTGCAAGCATTGTAATCGTAAATTGAATACGCGTCAGAAAACTCAATTATACGTAAATATAATACGTATCAAATAAAAAGTAATACAAATAAAAAAGTCACCAAAAAGAATCTAGGTATGTGAGATTCGATCCACGGTACTCGATCTTCTGATTCGACTTCTGAAGTTACACACTATACAATCATTGACCAAGGTGTCGAAAATTACACACATATCGTTTATGCCTTACTGTCAGACACATTATATTGGTCCACGTACATACGTAAAATTATTATTGTATTATTAAGAATTATGTCGTAAAATTAAAATTTGACCAAAAAGAATCTCTTTACGCTGGATTCGATCCACGTGCCTCTCAATTGCGAAGCGATGTCACTTACTATGCGCTATTTGAACGACGATTGATTAGTCGAAAATTATGTACATAACCTTTGTGCCTTATTGTCAGAAACTGTATAAATTAATCATGATCCATCTAAAATAATTACAACACATTCATTACGAAAAATTCTTAATATTGCTTATAATAATTATTTTAGGTAGCTAAAGTTGTACCTACGTCTTGTAAAATGTTTGAAGTGTTTATTTTATTGCGTTAGGGTTCACAATCATATGATAATTTCATTAATATAAGAGATATATACATAGGTACATGGAGAAAGGAAGCCATAGATGCATACCTTATTATGTCCATCATGCATTTTTGACGATTTTTATACATCTTTTTTGCACTCCCAAAGCGTTTATTTATAATTTTACCCATGTTTTATTTTAATTGAGATCGCCGAGAAAAGTGACGCAGGTCCGACGCACGACGCGGCTGACCGCGATATGAGCGAGGATGATAGCAATATACGTAGATCGCTGGAGTAAATAGTGCGACATGATGTTAACGCTTCTCGGAATGAAAGGGCGTATGTGACATTTTGTAAACAGGCTCAGTACGCATTAACTGTGCTTTTTTTGGATTAAAATAATCAATGAAATTTATTGTACTTAAAAAATCAATATTTTAGAAAAAAAAAACAAATTTTAAAACACTAAAATCTGGCGGAAAAAGTAGGAATCCTCTATTTTCAGAGGTGTTTTTGAGATTTTTTTCTATCGAGCCAATTATTAGGAAACATGTTTTGAAATCGATGAAAGTATTACTTATATCCTTGAGTATCGTGTATTTAAATTGCAGTACCATCCGGTACCTGGTTTATGAGATTTCCCATATCATGTTGGCACTATTTCGTAATTTCCGAGCCTTAAATGTCACATCTTTCTGAAGCCAACGTGAGGGCTGGCGCTGCGGCTACTTCGGCGGAGCAACTCAGGCGGCGCAAGTATACTAACCTCAGTAGTGGTTACATATTTGAGCCGTTTGGTGTAGAGACGTTGGATCCGTGGGGAACGGGCGCTCATCATATATGTTCCAAAAATAATCTGAGCGCTTGGTCGATGCGACGTGTGATAAAAATGCTGGCACATATTTGGCTCAACGAATAAGCATTGCAATTCAACGGGGCAATACTGCCAGCATACTGGGCACGCTGCCAACTGGGCTGGAGCATTTGGACTGCCTATGAGTCTGCTATGTTGTCTAAATGCTTTTATTGTAGTAGCTGTAGTGTTTTATATAGTTCGTAGTTTGTTTAATAAAGACATACCTACGGTACAAAAAAAACCCTTATATAAAATCAAATACCCATGACAAATCCAACTCTCTATTCTTAACACCGACTATACTCGTATCATGGGACATTATTAAAATAACAAAATCTCTCGATAATAGTGTACCCGCCCCAGGCCCTTACTATTTTTTTAATTTTTTAACAAATTGTAAAAACCCCAAAAATTTGAAATTCCAAATATAATCATTTTAAATTAAATAATAATTAATAAAGAAACATTAAAACTTAAAACTAAAACAACCACCTAACTTAAACTAACTTGAACTGATCCCGAAAACTGATCCTAAAAATGATCCTATTTTTGCTTCAACTTAACGATCGTGCTTGACTTAAAATTCTGATCCCAAATTTTCAAATTACTAAAGAAGCCTATAGTAACATGCAAATAGTTTTCTTTAATCTAAAATTATTGTGATTTGAAATATGGCATGTGAATCGTCTAGTATAGTGGTAGGACCTTAAGAAGTGACCTATTGTAGTAATCCACTTTCTTTTAAGGTAATTAAGAAAGAACTTGTCTAACCTAACAGATAATACTCCTGAATAGTATCTCCTTAACCTAAAATTTTAATCTATCAAATTAAAATGTATATTATTAAAATGAGAATGATAAAGATATCTATATGAACCTATATACTAGTTTTTATACTATAGTATTTTTATAGTAAAATAATTGCAATTCAATCTAATATAATTTAGAATATTATTTGTTCATTTGATGATGTAAAGGAATAGAATTTGAATGTATTATTAGAATAATGTAGATATTCTGAATTAGTGAACATAGAATAACACCTCATAAAATATTGGAATTAGGTATTTAAGACCAATAGTAAATTATTAGGGAACCTGAAGTCTAAAACTAGGTAAATCATTGTAAGAGATGTTACATAAGAGATAAATGTATTATATTTCTAAACCATAATTTCAGGAAAAGCAATTATAAGTGAAGTACCAATACGGTATTAAATCGTATAAAATTAATTAAATCGTTAGAGTATTAATTCATTAAACGGCTAAATATTTTTTGTTGGGGAGTAAATAATTGTTTCTTAGAACAAAATAGAAATTACGGGAAATTTAAATGAAAAACAATGAATTTATTATACAAATAGATAAAAGCAGATAAATTAATCCTAAGGTATGAAACTAGAATTTACTTGAATTTTTGTACTCATAATAATATATTGTCATGACTCCTAAGACTTCCTGAGATTTCCTCAAAAATTGCAAAACATATTAAAGCTTAACAATAAGAACCTAAGATGCATAACTGCTTATCTAGTATAGTAAGTGAATTATATTAGAAGATATTTTCTCTAAAGTACCTAACATAGTAACCTAGATCTCTAGGAAACTAAGACTAAACTATATTTTATTATGTTTTGTGAGAGACTGATAAAGGAAATATACTAAAAATGGATAATCAATGAATTACGTAATCACATTATATTTTAGGCGACTTTAATCATTTTTAAGATCTAAATAGGAAAGGAGAGATTAAAATTAATTTAGATTATATACTATAAAATCCGTATTATGTATTTCTAAACGAACTTAAATCTATCGGAAATTATAAAGGAAACTATGAGATATTGACTATTGTATTCTAAAATACAAATTGACAATTTACTTCCTCAACTTATATTCACAGCGTCATATAGTAAACTGGATATTAAAATAAGATTATATTAGAGTAAGAATTGCACAATATTGTTTGATGAAATTTGATTAAGTAAATTGAATTATTAAAATTGGTCTAATTAAAAAAAGTAGAAGAATGGACTAGACTGATAGTTCATAGATTATTTTGACTGACTTCGACACTATTAAATTTTGAAAGTTTAACGTTTATTGGAAGTAAACTGGCAAATAGGCATTTTATAATATATTGTTATTATAAAATTTGATTATTTGATAAGTCACAACTTTGATATTTAGATGGATCCATCGTATATTAGTTAGCAGTTTTAAGGAAAAGTTCAAATGCTGAAGTGCCAGGGACTTGCAACCCCTGGAGTACGTTTCAGAAGGCCTTCTTTACGGCGCACGACGCCAATGCTCATCGGTTCACTTAGGTAAAGCCTTCTCCTTTAACCAAATACTGCTTAACTTCCTAATTTGAACACATTATTGGATAATTCATAATATCCATATAATGAGTGTCATTGATTGATTATTTCTCAATTTACTTTTACATATTTCGTACACGACATCATGTCTAATTAGTTAATATCATTGATATGATACCTTTCGGTTTGAAATAGAATGTTATTTAAAGTATTGTGGTACAATCCATATTATTATTTGATTTCAATGAAAAATTTGGTTATATATTTTAGGACTTACTTTGCCTAAGTTTTGTAAAATCACGTGTTTGTGATATCAAAAGTGAATTATATTTATACTCTGACTCAAGTACTCAAATATGAATATATAAAGTTTAGAGGAGTTATTTATATTCCCTCTGATTTTCTCATGTCGAATATAACATCTTTCATCCTTACAGCAGAAAGACTTATTGAAGTTGTGGTCGCATTTGCACCAATATTCAACAATGTATCATCATGGTTGAATATAATTTATATTTCATATTGTTGTTTACATATATACGAGGACTTACATGCCTCATTCTTGTCGTAAAGGTGTCAATCCATATTGGTTGAACAAACTTAAAGCATTCGTTATATCAACTTAAATACTTGAGTAGAATAATCATACACATTTATAAGTTAGTTTAGACAAAATAAATTTTCTGGAACAATATTCAGAAAACATTGGGGTAGGATTAGGACACAAAATCAATATAATTTACTATTGCAGTAGATTAGAACTGATAGACCCAAGAATACTAGTGTATACTAGTTGAATAGTGTATCAATCCCGTAAATTTTATAATACTCAAATAATTCAATATAAACTTACGTACATAAATTTTCTCCACATAATTTTTATGCTCTCCATAAATCGTTTTTCTAGTATGATTTCTTTCTAGTATCTTCTAATAGTAGGCAAATCATACCTATGTCTTATATTTTAGATTTAAGCGAAAATTACTTTAAAAAATACTATGAGGATTTCAATGTTTCATGTCATTTTGTATTCTTGACAGATCCTCTCAACATTTTCAAACTATTCTATGCTTCTTTCTTTTTAAACATAAAATGAGGTCACAATCTCATTCCAGATTTAAGACATCAAAAAGGTTAGCATACACAAATATTGACTATTAAAATACTAGCTTACGGACGCGACTCCGCCCGCGCGTATGTCAGTTATCCCGCACAACATTAACCTCCTTTTGCGCAGCTTGAATAAAACTATTCTATGTTTTTCCCGGGTCTCAAACTATTTCCATACCAAATTTCATTCAAATCGGTGCAGTAGTTTTGGCGTGAAAGCGTAACAGACAGACAGACAGAGTTACTTTCTCATTTATAATATAAGTACTGATGGTCATCAATAATTATTACATAAATTCGTGCATAAATCTGAGTATATTTGTAAGTAATTAATACAACCCCCTGACTAAACTTATTTAATAAATGATTTTACAAAGCTTTAATGTTTAATCAACCCCCATTTCAATATTCTTTTATTTTGATTTTATCTATTTATTTATTTATAGTCACCAATAATTATTATATAATTTCTTGCTTAAATCTGAATACTTATATGTGTATGTAATTTATGCAACCCCCTGACTGAATATATTTAATAATTGATTTTACTAAACTTTAAACAACCACCATTTTAATATTATTTTATCTATTTATTTATGATCACCAATTATTATAACACAAATTGGTGCATAAATCTGAGTATATGTGCAAGTAATTAATACAACCCCCTGACTCAATATATCTAATCATTGATTTTAATACGCTTTCAATTTCAATCAAACCCCACTTTAATATAATTTTATACCCAGTTTTAATGAATAGATTCAGACATTACTTAGCGGAAACCTCTTATAATAAAAACAAATATTTTTAAAATATTACAAGAAAACAATAAATTAATATTTTAATAAAACGCTTAAAAAAAATACAAAAAATATATGTCGTAACAATTCCGCCTAATTTTCCTGCTAAGCTGACGTGACGTCACAAACTCCACGCAGCCAAACCGGAAGAATTTTTGACGCGTTTCGCTTCTACACGAAGCATCCTCAAAAGGTCTTGTTTCTACGAGCGCACGATCGAAATACCGTTTTAGCTAAAAAAAACATTCCAATATCCTATTAAATCTTTCTTAATACCTCTCCTTTTTCACGGCAACAAATTGTGCGATGAATCGCACCCTTACAAATCACAATAATCCTAGAATTAACCATATTAATCTATCATCACTATTCTACATTTTTTTTTAATAAATAATAAATATATATTTAGATCAAAGAATTATCTAACTATCAAATTTAACTATCAAATAAATTCCTCACATTTCATATTCTCATCAACCCGTAGTATCACAAATAACAAAAACTAAACTTTTGTTATAAACTGATAAGCAAATGATAATCCCAAAATTAATGATAAATTGAATTTCAACTACCTAAGTAAACTTTTAAATAAATTCTGGCAAAATCCCGATTAAATCCTGGTAAAATCCCCTTACTAATCTATTTTTTCTTAACTACTAAAATCCTGGTCACGGCACCAAATTGTACCCGCCCCAGGCCCTTACTAATTTTTTAATTTTTTAACAAATTGTAAAAACCCCAAAAATTTGAAATTCCAAATATAATCATTTTAAATTAAATAATAATTAATAAAGAAACATTAAAACTTAAAACTAAAACAACCACCTAACTTAAACTAACTTGAACTGATCCCGAAAACTGATCCTAAAAATGATCCTATTTTTGCTTCAACTTAACGATCGTGCTTGACTTAAAATTCTGATCCCAAATTTTCAAATTACTAAAGAAGCCTATAGTAACATGCAAATAGTTTTCTTTAATCTAAAATTATTGTGATTTGAAATATGGCATGTGAATCGTCTAGTATAGTGGTAGGACCTTAAGAAGTGACCTATTGTAGTAATCCACTTTCTTTTAAGGTAATTAAGAAAGAACTTGTCTAACCTAACAGATAATACTCCTGAATAGTATCTCCTTAACCTAAAATTTTAATCTATCAAATTAAAATGTATATTATTAAAATGAGAATGATAAAGATATCTATATGAACCTATATACTAGTTTTTATACTATAGTATTTTTATAGTAAAATAATTGCAATTCAATCTAATATAATTTAGAATATTATTTGTTCATTTGATGATGTAAAGGAATAGAATTTGAATGTATTATTAGAATAATGTAGATATTCTGAATTAGTGAACATAGAATAACACCTCATAAAATATTGGAATTAGGTATTTAAGACCAATAGTAAATTATTAGGGAACCTGAAGTCTAAAACTAGGTAAATCATTGTAAGAGATGTTACATAAGAGATAAATGTATTATATTTCTAAACCATAATTTCAGGAAAAGCAATTATAAGTGAAGTACCAATACGGTATTAAATCGTATAAAATTAATTAAATCGTTAGAGTATTAATTCATTAAACGGCTAAATATTTTTTGTTGGGGAGTAAATAATTGTTTCTTAGAACAAAATAGAAATTACGGGAAATTTAAATGAAAAACAATGAATTTATTATACAAATAGATAAAAGCAGATAAATTAATCCTAAGGTATGAAACTAGAATTTACTTGAATTTTTGTACTCATAATAATATATTGTCATGACTCCTAAGACTTCCTGAGATTTCCTCAAAAATTGCAAAACATATTAAAGCTTAACAATAAGAACCTAAGATGCATAACTGCTTATCTAGTATAGTAAGTGAATTATATTAGAAGATATTTTCTCTAAAGTACCTAACATAGTAACCTAGATCTCTAGGAAACTAAGACTAAACTATATTTTATTATGTTTTGTGAGAGACTGATAAAGGAAATATACTAAAAATGGATAATCAATGAATTACGTAATCACATTATATTTTAGGCGACTTTAATCATTTTTAAGATCTAAATAGGAAAGGAGAGATTAAAATTAATTTAGATTATATACTATAAAATCCGTATTATGTATTTCTAAACGAACTTAAATCTATCGGAAATTATAAAGGAAACTATGAGATATTGACTATTGTATTCTAAAATACAAATTGACAATTTACTTCCTCAACTTATATTCACAGCGTCATATAGTAAACTGGATATTAAAATAAGATTATATTAGAGTAAGAATTGCACAATATTGTTTGATGAAATTTGATTAAGTAAATTGAATTATTAAAATTGGTCTAATTAAAAAAAGTAGAAGAATGGACTAGACTGATAGTTCATAGATTATTTTGACTGACTTCGACACTATTAAATTTTGAAAGTTTAACGTTTATTGGAAGTAAACTGGCAAATAGGCATTTTATAATATATTGTTATTATAAAATTTGATTATTTGATAAGTCACAACTTTGATATTTAGATGGATCCATCGTATATTAGTTAGCAGTTTTAAGGAAAAGTTCAAATGCTGAAGTGCCAGGGACTTGCAACCCCTGGAGTACGTTTCAGAAGGCCTTCTTTACGGCGCACGACGCCAATGCTCATCGGTTCACTTAGGTAAAGCCTTCTCCTTTAACCAAATACTGCTTAACTTCCTAATTTGAACACATTATTGGATAATTCATAATATCCATATAATGAGTGTCATTGATTGATTATTTCTCAATTTACTTTTACATATTTCGTACACGACATCATGTCTAATTAGTTAATATCATTGATATGATACCTTTCGGTTTGAAATAGAATGTTATTTAAAGTATTGTGGTACAATCCATATTATTATTTGATTTCAATTAAAAATTTGGTTATATATTTTAGGACTTACTTTGCCTAAGTTTTGTAAAATCACGTGTTTGTGATATCAAAAGTGAATTATATTTATACTCTGACTCAAGTACTCAAATATGAATATATAAAGTTTAGAGGAGTTATTTATATTCCCTCTGATTTTCTCATGTCGAATATAACATCTTTCATCCTTACAGCAGAAAGACTTATTGAAGTTGTGGTCGCATTTGCACCAATATTCAACAATGTATCATCATGGTTGAATATAATTTATATTTCATATTGTTGTTTACATATATACGAGGACTTACATGCCTCATTCTTGTCGTAAAGGTGTCAATCCATATTGGTTGAACAAACTTAAAGCATTCGTTATATCAACTTAAATACTTGAGTAGAATAATCATACACATTTATAAGTTAGTTTAGACAAAATAAATTTTCTGGAACAATATTCAGAAAACATTGGGGTAGGATTAGGACACAAAATCAATATAATTTACTATTGCAGTAGATTAGAACTGATAGACCCAAGAATACTAGTGTATACTAGTTGAATAGTGTATCAATCCCGTAAATTTTATAATACTCAAATAATTCAATATAAACTTACGTACATAAATTTTCTCCACATAATTTTTATGCTCTCCATAAATCGTTTTTCTAGTATGATTTCTTTCTAGTATCTTCTAATAGTAGGCAAATCATACCTATGTCTTATATTTTAGATTTAAGCGAAAATTACTTTAAAAAATACTATGAGGATTTCAATGTTTCATGTCATTTTGTATTCTTGACAGATCCTCTCAACATTTTCAAACTATTCTATGCTTCTTTCTTTTTAAACATAAAATGAGGTCACAATCTCATTCCAGATTTAAGACATCAAAAAGGTTAGCATACACAAATATTGACTATAAAAATTTCTTACTTAGGATGAATAATTTATTTCTGATCTTTAGGTTCTGTACCACATTCAATTATATTATTAGTATTTAGTGACGGAACTTCCTACTCAAGGTATGTTCCGTTACAATAGTAATGGTTTCACGTATGGTGGTATAACAACAAAACAATTAAAATTACTCTACACTGTAGAATTTACCCGCGTTATAAGTCATATCTTTGCCTAGACATATTAGAGAAAAAATACTAAAAAAACTTATATCGAAGATAAAATACCTTCGCAATGGAATACTATGGTTTTCGGATATGAAAAAAACTTTAATATACTCAATATTTTCTCTCAACCTTTTGTCTTAAACACATACTTAAATATGGTTAAGACAAAGCCCACACTTCCTTTATTTATGGATAAGCCAAAAAATATTTTGATCATGTTGAACTTTCTCATAATAAACTAGAGGTATACTGTGATAGAGAAACTGCAAACCACTTTTTTTCGGGAGATAAAAGGAAATACACTTATCCATTCAAAAGACACGCATTATGTAGGTAACCTACCTACTAGTAAGTAAATTTATTTTATAGTCTTACCTTTCAGAGTTTCCAGGTAATCTAAAAAAAGTTATCTCTGGATGCTTTATTGACGAATTCATGCAACCAAAAACAGCACAATATATCCTATTCGTCATATTAAATATGTAGGTAAATGAACTTATAGATAGATACTTAGATAGAAACACTTTATTTGCATACCATGAAAAAAAATTACAGAATTTTTTTTGTTAAAGAAAATTACACACCGTCCATTCGTCACCACAGATTAAGTATATGTAGCTAGCTATTCGTCACTGAGACGCAGTCGCGACTGACTGCGGGCTGAGATCGAGGCGCGTAGGTATAACTCGCGTTTCGTCCGTTTCTATGAAGTTGAAATACTGTATAGATAACATTACCGTGACTCTCTTAGGAATCATAAATCAAAGTAATGATAATAAAAAAAAACCCAATGCAAAATATTGGAGTGTTTAAACCATAGGCTTAGGATTATTTCGCTAGTTTAAACTTTTAAAAGTTTGATTAAATCAAACTTTTAAAAGTTAATTTTATAACATGCCATTAAAATACACAAATATACGCCATCTGTCGACAAAGTGAAGAATCAACTTACGAACAGTTACCTTGACAGAGCACCTCATGGTAAGCTTCTTTATGATACTAACAGGTGGCGCTATTCTTAACAAAGTTTTTTTTTTTAATTTTATATGGACTCGTATGATTTGGATGTTTGCACAAAAGTAGACAATCAAGGGTTTAAAAAAATTCTAAAGTCTTGTAAAATTCGTTGCTAAAGCATATTGTCCACAGAATACTAATTATCCCACCTCATACAATGAGCGATAAGCAAGTAGAGCTAGAAACTAAAAAAGAGTTGGCGATCAGCGTGTGTATTTAAAAAGTTGAGTACATTTAAATTAAACAGTGAGAACCACGATTATAACACTAGGAATAAAGATAAAATAGCGGTGCGAGATTTTATGTTAGCAAAGATAAATAAAAGGTTCTTCTAAGGTAATCGTGTGCGGCTTTATAATAAAGTTCCCAAAAATATTACAACGGTCACAGAAGGAAACTTCAAGTTTTTTATTTTTGATTAAGAAATCTTACTATACAGTTTGTGAATACTTATACGACGAAAATGCTTGGACTGGTTCGCCTCCACCAAGCCTGTCACCTACGTAATGTAAACAAATATTGTAATCATTTTACTATACAATGTAACACATTACAATAACAATATGGAAAGACGTTTAAAACAATGGCTAGTAGTAAAGAGTTTCTTTTCTCAAAAAAGAGGTTCTGCTCGCAGGGGCTTAGGTTTTTTTTGCTGAACGTGGCAGTACCATGTAGAATATTTCATTGTTAAAACTTGTAATTGACCTTCATAAGAGCGTCATAGACGCATTAGTAAATTGAATAAATGATTTTGACTTTGACTTTGTATGTATTCTCATACTTTTGTCGCTTGGCTGTAAAAGAGATCTAACCCGCTCAGGACGGCCCACAAGTACATACTAGTGAGCAAGGGTATCTCAACCAAGCGAGTGTTAGTTTAATAAATAAAAGGTCAAAGTCAAAACCATTTTTTAAATTTAGGCGTCTTCGACGCTCTAATGAAATTTTAATATTGAAATATTCTAATTTTACTGCCACGTTCAGCAAACAAAGTTGTATAGAGCCACTGCGAGAAGAACGGGCAACAAACTCGGGGCCATTCTTTTAAACATCTTTTAACAATGTGTAACTTACTTTCTAAATACATTATATTTACACTTTTACTGGTTCATCAACCATTAATTAATATTATTACAATTATAATTCAATATAATTTATAACAACTGTCAAAACCCTTTTAACAAACCATTTTAAGAACCATTACATATAAACAAGGTTAGTCCAGTAATATCATAAAAGAGGATAATAAATAACTTAACTTTCACACCATCTTGATCGGGCAGCACTTAGTCGTTAAAGACTACTTTGAAAATATATTTTGACACCACTGTGAGATGTGAGTTGTTCACTCTGAGCTTGCTTAAAGACGACTGACTTAGTGGGCAGAGCCCCTTTCAAATAACAACTTCGGCAGTCAATATCAATACTTTTATATAATTACAATTTTGGTTTCCTATTAAATTATTTGATTAGAATGTGCTTATAAATAACTATTTTAATTATATAAATCCTATTATTGATTTTATACAATTATAATATATAATTAATATGACTAACGTCAAATCAAGTACTCTTATTTTAAATCTTAAATAAATGCACAATGGTTCAACATGATACAAATACTTATTAATCGTTCCTTGCAAGTCCTATTTTATTCAACATCTTAAAATTTAAACAAAGGACATTGCCTAAAACGTAAATCTAACGACACAATATTTACCTATGCTATCACGGCCATACTGACAAGTACTTCGCTCTCGAAGTACCACAACTTCATATTCAAAATGTTGGTATCAATACTACTGGATTAACAATGTGCTTATAAATTTGATAATAAGACCTGAGCTTGAACAAGCTGAGACCATGTGACCTATACATTGTTTCAGATATTAATTGACTGGATATATTGTTTTCTAAATCTGATGCTCTAATCTGATCGGATTAATAATTATCTCCGCGTAATTTTTTACTCTCAACAGTCTTTATGTTGCATAAATGTAAAAACGGAATGACATAGTGCGAACTTTACCATGCCTGCTTATCTCAATTGTTTGTTAACTTTTAGTTTCATTAAAATTGTCAAATGATCTCATTGAAATAAATTTTATTTTGAATATTTTTGGAATTGTTGCTGGTATGATGTTATTCTTGCTTTTATCTAGCTAATTCATTTAAACTTCCATATTACTATGTCATCCCATGTTTAAATGCCCTATTAAAACACAAGCATGTGCATTTAGCTACTACTAGTTGGTATTTAAGCAATGTTGAGTCCGTAGGTACGTACATCTTTAAACGGTCTATGTCAAATCTTTCAGTCAATACTTTGGGCGCCCAAGATACAGGCACAGCCTAGTTTGGGGCCCACGGGTACATATCTTTAATTTTTATCAGGACTATTTAACATAAATATTAAAAAATACTTTAACTAACATAGATATTAAATTAAATTAAACACAACTATGTACAAAGATTCATTATATGTCAATAGTTTTATGATTAATAAAGTTATTATTATTATTATTTATTATTATAAAAGTGATTGATATGAAGTTTTTTTTTTTGTTGTTGTTGTTTGAAAGTGTTTTATTTTATTAGGTTACTTATATATTTTATACTTTTATCAATTGCCTAGACATACTTGACTCCCTCCACCCGCTGCTAGTGGGAAAAGTCAGTACCAAGCAATTAATTGACCAGCAGAAAGTATTTTATTACATTTTATACTTTTATCAATTGCCTAGACATACTTGACTCCCTCCACCCGCTGCTAGTGGGATAAGCCAGTAAGAATTAAAAGCAATTAATCGACCAGCGGAAAGTATTTTTTATTTTTTTTATTAAGTAATACATTTTATTTATTTTATCAATCACTTTTAAACAAAAAGCATCTTCAAATCATAAATATCAAATAATACAACCAATATAATATATAATACATACAAATAATTAAAATCTTAAGGCGTAAGGATATTTCCAGCAACCACGTTTTCTTCGATTAATTCACCTAGCCAATATCTTAACTTCTCTTTGGCTATAGTCATGTTATGTTCCGTAGATTATCCGTACCTCTCAAAGCAAAGTCCATCGTTTGTCAGAATAGATAAAATTTCATAACGTTGTTGTATTAATCATTTGTTGGACTTTCTACTATTCGCTCGGCCAGCCTGACGAAAGTCATGTGACATGCTAACACAACATTGTGTTCAGCATTTCAAATACCGTGTAGAGGTAATCCTTGGAGTACTTATAAGTTAAATTGTGATGAACTTGCAATTGTCTAAAAAGAGACTGAATTTGGTTAGAGTTAAAATTTGTGCCTCGGTCGGTAATTACTAGCGAATGTTACTCGGAGTTGTACGTGCTTTATAAAAGCACACTAAGTCAGTGCGGCCACCGTTTTTACAGATACCGCAAAACACTGATACTGAAGTTTTAGTTCTTAAAACCAGTTTGCTGAACTTCATTTTGAAAACATTATGATGCAATATAACCTATCTTTCCACACGTAAAAACTTTTTCTCAATATAATATATCTACTTTGGGATGCCTTTGTATTTGAGAGGATCGGTGATATCTTTAGAAACGCTAATCTCAATAGGACGCTTTTCATATTATTTTTAACTTAAATTCACGTTGCTGTTGAAAGATGCCACTCTAACGTTTATATCAGTAACACTACTACTACAGACTAGTACGATCAATTGGTTTTCAGTTCATACTTGAAAATAAATTAATTAAATCGTTTTGAAATTGTTTTCCAAGATCGTTAATAAAGCAGCCCTTTACAGGGCCTTACCAGTTTTAATAACAGTTTCAACGCTGCTCCGTCCAACTTCCTCAGAGAGAACCTCAATGTTTATGTACCAACTTTCTGCACCATTGTCGCTTGTTGGCGGTGCCACGTCGTTGGTTGAGACAGCATCGCGGAGGCCCTCTAGGATGGCTGGATCCATTCTGAAACTGACAAGAATTGTATCAGGAAAAATTCTAAACGGCCAATCCCACATCTGATGTTAGTTTAATAAATAAAAGGTCAAAGTCAAAGTCAAAACCATTCATTAAATTTAGGCGTCTTCGACGCTCTAATGAAATTTTAATATTGAAATATTCTAATTTTACTGCCACGTTCAGCAAACAAAGTTGTATAGAGCCACTGCGAGAAGAACGGGCAACAAACTCGGGGCCATTCTTTTAAACATCTTTTAACAATGTGTAACTTACTTTCTAAATACATTATATTTACACTTTTACTGGTTCATCAACTATTAATTAACATTATTACAATTATAATTCAATATAATTTATAACAACTGTCAAAACCCTTTTAAAAAACCATTTTAAGAACCATTACATATAAACAAGGTTAGTCCAGTAATATCATAAAAGAGGATAATTAATTACTTAACTTTCACACCATCTTGATCGGGCAGCACTTCGTCGTTAAAGACTACTTTGAAAATATATTTTGACACCACTGTGAGATGTGAGTTGTTCACTCTGAGCTTGCTTAAAGACGACTGACTTGGTGGGCAGAGCCCCTTTCAAATAACAACTTCGGCAGTCAATATCAATACTTTTATATAATTACAATTTTGGTTTCCTATTAAATTATTTGATTAGAATGTGCTTATAAATAACTATTTTAAGTATATAAATCCTCCTATTATTGATTTTATATATTTATAATATATTTAATACGACTAACGTCAAATCAAGTACTCTTATTTGAAATCTTAAATAAATGCACAATGGTTCAACATGATATAAATACTTATTAATCGTTCCTTGCAAGTCCTATTTTATTACTTTTCTCTATGAGTAAGGTGGTGGATACTTTACATTATAAGGTTTTATATATATACATGTAAAATAATAAATAACTTTGGTATGTATTGTATTATTTTCTTACAGTGGTGCAGGGGATGTTGTAGAATCGATAACGGAATGTGTTCACAAAAAGTCTGTACTATTGCTTAAGTTGTGGCACGTTAGCTTGGAGAATAAAAGCAAGGACAACCGCGGTCTACGAACACGGTGCTCTATTCACACACACACGCACAATTGCTACGCGAAGTCAAGGAACAGCTATACTAGGCACAATAGACAGCTGTTTTGTCATAGTCAAAGTCAAAATCATTTATTCAATTTAGGCGTCTACGACGCTCTTATGAAGGTCAATTACAAATTTTAATATTGAAATATACTACATTGTACTGCCACGTTCAGCAAACAAAAATTATAGAGCCACTGCGAGAAGAACGGGCAAGAAACTCGGGGCCATTCTTTTAAACGTTTTTTAACAATGTGTTAAGTACATACTATATAGTAAAATTATTACAATACTTAATTTACATTACGTAGGTGTTAGGCGCTAGCTTGGCAGAGGCGAACCAGTCCAAGCATTTTTGTCGTTTAAGTAATCACAAACTGTGTAGTAAGATCTCTTTATCAAAATGTTTTTCACGTGCAACTTGAATGTTCTTTCTGTGAGCGTTGTAATATGTTTGGGCAATTTATTATAAAACCGCACACAATGGCCTAAGAAGGACCTTTTATTTGTCTTTGCTAATCTAAAACCTGGCACCGCTATTTTATCTTTATTCCTAGTGTTATAATCGTGATTGTCACTGTTGGATTTAAATTTGCTCAAATTTTTACGAACATACATAATATTTTCAAATATATACAGACTTGGTAAAGTTAAAATATCAATTTCTTTAAAAAGATCTCTCAGGGATTCCCTAGGATCCATTTCATATATGGCTCGAATTGCACGCTTTTGTAAGATAAAGATTGTCTCTATCTCAGCAGCAGCTCCCCACAGCAATATACCATAAGACATAATACTGTGGAAGTACGCGAAATAAACTAGCCGTGCAGTAGCTACGTCTGTTAGCTGTCTTATCTTACGAACTGCATATGCAGCAGAACTAAGTCTTCCAGATAGATCATGTAAATGTGGATTCCACTGTAAAGTTGAATCCATTTTAATTCCCAGGAAGACTGTCGCATTGTCAAAAGAGAGTTTTTCTAGGCCAAGCTTAATGTTTGGTTCCACATAAGTAACATTTGGTAAAGAAAACTTTAAACATTTGGTCTTTTTTGAATTTAAGAGAAGATTATTAGCCGCGAACCACTTAGAGATCATAGATAACACATTATTTACATTTACTATCCCTCCTATCTACTTTAAAAATTAGGGAGGTATCATCTGTGAATAAAACTATATCGCAGAAATTTTTAACCATGCAAGGCAGATCATTTATATATGCTAGAAACAGAAAAGGTCCTAAAATTGATCCTTGCGGTACTCCTATTCTTACCAAAGACCCGGAAGAAGTATTGCCATTTATTCTAACCTTCTGTAGCCTGTCTGACAGATATGACTTTATAAGATCCAGAGCTTTTCCACGAATACCATAATGTGAAAGTTTTCGAATCAGAGTGCGGTGCTCTACACAGTCAAATGCCTTAGAAAGGTCACAGAATACGGCAATAGCATCCTGTGAACTCTCCCAGGCTTCAAGTATATGTGACATCAATTGAGCACCTGCATCTGTTGTGGATCTGCTCTTTGTGAAACCAAACTGATTCTCATTCAATATATTATGCTCATTAAAATGGGATAGAAGTTGCTTGAGCATAATTTTTTCGAATACTTTACTCAGAACAGGTAAGATAGAAATAGGTCTGTAATTGCAAGGGTCAGATGTAGCCCCCGACTTCAAAATTGGTGTGATTTTACTTTGTTTCATTAAGTCGGGGAAGTTTCCTTTATCAATACAAAGATTGAATATTGTTTTTAAATATGGTGCAATAATGCATATTATAGACTCTGCCACTTTAACTGACATACCCCACAAGTCTTCGGTGCTCTTAATATTTAAATTTTTAAATGTCTTTGTGTACCTATTCTGCCTAGTCGGTCTTTGGCGGCTTGCGACAAAAGAACGTGCGACGCGGTTTCACACAATACGGCATTTCTAAGTAGCGGCAACACAATACAGTACGTATTTACGTAAACTTGAAATTAAGAAGAATGTAGGTAAGTAAATTTTTTATCTCTTAGAAGAGTTTAATCGATTGGCGATTATGTAAAGCATTCGGCAGTCTAGCTAGATTGGCCGGTAAGGCCTTCGCGTTCGTCAGAATAGGTACGTGAAACAGCTTCATCTGGAGAAACAAAAGTTCACTATGGCAAAACAGCTGTGTGTAGTGATAGCGTCTAATTGACATCGGATAGCGTTCGTACGTGTGAGAATGGAGTAAACCGCGGTTCTCGCTATCATACTAAAAGGCAACGCGGCGCGCTTAGAAAATAGTTATACTGATTTTTTGTATGTGAAAATTAAACATGAGTGGAACACATTCCGTTATCGATTCTACACCATCCCCCGCAGTATTGTTGATGAATTAATATCCAACTTATATATACATGTAAAATAATAAATAACTTTGGTATGTATTGTATTATTTTCTTACAGTGGTGCATACAT
The DNA here is from genome assembly GCA_963854805.1 of Plagodis dolabraria. NCBI lineage: Eukaryota > Metazoa > Arthropoda > Insecta > Lepidoptera > Geometridae > Plagodis > Plagodis dolabraria. Next base: position 18,011,573 of record OY978467.1, on the reverse strand, counting down.
TTTCATCTGAAGGTGATGCGAACTGAGATGAACACTGTATCCGTTATAGGATAGCCGTGCCTCGTGCTTGTTCCGGCACAATACTATTTGTTTTTGTTCCACAGATACATATAACTTTTTGGAAAGTTACAAAATGTGTTGGAGTTACTTTACGGAAATTTAAAATTAATACTGACAAATAATCACAAAATATTTTCAGATAACAATGAATTTATGTTTGAAACATTGAGACACATAATATACAGCGATATTAACACAGATAATGGAATAAAATAAATAAATTTTATTTTCATCTATTTCTAAAATATGAATTCTATAAAATAAAATAATTGTTTTATATTTATTATTTTTAGCTCTCATTGACCAACCGAGAGCGAAGCGCGAGCGAATTATCACTAATTTCAAAATTGTGATCTGAAAAAATATAATATAATAGTTTTTGTTGTATGTAATACAAAATGTATTTTATAAAATGTCATTCGTTTTTAAAAAAAACTGCCCTTAATTACGAGAAATTGTGGCCTTAAAAAAACAACGGGGATTTTTAACTTTTTTGAGTTTGATTCTCCAATAGATTTTCAATTCCAATAGATCAAATAAGAATTTCCTAAACCCAATGTTTTCTCAAAACTGTACAAAATTTAATGTTGGTGTTACTGCCAAAGAAAAGAAGTAATCATTTCTAAGTTAGTCCAACTTATACAAGGAAACAGGAGGGGCTTCTGGCACAATTACCAACTTATACGAGGAAACAGGAGGGGCTTCTGGCACAATTACCAACTTACACAAGGAAACAGGAGGGGCTTCTGGCACAATTACCAACTTATACAAGGAAACAGTAGGGGCTTCTGGCACAATTACCAACTTATACAAGGAAACAGGAGGGGCTTCTGGCCCAATTACCAACTTCTAGCACCCTTTCAAGATGATTTGATAAACGAAAACTAAAGGGCCTTATTAAACTGATGATAAATAGGGTATAAAATACTTAAATATGGGTACCTAAAGTTCCTACATCTGATTATTTTTGTTGCTATTAAGTCAAACTGCTATGCTCTCAGAAGTCAATTACCGATAATAAAACTATCATTAATTACTGTCAAATCAAAACCAATGCCTTTAAAAAGAAGTAAGTATTTAAAGGTATAGACATCTCTGAGGTATTTAAGTAAACCTTCTCAGCACTGAGCTTAGAAATAATATTATACTGTGTAACAGTAGATATGATTGAGCTATTTGTCCAATCAAAAAGTGAAGTGCCATTTAAGTGTAATGTAATATTTAAGATATGGTTCGACGCTAATAATCTTCTCTTACATTAAAAAAATACCAAATGTTTAAAGTTTTCGTTACCAAATGTACCTATATATAAATGTATGTTGAACTAAACATCAAGCTTGACCTAGATAAACTCTCTATTGACATTGCGAAAGTCTTCTTGTGAATCAAAATGGATTCAACTTTACAGTGGGATCCCCATATATAGTTCATAGTTATTTATTGGTAAATAATTTACATGTCATATATGGTTACAATTACAAAATACATCTTAACAGAAATAGGGACAGGTATACAATTGTATAACGTCAAATTTCATACATTAAAATAAATTATACAATATGTATTGTCAATTACCTAAAGAGCTATCACATTATCAGAATAAGATGTTAAAAAAAATACTTCATTATTATAATTAGTTAGATATTAAAATTCATTAAGTAATTGAAAAATCATGAGAATATAAATAGAAAATACAATAAATTAAATTATATTTAAATGTTACGTAGATGTACAGTGATTTCTTCTTTGAAATCCAACTCATAAGGAGCTTGTTCTATAGGCCATTTTCTCAAGCCATTCTTAAAAGATTTCGTCGTACTAGAATTCCGTACAGCCTCTGGTAGTCTATTATATATAGATAGCCATTGTATGCACTAGCCTCGATAAATGATCTATCTGGAAGACCTAGTTCTGCTGCATATGTTGTCCGTAAGATAAGACAATTAACGGATGTAGCTTCTGCTCAAATAGTTTACGCGTACTTCCACAGTATTACGCCTTATGGTGTATTGCTGTGCTGTGGAGAAAGAGACAATCTTCATCTTACAAAAGCGTGCAATTCGAGCCATATATAAAATATAATATGGACCCTAGGGAATATCAAAGAGATATTTTTAAAGAAATTGATATTTTAACTTTACCGCGAAAAGAATAATTACACAACTAAAATTCCGAACATATTACAAGGCTAACAAAAGTGAAATTCAAGTTGCAGGTGAAAAACATTTTGACTAACCCTTAATTTACCTGGTGAATATATATTACATTATTTACCTCATGGAGTCCATGAGACTCCTTTTTACAATTATTGATTTTGTACAAAATAAAAACAAAGTTTGTACTCCAAAAAGGTATATTATACTTAGGAACATTATACTAACGGGATGTTAATATTTAGTTTGTCGTATCGTGAAGTACTTATATGTTGTTTTTTAGAGCAATACTTACGACAAATACTTATGTTATCTAGATGTCCTGGATAGTCAGCGGGCAGCAGCGAGGACCTTGTGACCAGGCCGTCTTATGTGCTGATGGTGGCTAGTACCTATTATAAAGGGAATGCTTCGCTGAGGGGCACGACTGAAGGAAACTAGTTTTATAATTTACAACACATTATTTATTGGAGAAAGCAAAGTTATACTGTCTATACCTATCTTATTACGTCGAACACTGCTGCTTATTCCTACGCGCGGGGAAAGTACGGGATTTTATCGCGCACATGGGGGTTTGAGTTTGATGTTTAGGTACCTTTGGTTGTGAGGTATGGAGCTCCTGTCCTTTATATATGCCGATCGTCATTTCCCAAAAATATGTCCTCATCTGCTCCGTTTAATCGTTCATGGATTCGTGTCACCTCGTGGCGGCCATTTTGGTGGGACGCGTCCGTTCCTCTAAGTCCAGCGAAGGAAGCTGCGTGGCGTCAACAACACCCGTTTCCTCAATGCATCTTAAATGTTCCTTGAATATTATTGGTATGAAGATTTATCTTCAAGCTGCCTTGACTTGGCATTTAATTTCTGGAACGCGAAATTTGTACGCACGTACTGTCAGTGCAACTGGTAGCGAGGTCTCTCCCTGTCATCAGCGGATGAGGGGTATATATACCAGCTTGCGGGAGGCAGGGTAACATCCATTAGTTTGATCTTTCTTCTCGCTTGCTCGTATGTGCTACCTCTTTCCTTTTTCATAACCTCACTTTATTATTGAGTATTATTTTTAATATTTAATTCTAAAGCCTAATCTGAGTATACAATTTCAAAGAGGAAAATGCCAATGCTAATCTATTAAATTTTCATATACATAGGCCTTGTAATAATAACAATTATCATCACGTGTTCGACCCAGCTTTTTAAATGACGAAAACTTTTAAATGAGGATTATTCTTAAATAAATTTATATTGTTACCTGACCAGGAACAGGTGTTAAATAGGATTTCATAATGAGCCTGGACGGTATAAATGGAATATCTTGAAAACCAGAGATTGTTTCCAATTTCATTGACAAAACTTCTTATTGTTCTTAAATGGTTAATAATCTGTTAGACACGCAATAATTATATATTAGGGGTAATCACAGGTTATTCATAGATCGCCTCGTGATCTTTTCCAGCTTCGAGAATGCCGGGAAAAGCAGGACTTTATTACTAAACATAATTTTAGATTCTTTTTTTTACTTTTTTTGAGCAACATATTTCGCGGCGACAATCCATCGCATTTCTATCAGGCGCTTGTGGGATCTCAGACCATTCTTCACATTCAAAACGTTAGAATATCTTTGCCGTGACCTTCTCTCAATATTTCCAACTAATTGAAACATACCAGGCTTGATCTTTCATACGTAGATTTAGCAAATAAAACATTTAGGAGGCTTCCATTTATTTATATTTGAATACATCTCTCGGATTTACCTAGGTTTGAGGTGCTGTTTAAATATTATAATGCTTTGCCTGCCTGTTTATTTAGGCGTTCTTACCACCGATTACATAATTCTTATTGGAAATATAATGCAATAAGATAATAACACTACAAGTTATAGGGAAGTAATAATCTTTTTACAATAGAATTTAATCGTTTACAATAGAAATTAAATATAGACTAAAAATATGTTAACAAAAATGAATACCATTTTCTTTCTGTTTACTAAAGTAGAATTATAAATTATTTATCACTTTTTTCTATAAAATCCACTAAAACATATAATCATCATTTTATAAATAAATAAAAAATGGCACATCATTTAGCTATATTTCATATATAATGTTGTGATCGTCGGTTATCACTTACCACCAGGTGAGCCGTCTGCTCGTTTGCCCTATCATAACATAAAAACGAAGAAAGCAATTCGTTTGGTACTATGTCGAATTGTGATCCACCTTGCCGCTCTTACCGAAATACCCAACGACTCTGAAATACCGAGGTATTTGTAGGTCTCGACTTCGGAGAGAGATTTGAAAGTCATTGTCTCAGAAACCTGTAAATTTGGAGAATTTACAACTTTCCCCTGCTGTACATGCAAGACCGCACACTTATCTACACCAAACTCCATCCTAATGGCATTGCTGAAAACCTGTGTAGTTTTTAGCAGCTCCATCAAGTCTTGGCGTTTCGGAGTAAACAGCTTCAGATCGTCCATGTACAGCAGATGACTAATGACCTCACCTCCTCTACGGAGCCGAAAACCTAGCCCTGAATCCTTCAGCAAAGTGCTGAGAGGATTTAGCGCTAGGCAAAACCACAATGGACTCAGACTGTCACCCTGGAAGATGCCCCGCTCAATCCTTATAAAGTCCTGCGGGCCAGAGGGGGTGTCGCTACCACCTGGTTGACGAAGGACTGTGGTCCACTGACTCATACATGCAGCTAAAAAGGATTTCAGAGTTGCATCAATTTTATACAACTCTAATATCCTTTCTAGCCACGAATGAGGCACCGAATCATAGGCCTTCTTATAGTCAATCCAGGCAACAGAGAGAGTGGTCATGTCTATGAGGAGGAGCTCCTTAGTACCACGGGACCCAACCCTACATCCATTCTGAGCGGGGCCCAAAACATTGTTCGCAATAATGTGCGTGTTAATTTTTGTAGTCAGAATGGATGTAAGGAGCTTGTATATGGTAGGTAAGCACGTGATGGGTCTATAGTTTTTCGGATCCGTGGTACTACCGGACTTGTGGAGCAGAAAGGTGACACCGGTGGTCATGAAACGGGGAAGAGAACCAAGTTCGAGGGCTTCTTGAAATTGTGTTGCCAATCGGTCGTGTGAGCATCGAATCCATTTTATCGAGAAGTTGTGCAATCCGTCTGGGCCAGGACTTTTCCAGTTCTGGGCCGTACGAATTGCACAACTAACATCTACGGGGTCTATATTAACAGACCCCATGGATTCGATAGACTCACATTCCCGCTGGATAACACGAATCCAATCACCCTCTGTATGTTATTATATTATTATTTTATTATTATCACGACATTTATTTAATTACATAATTTTAAATTTTTTACAACATTCATATATAAAAAATAAATATTATAAAAAACTTAAAACTAGGATGCCGCCAGCAGCGGGGCAGGGCCCAAGCTACCAGCGGTTAGGACTGCAGAGAGAGGAACCTTCGGACAATGCGTGTGGTATCGAGTATCACTGCCTTCTGCATCTGACCCTTGATCCAACCGTCTAGCGAGAGTCTCTTGAGGTGTTGGTCGAGGCTCTTCGCTATTAGGCCGTTCGCCGAAACGATTATCGGGACAATGATCGTCGAGTCAACATCCCACATGGCGGTTACCTCGTGAGCCAAGTCAAGGTACTTGCTGACTTTGTCCTTCTCGGCCTTCACGAGGTTCTCGTCATGTGGGATGGTGATGTCGACAAGCACTGCCCGGCGCTGGGATCGGTCGACCACCACGATATCAGGCTTATTGCAAACAATAGTCCTGTCCGTGATGATAGAGCGGATAGATCCCAGTAGAGCAATGCACGACCATTCTCGAGAACTGGCGCCGGTGCGTACTGGTAGTACGGCACCTCTGACTCAACAAGGCCGTATTGAAGGGCAAGTTGCTGGTGGATGATCCTGGCCACTTGATTGTGCCTGTGCAAATACTCGCCGTTAGCAAGATGCGAACAACCGGAAATGATATGCCTGAGTGACTCTCCGAGACGGCGGCATGCTCGACAAATGTCGACCGTACCATCCTTCAGGATATATTTCCGATAGTTGTTCGTCATCATTACTTCGTCTGCAATTGCACAGGCAAAACCCTCGGTTTCTCCAAAGAGGTCTCCGAAACGTAGCCAGTTCACCGAAGCGGGTAGGTCCACATCAGGCCCTGTTAGGGCCCGGAAGAACCTCCCGTGCAGCTCCTTGCTTTTCCATACTGCCTTGCGGTCATCGGTGCTCAGCATCGTTGGTTTGTGCCAGTTATCGTTCGCCAAGGAGAGCGGTGTGAGGCTCTTGTCAACCGCCACGACATCGCGATGCATCCCGCACTCGTGGTTACGGAAAAAATCCCTGAGATTGCACACTTCACGGTTATGAAGGGTCTTGGCATTTAAAAAGCCACGACCTCCCCATTTCCGTGGAATGTACAGTCTCATAACTGACGAGCGCGGGTGTAGCATGCGATGCGAAGTGAGCAGTTGACGAACCTTTCTATCCAGGGCGTCCAGCTCAGTCTGCGTCCACCTCAGTATGCCAAAGGAGTATATCAGTAAAGGCATCACCCAACCATTAAAGGCACGTGTCTTGTTGCCACCAGACAAAAGACATTTAAGTACTTTTGTCAGGCGGCAAAAGAAGCGCTCCTTTATCGATTTCCTAATGTCCTCTACCGAAATACCCAACGACTCTGAAATACCGAGGTATTTATAGGTCTCGACTTCGGAGAGAGATTTGAAAGTCATTGTCTCAGAAACTTGTAAATTTGGAGAATTTAAAACTTTCCCCTGCTGTACATGCAAGACTGCACACTTATCTACACCAAACTCCATCCTAATGGCATTGCTAAAAACCTGTGTAGTTTTTAGCAGCTCCATCAAGTCTTGTTATTATTATATTATTATATAATATTATAAATGCGAAAGTAACTCTGTCTGTCTGTTACGCATTCACGCCAAAACTACTGGACCTATTTGAATGAAATTTGGTATGGAAATAGTTTGAGACCCGGGAAAAAACATAGGATGGTTTTTATCCAACTGCGCAAAAAGAGGTTAGTGATTTTGCGCGATAACCGAAGTAGGCGCGGGCGGAGCCGCGCCCGGAAAGCTAGTGAAAAAATAAATGTTATGTGTTTAGAACACTACAATTGCCGTAATAATGGCAGCTCTGGTTGGAGGCTAGAATCCAAAGCCTACTTAGAGCATTAACATTAAATAATTTACAAACATTTCAGCAAATATATTTTTAAGCGACATAATCTGATTCCATATGTATTGTCAACTCTTCATTCTCAGACTTTCTTTTATTTGAAAAGTTTAACTCCGTTTATTCATCGACTAACAAGATGCACATGAGCGTGGCATAGATAGTTGGTTAATAATTAAAAACTGCGTATCGTACTGGGGAGAAATGAGGTTATAACCAGAGAGTTGAAATACAAAAAATTCTTAGGAGGATCTGCATCAGTTGTATTAGCTTGGACTAGAGATATAAAATGTATGTCCTGACTTTATGCACTTTTGAGAGACAGAATTATCTTCTCCAACGATTAATGCACAACAACAAAGGACCCATTTTTTATATGTTTTGACATATAAAAGGTTTAACTATAATTATTAAAAAAAACATGGTTTATCTACACAGCACAGTTTTAAGAATGGGAAAGGTATCACATTATCATCTTGTAACTCCTTTCTGCAAAAATTACAAAGTTCTTTTATTATGGCAGCTCCGGTCGGATTTTATTTTCTCTTGTATCCAGTTGCCAATAAATTAAAAAAAAGACTCTATTATATCCATTTGATAGAATGAGATGGAATTATATTCACTCGTTGCTACCTTCATTATGCACTTTCGTGCGTAATGTTGGCTGCATTATAATAACAATGGGCGGGGCGCTATTCTACTTCAGCGCTCAAACGCTTTATTTTTTATATGTATGGTTAGATGAAGCACGGTAACAACTTGCTTTAAGCGCTCAAAGCGCTAATAACAAGTTGTGTAAACTTTTTGTAGTGTGTAGAATCGGGGCTTACGTTACGTATCGTGTTGGTTGGACGTGCGGACTGGGCGCATAGCGCTGCCCCATTATCTTGATATTGTTCATGGTTTCTTGGAACTCAGTGGTTATTTTTATTCGTTCTGTCGTGAACTTTCGTAATTGTAATACGCTCAAGTTACAAGTTGAAACTGTAAACCTACCAGTGCGTGAAGTCCGCAGATTACCTAGTCTGATTCACATTAATTATGTGAACGGTGACGAACCATTTTAAGTGCCTGATAACACGCCCTCCAGTGACTTTGAAATACCGGATTTTAAGCCGACCCGTGCATAACAAACAAGCATTCCTCGTTTTCACTTATATAAAATCAATAGTGGTGCTTCTAATCCTACCTACACCAATTTGTATTTCAAATGGAGTAAATGTAATGCATATTTAAGATACGCACTAATAATAAATCTATAAACATCTGTAAATTTAATTCGTAAGGTACTGATTTTAATCAAGTCAAACATTATAAAGACTCGTGTGGTTGGCGGTCAATTTTTGAACATAGTTCGGGCCACGTCCGCAAGTTGGCGCTTTTAGTGTTTCTCGAGGTGACGTTGTCGCGCTTGCGACAGGCGACTTGCGTGCGTCGAGACTCGAGCATTCAGTTTGCGCGAACTTCGCGTCGTTGCTGCAAGTTCCAAAACAAGAGTGTAGGGCTTCGCACGAGTCCTCCAAAATAATTAAAATAAAATCTGTGTGTTGTAGTGCGTGTCGCAGTGCAGTGTTTGTGGATAATAAAAATAGTGTGGGTGCATTGTGAACGGGCAGAGAGGCCCGAAGAGTGCGCGCAGATCAATACGTGAGGTGTTATGGCGCATCGGACATGAGTCAAGGGGGCTCGAGGAGGCCCTACTCGCGTGGGGGCCCGCGCTGGCACCCGCGATACAAGGAATACTGGGACTACGATCAGAACTATAGGTGAGTCGTCCGCACATGGCAACCTTCGCTGTCAGCTCGGCCTCGGCCAGATTGTGCCACACGCACTGTAGGGCATTCACGAGATTTTTTCGTAGTAAATGTCATGCATGCATAATACAATATGTATGTGTAGGGTGACCGAACGTTTTGCTCATATATCAATTATTCCTAACATCTCATGCTCTATTTACCTAAACAGTGGTATTTATATGAAGTTAAATACTTCGGCTAGTTTAGGATAATTTGTAAATATGATTTGCTTACCATAATAAGGTAAGATACCCATGGTATTTTCATAGATATCTGGTATCCACTTGTATTGAAGGTTTTGTGAAAATTCTCATTCTAGGAGTCGAATAATCAGTGTTAAAGGATAACAGAAAATTACATAATTCAATAATGTGTATAGATATTATGCTATGGTATTTTATCTAGTCTAAGGATATCAGAACAAAACACTCACTTTTTTACAGTTCATGCAGTATTACTTTGATTTTCAATACAATTTAATAGATCCTGAGGTGCTGGTAGGCACTTGCCAACTACAATATACAAATACTAAACCAAATACTATAATCTTTATTCAAATAGGCTCAGCTTTCCATTGACTGCCGTCGAGTTGGGGGTTAATATTTTTTTCACAGAAAGGTTACATTATTACAAGCACACACACAAAGTTGCAAAACCATGAATTGGCTAGTTATTGAGAAAAAAAAATTGAAATGAATTACTTAGCATTCCATGGATTCACCATGCGGGTGCCGGGTCCAAAGCATTGCAGATGAATAGGCTTTTATTTTATCAAAATTTACGTAAATAATTATATTCTGTAATTATTTTAACCATATATTAAAATGGGCAGTGCTTACTGTATTTTATTTTTCATTGAATATTCAGTGCTAAGAAAAATAAAAATGGCCCATAAAGATGTTTTTGAAGAATTAATAAAAGCAATACAATATGGGTATAAAATTGATTAATAAATTATCAATAAAGATTTAATATATTTTATTTTGATAGTACCTACTAAGGTAGATTTCAAATAAAATAGGTTAGGTTTAAATTAAATCAAAGAACCGAATTGATTGACCCTGACTCCACCTGGTATGAGTCTGTCCTACCTCTAGAGTGTTTTTATAAAGCCGGAGGCGCGTAAGGAGAGCGCCTGCGATTTGTTACGCAAGGGCGTAGAGGCTGCTCTTCCCGCAGCGCCGGAGCCATTGCAGTCTCAAAAGAGATACAGCAATCCCTCTGAAAGTCCCCCTATATTTTTCTAAGGGAAAGGAGGACCCTTTCACCCCCTTTTTTAAGCCAACAGAATTAAATTTTTTACCTTAATTTTAATCAATAAAATGAAGAAAAATTTTAAAAAAGTCTAAAATTCTGATTACTTTAACACATGGCCTCTGTGGCGTATTGTCACAATTCTGCCAAGGTCTGTACATGCCAGTGAGAGTTAATATCAAAATAGCATTTTTACTAACCTCTGTTTCATTCAAGTTGAACCTATTGTGGTGACTGAAGCAAGTTATCAGTCATTGCAGATTTTTATATATTTTGCAATGTTATTACCAAAATGATATTTATTTTTAGCAGCAATCCTAAACTGGACCCATTACATAGCTATAGACTCTGCCTATCCTGTACATACGTTTTATGTACAGTGTGACTCCTGAGCTAATGCAATTGACAAGTCTATTTATAAATATTTTCTCCTCATTTTTTTATGCCTGATAGGTTAGCCTTTGACCACTATCTCACCTGATGGTAAGTGATGATGTGGTCGAAGATGTTGTTCAGGCTAACCTAGAGTTACTGGCTCTCAAGGACAGCTGCCGGAACACACCGTTAGGTGCTTGGCGACAGATTTTCAACTTGAGGGTGGTAGCTAGCCAGGCGGACATTCGCAAAGTGCCCTACCACCATTTCAAAGTTACCTAGCCTGGATTATATAATATTGTGACAGTCGGGCATTAACTCAAATGATTAAAAATGTTTCATATTGTAAAATTTACTCCATCCAAGCCAACTACTTACTGTCCATTAGAGCAAGTAATTCTAGATTACCTTGAATAACATCTTAGACCACATCATCAGTTACCATCGGACGAGATTGTGGTCAAAGGGTAGACAATCAGCTTCAAAAAAACCTGCAGCTTACATCATCATCATTATGATATTTATTATTATTTCGCCTCCTCTCTCTGGACTCAGATGGGGATCTGGATGTATACCCATTTCCCCTGCAGATTTTCAAGTGAGAATGGTTATCTTGATTTCTCTTCATGCTGTTACTACTATGCTACTCATTTTATGCGCTCTGTGTAGTCTGGTGTGCATTTCAATATGCTTTCCACTCAACTTTCAAACATCTATGTTAACAAGACACGAGAGAATGGATAAGACTGATTTAGAAGGAAAAGGTTTACCTGACATAGTTACACTAATTGTTAGTTGGCAACATCAAAAGTGTTGGTGCCTTGTTCAAGGAATTTCCTGTGATTCATACATGGGCTGTGAACCATTACCTCTAATATCTTTTTATTTGTATGAGCGAATGCTGTTGGAAGCTAGGTAGTGCCTGACTCGTGAGATGACTGTGCAAGGTTATTTTAGTCTGAATAAATGTAGTTTAACCTGTGCTTTAACTGAATGTTATTGACCTTACATACAGTAGGGAATAATATTATGAGGCAATCTTTTTAGATTCAATGTTATTTTATTGACTATAATTATACAGCAATTGAAATACATGTAATTGTATATATAATATCAATTTAAAAAAAAATTACATTAAAATGAATTATATTTTAGTTTACATGTATACACATATCAATATATAGTTTTTATTTATGTACTGGACAGAGAGACCATAGTCAAATTGTTTTTACCCAACTGCCAAGTTATCTAACCTCTATTTTACCTGTTCAATAAACTATTTAAATAAATACATTACACACATATAGACCTTGTGTGTAGTCTATTTACAATTCTCATCTACATCACTTACCCACAGATAAAAAAGTGGTCAAGGGCTAGCTTAGGGCTAAAAAAATTGCCATGGTCCACAGATGCTTCCTGTTTTTAGAATTATTTAAATAAGCACAACACATGCTAAAAATCAATATTTAAATTATGTCAGCTATAAAAATAATTTGGTATATGTGGGATTTGAACCAGCGAGTACAGATCTCCAGCTTTCCAGGGTGATCCAGCACCTGCCTGAAAACTCATATTTGTCCATCTGTTATAACATCTATTACAAACGTGGATGCCATCTACTGACAGCCCATAGTACTGTTGTGTTTGGGCGCTTCTATAGCTTACGGGTAAAGCAATAGAGCTGGAGACCTGTAGTCGCAGGCTTGATTCTTGCTAGTAGTCAATTATTTTTCAATCTAACAGAATTCCAATCCTCCAGCTTTAATTTAAACTTAGATGTTTTGAAGTCTTGCTGCTTTTTTTGTTACATCCACTAAAGAGACCTTTCAGTCATGATTTATTTTGCAATATTGTTAGGATTGTCCTGTATTCTGCGTTTAAATCTTTTGAAGATATCTTTAAAAGAGTATATGTATTTAATGTTAAATTTTCTTGTGACTGTCCATAGGTCTAGTCTGTTTGTATCATACATAACATTCATGACTTACCAACAAGTTTGCTACTTTTTAAAATCTAGTCTAACTAAACTAATATAATTAAGAAGAAAGATTTGATTGTTTGTTTGTTTGTTTACATTGAATAGGCTCTAAAACTACAGGACCGATTTGAAAAATTCTTTCACCATTATAATCCTACACCATCCATGATGAACATAGGCTATAGAAGATTTAAAAAAAAGTTAAAGATCTATATGAAAACTAGGATAATGTAACACAAAGTGCGAAAAAAATGCCAATAAATATCATTATATGGCTTACGCTGCGGAAATTATTGAAAATAGAGCCAAGTGATGTACCACAACTTTATAGAGGATATCAGTATCTATAAAAAAAGTCTGCAGTACCATATGTCTAACTATTACAGTTATATGTCACAATAACCACTTTTTTATGTGTTTAAATTTATAATTTTTGAAATTTGAAATGTAATGAAAAACATCCAACACACAATTATATCCAACACACAATTAATAATACAATATAGATATGTACACATAACAGAATAACATTTAGGTATGGATTTTCCTAATAAATCGTACAAAGAAATGATGTTGAAAGGGTTTCAGCTCAGCACTGTGCCAATTGGGTAATCAATCAGCGCTGGTTTTCAGCCGCAACCCGAAAGGCAAAAGGACACCAAAAAACATTGGGGTAATTATCGATAATTATCTCTAGGCAAAGAGATATATGTTAGCATAATTAACATTTTAAGAAGTAAAAAATAAAAATTAGTTATTATTTTTATATATTTAAACTAAATAGATACCACATACACTAGACATAATAATACTTACACAACATATTAAAATATATAATAATAGTATATATACATTAAAAAAATAAATATACCTACTCAATAAATACATAGTCATACATTCTTGTCTAATTTTTGTTAAATACGAGTGCGAAGGCGGGACGGACCTCTAGTTTGGTATAACCACGGCCAGGCCAGCTGTGGATCTTACTCGCACTCCTTAGAACCTTATCTTGAATGACTTTTGTGTTTGTTTGAGGAATGCCATCATCAGGAGGTACTCGTAGGTAGGGTAAGATAGATAAGTGATAGTATAGTTAAAAATAAGTGCCTACTTATCTACATTTAGTCTACTGTTTCTACTAAACAGTTGTATTAGGTCATAATCTGTAAAGATGGCTCTTCACATAATAAGGTAGCAACTTTTGGCAGTACAATGTAGAAAATTTAAATATTAAAATTGATTTGTATTTGATTGTAATTGACCTTCATAAGAGCGTCCTATTTTGAACTGGTATTCCCAACACATGTTAATGCCAAAAAGTTTTTTGGTAGAATAGGTGACTTTTGTGTTGCTAACACATGTTAGGCAGCGGCGTGCGGAGCCAGGCGGAGGCGTGCAGAAAAAAAGTCAGAAAACAATCTAACCATATCTATAAATATACAGAGAACAGGCAGGTACTCGTAGATGTAGTATACAATAGAACATGCAGCACTGAGTATTGTATATACTGTGACGTGCGAGCGTCGCGTATCCGCATGCGCCCGCGCCGCTGTCGGGTGTATTTTAGGGCGGAGGGCGATGACCGCGAAGGTCGCTACCTGCCGCCAACCGCCCCGGGTACCGGGGGGACAACACGTCTCTACATCTACGCCAAATTATGTGAGAGCAGAGCACCGTCCTTCATTGTTAGTAAAGACTGGTTATTTAAAGCGTTGACGAGTCCAATGGTTTTTAACCAACTTCATAAAAGGAGGAGGTTCACAATGCGACTGTATATTTTGTCTGTGTGTTATCTCATAACTCTTTACACGGTGTATCGATTTTGATGTTTTTTTTATATTGGAAAGCTGGCGCTTGTCAAGTGTCCCATTTAAATTTGAGTGAGATCTGACGAGTAGTACCTGTTGGAGTTATCCTAATGCGTTAAGTTTGTAGTTGGTATTTTTTGTTAAATCTATTTTTTTATTGCGATTGTGACGAAACAAGCACGAGACCCTCCTGATGTTAAGCGGTAACGCCTGCATATATATAACAGACGCATTTCGTTATACAAGTGACGAACTGAATTACGCCCATACAGATCCATAATACCATCTGATTTATTTTCTGATATTGATTCAGAACGTCCACCGTTGCACAAGGTTTCCGTTATTGAGGGTGCTTTGCCTTGCCGTAGTCCCCACTCTTGGCAGGCGTCTTCGAATTTCAGTAGAAGTTTTGTCAGTTCTTCAGGAAGCGGTGCTTCCCACATTATAGTATTTTTCGCTTAGATACCTCTTACGATACCCACGGGAAGAAAAGGGAGGGTGATATTCTAACCCGGCACCTCACGGGATATTATTTATTTCTTTATGTAAAGATATTATGTATAACACATCTCGAAAATGTTATAAAGGTGTCGTAAGAGGCGACTAATAGTAAAATACGTTAAGGTGGGCAGCAGCGCGTTCTACGGAACTGCTATCTTACACTGCGATTCCCAAGATGCCTGCCAAGCGTAGGGATTATGCCAAATCCCCTTAATGGGAGAGGATATTTTCAGCAGTAGATAATCTTACTAATATAAAGTACAGTAAGATCGAAACGATGACATCCAACGCGCTAGGGTTGCAACAAAGTCTTTTGTTTTGGCCACATTCTCACGACCCGCGCCCCTCTTTATTTAAAGGCATGTTTTAAACTTCTACACTCTACCAATTCTCCTTCTCTGAGGTCATCAATCGTCCCGCTCTGCACAGCCTGTTCGCCTGTGGAACGCACTCCCTGTCACAATTAGAGGCGCCCGATCACTTAAGTTAAATTAATAAACGTATTTAAATCGCAGGCATTACTGCCTCACCACCCTTACACGACTCTTTTTTTTACTGAATGAGGGCATTAGCTTGTCAACAAATATGTAAAGCGAGCTATATAATAATGAACAAGCAACAAACTGTGGTAGAGACGTACTGACTATGGACATATGCAGTGGCGCAAAGCAAAGGGGGTCCTTATTGCGGTGTCGCGTCCAGGAAACAGCTGTTGTACGATAATCGCCGCATAGCTTTGTCGCGTCGCACCTCACGGGAGCGACGACCGCACCGCCGCCCACTAACTACCACGTAAACTGTGCAACATGGCGTACATACTATGTACAGTGTTCACGTAATCTGTGCCCAGGTCGTGTAAAAATACTTTTTTTTTAATTATTGGTAGGTTAGCCTTTGACCACTATCTCACCTGATCGTAAGTGATGATGTGGTTGTAGATGATGTTCAGGCTAACCTAGAATTACTAGCTTTTAAGGACAGCTGCCGGAACACATCGTAAGATGCTTGGCGACAGATTTTCTACTTGAGGGTGGTAGCTAGCCAGGCGGGCATTTAGAAAATGCCCTACCACCATGCTATAACGACGCCATCCTAAGACATCAACCGACACGTGAGACACGCTCACTAGTAATGTCACCAGCGGTCACCCATCCAACTCATGACCGCGGCGGACGTTGTTTAACTTTGCTGATTGGTTCAGAAAGACTAAGCAAACTTCTATTACTTGCTGTACCTACCTATGGATAGGTAGGTACAGCAAGTAATCGAAGTTTGCTCTTTGGTGAGTTGGTTTTTAGGGTACAGTATTGAAAGGACAAAACGGAACCCTATGAGACTCAGGTTTATGTCGATCTGCCCGTACGTGATCCGGCCATAACTTCTATTACAAATTAAAATGCTCCTTTAGGACAGTGATGCCGCGCGTTAGGTCCATGGTTCGAATCCCGCCACGGGCTTGAGCTTTATCGCATGGTAGAAGGGCATTTTGCGAATGTCCGCCTGGCTAGCTACCACCTTCAAGTTGAAAATCTGTCGCCAAGCACCTAAAGGTATGTTCCGGCAGCTGTCTTTAAGAGCCAGTAATTCTAGTTTAAGCCTGTTTACTACCACATCATCACTTACCATCAGGTGAGATTGTGGTCTAAGGCTTGCCTATCAGCCATCCATCAAGTTCCTAATGTAATATTACTAAAACTTATATGTATTTATTTACTAAAGTGTCAGCTAAAAATAAAAAACAATATTCCATTCCAAATAGCCACCTTTGGCTTTTACACAGGCCTTTATTCTGTCTGGCCACGAATCTATCTAGGCCACGGATTTCCGCACTGTGCCCCTCTGAGATCTTTTACGTCGCCGTGTCGCTGAGCAAGCCGTGTCCTCTAAATAAAACTGACCATACTGTGTAGTCTGTCTGGGCTAGGTGAGGGCCACACTTGAGCCCTTATAAAGTCAGGAACGTTGCGTTGGTTCCCAGCCAGGCTTGGGGAGCTCGTGCCTTGTGACCAGGTGCAGAGTCCTGATGGTAAGTTCACGGTGCATCTTTAAAAAGTGGGTTCTTGAGAGGTTTCACAACACGATCCAAGACTGTCTCTTGATACACTTTGGCAAAGTTTTCACTTCTCTTTCACAAAAATGTAGCTTTGTTGTGTTGCCTTGATAAGACGCGCCGGCGCCGCACCACACCATCACTGACGCAGGACGATGACCACGTTGTGCCTCTCCGACCAGTTGAGGAGCTTCTTTACAACTGTGAGACACTTTCAAAACGGAGAATGTCTCAATTCGTCTGTTTTTATGTTTGTTACCTCAGAACTTTTGACTGGGTGAACAGATTTTGATAATTATTTTTTGTTTGAAAGCTGATCGTTTGGTCCCATTTAAATTTCATCAAAATTGGTAGAGCCGTTTTTGAGATACACTCCAATAACTGAAAAATATTCCAATCTTGATGATACGAGTATAGTCGTTGACAGTGAATGACAATCGATCACGTAAGTAGAAAGGGTCACTGAAAGGAGAGCAAAAAGTTTTAACCAAAAAATGGGACTGACTTCAACACTCAAAAGTGTGCAATGACTTGTCGAAGTCGGTACCATGCGCCCAATATTGTGATAATAGGTACTTTTGAACTATACCTAATGGTATTGACTTCAACGAGTTATTTCACAGTTTTGAGTATTGAAGTCGGTTCCACTTTTTTTTGTTACCTTTTTAAATCGGCAGATTTTTATTTTGGCTTGTTTGAAAATTTTAAAATAGACATATTTCAGTCATAACATCTTAAGCTAAATTATATTAAGTATAATCTCGTTTACCTGCTGACTATACCAGTTAAATCCAAGGCAATGTACCTGCTGCCTTTTCATCTCATCATAAAACCATTATCAAAGAACTATTTGGTTACGTCGCGCATCCCTTCGTGTTCACAAAAACATCCAAATTCTATACCCTGCGCCCGTCTCCACTGCTCCAGTACAAAAGACAGAGAGGCAAGACAAAAACCTTCGCCCAAGCAGACCCAATTTTTTGTTGAACAGGTACCTGGTAAAGCTCCGCCGAAGAATTGAAAAATATACTTTATTGCTATCACTCAAGGTTTATATTTAATCGTGAAGGGATGCGTAGCTCTTTTTATACAAAGAAGGATGTTTTTTGCTTAACTCTCCTGCAGGTGACCTTGTAGGCGCGATGAATTATGAGTTTTATGTATAACTGAATACAGTCTATAATCGTGTACGGTTACGTTTGTCGGAGCTCTGCTGGGGTCCTGAATCTCTCGGGATGATGGACAATCTCTGCTGATATCTGATTCAAAGGAGAACTTGAATACACGAAATTGTCGTCGTTTATGTACTTTCGGTGTTCGTTAAGTATTCATGAACTTGGCAAGTTTTCTGAGTTGAGATGAAGGTGCGTGAATACGCTTTAGCTTAGATGTGTGCCGTGCCTATTGAATTAGTTACTCGAGAGTTACTACGCTCTTTTAATTTATGCGGCCCTGGTACCTATGCTTTTTTAATGGCATTGTGACGGAACGAGCAAGTAGCCCACGCGGTGTTAAGCGCTAACATCTGCTTATATAACAGATGCATATCGTCACCACTGATAAACTGCACTGCACTCCTCACCCTGGAACATAAAGTAGTTAAGTCTCCTGTGTCTTTAATTTGATCGGCACCCATTCTCTTCAAACCATCGAAACAATCCTGGCCGAACGGTCATAGCTATGGATTGCCGTGCTGCAGGTCAAGGGTTCGATGCCCACCGCCGTCTTGAGCTTCATCTAATGGTGGAAGAGCATTTTGCGAATGCTCGCCTGGCTTACCACCTTCAAGTAGAAATTCTGTCGCCAAGCACCTCACAGTGTGTGCCGGCATCAGTCCTTGAAAGGCAGTAAAGTTACAAGTGAAACTGTATACGTAACACGGGTGCAATTTGTCACTTGAGACGAAATGCATCTGTTACAGGCAGAGGTTAGTCCGCTTAACATCAGGTGGGCCTCGTGCTTGTAACACCATTTTGTTTGAGTGTAGCGTCGTATACGCTCCTTGATTCGATGTAAACATTCTTGCTTCCTTCTGAATTAATATCGTACCTACGAAGTTCAATTTCCGCAAAAACAACGCGTCAATATTTCCAATACTTGTATAGTTCAATAGCATTAATTATTGAGTAGTAGCATAGGTAGGTAGGTAGGTAGAAGTAGCTGTGTTGTCGCATGGTGCGGCTTGGTTGGACAAAGCAGCATGTACTCACGTAGTAAACAGTACATTGTACGGCCGACCTTGCGGCCGCCGCCGCCGCGCCGCCGACGCGTCGCTTCCGCCTCTGACGTGACCAGGGTCCCTACTCTAATTCGTCCAAGTTTCGAACTTCGGCTCCGAAACAAAGGTATCCACAAAACACGTATCTGCTTACTTTTGGTTGACTTCGTTCGTAGTATAGACTTGCAAGCATTTGCCTGTGTAGATTCTGAATAACATATTTTGTAAATCGGATTCGTATAGTTTGTACATTTTCCAAATATGAAATTATAATTTATTCGCAGAAAGAACACAAATACTAATGAGGATATAAATACCTATAGAGAATAAAGAAATTAACGTAAATTTTAAATATTAAATCTTTAATTTATCTCTCTTAAGACTTGAAACTGATTGAGGCATAACCAGAGAGTTGAAATACTAGAGTAGTTATATCCGAACACCACTGCTCTAAAAGCTTACTAGAATTTACCTATCTATATACCTACGCACATGTATATGTAATGACAAGGAAAGAACGTTCAAATATTATGCGTCACATCTGCTGTAAGAAAGAGATAAATAAGCAATTCGTGTAACCACCGAACCACCACGAGACGTTCCGATCACCATTACACTGCGATCTCTTTCACTCTCTCACACCAAACGATACACATATCTCGCTCATCCATTTCATTGAGATTAGTTCCTTAGATAAAACAAAATGACGATATTTTCTATTTCATCAATAAAAGCAATAATTACGCGTGAAATGAAACAGTTTTCTTATCTCTCACAGTGCTTGTATAATTGGTGCAGAATCTAAAGACACAAGGAAGGCATATTGTCCACAGATTATTCCTAAAAAAACACGATTAGTGGCGATATATTCACCGGACGCTCGGAAGTCCAAGACTGGTAGTGACTCTGGTAATTACCCTGAATTCGCCTAGTAAATATGGAGGGCACACAACTCATCTAAAAAATCTTAGGGCATAACAGCGTTCTTACGGATTATGGGAGATTTCAAAGCGGGGCAAGATTTGTGATGAACGATGCGGTCCGACCATAGACTATATCAAACAACGAACCTCGTACCGCAAATTTATTTTCGTCGTCTAGTGTCGATCGAAATACGAAAAAGGAAACTTCGACGAATTGTAGTAGCGGCCCAGGCCGCCTCCGCCGCCGCCGGTGCACTGCACCACGCATTAGGTAGTAGTTACCACGCGCAATGCACTGAAGCACTCAGTGACTGCTGCATTATACTGTGCTGTGGCTGAACTGGGCTGGGCTGGGCTTGGGATGTTACGTAAAGATCGATGTAGGAGCGACGAGAATGGCTGCCCGCGTTGGGCGTCGCGCGTCGCTGGACTCGCCGCGCCTTGCGTCTGTAGTTTTGGTTCCTCGAATTAGAAACTGCTGAGTCATCTTTACTGTGGACGGTCACTAGATAACTCATAAGTCATTCATAACATAACCGCATGTGACAGTGACCTTGGTTCGATCTGTGTATTATTGATCGACGACAGTTAGTGCGAGAGCGGAGTTATATCTGGCGCTTCGCTGGTCATTGCCGCGGCTGGCTCGTTTCGCTCGGTCGGCTCGCGCGTTTGCTACTGACCAGTAACATAATGCTTCACCACCATGCTATAACGAGTGCCACTTTACGACAACAACTGACACGTCAAACTTAAATTAACGTGCCAACTGCCAACCGAAGCACGTCACGCTCAGCAGTAATGCGGCTAGCGGTCACCCATCTCTATATATCTCAGAGAATATTCTTGATCGGTTAAAACGACTAGGCAAGCCGCACTTCACTAAGTTTCCCTGGTAATATCAAAGTAGTTATACAAACCTCTCTACACAGGAGGGGCGCCCTCCATATTTTTATACTGTAGGTGCTACTAGAGTTAGACTAACCACGCAATCATATTTAACTTTTTATTGTTTTTCTGTATGTACCAATAAGACACACACTAAGACGTAGAGTGCAATTGAGGCGTACACGTTCAGACGCGTAACTATGATTCACTGTAGAGGCGCTTAGTGTGTGTACACATGTACATACACTGTATTTTTGCGATAGGTAAGTTTTTGCGGTTGAACGAAACTCGAGTCACGCATAATGATAATGAGTTTCCATGATTGCATTATTTCCATTCTCACGCCGACACCGCCGCCGCGTCGCTCATGGTGAGAGGTGACGTAACAGCCAGCAGTGCGCCCGCGCAGCCGCCGAGGTTTCTCTTCGGATGCCTAAATGTTGAGCACGAAAGTGGGCTGGCGGCGACGCAACGCAACGCGCACTGACCTTACGCCACAGATTGTGTAACAGTTGCTAAGTCAGCTTGCACCGAATCTCTAATACTCAATGTCAGAAGCATCTAGTTTAGACCACGCTTGTCAATTAGTTGCTGCAACGCCACCACGTTGATACCCTTTCATATTGAACTTAATTTGATTAGCAGATAACTTGGATGTAAATGGTTCAGAGTTTGATTGCGACATAGTTGCACGTCGGATTCTAAGCTATATTAATATTTAATTGCTTAATGTGTTTTGATCACGAAACTATTTGAGCCTGGCTCGCGTCTGAAGCGATGCTGGAAGATAGTGTTATATATATGATGACAAACTGCACTGCGCTCGTCACCCAGAGATGATCAAAACAGTTGTTAAGTCTCACGTGCGTGTAATTTTACTTCCTCTCAAGCAATGCTGCCAGAAGACACTTTTTGATGCTTAGCGACATATTTTCTACTTGAGGGTGGCAGATACAAAATGCTCTTCCACCTTACGACGAAGCACAACCAGAAGGCGACGCGGTGGGGATCGTACCCATCTGCGGCACGACATTCCATAGGTATTACAACTCGGCTATCAATGGTACAACATGTATGGAGTAATACCACAGAATACCTACCACCACACTTGAGGGTAACATTAATTATTAATCTTGGATAACTTTCCTTAGCTACCTCTTGAAATAAAATTTTATAAAAGTCTAATCCATACTAAATGAAATTTAAAATACTGCATTGATATATCGTAAGGAGGCCTCTTAACCCTACTCCTGGGTTGCAAGCCCCAGGCCCCTCTAGCCCCTTCCTCTGCAACGCTATGGACACGGGACCCGCACCGTGAATACATCCAATGCTAAATAATTCATGTCGTCTGCATTTTGCGTCTTTAGTGACATAGGTCATCATTTATTGTTGGTATTGTAGTATAGAGATTATCCTCGTAAAGTTAAACCATAGTAAAGCCAGAAAAGTAGTATAACTGGCCGGTAGGAGATTCAAATGCATACTCTAGTCTTGTTACGCAGGGTGTCCATATCTCGGAAGTTGCCTGATTTTACTATGGTATACCACAGAATGAACAGGACCAGAAGGATCACTACGCAAGGCCAATCCAATTAATAAGCGACTCTAGCTACAAAGCAATAAAGTGCACTTCAGCTCAAAGCGCGGAGTAACTAATATTAATATTGACGTACGCGGCGGCGTTTCCCTTCCTATCGCACGTGCACGCATAGCTCTGTTCTCTTCTACGCTGATCAATCTGTAGTTTTGTACCTAAAGTGCGGCGTGAGCCAGGTCTGGTTATATATATATTAGTTTGGTGAAAGTGTTCAAATCCTAGAGTTTCTATCCGCTTCGTTGGCTTCTTAGCATACCTATTATACTCCTGTATAAAACACGTTTAACCAAAAAATTGAATAATTTTGATGCGCTCGTAGCGAAGTTTGCTTTGTTGTTCTTAATCGATCAGCAAAGTCAAGCAACGTCCGCAGCTATCATGACTTGGATGGGTGACCGCTAGTGACATCACTATTGAGCGCTTCCGTTCTTCGGAGGTCCAGTTAAGCCGTGGTTCCCGGTTGTTGTCTTACGATGGCAGTCATTACAGCATGGTGGTAGGGCATTTTGCGATTAGCTACCACCCTTAAGTAGAAAATCTGTCGCCAAGCCACTGACGGTGTGTTCCGGCAGCTGTCCTAGAGAGCCAGAAATTCTAGGCTAGCCTGAACAACATCTTCGACCATGTGGTCGCTTACCATCAGGTGAGATAGTGGTCAAAGGTAAGCTATAAAAAAAATGGGATCGACTTCAACACTCAAAAGTGTGAAATAACTTGTTAAAGTTTCTGTTTCACTCTTTTTAGTGACCCTTGCTACTTCATTTATTCTGTCATTCATTGTCAACAATTATATCATCAAGATAGGAAAAAAAAGTTATTGGAGTGTAACTCAAAAATGTTTTGACCGATTTTTAAGAAATTTAAATTGGAACAAACAACAAGGTTCAGCGTTCAAATAAAAAAATATTTATTAAAATCGGTTCACCAAGTCAAAAGTTCTGAGGTAACAAACATACAAAAACAAATACAGACGAACTGAGATCGTCCTCTTTTATTTTAGGTTGGTTAAAAAGACAGTAAGATTATATTTTCCATTAGATTGCTAAATATACACTTAACTTTAGGGTCCATAATGTAACATACAAACAGTGATTAAATTAAATTGTGCTGATAAACTGCGCGTCACATATAGCTGCATGCTTGCCTAGTAACTGTTACATAGTGTACGTAACAAGTTCAACTTTAAATGCTCGTAAACATGTTGTGTGAAATGTCGTATCGTGGCTAATTCACTTTCTGTTTCTAACTGTGCGATGCGACGGTATACGCGCCGCGCCACGTGCGCCCGCGCAGCGCAGCGCAGCGCAGCGCAGCGATCCAAGTCTAGTTGTTTGGTTGCTTTAACTTACTCCAAGGTTCGGAACGGCTCGGTTGTTTTATAACCTCAAATATAGATTTTTATCGGGTAACTAGCAAAATATATGGACGTTTTATAATTGAAAAGCAATAACTACCGTTATCTGCAAAATATAAAAGAGTGCATATAATTCTCTCGTCAAGAAATGTCAAGGTCATGTCAGTTAGAGAGTCAACTTTACAACGACCGCTTTTGATAGTTAAAAAGTTGCGCTCTACTCGAAGGTTGTGAACGACGTTAGGGTGAAAAGCTGAACTTTTCACCAAGGTTCAGAACGACCTCCAGCACTGAATGCCGCCATGGAAACAAGCGACACGCGCCAGTAGGGCGTCTAGCGCTATCGGCGCGGCCTCTACCGCCGCGCCGACACATTATTATGCTCCCCAAAGTTACCTTTTTGTTTAAATAATTATTGGTAAAATTTTAAATTTTTTTTCTCAAACAAAAGTATGAGTAGGACAAAACAAACATCGAATAAAGTCAAACTTGACAGTACTTAGATAATTAAATTATTTTCGCTTTTGAAATTATTATATATTCGTAGTTTTGTTTATATCTCCTTCATTAATTTTAATTTAGGTAAAGAGATTAGAAAATTAATATTAATTAAAATTAATATTAATATCAAAGTAAATTTACCCATAGGTAAATAATAGATATGTAATTTTTTAATTTTATAAGTTACTATAGCTTTCCGGGCGTGGCTCCGCCCGCGCGTATGTCGGTTATCGCGCAAAAACATTAACCTCTTTTTGCGCAGTTGGATAAAAACTATCCTATGTTTTTTCCCGCGTCTCAAACTATTTCCATACCAAATTTCATTCAAATCGGTCCAGTAGTTTTGGCGTGAAAGCGTAACAGACAGACAGACAGAGTTACTTTCGCATTTATAATATTAGTACTGATTGATAATATTAATGATTTTTGAAAATTGATAATTAGGACCATTTTTGTTAAGGGTCGTATCTCAAAAACTAAACTATGTAGTTACAAATATGTTACGTACAGTATCCTCTATTTAACTACTAAATTCTAAAAACGCCGATTTTCCGATTTTCAATGTGGTTTTGAAGATAAACTAACAAACATGTTTAGTGGTCAGTGCTAGAGAACGGGACCCTATTCCTAAAGCTTCCGCTATCCGGCGAAGTAAATCGATCCCTACGATACATACGATACGACGCTTGCCAAGCATTACATTTATTCACATACAATGGGGTACATACTACAATATGCTATTAATAATTTGTTTTTTTTTATAATATTACGTATTTCAATATTCAAACACATACTAACAATATGTTAATATGTCGTAAACAAAACGTGTAAATTTTATTTGTAGGTATATAATATGTTTACATTATATTATATATTATATTCTATAATATTATAAAATTGGTACGGAACCCTCGCGCCTCGGTGCGTTAGTCCGACTCGCATATGCCTGGTTTTATCTTAGAACGATCATGAGAGCATGTATTGTAAAAGTTATGTGTTGTGGCCTGTTTTATACCGTCTCTCGTTAGGAATTCTTGTTGTTAGTTGTCGTCGGTTGGCGACAGTTGTCCGATGGCCGCGGCCCCCGCACCCGCAGGAATGCACAACGTAGTAACAACCGACGAACAATTACTGATCTCACCTTATGAAAGTAACACGCGACGCACCGCCCCCAACCCGACGCCGCTCCTTTTTACATTACATACTAATAAAACTGTACAGACTATAAAATCTAAGAAAAAAAAAAGACTCTTTTTGAGTTTAGTGGCATACGGAACCCATTAACTTTCTTTCGGTTAATAATTTGAGATCTGGTCCCGCCTGTGCGGGATTCTCAATCTTATTTGCGGTCATTTTAGACTATATAGTCCTATATTTAAGAATACAGCTTATATACATATTTACATAAAATCAGCCTCTTTCCCGTAGGGGTAGGCGGAGATCACAGATTTCCACTTGCTACGATCCTTGCCTATCTCTTTCGCTTTATCTACATCAATCCTTTCATAACGTTTTCATGCGTCGGCTTAGGGTACTCCTGACCTGGCCTTGTTTAAGAACGTCTTCAATCTGATTTCGGAACGTTCGTCTAGGTCATCCCCTTCCAATACTTCCGTTCTCTTGTCCCACGTATACCTGTTGAGTCATTCTCATTTCATTCATTCTCTCTACATGTCCAAACCATCTTAACGTACCTTTCTCGATTTGTGTCAATACATCCTCATTCACACCACATATTATACTTGTAATCCCTATTTCAATTTCTTTAATTTAGATACCCTACTCGATAGGTTTGGTTATTTATTTATATAAACGGATTACTATTTAAAATACGCCTTTTTGTTATTTTTTTTTGTCAAAACCTATCTATGTACCTACTAGTTTAAAGATGAATATAAACATATCTTAACCATCGTAATCCATCCAGACTTTTGGAAGATACGAGGTAATAATCACAAAGATACATACATGTTACCCGTGGGGTGGGGTGCCGGGCTAGACTGTCAACCCTCATCTCCACCCGAGGGTGTCGTAAGAGCAACTAAGGATAACACTACAGAGGGTGGGCAGCAGCGCTTTCTGCGGAACTGATATCTCACACTGCGATCCCCAAGACGCCTGCCAAGCACGGGGCTCATTGCAAACACCCCCTTAACGGGGAAGGCTGTGTTCAATCCGGCTAATACAGTACAGTACATAATTCATTACTTTATGCGGTCATAAGCATTTTGAAGCAGTGATGGCTCAGTGGCATTGACCATGTACTGCCGCGCAGCAGGTCCATGGTTCGAATCCTGCCGCGGGCTTGAGCTTCACCGCATGGTGGAAGGGCTTTTTGCGAATGCCCGCCTGGCTAGCGACCACCCTCAAGTAGAAAATCTGTCGCCAAGCACCTAACGGTGTGTTCCGGCAGCAGTCCTTGAGAGCCAGTGAAATTACAGGCACATGAGACTTACAACTGTCCCAATGTGACGGGCGCAGTGCAATTCGTGACTTGTGACGAAATGCATCTGTTATAGGCAGAGGTTAATCCGCTTAACATCAGGTGGGCCTCAAGCTTGTTCCTTCACAATAACATTAAAAAAAATGACAAGTTGAACAACCTCGTACGAGAAGCCTTGCGTTGCGCCATTATCTCGTTCCCGTACAATATCAAAAGAAAATGTAAAGCACTGCTTTATTAATTACGCGCGTGCTCATGAACAGATGAGCACGCGCGTAATTAAGAAAGCAGTGCTTTACGGGAACGAGATGAATGAGCGTGAACTTAGATTCCTCCTGATCCCGCAAATCTCGCAGATCCCACTGAATTTAGGATCGGGATAGACATTCGTCGCGTTTCGCTTCGACACGAAGCATCCTCAGGAGGTCTTGACTCTACGAGCGCACGATCGAGAAAAAAATTTCCTCGATTGTATGTATAGAAGCGAAACGCGTCGAAAAATTCTTCCGGTTTCGCTGCGTGGTGATTGTGGCGTTGCGTCGGCTTAGCAGGAAAATTGGGCGGAATTGTCACTAGATATGTTTTTGTATTTTTTAAGTGTTTTATTAAAATATTAATTTGATGTTTTCTTAAAATATTTTAAAAATATTTGTCTTTAGCCTATAGATTGTCTAAGACAGTGATTAGCGCAGCGTTGAGGTGCGTTCGCCACCGTGTGTAGATGTTGTTTCGACTTGAAATAATGTTGAAATCTAATAACCTCAACACTTCGGAAGATGATAATTACACTTTCACTTGAATACCTAGAGGGCGCTTAACAGTAGAGTTCACGGAACGGTTTACATACAAACTTCATATTTTAAATAGCAGTTGTTCAATATCGGTGAAACTTTGTGCGCATGTTGCTGACTCTAACATATCTATTTTTTTTATTTTTTTTTTTCTTATAGCTGATAGGTAAGCCTTTGACCACAATCTCACGTGATGGTAAGTGATGATGTGGTCGAAGGTGTTAACAACCTAGAATGACTGGCTCTCAAGGACAGCTGCCGGAACACACCGTTAGGTGCTTGGCGACAGATTTTCAACTTGAGGGTGGTCGCTAGCCAGGCGGGCATTTCCAAAAATACCCTTCCACCATGCGGTGAAGCTCAAGCCCGCGGCGGGATTCGAACCATGGACCTGCTGCGCGGCAGTCCATAGCCAAAGCCACTGAGCCATCACTGCTTCAATCTATGCTTCTGGTTTGACAGTTTTTACATTTATTATTAAGTATATCCCTAAATATCTAAATAACAATTCCCATACAAAACGATTTTTCGAATTATTTTTGAAAACACTTAGTTTTACGTAAATCTGTCAAACCAGCAGCATAGGTATTAGGCTCAACACATTGGGACATGCATGCACAGTTCCACCGAGTATGAACACTAAGTATTTAAAATATGACAAAACTAGCTTTGTACGGAATGCGCTGCGTGAACACTACTCTTAAAATTACATGGTGGCGAATGTCGGCTTACCAGTAGAAAATCTGTCGCCAAGCACCTAACGGTGGGACCCAGTACTCACTCTTTAAAAGCCAGTATTTCTAGGTTAGCATGAACAAAATCTTCAGCCGCATAAATGCATATAAAAAAAAGTATAAAATTGTAGTGGTTCGTGGGGATTGCGAGAATGGCGCTGTGCTGTGTGCAACAGGATATTATATTGTTATTGTCTTCCTGGTGTTGTGTTGTCTGCCGCTGCGAAATATAGGAAGGAAGAGAGGCAAGGGCAACCCCTCTCCCCTCCCCTCCCCTCCCCTCCCCGCTGCCGCCCTCGCACGCGGGTTCTCACACACATGAGTTATTGCGTAAAGAACCTTGTGCCATTGTAAACCTTGTGCAGGTCACACCACACGTTAATTGAGTAAATAATCGTTTTCGCGGATGTTGTACTCGGAAACACAGCAAGAATATTATGTTTGGCGAAAAGTTTTTGTGACGTTTGTATGGATTGGCAAACTTGAGAGGTTGATGGTACTCGTATTTAACTATTCGTCCTTTTTATGGGCAAATGCTAACATTTCATTTATAGGGTTTCATATCGCCATTTGGGTATGTAACCCTAAAAACGATTTCATCAATAGCCGGAAATAATATAGCGAAATTCTAGGTTAGCCTGAACAACATCTTCGACCACATCATCACCTACCAGATAGTTGTCGAAGGCTAACATAATATCGGGAATAAAAAAGTATCATTTGCACAGTGTAATAAAATAAAAGTCTTCCCTATATTAAGATGGGTATATTATAATCCCCACGCTTGGCAGGCGGCGGGGGATCGCAGTGTGAGGTGGCAGTTTTCCAGACGGTGCTGCTGCCCACCTTCCGACAGCCACTGGAATATATGAATGGTTTTCTTGTAGTTAGTACTTTTCTAGACAATTTTCTATTTCATTCAAAATTACGTATACTTTGACTTTATTTGTACAAAAAATAGGTAAGTATATATACATTAATATACAAGCATTATGAATAATACAATTTGTATGCGACTAACATACTACTTAAATTTTTACCGTCTATTTGGAACCAATGGATTCGTCAACTAAATCGCCTAAAAAACGATTTCGCCATTGTACCCCTCTTCATTATTGTAGCGTCGCAGCGCGAGCGCAGGTGAAATCCCCTCAAGATGATTAACGAATACACTTTCTACCCGCCCACGAGGACACCTACTCCGGCATCAATCACCTCCATCCAGGAGTTGTGAGCAACAGACTATACCTACACAGTGCACGCCATCTCCGCCAGTTACCCACGCACAACGCACAACTTGAACACAGTTGTTCATCTCACAAGATCACGATGTATGCTACTCATTCTGCGTTTGGCAGGCGGCTTGAGGATCGCAGTGTAAGATGGTACGCAGACCTTCACAAGGCGTTGCTGCCCCACCTTTTGGTAACATTGCTTTTCTTTCGCTGATGGAGAGGACTGTCCGCTCGTGACGACGGTCGATGTAACTCGATTGAAACGTCCGTCGAGGGTACTCATAATTACGTTTAGATTATGTATAGAGTGTGAATATAACCGTTGTGTTGGTAAATTATATTTACGACAAGGAGGTGAAGTTGTAGCCTGGCGGCTCCCCACGGTACAATGTCATATTGCTATAAAATACAACATTTGAACATAGTACCTAATAGAATCGGTGGTCGTATGACGTATCGCTAATGGAATCTCTTACTGACGTCCCTTGGATGGACTCTGGCGTTAAGTAATACAATATCAGATTAGTTGATGCTTGTATTGGACTAGTTTTTCGGCACAATACAAAAAAATATTGTTTCGTCCTTTGCGATATATTGTTCTTATATGTATATATATATATATATACTAGCGCCCGCCCCGGCTTCGCACAGGTAATTGCGACTATAAATTGTGATGTAAGCTATCCTATCTTTGAATTTGATCAAATTGCATACAATGTGCAAATCAAATTGAAGATCGGTTCCGTAGTTTAGGAGTCCATCGCGGACAAACAACGTGACACTTAAATTTTATATATATAAGAATATTGTCCATATATCTAAATTCTTTAAGTGCACCATCACATCAACAGCTGTTTTACGTCGCCATTGTACAAAGGCCTCCTCCACGACATTAGGTTTAATTCCCATTCGTTAAAACCGTATTCGTTTATACTTAAACGTATACACAGACGCCACCCATAGTACAGCGGCGTCTCCGCCGTAATCGGTGAAGGATATCTGGTCATCGCTTTCAGAGCTTCGCTTCCAGCGCTTGAAGCATGTTTGTGAGCACCGTGTTGAACGTTTAGAGTTAGAGTACTGTATTCACGTGACACAGATAAGAGCCGCAGCTGTGCAAAAACCGCTGCCGCTGTTGGTGGTGGTGGCGGTGGGCTAACCGCGAAAGCACAATGGGTGGCCTTGTAACACTTGCGCCGACACCGATACCGACGCCGCTGACACACAAACCTCGCTGAATGCTGCACTCCCTGCGCAAGGAAGTAAATTACTCATTTATTTCCTCCCTTACATCCCTGTAACTGTTAGAATCCTATCCTGGCCAAGGTAAATTTTTTTTGTAAAATTGTTTCACTCGTAAAATTATCACGACATTTGGAAGGTTTTTTTGGAAGGATTTTGACGGAATAAGCCCGAAACCCAACTGGTATCGAATAACCTCTGCCTATAACAGCTGCGTGTACTGCGCCTGTCACCCTGAGACATAAAGTTGTCAAGCCTCGTAATGACACCGGCACCCCTATACCTTTAAAGGACCGATGTCATTTTTGAGAATAATATATTTAGTTTCGATTCGGCGTCCTTATTCTTCCTCTTAGAATGGTATATTCAACTGTCGTGTTGGAATGGAAATAAGATATGTGCCTCACACACACACACACACACACACACACACCTGTACAGCGGCACCGGAAAGTATCTGACACGTTCGCATGCATTGTTATGTTATAATAGGTATTGTGGTGTTGAACAAATGCTTCTGTTTCGTCGTTTCTGCTTTCGCTTTTGAATTAACTTTACTTGATTTTACAGTTATTCCTAAATTAAATCTGTTTTTTCTGTAATGTATTACCTGGATCCTTGCCCCCTCCCCTTAATGGGGGATGCGAGACACAGCATCATTTGCCAGGACCCCACGGTTGGCGGGTGGCTTGGGGATCGCAGTTTAAGAAGACAGTTCTTTAGAAAGCGCTGCTGCCCAACTTCCAGTATTTTTCCCTTAGTTACTTAAACCTCTTACGACAGTCACGGGAATATATGGGGAGGTGGAGTTTTAGCCCGTCACCTCATGGGGGATTGTTTGTCTACAATTGGTAAATTTTTCCCTTAGTGTGCTGGACTAAAAAATCCAATCCTTTCATAATTACCTTCTAGTGGCAATCGTGAGAGGCACGAAAAAAGGAATACCAGTAGACAAACAGTAGCGTCTTCTGAGGAACTGCCATCTTACACTGCGCACATCGAAACGTCTGCCTATCGTGGGCATTATGGAAACCACTCCTAAAAGGGAGGTCTTTTTTCAACTGGCACTTTGGCTATTTGGCTGTTAAACATATTAGCATTCAGGTAGATCCTTTATGTGACATCATGTCCTTATTGACTAACCTTTGACTTCACCTTCATCTTCTTTCATTTTGTGAAATGAAATAAATAAATAAAACCTGTACAAAATATTGTTGTACATAGACCCACACACATATTACCGACATAATAATATGTAGACGTGCAACGTTCAACAAACCTCCCCCATTGAACACCACAAAAACGTCCATCAGCTATCTGCATCCATACAGGTACATATTTAATACTGACATCTGACGTACCCCATAGATACTTGTTTCAATGGGATACAGATAAAACTCCTTAGTGCTCACTCTAATATTGACAGTCCTCACATGTATCAACCCAACTCAGTGTAGTGCGAGTAGACCAACGGACCGGGTAGTGAGGCCATCCTGAAGAAGTCATGTCGTTGCTCTTAATATCATAATAGGCGAGGGTAATGTACTAAGCGAGCCTTCCAAGCGCTGTGTTCGCTATTTGGCTGTATGAAGACAAGAGCAGCAGGATGAGGCATGTAGTGCGGTGAGGTGTTGGTTGGAGGTCGAGCGCCGCCGAGCGGAACAGCCGCGTTCCGTGACCCGGCACACTTGTCTCCGTGACAATGGGCCCGATCGCTCACTGACACCACTCACAAAAACTTGCTTTTTTCTACGTTACTCTTACCATACCTTTAGTCCAAGGCTTTGCCCTCGTGAACATTGGTGTAGTTGAGCTCCCAAGGGGAGTACTTCGTAAATCAAGATAGAGAAGTGTATGAAAGCAGCTGGTACAGAACCTAAAAAATCTATTTACGAAATATCATCAAAATCTTATGAGCATATAGGACTTATATACAATTTTAGGGTTCCGTACTGAAATGGAAAAATGGAGCTGTGTTAATGAGACTTCACTGCCTGTCTGTCTGTCCGTCCGTATGTCGTGGGACTCTAGCTAGTAAACGGAACGAGTTACAAATCTGAAATTTATTTTTTGTAAGATTCAGGCGTTACTTTGCGGTAATCCATTTTGAATTAACAAATATTTCAAGGAAACAGTAAATTGATATTTTAGAAACCTTCAAATGTCTTCAATCGAATGTTCAATCTAGTAACAGTTTCGCGAAATTTTCTGATGTGACGTCATTTAGGTCATGTAACCTAACCGGAACAGTTTTCGACACATTACAATTCAACACAAAGCTTCATCAGATCTTGACTCTTCGAGCGCGTTCATTCCGTATCTTGTACTTGAACTGTAATTTTCAAAATCGGTTCACCTAGTGAAGAGTTCTGAATCTGATGTACTTATTAAAAATAAAAAAAAATACAGACGAATTGATAAACTCCTGCATTTCTTGTAGTCGGTTAAAAACAGTACTGTATTCGTTGCGACACGAAACTGTTATACATTTAGGTCCGACTCGCGCTTTACCGGTATGACTGTCCCAGTTGACGCCTTAGGTTTGAATGAACACGTCGCGTCGTGCGTGGAGCGGAGACGAATGACAGACGAGACATGTCGACTTTTACTTTCCCCGAAGCACTGCACTGTACAGTTAGCGATGGTATCGTAGGTATTGTTCTCATCTCCATAGTTAATGAGACGCACAATAACTGCCTGTCTGTGCTGTGTCATGTCATGTGTACAGTAGCTACTTTATATTTGTTTAGGCGCTATCTACCGAAAATATAAGAGAAACTAATAACAACTTTTATTTTATTTTTTTATGACTGGATATGGTTTTTTTTCCATAAAGGTAATTAATTTTTTAATTTTACATCATTCTCCAACTTATCAGTATTGTTCCTGAAGGGATGTTAGCCTAGTGTTAGTTAAAAAAAACTAGACTGGACTAACTGGATATAATTAAGTTAGCCTTTCGACCACTATCTCACCTGATGGTGAGTGATGATGAGGTCGAAGATGTTGTTCAGGCTAACCTAGAATTACTGGCTCTCAAGGACAGCTCCCGGAGGTTAGACAGATTTTCTACTGGAGGGTGGCCGCTACCAGGCGGTCATTAGCAAAAAAAAATGCCCTTCCACCATGCTGTGAAGCTCAAGCCCGCGGCGGGGTTCGAACCGTGGACCTGCTGCGCGGCAGTCCATAGCCAGTGCCACTGAGCCATCACTGCTTCATAAGATAGTGGACAAAGGCTGGCTATATAATATATAATGCAAATTTGTATGGCACAAGCACAGCTAGCCTAGCGGCAGCGACGTTACTAAGAGTTATTGGAGTAATACACGATGGGAGCTAGAGCTGAATTGTTTTGTAAATTATCTTTTGAAATAATTACTTTATATAGTTTCAAAGTTACCGAAGAAGGTTTATGTAACCTCTGTAGAGGCGAAGCAGAGCTCGCAACGCAACGACTACCTGTAAATATACAATACGCTATTCTTTAAAATTGCGCTTTCTCAGGAATGTAACAGAAATAGATGTATTTGCAATCATTTTGCGCAATCGGCAGGTTAAATGTCAACTCGAGACGTACCTCCTTTCTCAGCAGCTACGCTCCCATTGGCCAACCTCAAGAAAAACAATGCTGACATTTCTCAACAGAGAAACAATGAGTTTTCTTAAACAAGCGAACCTGAAAGAAACGACAAACAAATGAAAGAAACCCTTAGAACTTTTCTTTTGGTAAAGTGAGCAATTGTACTGTTAGTAACTGTTATTTAATCTGTAACAGTTGAACTTGACGATTTGTTTGCGATTAGTGGAGTACTCCATTCGAGAGGTGAACGTCGGGACAGTGGCGTCTCCTCAAGAGTCGAGCTCGGAGTACTCCTCAACGAGTGTACTCGGCCATACTCGTGTGAATAGTGGTAAAGTGGTGCGATATGTGGCAGTCTCTACCGGCCCCCGTGTGCCGCATCGTCGTCGACCTCACGATTGTCGAACACATCGGCAACGACATCGGCGATATGTGAGTCCTCACTTTAGTTAAGGAGAACACTGAACACGATGCAGTGGAGCTCTGTTGTGAACGATTCCGTCCAGGGATATACTGCCTCGATACCTATTATGAGGATATATTGTTATACTACCGGATACCCGATATTTCAGGCATAATAATTATTTGCACGTCCCTAGTAGTTCTACAAATTATAGACAAAATTCTTATTTTATTAGATCTTCAAAATTTATAAATGATTTGGACTTGCCTGAGTTTGACTTGCACAACACATCACCTAATAAAGTTCGTAAATTGCTTACGAAAAGTTGGTTCGATTGCGCGGAAACCTTTGACGAGTTTCAGAACCCGAGTGATCTCTAAACCTGTTGAACTTATTTTTATTTTTTTAGTAGTTTCTTTTTTTTAAACACATATGCATCTAAGCTCTATATGCGAAAACAATTTATTGGAGTATAGTTATTGTAATTTAGTTTAAGATAGTTATAAAAAACTCTGTATGTTTTCCGAAGAAAATAAAATAAAATACTATACTAGCGGTCCGCCCATGCTCCGCACGGGTATTAAACAAACATTTCAAATATTATAAATTTAAACACATAAAAAGTAGTAATTGTGACATAACTGTAATAGTAAGACTTATAGTATTCCGGACTATTTTGTAGATATTGATGTCTTCTATATAATTGTAGTACGTCACTTTGCTCTACTATCAATAATTTCCGCAGTGTACGCGATATAACGATTATTTTGGTTATTTTTTCGCACTTTGGGTTACATAATAGAAGTTTTCATACGGATCCCTAACTTTTTGAAAGTCCTCTATCAGTACTAATATTATAAATGCGAAAGTAACTCTGTCTGTTACGCTTTCACGCCAAAACTACTGGACCGATTTGAATGAAATTTGGTATGGAAATAGTTTGAGACCCGGGAAAAAACATAGGATAGTTTTTATCCAACTGCGCAAAAAGAGGTTAATGTTTTTTCGCGATAACCGACATACGCGCGGGTGGAGCCGCGCCCGGAAAGCTAGTAGCCTATATATGTTCATCAGGGATAATGTTGGATTCTCATGATGAAAGAATTTTTCCAATCGGTCCAGTAGTTTCAGAGCCTATTCAATGCAAACAAACAAACAATCAAATCTTTCCTCATTGTTATATTAGTTATATTCTGATTAGTGTGTTCCTATTAGAAGGGTAAGTAAGTATATAGCCGATGAAGCAGGCGCATGAGACTTGAGTTCACTTCTCAGGGTGATGGAGTCAGGCGTTTTGCAATGCTGTTTGAACCGCTGCGCTCGTAGCAAAGTTTGATTAGCCGTACATAACCGATCAGTTATGCGCCGCGGTCAGGAGTTGGATGGGTGACCACTATTGACATAACTGCTAGGAGCGTGCGCGTGCTTCAGAGGACACGTGAAGCCGTCGTGTGTCGGTTGTTGTCTTTAGATGGTAGTCGTTACAGCACGTGGCTAGGTACCACTTTCAAGTGGAAAATCTAAGGCCAAGCACTTAACAGTGTGCTCCGGCTGCAGTCCTTGCGAGCCAGTAAAATTACAGGAACATCTATGTTAGTCTGAACAACGTCTTCGACCACATCATCACTTACCATCAGGTGAGATAATGGTCAAAAGCTAAACAATATAAAAAAAAATCTTGAGACTTAACAGCTATACGTCTGAACTTAGTTCGTCACTTATGGCGAAATGCATCTGTTATAGGCAGAGGTTAACGCTTTAATACCCGGTGGGCGTAATACATGTGACTTGTACTTTTGTTTCAACGGCAGCTGCTGTGTGCGAGGTGGTGTGCTGAAGTGGAGGATTCAGTGCGTTGGCTGTGAATATATTTAGCATTTAACAAATCATTTCGCTTAAGGGCATATACCCGCCCCGCCATGCGCCACCCAAAGCGTAAACCTATTTACAAACTTAACTTGTTATTTTAAAAAAACTTGCATGTTAATAACGTATTATTAGACCTATCGTTTCCGGTTTGAATCCTTTTTTTTTGGACTAATAATTACAAAGTTTAGTACATAGCACTGGTTTTTAGGAGTTTGAGCGCGTTATTCAAGCGTATTTCGTAGCTCCAGATTTATTAAAAAAATATAGTACATATGCATAAATAACTTCCCATTATAAAAAGTTCATTATATATATTCCCCATGTTTGTGGTGCAATAGAAATATTAAAAACATGCTTATTTTCTTGAACGAGGTGCTCAAAGTTTCTTTTATCTTAAATTACGAGTTTTTGAGCTAGTGTAATTTCAAAACTGTATAATTTAATGAAAATCTGATGCACCACAAACCTAGATATTAGGGTAGTGATTATGTAGGTAAAAAATCATTGAGTTTTATTCGCTATTATTAAAATGAGATTGGAGCTGCGTTTTGTATGGGGGCGTTCGTCTAAAATATACCCTTAAATCCCAAATTACTCGTGAGAAGTGCCTTAGGAAAACGTACACGTTGCGCCTCGCCTAGTCTTTACGAGTAATACCGGAGCCAATAACGATACGAACTTGTAAAGTGTTCGTTTTAGTATGGACTTTACCATACCTACACGTCAGTAGGCGTCTTCTGGTTAGCTTGGACTGGCTCAAGGACTGCTGTCGGAACACACTGGTGGGTGCTTGGCGACAGGTTTTCTACTTGAGACGAGCTTTCGCAAAATGTCCTTCTACCATGCGGTGAAGCTCAAGCCGATCGCTGCATTGACCTGCGGCATATTACCGCTCGGCTTACGTTGGTTCATAATTGGGGTTAAACAGATGACTTTGGCATTCATTATCAATGTGATTATATATAGTAAGAATTCACGCTCGTCCTGTCTGTCGTCTTACTAATTAACATAAATGGTCAAGATCGCGGAATGACCTTTAATTTGTGAATATTTAATTGGAATGGAAGCGTTTTTAAATAGTCTGTAATGTTGTTGATATAGAGTATGCACATTTTGAAGAGAATATCATAATTATTATCATTAGGGACTCCATGGATGACTAGTCTACTGCGTTCTGGACAATTTTGTAATGAAATTTCCAGATGCCGATAAGGGGATACATGGCATGGATTTGGAAGCGCTCGTAGCCAAAGTAGCTTAGCCATTCTGAATCGATCAGCAAAGTTAAGCAACGTCCGCCGCGGTCATGAGTTGGATGGGTGACCGCTGGTGACATTACTACTGAGCGTTTCCGTGCTTCGGAGAGCACGTTAAGCCGTCGGCCCCGATTGATGTCTTAGGATGGCAGTCGTTACAGCATGGTGGTAGGGCACTTTGCGAATGCCCGCCTGGCTAGCTACCACCCTCAAGTTGAAAATCTGTCCCCAAGCATCTAACGGTGTGTTCCGGCAGCTGTCCTTGAGAGCCAGTAACTCTAGGTTAGCCTGAACAACATCCTCGACTACATCATCACTTACCATCAGGTGAGATAGTGGTCAAAGGCTAACCAATGAGGTATAAAAAAAAAAAAATGGCAGTACTCTACATTGATGATAGTTAAGCCTTTAACCACAATCTCACCTTATGGGAAGTGATGATGTGGTCGAAGGTGTAAACTGGCGACCGATTTTCTGCTAATGTATTAAGATCGTCTTGGGAAAATAAATAAGCGTATATAAGTCTACTGCGTACTGGGACCTGGTATGTGCGTTAGAAGGTCCCATCTAGGCAAGGGTGTCCTCGGCGGTCGTCGCGAAACTTCGAACTATACTACAACACTACAGCTACCACAATGAAAGCATTTAGACAACCTAGAAGTCATGGCAGTTCAAATGCTCTAGCCCAATACCAGTAGGCAGCGTGCCGAGCATGCTGGCAGCATTGCCCCGTTGAATTGCAATGCTTATTCGTTGAGCGTGGTACTTTGGTACACATACAAAACATGTTACTATAGGCAAGCATTCTTAACAGCTTGTCTCACATCACGACTCGTAAGAGCAATCAGTATTTTGTGATCTTTAGAAAGTATCCCACAACATCTGCGATTTCGCAAAGTCCATTCTGTTCCGTCACCTTCAGCGCACGAAAAAGGCAGCGAGCGTCAGCGCGAGGCTGAATAATTGACAGTCACCTCTACAATGTATCCACATACTGGTAACTCTACTCGCGAACCAGTCGCGCTGCCGACCAAACCCGATTGGGAACGCGACCCTGCCTGCGTATTTACAATGTGTATACAAGGCAGTACCTCAGGGCCGGGATCCTCTTTTAGACATAATAATATAGGCTAGTTCGCATTCTTACGACGAAGTGGTCGTTGAGACTGAGGGCGTTAAATGGAGGCACCTCGTTTCCCATGCGAGTGAGCGAAATAGAACTATGCAACATATATGTAAACATATAGCGTTAGTTATTTTAAAAATCAATTTACATACATGTATAAAAAGGCTAGTTTTTTATAAACGGGAATATTCGTCAGTTTCTGTATCACATTTACAAATAAAATTTAATATTAACTATATTCACACAATACCTTTTAAGTGAAATTTTAGAGTACAGCTCTAGATTATTTTGCTCTAGAAATAAATACACTATAATCTCACTAATCCGGCACTATCAAAAACCAGAAGGTGCCGGATTATTGGAATGTTCGGATTACTGAATTATATAGAAAATTGAAATAAATGAAATCAAGCATTTCATAAAGAGATTATAATGTATGTGTACATATTTATATTCTTGTTCAACGGGTTTCATTGTAATTGTAACATATCTCAAAATTGTAAACACGTAATTACATAGTTTTGAAATAATCGTATTGAGGTCGATTATACTGTACATGGAATCGTGTTTTTGAATCTGGCATGTAGTCGTTGTCAACGCCTCTAGAACATTTTACATTTTTATTAATATCTGTAAAGTTTAATTTTTTTTTAAATTCTTTTTAAAAATACATGTAAAATATTTAAAAAAAAATCACAGTTCCTTTGATCTCATATGTTTTGGAATAAATAAGTTATTGCTAACAGAATAGATAACACAAGAGGACATAATTGTCAAAAGCTTTTTTCTTTGATATGTGGCTGGACGGCTGCCTGACGGCCTCCTGAGAAACGTTCTTGTTTCAACAATAAATACAACTAAACTACTTATATCCTTAAATTGTGAGAAGTGTTCGGTATACGGCAATGTAAATACGCGCCGGAGCTGGCTGATAACAGACCAAATTCGGACGCGAAGGGCTTCGCTTCAGGGCCGAGTTAATGAGTAGCCGATATTAGTGCGACGACTCACCGTTATGTCGCGTCGCGTCGGTGGTAAACCGGAGATGCAGATTAACTTGCTCGGCTGTTGGGAGTTGCTTCAATATAAGATATTATCTATTCTTACATTCTTACTGCTTATCTGGGTTACTAATTAAGCTAAGAATTTGAAGCGCTCGTATCGTAGTTTGCTTAGTCGTTATTAACCGATCA
Source organism: Plagodis dolabraria (assembly GCA_963854805.1). NCBI lineage: Eukaryota > Metazoa > Arthropoda > Insecta > Lepidoptera > Geometridae > Plagodis > Plagodis dolabraria. The sequence goes on along the minus strand of OY978467.1, from coordinate 17,971,032 downwards.
CCAAAGTTAAGAAACGTCCGCCTCGGTCAGGAGTTGGATGGGTGACCGCTAAGAGCATTACTACTGAGCGTGCACGTGCATAGGCGTCGCGTTGTCTTACGATGGCAGTCGTTATAGCAATGTGGTAGGGCATTTTGTTAATGCCTCTCGGTCTAGCTACCACCTTCGACTAGAAAATCTGACGCCAAGCACCTAACGGTATGTTCCGGCAGCTGTCCTTAAGAGCGTACCTTTACCTTTGTGCGTGTGTCTTGATAGTATTTTTTAACTTTTTTTTTTTATTTACGTGTGAATAATGAATTTACGCATTCCCGTCCACCTCGGGGAAGGTGGCCGGGATATGTCGGGCTCAACACCAACTACTCCCACAGCAGCAAGTGCCCCTGCCGACTAAATAACATACAATTTTTAACCTAGTTCAAAGAAAGGAGGAACACCAAGGGTACTAGACAAATAACCGAGGGCCGTAGGTTCCACGGGCATGTACAGGAATTCAGAGATTTTTATGATTCCGCACATATATACATTTCATCATCGGTTGAGTAGTTTATAAATTATAGTCAATTAAGTGAAAAATGTTAGTGTCGTTCTCTTACCTGGATGATAGTGTTATTTGCTGTTCTCTCCGATGAACGATATTTTAGGCGAGTCAATGATCAAGTAGGCATTCTTTATCACTAAAAAGAAAAAAAAAATTCATGAAAAACTGAGCCTATTATGAAGTCTTCAACACTGAAAAGTATGAAATAACTAGTGGAAGTCGGCCCTTGCTAATGTGAGGTCGGTGTTTTAAATCAGCGTGGTACCGACTTCCACAAGTTATTTAATACTTTTCAATGTTAAAAGTCGATTCCGTTTTTTTTTTAAATTTATTTTATACTGAATGATCTTTAACTTGATACATTGCTCATAATCTGTACGACGCGAAATGTCTGCATCAGCAACTCTTCAATGAACTCCCTCCCAATGCATGATGTGATAAATAATGTTCTTCCGAACTATTATTAATATATCCAAGATGGCCACTCAAGCCGTGATCTCAGTTTCCGCACTCTGCCACAGTATACACAACAGTTAGTACGACGTGTCGAACCGGTCTCACAGAATAATACATAGTCAGTAACCAGTGAGTCGCGCCTGTAGTTGTAAAATACGTAGGTATGTACGTAGAGGCGCACACACACACACACGTGTAGCGAGTTGTTTATGGTAGTATGTGTAGTTATACAATCAGCTGTAGCGCGTCGCGAGTTTACAAACAAGTGTGACGTCACCACGCGCATGCGCGATGCGACGCGCCGCGCCGCACGTGCCCCCTCCCCTCCCCCCTACCACGTTATATACAAATACATTATATCGTCTATCGGCGATGCTGTTGTCGACCGTGGTACATGGTAGGGTGTTTTAAGGTTGTTGGGCATTCTTTTGAAGTTGTTTTAAGGTCATTTTTAGGGTTCCATGCCCAAAGTGTATAAACGGGACCCTTAATGAAACATTAGTAATAACTAAGACTCCACTGTCCGCCTACCATCAGCAAAAGTTTGTTGCCAAAACGTCGTCCGTACGTATTATATATTATTTTTCTTAATCTTAACAATATTCTTCTGAAGATGAGTTCAACTTCAAAGTGATCAAAATAAGAGAATCGCCTCCTATACTTTAGCAAGGCAACCAATACAAAGTAGTATGGTTTCGATTAAGTCAGATAAGCATTACATTGATATATGTAGGTAGGTAAATATATATATAATTGTAAGTAACACACACGTGCAGACAATGTAAGAAGTTAAGAACATATCCACATAAGCATAATGCATATACATATAGTATATAGGTACACCTAACTGATAACAGGAGCGCACTGTCTTGTAATAGGCGACGCTTATCGTAGTCCTTCTAATTTGACCTACTAGTTGAACCACGAGAGAAACCTCCTGTTCGTCCTACTAACCAAACAATAAATTCTAGATGGGAGAAGCCACTGGCACTCGAAACACAGTTTTTATTAACTAGTTCGGGAGCCAATGGATTCAACAAGTAATAACTGTAACATTCTTTTATGCCAAATAAAAAAAATATATATTATAAACTAGCTTTCCGGGCGCGGCTCCGCCCGCGCGTATGTCGGCTATCGCACGAAAACATTAACCTCTTTTTGCGCAGTCGGATAAAAACTATCCTATGTTTTTTCCCGGGTCTCAAACTATCTCCATACCAAATTTCATTCAAATCGGTCCAGTAGTTTTGGCGTGAAAGCGTAACAGACAGACAGAGTTACTTTCGCATTTATAATATTAGTACTGATTATAATTCCTTTATGAAATTGCCCTTACCTGTTTATAAGTAAAATAGTGTCCAAATGCGACTCGGGCCTCGTTGTGCATGTATATAATGCATTGCAATTGAAAATATCTAGCATGTCCAGAGTGCGATGATCCATGTCTGATGTAAACTCAGACTATAACAAATGCATTTCGTCACAAGTCACGAATTGCGCTTCGCCCGTCACCTTCAAACATAGTTGTTGAGTCGCATGTGCCTGTAATTTCACTGGCTCTCAAGGACTACTGCCGGAACACACGTACCGTTAGGTGCTTGGCGACAAATTTTCTACTTGAGGTTGGTCGCTGGCCAGGCGGTCATTCGCAAAATGCCCTTACACCATGCGGTGAAGCTCAAGCCCGCGGCGCGATTCGAACCATGGACCTGCTGTGCGGCAGTCCATAGCCAATGCCACTGAGCCATCACTGCTTTACAATCTTATTTTAAATTTACATTAGCACATCAACGTGAGAGCGAGCTGCAGGCATTGAATCAAGTAATTTGTACGATAGAGATAGCGAACATTATTGTTCGTGACAGCCACGGCTCGAGTCTCAGCTACAATATTTACAGCTTGAAATATTGACGTTGGTTTAGCATCATAGTTTTAAAAGTTAGGCAACTGTAAGCACCAACGAATTGATTTAATTTATTATAAATATATTACATAATATGGAAATGGGTCTATAATTGCAAGGGTCCGATGTAGCCCCCGACTTCAAAATTGGAGTGATTTTACTTTGTTTCATTAAGTCGGGGAAGTTTCCTTTATCAACACAAAGATTGAATATTGTTTTTAAATATGGTGCAATAATGCATATTATAGACTCTGCCACTCTAACTGACATACCCTATAAAGGAGTAAGTACATTTCACAAGGCACTGAAGCCCCAGTTATTCTCAGCTATTCAGGCTATACAAATGAATCCGTCGTTTTCTAACGCTGCCTTTGAATTGAATTCAAACGAAGCTCCTGCCACAGTGTCTACACTGCCTACCTAGCTATCGATAACCGTATACATTCATTAAAATAAATTACCGTTTATATGAAAACACACAAGAAAAACCTTCGCGTTGTTTACGTAAATTCGCATTCAAATGGCCTTATTCAATGTTGTACGTGCGTCCCGCTCGCTCTCGTACACGTGAACGCACTGAAGAAAGAAACAAAGAACATGCTATTCCAATCGCTAAATTAAGTGTTGCGCAATTTAACTGTCATAGAAAAATATTAAAAGTTAGGAACATCTAGTGTTGTTCTTATTTCAAATTTGTATATAATAAGGAACCGGCAGTTTACCTCAGAGCTTAAATACCATGGCGTTGCAAACAATGATGGTAGCGTCAAAGTAAAGCTACATTCAAATGTGCACTCTGCAGCGTTCCCAGTAGAGTCCATAATGTATTAAATGTGGTTGTTTGGTAAAGAGCTCGGCTTGGGTCGCCCCAAAACTGCGGGGTCGTCGACCTCGGCTCCCTCACATCCCATAAGGATCGGAGTAGGGTCGGTTGACGGCTGGAAGTGCCTCGCTGGGTGCAAGTCGCGCAGTTTCTCCCGTGTACTGATAAGCCGCTATGCAGGGTATAGACATATCAAACGAGCGAATGCAAACGAATGGGATTCGCCAAACGGTAACGCACGCTCCCTCGCTGTCGCTGTTATGTTGACACTAAGAACGCATGTGAAACCCGATGTCTAAGTTACCTTGACATGTGCTTCATTTTCGTATCTGACAGATCCTCTCGTCCAGGGTGATCGTGTATCCTGACATACTGCTACACCTTAGTGAATACATAGTACGCTATAGACTGACAGCTTTTTTTTCTCGTTGATGCCTGAATAGACCAAGCTAGGGCATAGCGTAAGGATATAGGAGGATGGGAAAAATATTATTTTGCGCTCGGCTGTCATGATGAAAAGCCACACATTACAGGCTGTAACAGTAATGATGTCGTGATAATTTTCCATTTCAGTCTTTTGACATGATACGACTGCCCAAGAGAAGTGTAACATTTTCAGGGCTCAATCTGAGTTTCGTTATTCCACCAAAACTTAAATGACTGAACAGATTTTGATGCATGAATTATCACGTCGTCCCGAGTGACACTGGCTATGACATTTTATAGCATGGCAATCGTTTTATTTATTTGTAGTAAATTTGCTAATTTCCCTATTTATCTGAAAACAAAGAAATACTTGCCTATTATTTATTATACACAAGGTTGCAAATTGTAAATAGCAGAGAAACAATGCCGCTGTTGTGTTGCAGCCTTCGGTATAATTCTGTTTCCTGCTATGACAATACAACCCGGTCACATTAACTCTACGCCTGGCGTCCATGACGTATATCGACGCTCTAGTACGGTTTGTACGCAATGGGGCGAGCGCAGCTTTCATGTGTTACTCCAGGGTGTTAACTGTCTATACACCAAGTTTCATCCAAATCGGTTCAGCCGTTTCAGTGTGAAATGGTAACAAACACACACCTGTTATTTCAGCGGTGCATGTTTTTGAAGCATTAAATGTTGATGAATTCTCGTACTCGTACCTAAGTAATAGAAGTAGTTATAGCTTACTTCTAAGCTCTGTCTTATCACACGTACGACTCCTAAACCTTTTTTTTGTTTTTTGATGGCGGAAATGCCTTCGCACTACCCTTCCACCATGGGGGCGGTGGAAGGGGATGTGTGAGACTTGTACCCACTAAAACTCCTCTGTGAGCAGAGCAGTCCTCCGCCGAGGTGGGGCAAGATCGGGCTTCTACGCCTGTGGAGGGCCGACCCGGCTCACCAAGGCCACCCCTTAAACGTGTGTTATCGCGTTTACTAGTAAGTAAGGAGGGAGGGGTTAAGGGAGCGATTTCTGGATGCTAGGTTATTTAGATGGTGAATTCCTCTTCAGAGAATAATAATACATAGTAAATTTTTTTTGTCATCAAAACATGTGGAACCCATTGGCTCCGAGCTTGTGAAAACTGTGTTTTAGAGCCAATGACTCATCATCATCAAGAATCATTATTTTTTTAATTATGCACGGACGAACAAATCTTTGCTGAAGGTTTTTTTTATAATTTCTTAATTAATAGTTAAAAAAAAACACGAGAAAAACTTATAAAACATTACTAAAAACAAAAACTACGCGATTTAAAACCGACAAGAATTCACGAACATACTATTTTTATAACGTTTATTTATTCAAAATACAATTACAACTTGCTTTACAGGAATTTCCTAATGCAATAGTGTAAGTAACATTCATAATCGTAACTTAAAACTATAAAAATTAAATCAAATTTAAAAATATACTTAAAATTTGATATAAATGGTCAACAATAACATAATACGTTACTTTAATGTTACTTACACACTCACGGAATTCAATAAATCTTTTATTCGTAATAATACTACGAATAAAAGATTTCTTGAATTCCGTGACTGTGCAAGGAAAAAGGTCAGTTATTTCGGCAATGTTGATAGAAATATGTAGTTTTTTCAGTATATAGAGTTGAAAATACAGATTTAGCAACTCTTAGGGCATAATGAGTGCTTCCTAATTAGTGGGTGCGTGCGGATGCGGCCCGGGGAGGGCTCGCGCTCGGTGCGTCGCGCGGGAGCAACAAGTCCGTGTACCCATTGCCACTTGCCACTCGGCGCGCCGCGACGAACTAACGAGTAAAACTCATGATGGAACCAATAGGCTTTCTGAAAAAAGGCCAGGTCAGGGCTACCTACCCTAAACCGACGCTCATGTATGAAAGTATGATGACTGTAGATGAAGCGAAAGAGATATGCAAGGATCGTAGCAAGTGGAAATATGTGGTCGCGCCTACCCCTACGGGAAACATGTTTTTACGTATTTATTGTGCTTTTTTAATGTTAAGTTGCCATTACCGTGCACTGAGTGCGTGGATACTAAAGATATTCACAATTTGTGTCCTATATCGGATAATAACAAAATATTAATTCAAAATATTTCATGAGAAGATTTTATGAATATTTTAGAAAAACACCCAATATTCTTATTAAGCCGACGATGTGACGTCATAAATGCCACATAGTCAAACTGGATAAATTTTCGACATATTTTGTTTCTACACGAAGCATCATCAGGAGGTCTTGACTTTTCGATCTTCAATCGTTCGAAGAGTCCTCCTGATCCGAAAATTCTTCCGGTTTGGCTACTTGGCGTTTATGGCGTCACGTCGGCCTAGCAGGAAAATCGGGCGGAATTGAGTGTTACTTTTTAAATATTTTAAAATATATATTGCACTAGGACATGTCAATAAATTTATATATTTTTAGAATATTGTTTATTAATAAGTATGGATTTCCTCAAAATATCGCCTGAATCTATTAATTATAAATATGTCGGTCGTATGTTCCACGTCTTAAATAAATATTTTAAATATTTTTTTTAACTTAAATATTTTGAAATTCATGAAGATAGGAATATTCCATAAAAGTAGGAAAAAGTTCTACCTTACAATCTGCGTAATAATGAATATCGAATTCTAGTGTCAACTCAAAGTCAAAATCATTTATTCAATTTAGGCGTCCATGACGCTCTTATGAAGGTCAATTACAAATTTTATATTGAAATATTCTTCATTGTACTGCCACGTTCAACAAAAAATATATTTATAGAGCCACTGCGAGAAGAACGGGCAAGAAACTCGGGGCCATTCATTTAAACGTCTTTTAACAATGTGTTAGGTACATACTGGTATATAATAAAATTATTACATGGCGATGAATTTCACCCGAAACGAACACCGCACTGAAATTATACTAAAAACATAATTAAACAGGTAACACAACGATCCCGTACCGATACCGCACCGGAAGCGGCCCGAGTCCGTGAGTTGTTTGTGCGTTTAGCTTGTTTGATTTTAACACCTCTGTTTGGTCGGGTCGGGTAGTTCCGAAACATCGGCGTACACTTTACGGACAATTAGCTCGAATTAACGTCCACTTTCATCAACTCCACGTCATTTGACTTTCACGGAGTGATGTGGAGCAGAGAGGACGCCGATGTTCGCAGTTAATGCACCGAGGGCCAGTTTCTACAAACTTAGCTAATATGTAATAACTCGACGATAATCTCTTCTGTAACTAATATAACTTTTTATTTAACAAAAAACAACGGACATCAAACCTAAAATACGCCTCCTTAAAGGCCGGCAACGCATCCTCGAGACCTCCGGTGTTGCGGATGTTTGTGGGCGACGGTGATCACTTACCATCAGGTGAGCCGCCTGCTCGTTTGCCCTCCTATGCCATAAAAAAAAAAAAAAAAAAAACGCATTATTAGGGATAACTCAAATACTCTTCACATCTCACTCAAATTTATATTGGACCACGTGACAAACACCCGCTTTCGAATATTTAAATAAATCTTCAAAATGAGTATGACCTGTAAGGAGTTATGAAGTAACACACGCACACAAACAACAGTCGTATTGAGAATTTCGTTCTGTTTGCAGTCGGTTCAAAAATATGACATTTGTCACAAAAGACTTCCAAATAATTATGTTACATGTTTTAGCATTATATATTTATAATTATCTTAATCTTTATCATATTATGTAAGGTCAAGTTAATTCTGAAACTGGTTTCTATAAAAAAAAATTGCAAACTGGACTCTAAATTAAGCTTGCAACGAAAATAACTTTATTATCTATGTATGTATGCATATAAAAATATGACAATAAAATAGCAAAACCTTATCACTAGGGACTAGTTAAGTTATAATTCTATTTAAGTGACTAGTTTTGTGTTAGTAAACTTTCTTTTACACCAAAACTGATCGTGATTTCAACATTACTGCATCTCTTTCACTCCTACGCAGTCCGATAGCGAACGAAAGTCAGTATTTGACAGCGTCTTAATTATGTCAAGGTATTGACTTATATGAAATTTAACGTAAGGCAGTTTTTTTTTTGTTCAAGATTAAAAAATATACATCATAATTGGTGGTATAAGTAGCTCCATGAAATAAAAAAAATATGGCTACTTTGTTGCAGCTGATAATGTGTACTATTTCTATTTTCACGCTGCTGTCATATGTCATAAGAATCCAAATCGAAAAGAAGTCTTTTTTACACAACAGGAAACCAACAAATTTAAAATTTACTCGGTTTGAAGTTCTATGATAGCAAAGGCATATAATATTTTAATGGTTTTTAAGTTTATAGTATAAAGTTATTCGTTGATTAATTAAACCCTAGTTAAACTTCGTTGATTAAATGGTGAAATCGGACCTTAGCTAGTGTTCTTCAGTAACACTGGTGACTGGTTGTGCGGTACGTAAATAGCGGAGAAAATGATCTAAGCGAGATGTGATATGATTCATTATATGTTTGGTTAATTTTATGCTGTTTCTTTCACAAGAGTGTTTCTTTATATAGTGGTATTATTTTCTTTATGACAAAGTGCTATTTAAATATAGTCAGACTGATGAACAGACAGGACGGTGAGACCTCGTTTTGCATGCGAGTGAGCGAAACACCACCAAATAAAAACCTTGCGCTTTTCACGGCATTTTCTACCTCGCACTGCCACATTATGGATTCAGCTGCCAGGTGAAGTATTTCCGAACAGATACGACTTCGGAACCTTCAAGAAGAGAGCATATTCCCTCCTTAAAGGCCGGCAACGCATCCTCGAGACTTCTGGTGTTTGTGGGCGACGGTGATCACTTACCAACAGGTGAGCCGCCTGCTCATTTGCCATACTATCCCGAAAAAAATAAACGAGAATCGTAAGCCATTTTTTTTAAATTAATTTATATCAGAGACAGTTTTTAAAAACGAAAGAAATCTTACAGGTCATGGTTACTTACTACATAATAATTAGAAATAAAATTTGTTTTGATATTATGTATATTATATAGACATTAAATTTGATTAAGCGAAATTTTAGAGCAGTATTCGTGATTTATTTCTATCGCGTGAAATATAATTATGGAATCGTGTTTTCGGATCTGACATAGTATTTGTCATATCGTCTAGAAAATTTAACTCATATTTGTGAGGCATACACTCTTTTTAAATAAAAAACATTAAAAATTGCCGTTTACCTTAATGGTAGTGTCGCCGGCGTTGTGCTCTGTTCGATAAGCAGTACCTACTAGAACATCGATAGCTTCAGTAAAATATGGCTCTGATTACTAGAAGACTAATCGAATCTTAAATAAGTGCTATTCTTCGTCGTTTCGATTAACGCTTGGAGGTACCACGGCTTCTAACGATGCTATAATGAGAAGTGTTGACACTACAGAACCAGCATCTACCATAGTAGGTATTGCTGGATTCACATAGAGGTAGTAGAAGGCAGAGAATGCCGTGAGAATCGTTGTGGACTTCCAGATGTCCACATGGAATTGATGGAATTAGTTTTCCCTTTGGTACCGTTGACACCACTGGCTGGCACCACTGCGCACTGCTAGTGTATGTACTACCTGCAAATAGTGTTGTTAATAATGCCATCAATTTATACTAACATCTGCCTATAACTGCTGCCGGAACACACCGTTAGGTGCTTGGCGACAGATTTTCTACTTGAGGGTGGTAGCTAGCCAGGTGGGCATTCGCAAAATGCCATACCACCATGCAAAATTTACCATCGGGTAAGACTTTTGACCTTCATAAGAGCGTCGTAGACGCCTATATTGAAGAAATGATTATACTACGTTTAGTATAGTATTCTCTAATGTTACAAGCGGCGCGGCGCCGCCATTATGCAGCGATAATTCCCTCGTGCTTCACGTAACTATGTAACGTATTACGTTGATATAAGCGTCACAATCCCTCGCAGTTAGCGTTGCGTGACCGCGTGTCACAACTATTATTTAATCTGCGTCACCGGCCCAATGGCACACTGCCTTCGATAACCTCCATTTGAAAACCGACCTTGATTGTTGTACGATAGAGCGCACATTAGAGTGGCACAAGGCCGCGCAGACCCTGGCCCTAGCAGCCGAAGTGTCCCTTTTGTTAGAACACTGCATTCAACTTGTATCTGGTCTCGCTAAGATCTTGTTGCTATGCGGATATACGAATGTTATAATTTCTTTAACAGATTGTGTCTCGCTGCAAGGGCGTGTACAAACTTTCTTCGTGGATGTTTTCTCTGGAATTTATTTTGCATTAAATGTAGACGTGTCATAGATAGAGAGGTCCCTGTTAATAGCTTTTTTTAACCGACTTCGAAAAGGAGGTGGTTCTCAAATTTAAATAGATTGAATAATTTTTGTGTGTTACCTCGTACGTAACTCTTGAGAGTAAATTTGTCGCCAAGCATGTAAAGGTTTGTTCCAGCAGAAGTCCTTGAATGTCGTTTTCGCATGTTTGTACGGATGTCCGGTCGTTCAGGATGTTGTTGTTTTTATGTACGTTTTGTACAGATCGCATTACTCAACCGATTCTCGTGAAATATTGTGAGAAGCTTCTATAATATTATTATATGGTATTATTTTGTCTATTCAGTCAATAGATTATTTTCAAAACTGTTGCATATAACATGGGGATTTAAAACGAAAAAATAAATATGAAAAAAACAGGATCAAATAAGTTGTTTAAGTTGGACCACGATGATTGTCAGTATTTTTAATGAGCATGGTACCGACTTTAACTTGTTATTGCCAACTGATCGTCGCGTCGCGTCGGTTCTATATAAATTTTAATTCTTTTATTACATAAGTATATACCTACTTACTGCTCACAAGATCACGCACTCCCCTTAAATAGTGTTCACCGACAACAGTTACATTTACTCATCACTCATTAAGTATGCAAATACATTTTTCAGTTAATTAACTATAACTTAAAAACTATTCAACTGATTTTGATTGAAATGTGCCAAACTTGGAGGTAAGTATACATTGAATGCAATGAATGCCCGCCTGGCTAGCTACCACCCTCAAGTAGAAAATCTGTCGCCAAGCACCTAACGGTGCATTCCAGCAGCAGTCCTTGAGAGCCAGTAATTCAAGGTAAAACCTGTTAACACCTTCGACCACATCATCACTTACCATCAGGTAAGATTGTGGTTAAAGGTGTACCTATCAGCATTAAAAAAATATTACCCAATAGAAAAGAATCATCAAATACAGTTCATAATTGGTGGAGTAATCACGAAATAAACATAAAAAACTTACGTTTTTTTGGATTTCGTCGGTAAAAAAAATACATATATCAGACATGAGGTGTTCATGAGCCGCTAGTTTAGTAATGGACGACGGTCAGCCAATCGGGATGTATCGTTGGGTGCTTGGCGACAGCTTCTCTCCCGTATTGTATAAAGAGCTTGGTGAGGAGGAACATTGTAGTGGGCGTGTCGCGTCGGTATGTCCTACGTAAGCGTCAGTTGAAAGCGCATTCGGTTAGTGCGGAGCGAGTCGAGCGCAGTGAAAGCCGACCGAGAGAGAAACGGAACGGTTACAGTGCGCAACTTGTTATATTATAAAACCAACGAGGTATCTCACCAACGAGGCCACGTTTTAGCACTCATCTGCCAAGTGCGAGTCGTACTCGGGACCATTATCTATACAACAATAGACACTATATATCCTTTTTTTTTTAGTTTTCACGTTCGCGTGACCGCCTCGCACTTGGCCGATTTTGAGTATATATTGTTATGATGGCAATAGAAATACAATGACATACTGTGACAATCTGTTTTTAGAGCTCCGTACCTCAAAAGGAAAAAAACGGATCCCTTATAGGATCACTTTGTTGTCTGTAACGCGTGGAGGTATCTAGCTGTAATTCATATCAAGTGTACTGTCCCTCGGAGCTGTGAAGAAATCCTACTTACCTTACGTAAACCCACGTAATGAAAAGAGAGCCGAGAGTTTTTATGCTATCATGATTGAATAAGGCCGAGGTGTTTAAGCTTACAGATGCACTGCACCCGTCACCTTGAGACATAAAGTTGCACGTGCCTGTAATTTTACTGGCTCTTAAGCACTGCTGCCGTAACATCCTGTTAGATGAAGCCGTGCGGCCGGTGGGGATCGAACCATGATCCTCCGGCATCGCGGCGCAGTCCATAGCTATTACCACTCGGCTTGTTATGAGGTATTGTTACTGGCCCCTAGGGTGTGAATGACTTGAATGTCACTCCTTCATCTGTACCCGTGGGTGTCGTAAGAGGAAACTAAGGGTAACACATCGGAAGGTGGGCAGCAGCGCTTTCTCAGGAACTGATATCTTATACTGCATTCCCCAAGACGCCAGCCAAGCGCGGGGGTTAAAGCAAACCCCCCATAGTGGGGGAGGCTGTGTACAACCCGGCTGATACACTTTGTGGATTGTTAATTAGTTAGGCGCGTGTCAATGACAGTGCCTCTCAGAACCCGTTTGTGTCCCGTTGGTTGTGGCTGCGCTCTGAGACCTTTTTAATTGGCTCTACATGTGAAAGGAGAGCGCAAAATAAAGTGCGACCCTTCCCTTTCGCGGTTGATTGACTCGCGGTAAATGTACCTATGTACATATGTACAGGCTCGCCACATGTGGTTTGGTAAGGTATGGTACTTGCAGGACTCTCCTGTGATATCGATGCTTTAACAAGTTACACATCCCGTACTGAGATAATGTGCACAATATTGCACATACGTACATAGAGTAGCCAGTGTGTCTATACAAAAGTAGGTACTTATACAAAATATAATTTAAAACATAATATATATTAAAAAAATACTTTAAAATAACATAAAATATATATATAATCATAATCAATACATCTTGTAGAGAGTTGTAGTAATAAAAATACAGTCTAATTGCAAACTCCTGTTTCGAATTCGGTTTAAATGTAGCCCGTGCGACCCTTCATCACACAATGAGTAATATGCGGCGAGTGCCGCGACTGTGTCCGCGTCGCGTCGCTCGGTGTCACGCCGCGTTGTTCTAACACCGACAAATGTTCAACAATAAACAAATGCCGTCCGCCCTCTCCTTACGAACTAATATATAACCACGAAACACATAACTTAAAAGTTTCACACAGTAGGTACTAGAAAAACTTAATTTTTTAGGTTTTTGTGTCTCGTAGTAAAAGACAATACCTATTCCGAGACAATTTGAATGTTTACATTTAGCAAAGTAATAAAATAATAAATTATAAATTACAGACGAGAGAGACTTAACATCAGGCGGTCCTCGAGCTTACTCCGTCAAACATTCATCTCGTTATGTTTGTTAGGACTAGCAGAAGTCAACCCTAATAGGTTGTTAGCATTTTACCAATAACCCTGTATAAGTCCATGGCTAAGTGCTTTGTTGTTTCCCATTGAATTTATTTTATTTGACATTTTATTATTTGGATATTTACATCATTTGATTATTTTGATATTTGATTACATTTTTTGCTAATATTGGATTTGAGGTATTGAAACATTTTGACATTATGATTGTATTTTGATTATTGTCCGATATTAATTATTTAATTATCTTCACATCTTATTATTTTCTGATTCTTGATTAATTTGATTGATTTAATATAAATGTATTGTTTATTGAATAGTAATTTTATTAATGTACTTACATACATGTGAATTATTGAACCATATGTGCGCCGGCGCACAGCCAGCTACTATGTCGCGGCCGCCGCATTTGGGTCACTAATTAATTACGCTAAGAATTTGAAGCGCTCGTAGCGAAGTTTGCTTTACCGATCTTAACCGATCAGCAAAGTTAAGCGCCGTCCGCCGCGGTCATGAGTTGGATGGCTGACCGCTAGGGGCATTACTACTGAGACTGAGCGCTTCTGCGCTTCGGAGGTCACGTTAAGCCGTCGAGTGTCGATTGTTGTCTCAGGAAGGCAGTCGTTACAGCATGGTGGTATGGCATTTTTAGATCGTTGTTTTTGCAGTTGTTTTTTTTTTTTAATTTATTCATCCTTGTCATAAATGCGGGCGCGGCGATTGGCGGGAAGAACAAACTAGGCCCCTGATCAAATGCTGTAACCCCGCTCTATCGAGCGGCGCGGCGCGGCGCGGCGGCGGCGACGGCTCGCCACACATTACTCATGAAATAACGTCGCAATGTCAACTCGACATAATTAATTATTCCTCTCATCGAGTCATCACATTGTTGTGTCGGCCATGTTGTGTGTGTTAGTGCTTGGTTACAGTACAAACTAGTGTTTATTCTGTGTTACATACAGGCGGTAGTGTCTGTGTGTGTGCAGTAAACGAGGTGTATCTCACTTTACGCAGTTTTTGACCCTGTATGTTATACTGTAGTTGTTTCGCTATGTCGTCAAATGGACTGTACGTCCTTTTTTAAGGGATTAGTTCTATAAAACGAGACCCTAATTGACCGTATAACTGAGCCTGTACGAATTAATAATGTTTTTGGTATATATATTTTGTGTTGGTACAAAGTACAGACGCCAATTTTTTATCTGCTCACTAGCCAAGACTATACTTTAGTTAGAACAGTCTCAGTTTACCATCCTTTGGATCGCCTGATCTTCTAATCACTCTTTTCTTGCAGTGTGCAGTTTTAAGCTTTTCAAGCAATGATGGCCGAGCGGAAATAACTATGGACTGCCGTGCCGCAGCTTCAATTCCCACGCCGGCTGAGCTTCACAGCACGATGAAAGGGCATTTTGCGAAAGCTCGTCTGGCTACTTACTAACCTCAAGTAGAAAATCTGTCGCCAAGCTCCTAACAGTGTGTTCTGGCAGTAGTCCTTGAGAACCAGTTAGAAACTATAGGCATATTATAATTCATCATCATCAGCCGGAAGACGTCCACTGTTGAACAAAGGCCTCCCCAATAGAACGCCACAAAGAACGACTTTCACGATGTCGTTAGTCCACCTAGTGAGGGCCTACCGACACTACGTCCTCCTGTGTAGTATGGTAACCACTGGAGAACCTAGTTTCTTCTCCACCGCACTCTTTATGATTGCAGTAGGTTATAATTGATAATGCAGCAATGTAATGGAACAGTCCTTTGGCGAATATCCACTTTAGAATTAGCTGCTGTATGTCTTAGGACGATGGGCGCAGTGTTATATACAGGGCAGGGGTTTCTGCTTAATGTCAGGTGGGGAAGCAGTTTCATTGAATATACGCAGTACGACGTATTAGCCTTTGTTTCACGCGCGTCACAGTATAGCTCGCAGTTAGTGCGTGTAGTGAGTGACACAGAATAGCGTCAAGTCAGAAGGTGCGTGCAGGTTGCTCCTCGACAAGACAAAGGAACTGGCGGTACTGGTTGTAGCCCGGCCGTGCGTCGTGACGTCATGGCTGATGACGTCACAGGTGTGGAACACTGGAATATACAGATTGCTGATCATAGTATTTAAATGGCGTCACTAGTTTTACTACCACTACCTCACCTGATAGTGAGTGATGTTGTTTAGGATTGGCTCTCAAGGAAAGCTGCCGGAACACACCGAAAGTGCTTGGCGGCAGATTTTCTACTTAAAGGTTGCTATTCGCAAATGCAAATCAAATAAAATCGTTTATTGCAAATACAGGTATTAAAGCTGTTCAATAAATATCATAGTTCTGCCATATTCGGCATGCAACAATTCATGAGCTTAACACGCATTATATTATACTTTATTATAAATTATATTATATGACTTTGACAAAGAATATTTTAATTAATATTACCATAGTCCCTCTTCAATGCGTCATAAATAAAATATATTAGGTAACTAAAGAAATGTCCTTACCAATTAAAATAAAACATTGAGAAAATAATAAAAATGTGTCAAAGAATCTGGCAAAATGTCATAGAATTACAAAAATAATAAAGTAAATTAGAAAAAAAATATTATTATTATTATTAATTTAAATTTAAATATATTTATATTAGAACATTGGATTATACTTGTCGGTAAATGGTTAAATATTCGAGGAGCCATACAGAGTATGCTTTTATTGAATAGATTCAGGCGTTACTTTGCGGAAATCAATATTTAATAATGACAAGTATTTTTAAAATGTTTTAAGAAAACATCAAATTGATATTTTAATAAAACACTTTAATTATACAAAAATATATCTAGTGACAATTCCGCCCAATTTTCCTGCTAAGCCGACGTGACGTCACAAACGCCACGCAACCAAACCGGAAGAATTTTTCGACGCAGGTCACTTCTACACGAAGCATCCTCAGGAGGTCTTGACTCAAGAATATGCTTTTATTGTATTGGGCAGTATAGTTAAGAGGTAAACATACTTTAAATTTACATGAACGATGTACTGTTAACATACATAATTGGATGCCTTACATCTAAGAGAACAACTCCCACGCGAGACGTAACTCAGAAGCACGTGCGCGCTCATGAGTAGGTAATGTCAAAAATACCAACTCCTGTATGCGGCGGAGTTTGCTTTACTTAGCTGATCGGTCAAGAACTGACAAGCAAACAACGCTAAGAACGTTCCAGTTCAACTCCAGAGCCGGTGAGTGTTTTTTTAAAGGATTGTGAAAGAACAGAACAGAACGGCAGACTCAATTGTCTGTAATTAAGTAAGTGACTTAATTAAAAAGTGGTAACGTATTTAAAAAGGTTAAACCAAATTGAGAACTTCCTTATTGTAAAGTTGGTTAACAATGATAAACAACAGTCATTAGATAGAAACCATTATAATATAAAGTGCGTATCAACCTCAAGTAAACCAATTATATACACAGATTATATAGTAGTTAGTGTGGCGTGATGCTTTGTTGTACCTAGTGAGATTGCGCCACCTACAGATTACCGAGACAAAGGGGATGGGTGGTTGTGAAGCCGCGCCGCCGGCGTGGTCGGTGACGTCATCGCAGAGTTGCCACACTGCTTCGACACTGTGCAGTGCAGTGTCGAAGCTGCGGCAACAAGATATGCTATAATAAAATGGGCCGAGTACCAGTAGGACTCGCACATGGACGAAATGGAACCGACTTTAACACTATACAAAAAAAATATATTTATTGCTGATTGTTAAGTCTTTGACCACAATCTTATCTGATCGTAGGTGATGATGTGGTCGAAGGTGTTAACAGGCTTAACCTAGAATTACTGGCTCTCAAGGGACAGCTGTCGGAACACATCGCTAAGTGCTTGGCGACAGATTTACTTCTTGAGCCAGGTGGACTTTCGCTAAATGCCCCACCACCATGCTATAACGACTGCCATCATAAGACAACAACCGACACGTGAGACTTAACGTGCCCTCCGAAGCACGTGCACGCTCAGTAGTAAAGTCACCAGCGGTCATACATCCTACTCATGACCGCGGCGGACGTTACTTAACTTAGTGGATCGGTCCTATAACTATAATTTCATTACCATGTGTATGTACCATAATATGCGCAAATAGTCGACCTTACCCAATATCTCCATAAATAGCGTTTCGTCCCGAACGTCCTAGAGCGATATAACGACCTAGGTCAGGTCAGGCTCAGCCGGAGTTACGTAATGAACTGTTGCCAGAGTCACAGCCTGCCAACTTAATAAATGGACTAGATCAATGATGTATCATCTATGGATGAGCCTGCAGGAACATTCCCGGTGTAGAGATTTACGGTACAGCATCAACACTGATCTCCGTGCGGTGCCGGCCTAGAATTTCGACCCTCTATCTCTCCGTGGATTTCGTAAGAAGCACTAATGGTAAAATGGCTCCAATTAACTTATATTCTACTAGATTTTCGGCCGCGGATCCGCCCCCGCTTATCCCTTAACCTCTTGTTAGATAAAAAGTATCCTATGTCCTTCCCCGGGTCTCAAAATATTTCCATACCAAATTTCTTGCAAATCAGTCCAGTAGTTTTTAACTTTATTTGTTGCATACAAAAATACAAATCTCTCCTCAATATTAGTATAGATTTATATTATGTTATCTTACACTGTGATCCCCAGTTTGATCAATTTCATGTAAGTATAGCCCAAGTTTCGGTATAAATAAAGTTTTATTAATATAAATTTATATTAATATTATTTATATTAATATTAATATGAATATATTAATATATTTTATTATTAATATTATTATTAATGTGGGAGACTTTGTTCAGCAGTGGATAGATTCAGAGCTCAGCAGTTGGAGCACAAAATTCCCATCTCATTATACCGACTCGGTGACCAAAGGGTTTTGATATAGCAAAATGCATCTAATTGAATCCAAACTACAAATTGGAGCCAAAAAACATTGCCGTTTTCGAAGTACCGACAGCCGTGTCCTCACGGAGTAGACACTCGCAACAGATGAGGTGTACGACCTATATGCAGTGGGGGTGATTGGCTCGTACCTACTGAAACCTTACGTGATCAGACTCGTTACCCCCCGGAGCGGTGGCTTCAGCTCTTGTTGGTTTCATATTGGAGACGTACGGTGCGGGTTCTGGCCTGCCCTTAAAATGAAGTATTTTTCGTTCAATGTCTTCTGTTTACGCTTAGAACATTATTAGGTTTTTCGTATCAATACGTTTTTAGTGCAGCTTGGTAGTGGGAGCACGATGGACGACAACAAAATGAGTTAATTCCATATAGACCGTAAAATTGTAAATTAAGTACTTACGTTTTAGTAGTCATATATGTGTACTTATTCCCAGTTTTTGTACAGTAAATCTCGTTTTCTACTAATGACTCCTGTTCATTACGACGACAATAGTTGTCAGTGTGGCCTGTGATAACACCACAATAACAACAATAAACTTATTACTAAAACAAATGTATCAATGGGCGGTCTTATCGCTCAGAGCGATTGTTGAAGTGTATATGGTAATAGAAAAATATAAATTGGGAATAACTCAGCCGGTAATATGAAATTAATAAAAACATACAAGTAGTGAACAAAAGTGATATGTGAAATTTCACGAAAGTAACGTTCTTTTGACATAACTTTGCGTTTTGTGTTCCGGTCGCAGCCCTTGAGAGCCAGTAATTGTAGCCATACTCCCTTTACCGTCTGCGACCGCATCATCACTAATACCAACGGGTGAGGTGATATGGGATCAGCCGTAAAAAAACGTACATTTTCTGTATGAGATAAGTGGCCGCGCCGCATATCGTCGACTCTACCACTGATAAGGCTTCGTAGAAAGCGAAACAGCACTTCCTGCTCGGTCGAGCCTCCCCGCTACACAGTATACAACATAGTTAGTACCCGTCGTGCACTCGCTGCCGTACTAACTGTGAGAGACACTCTGTGGCGTACAGCACACGCCGCGCGCCGCCGAGAGAGAGCCGCGCCCGGCGCGTCGCGTCGTGAGGCGAGCCTAGTTAGTTTTTCTTTCCGTAGAGTACGTTAACATTGCGGTCGATATCACGTACAGTCGGGTGCAACAAGATGTATACACGTCGACATTATCAAAATAATCCAATGTTACTAAATTCTTAATAATCGTAGCTTACATAAACATGAATAAAAACATCAAATATTTTTTTGATTTTATCATACTTCTGTGAACATAGAGAATAACAGAAATCTTTGCCACAATTTTGAAAATTACAATGTGTGTACTTCTTATTGCGAACGACTGTACATTACAACATTGGTACATCCCTGTTCATACATCGACGCGGATTTGTACAGGGTAAGTCACATCCGATCTAACAAAACATATCCCACTCAATATATCTTGCAATGGATCCCACAAAATATTATTTAGCTACCTTCATCGAATACCAAACAAAATCATGTCAATACAACTAATCCACGCCGTTGGAACTTATTTTTTGAATGTTAAAGATATCATCGTGGACAAATGTGTAATTTCTTGGATGTTTCTGGATCTCAGTAGGCACTTAACACAAATACTAAACACTATAGGAGAATCTATTATCTTATATTTTACAAAGAAATACTATTTTATCATAGTCAAAGTAAAATTTCGAAAACGGACACTAATTGCTATCAGTAACTAAGAAATATGTGATGAAAAAAAATGAGATTGAACATTCTAGCCCGTTTCTATTTAGACGCTGTCAGATGCTTAAATTTTGTCACTATCGGAATGCGTAGGAGTGAAAGAGAGGCAGCGATAGTAACAACGCAATCAGTTTGGGTAAAATCTGAAAGTAAGCTTAATAACACAAAACTACTATTGTAAATCGAAAATGTAATTTTCTTGTCCCTCGAGATGAAATTTTGCTATTTTATTAATATATTTTAATACACATTCATACGTTAATAATTTAGATATTTACGTTACAAACGTAATTTAGAGTCAATTTTGCATTGTTGTTATATCGAGAAAAAATTAAGAAAACCTGTTTCGGACTTTTCTCGTCCTTAGATAATGTGATCAACATTAACATATAATTTTCTTGTTGCTACAAACTAAATACATTTTGCTAAAAATCTGTTCAAATAAAGCTATTCAGCACGTAACATTGATTAGGTATTTGTTAGTGGTTCCATAGAGTGAAATCCCACTGGATACATAACTGGTATGTAATGAATGATTGCAAACACTACAAACTCCTTGAAACTACCCACTGACCCGAACATGCGTGAGATAAGGCTCGTAGCAGCGTTAAGGCTAGCGTCCATTGCAGCGGAAACTATGCGCGCACAATTTATTCTGCATGCGTTTAGTATAAAAAACAATGTAACCAAAAAATGGAAACGACTTCATCATCCAAAAGTGTGAAATAACTTGTTGAAGTCAATACCATGATAGTTCAAAGTACCTATTATCGCAATATTGTGCGCATGGTACCGACTTCGAAGTTATTTCACACTTTTGGGTGATGAATTCGGTTCCATTTTTTGGTAAAAAAAAAAATTTCACTCTTTTTAGTGTACTTGCTTGCTACTTACGGGATCGATTGTCATTCACTGTCGACGATTATAATTATCATCAAGATAGGAAAATATTTTTCAGTTATTGGAGTGTAACTGAAAAACGGCTAGACCGATTTTGACGAAATTTTAATGGAACCAAACGACAAGCATCAGCTTTCAAATAAAAAAAAATATCAACATCGGTACATACAAAAAAAAACAGATGAATTGCGAACCATCTCCTTTTTTGAAGTTGGTTAAAAAGTAAAGTTAAGTAAAGTCACTCGTGCAGCGAATTCAACTCCGCGCTCTCTCAACTCCCATAGAAAATGTATACGAGCGAGAGCGATTGTTACGATGCGACTCTCCGCGCGTGGTGTAGTGGACGCGAGCCATTACACTTGACGCCGCGGCCGCCGCGCCGCGTTATCTCACCACGCACTTACAAGATACAATGTTGGCGATCACCACCCAGTCAGCATTGCTCAGCGATATTACACCTTAACGCACATACTTACAGCTACTATTTGTCAAGCAGAAACACGCTACTCCTTTCTTGGTACTATTGCAATGCAACTAGTGTAATAGAGAACTTATACCTATATTGTATCTCTATGGTATGTATCTATATATTATAGTAGATGACCCGGTGTACTTCCTAGCGAACGTACGTCAAAATTGTATGACAGGAAAGTATAGGTACGACAGTTTATATGCGAAAATTTATAATGAAACCAAAAACAGGTAAATCGGCTCAGCCTTACTCGAGTTTTAGCGAGACAAAACGAACAGCAAATGATTGATTTTTATGTTTCTATTTATATAGGTACATTTTAATTAATGAAAAAATCTTATTTCATAATTATCATCGACGAAAACAAAACTGTGTTGCAGATCTTGCAGAAACCAACGCCCCCCTCTTAATAACTGTTATGTGTATTTTATGCAAAAAAACCATTGCGGTTATACGCGATGTTGACGTATTGCTCTTTTGTCCATTTAATGACATTCTGCTCTTCTGACCATTTGTGACCGTTTCTCATTATGCGTTTTTGAAGTAAGTATTACGACTATTGAACCTATAAAAAACGAGAGTAACGGCATCCGTACTTCAAACATGGCAATGTCAAATCAGGCGACGTCTCCTGATTAAATCGGGTGGTATACTATAGCCAATTAATACCTACAAATACGATTTGTATGATTTTGATTAATTATGATTATCTTTGCATATATCAACGCACTCTGGACACGCTGATTACACAAAATGGCAAATATCTATATTTGCCATTTTGTGTAATGGAGTGGTAATAGATATCAATTAGGTATTGTTATAAATACTTACCTAAGAAAATTGTGATTTTACATCATTAGTAATTTAGTAAGTCCAGGTATGGAGTGAGTGCGGTGCAGCAGGTCCGCGGTTCGATACCCACCACCGGCTCGAGCTCCATGTACGCATGCTGAACTTAACAACAATAACATCAGGACCTCATGCCTGTTCCTTTACAAACCTATAACAAAAAAAAAAATATTATATATAAAATATAATTATTTTAAAGAAATCAATTGCATATTATTATTTAAATATTATTTAGTTAGATATATCCGTATTATGAGATGAGATCGATCTCCACAACGTCAACAAAAGCCTGCCTCTTTAGGTGAGGTTTGCAAGAATCCTTACGCTTTGCAATGCAAGCGTGTCGGGAACCGCATGGCAGCTCTTCAGAAGGCACTTCCCTGTTGCCCAGTATCTGGTATTTTCCCTTCGTCATCTCTCACGACTCCCACACGGAGATATGGGGGACGCTATTCTAGCCCAGCACCCCACGGGGCACGCTTATGAAGTACTTTTAAAATGCAAGAATTCATTGGTACTATATATATAATGAATGTTAAAATTAGGCCCGAGGTACATATTATGTACCCCGGGCCACAGGCCACAGCACAGTGCAGGGCGGAGCGGGCGCACTATCGGAGCTCCGTCGGCATGCGCGTGTCGAAGATAACGACGCGGCGCGGCGCGGGCGCAGGCCGCCTATCTCGCACACGCTTCCGCTATACTATGATGACATGCCCTCTTTGCTACAACAATTACAACCTTATCCGCTTGGGTTAAAGGTGGAATTGCTACATTTGGTACGCGTGCGATAATATGCTAGAAATGTGCACCGCTGTGTGTCAACTGTGCTGCAGGAACGGCTAGTTTCTTAGCTCTCCTATTTACACTACAGGCCTATTCACGACACTACGGCGCGGCGCCCCCCTCCCTTTTACTATATAGTACAACAATAAAATGTTAAATATGATATGCCGAGGGGACTTGGCAGTAGTGGTTGTATAATAACTACACTCCAAAATATGGAGGGCGTGCCTTCGTGAGTAGAATGTTAAGAACTACCTACCTATACCAAAATTAGCTACTGTTTGCTGGTGAAATCTTCAACTTACTCCCGAGCAACGGCTGGCCTGTAGGGATAACCAATGCGCTGAAAGTGCTGCAACATGTTTACAGTCTTTGCTGGAAGAAGTACAGTTGTATGCAGTTGAGTAAATGGTGAAAATGGGATACCTGTAACCTTTACCGTACTGGTAATATGGTAAAGCACAAACTCAACTTTCTGTATTTAGAATTTGTGCTGGAAGTCGGTTAATCTTATTTTTAACAACACACAATAACCACCATCAGGCCAAATGTTAAATGATTGCAGCTGATAATGACATAACTAATCACCAGAACATACGTGTCCATGCGCTCTACAATGAGTCATATGTCAAGCATTTTCTGAGGCGAAGAAAACATTTGTAAATTACTTATATACATTAACTTACGGTGAGACAGAATGTATTCTAATGGTAGTTTCATAAATTTCTCCATGCTATACATACTCACTCACACACACACACACACACACACACACACACACACACACACACACACACACACACACACACACACGCATTCGCATGTACACAACATTATATCAGTACTTTAAGGAAATATATAAAGAATAAATAAAGCAAGTTGTATATACCTGCTATTATAACATGTATTGTTCATCAAGAAGGGATGTAGCAGTAACCTACAGCACAAGTGTTCAACTTAGTGTACGTTCTGTTTACAGCATTTTAAGTGTTAATGTTATATGTTGTAAATGAATTGTTTCTTTTGAATAAATTGAATAAAATTGAAATTGAAATTAGTAAAAAAAAAAAAAAAGTTCACACAAGCTTGAGAAATGATCCAGAGTTCTTCATTATCCAGCAGTTAGTCAATACTTATTCCTGATGGCGATATTTTCTCCAGTCTCATTGCTGTTAGGTATACCTGGTAGAAAGGCCACCACAGAATTCAAAGGAACAGAAGGATCACTCTGCAAAGCCATTCCAATAAATAAGCGACTCTAGCTACAAAGCAATAAAGTGCAATTTAGGTCGTTTAGTACCTAATATTCTTCTACAAGCCATCTTTCTATATCGCCTAGCCACGCTTAGCTCTGATCTCTTCTGCCGCGGCACGCACCGTGGTATAATCCCGTTCGGACGGATACGCCGACGTACCTGTAGCTATGTACCTATAGTGCGGAATGAATCAGGCCTACTGCAACATACTGCTTGCATACCAGATACCCAATTCAGACGTTCTGGGTCACTTAGTCGGTGTTCCATTGAATATGCCGTATTAATGAAGTATCCTGAAGTAAACGTGTATTGTTTTGTTGTTCCAGTGACGGCAGCAGCGCGGGCAGTCCCAAGGAGGGGTGCGTGGGCGCATCCCCCCCTCCCCCCGCGGGCGGTGGCATCCCCCCTCCCCCACACGGGCACGGCGCTTCGCACCCCCCGCTGCCTTCGCACCCCCACCCGTCAGCGCTGCCAAAGCGCGACGTGCGCCCCCCAGCGCCGCACCACCCGCCGCACCACAACCATCACCATCCGCAGCAGCATCACGACCAGCGCCGGATGAGCATAGGTCAGTATCCTTAAATGTAAAGTTGCACGCAAAACCTAATGCTGTGAAGTGCACTCAGTACCGCATCCTATCAAAAAGACAGGCTCTGTCATCTGCAGTAGGTATATAAGTAACTTAATTGATGTACAACAACACTGCTGCCAGATGAGTAGCAATGGATATAAGTGACCATATAAGGTAAATATGGTGACGGTCGTAAGCACGTTGGGAGTTAGAGCTCACTGTTTTGTATATGTTATGTATATGTAGTATTCACTATATGTTACGGAATCGTTGAGATCTTGCTTTAATATCTATAGACTAATATGTAAAGGTCTTTCGCGGGGAATGTCCGTTACAATGACAATCATTTTTTCAAGTATATTTAATGCTTGCTACGTAGACAGAGATATTTGCCTAGAGTTCGATGAAAAAACGACTGATCCTTCTCATTTTAATCTATCCTTCAATATCTTAGCATGATTTTGAAGGATAGATTAACTTTAAAAAATGAGTCATTTTGACCAACATGAGAATCGGTTAAATTTCATGAAAACCAGATCAATAATAGATTCTGGGTTCCAGTTGATTACATCCGTGCTTGATGCTTGGTAGGACTCACGTGATGCAATTGGTCTGTTTCATGATACGCTTGTAAACAAACTTCCTCATTAAGTAATTCGTGGAACTGCTCTGAATCTTGTATAGTCATATTCATCAGATAGGTAGTAGAAGTTCGGGTACAATGAAGCTATTTACGTCTTTCGGTCCTAGGTCGGAATGGGCGTTCCACAAGGACCAATACTGGGGCCTTTTCGATTCTTAGCTTATATTGTTTACAACTTACTACTGTGGTCAAGAATATTTGTGACATTCTTTTATTTGCAGATGACAAATCTCAGATATTTAAAGTAGACACGAGAGTTAACGTTTTGGTAAAAGTGAGTAACGCATTAATCTACTATATCTAAATTGTTATTGGCTCATAATTTAACTTATATTTAAAGTAACATATTATAATATGATAAAAAGGAATGTTTGGAAAAATTCCACTTCTGCCAAGTTGCCGTAAGTAACCTACTGAATTAAACTTGTTTTATTTGATTAAGTTAGTCAAAACGGGTAGAGATTGAAAATAAAGCAAGGCATGGTTAAATTCTTATTTGTTATAAATAGTCCTTCGAGACAAAAAATATTACTTTGGCCCCTAATAACACAACATTGAGCGATATACTTTAGGAAATTCTGTTTAATTTTTGAAATATATGTTTATAACTTTCTCATCACACTTTAGCTCCCTTAATACTGTGTATATTATTTACTAACATACATATGTTGCTAAACGAGTGTATCTGCAGTCGCGTCACGGGCACAGCACGTGGTGACGCGACGCGGGTGTAAGGCGTCGTCGTGCCTGTAAACTGTTGTTTCGGAGCTTTGAAAAGAGGCGAGTACTCTACGCCGCGATGATCACGTAACTGACTTCGCTGGAGTTACTGGAGAAGGTAACCATTGTGCTCCAAGAATTTGGGAGAAAGGTTATTAGTTATTACCATTTTTGAAAGGGATGAACGAATGGCAGCATGGTTTAATAATAAGTGTGTGTGTGAAGGTTTGTAAAGCCTACGCTCAGGCTGGTGAAGACAACACTTACGAACAAGTACACCCACATTACCGCTGTGTGCGTGCGTAAATATACCTGCAGCAAGCGTTGGTTCAATGAGATTGTTTATGACGTTGCAGGCGGAGGCGCGGGCGGCTCGCGGCGGCCGGAGCGTCGCGCCGCCGGACCCTCGGATAGGAGGAGGGCAGGTATGCTAAATATAGCTTTATTTTCAATTCGTTTCTTTAATAAACCGGGTTAAACTGCACACTACTCTCTACAACCTGTCTTAATATCACTTCTGTTAGGGTGTTCGAAAGCTTATTAAATACAAGATCATTTACTTTATAATGGGATACAAATTTCTTTATTACAAAATCAAAACAATACAACCAATATTATCTTAGATTGAACAATGGACGGCCTTTTCGTTGAAGCAATTTTGGCTATTAAAGAACTTTAAAAGGTTGATCTGCCACCTAAGTGCCACACAAAAGTTCATTTACGTTGTCCCTATTATTAGCTACGTTGCACAGAGTTGTTCAAGGTTCAGATCCGGAGTATACCAGCGAGTCTTGGAGCGTAGAATCCTTAGGATCATATCAAGGAATAAAGAACTGCGCTCCAAGACACAAATCGCTGATGTTGGACACAGAGCTGATCTAAACATGAACTGGGATGGACTGGACACCTCTCCCGCATATCAGTTGATTTGTGGGTTAAATCTACCTCGGCTTGGATACCATATGTAAGGGCACTATTTAGTGGCAGTAGAACTGTTTGTGCGAGCTCGTGAGTGGAAGAACTGCAACCAATGTTCACAATAGCAAGTAGCAACAATGTTTGCAATACTGTGTTCTGGTTTGAAGGTTATGGGTGCCGGTGAAATTCTATTCCAGGGTAATGCGCGCAGTGCAGTTCGCCACTTGTGACGTATTCAATCTGTTATAGACAGAGGTTGCCGCTTAAGACTAGGTGGGCCTCGTACTCTTTCCATCACGAAAAAAAGAGTTAGTACGCGGGCGTTCATTTGCCAAATGCCTCAGCACCATGCTATAACGACTGCCACCCTAAATAAACAACAGATACCGACGGCTTCTGCCCTCCGAAGCACTTGCACACTCAGTAGATAGTAATGTCAGCGGTCACCCATCCAAGTCATGACCGCGGCGGATGTTGCTTAACTTAGCTGATGGTAAGCCCAGAAGAATATGGGTTCACTCTTACGCTTTAGATCTCGAGGGATGGAAAGAGAGAAGAGAGCTTCTTGACCTGCCTACATCCAGTTTCTGCTACTATAGCTTACTAGGAATGGCTAAATACAAATTCAATGTCCCCAAGGAGTGGGTACCTCCTCCAGTGTTCCACCTTTCTTGAACGTACACTTCAACAAGTAATTTCATACTTTTGAGTGTTGGAAATCAGTTCGGTTTTTTACATTAATTATGTGTATTCGGCGATCATCGATCCCGGTTCTATGCGCTCCCGAGTACCTAAACGTAAGGCTCATATCACGCCACTGCACAGGTTCCACTAAGTCGTTATTGGTATGTGCCACGTGACGTGTCTGCGGCGGGTAGCTAGATATCCGGACCGAACCGGACAGGAACTCTGCCTGTATGGAGTTGGGATCGTCGTAACCACATCCGATGCCTTTATCTATTAGATACACCATGGGGGTGTGGTCTGTCTGACCTTATGCAAGTAGCATACCACAAGGGGCATGATTCGAACTAATATTCGTAACCAAGTCGATACCACTGTGGGAGAGGCATCAGTGACGCTTGTTCATTCATATCACATCACGTAGAGAAGGGAAGGCAGGTGTTGATAAGCTGAGAACGGCTCAAATGTCACTACTATAGAACCGCGTATGAGTTAAAGAGGCGCGATACTGAAATAGGTGAACAAATCAATTATTTAAAAAGTGAAAACCTTCAAATATTGTCTAGTGGTCCTCTGATCATTTTTTTATGTCGTTGTGACGCAACAAACCCGAGGCCCGCCTGATGTTAAGGGGACTAACCCCTGCCTATAACAGATGCATTTCGTCCGAACGAATTGCACTACACCCGACACACTGAAACATACAGTTGTAATTCAGTAATTCATGGCTCACAAGGACTGCCGCCCGAACACACTGCTTGGTGACAGATTTTCTACTTGGTAGTTGCTAGCCAGGCGATTCTCAAAATGCCCATCCACCATAAGGGGCATTTTTTTTATTCAGTACCTATCCTTAGGTGCGTTTAACCACACCCTTAATGACGTTATCTAAGATGTAGCACACTTACCTAGAAAAAACCTATTTACTCTCGATTTGAAGACACCCATGTTGTATTCATTGGGAATAACTGACAACGGTAAGGAGTTCCACTCTTTCGCAGTACGCACGAGAAACGTGGAAGTGAATAAGGGACATAATTTCTTCAGTTGCTGAAGTAAAGGAAATGACAGGCACGAGTCTATAGCTGCCCCAGATAAAAAAAATCAATTGTTCTTGAGGCATTATCCAAGAATCAAATAATGAAATCCATTAATATGGAGAATCGCACACTGCGCTCTCTCTTCACGCGGTGGGCTTAATGTCGTTGTCAAATTGTGCAAAGGTAATGTTGCCTCCCCTTGCCTTTCCCCATGAGAGCCCATCATCATCATTTACCGTCAGGTGAGATAGTGGTCAAAAGCCTATCAGCAATAAAAAAATATATCAGCATTTTTTGAACGAGTGAAGCGCGATTTAAAAGTCTTCGTTTCAGCTTGGACAAATATGCTTTGCGATTGTTCACTTCGAGTCGTCATTTCCGGTTATTCTCCTTGACATGACAGGTCGCATTTTCTCAACCAATTTACGTGAAATTTTGTGAGCAGGGTCAGTATTTATTTAATTCTAACTTTCCGGTTGTCGGTTATCGCGCTAAAACATTAACCTCTTTTTGCGCAGTTGGATAAAAACTACCCTATGTCATTCCCCGCATCTCAAACTATTTCCATGCCAAATTTCATCCAAATCGGTCCAGTAGTTTTGGCGTGAAAGCCAGACAAACAGATAGACAGAGTTACTTCGCATTTATAATATTAGTATGGATAACAAAGCCATTTGTTTAATTTGTGGTATTGAAAAAACCTACGCGGTGACATTTGCGGGTACAGTAGGCTTGTATCATGTACTATAAAGGGGAAGGAAGGGAGAGTTGGCTCCTGCGGAGGTTGGCGTTAGGAAGGGAACTATTAAAGTAGATAATCATTACTCGCATTTGATGATCGTTCACCTCCGCCGCTGTAACCGACTTAACCGATCCGTGCGGTACAACTCTTCATTTACTTTGGAAATTGAATATTATTTGCTTACGATAAAATTATGTTGAGTTTTAAAATTGTTTAAATTTTAAAACTCAACATAATTTTATAACGTACATTATATTTACCTACCAGCGTAGACCAGCTTAGCGATGGCCTGGAGATAAACATTTTATCCCATAATTATATCCCCTAATTTTATCCACATTCGGGAGACAATAGTACATTACCGCAAACCAATATTATAATGGCTAAACCATGTTATAATGGCTAAACTCTAATCTGTGTCCGGTACTATGTTTTTTTTTCTTAGCAGATCTAATGAAGATGCCCTACTGTTCAGTAAGTAAATTACATACTTACTTACTAGACAGTAGGAGATTCCAAATTTAAAATCTCGCTTCTTACTGGACAGTTGTGAATAAAACTCCGATAGAGTTCACTTTCTGGATTCTTTTGAGAGATGTTATGGCAACATTACATACAATTTTTGAGAAGTTATTATCAATAATCATTAAAATCGTATGTGTCGGTGGCTACAAATTTATTTGCTATAGTACATCCATACATAAACATTACATAGACACCTATAAAACTTTGAAACGTGGTAAACATTCGGATTCCTGCGTGTCTACACTAGTTTTCTGGTTTTTCTAAGACGTACATGTAGAGTCCCAATCAGTAATTGACATAACAACTTGTACAGTTCCAGAGCACCGCGAGCGGGCGGGCGCGGGCGGAGGCGCGGGCGTGGGGGCGGGGGCGGGTCCCTCGGCGGAGAGCCCCCACCACCCCCCCTACAACAACGGGCCCCATCCGCACCCGCACACCATGCACTCGTCGCACCACCATCACAATATGGTAAGTAACTGTACACCGGACTATTTACACCACGTTTTTTATTTAGTCGCTTTGTCACTTTGTATTGTACTGATCAAGACACACCAAGAAACAACACGGAAATCCTCGTACAAGGGCTCAATAAGCTCCGTATATTGAACTCTAGTCGTGGTCTCAACACCAATCTCATCTGATATTCCACTTGACTCCATTTTAATTTCTTTCACCTTTACGGTTCGTGTTATTTTCTCGCTTATAACAGGTATCAGCCGGATAGTCCACTGCTGAACACATCCTCCCAGCCTCCCTCATTAAGGGGGGTTTGCCATAATCCCCACGCTTGGCAGGCGTCTTGGGGATCGCAATTTAAAATATCAGTTCCTCAGAAGGTGCTGCTACCCACCTTCCGGAATTTCACCTTTAGTCGTCCCTGACGACACCCACAGGTAGCAATGGGGGGGTGACATTCTAGCCACCCGGTGCCGACCCCACGCGCATGTAACAGGTGCCGGGCTAAAATGACAAGCCCTATATTTTCCTCGTGGAGTCGTAAGAGGCAACGAAGGGAAAACTACCCAAAGGTGGGCAGCAGCACCTTCTGAAGTTCTGCAGTCTTACTTTGATTGACGCTTGTCAAGCGTGGAGGGATAATGGCAATCACTCCATAATAGGGGCCATTTTTTCACCGGTGGACATCAGTCTGTTTTTTTGTATGCCGTAATTGGCAAACAAGCGAACTAACACAAGGAAACGATCATCGTTACCTGTGGATATCTATAAGGCCCGGGACATCATAAATATGTTGCTGATCTTTAAAGGAGTCTCTTGACTCCTCTTGATCAACACCGTATTGTAGCTGCTCGGAAATACCGTGGGAGGAAACTCATTCCACATTCTTCTAGTACAAGACAGTAAAAATGGCGTGAATGCCCATAAGATCGTAACTTGGATAAAAATGCCTTGTGCCACACCTTATCAAAGGCCTTGGCAATATCCAGTCTAACCGCAAGTGCCTCCTCGCTCTCAACGGCTTCAGCCTAACTGTGAGCAAGATACAATAGATGTCCAAGAGGACGGCACACGAGATTACCAGAGAAGTCGGCTTGGCACGCGGTAGAACGCTCGGCTTCCAGAAAGAAACTTTGCAAGTATGTTGCCAATTCTGCTGATATGTGCTGCTTTCGCCACGGCGTTGACCTTCTTTACTGGATCGGTACACATTATAAAGAGTTATCTTCAAGACGGAAGATATAGAATCTTGTACTGTTTATAT
Source organism: Plagodis dolabraria (assembly GCA_963854805.1). Lineage (NCBI taxonomy): Eukaryota > Metazoa > Arthropoda > Insecta > Lepidoptera > Geometridae > Plagodis > Plagodis dolabraria. The sequence continues at coordinate 17,939,004 of OY978467.1, read as the reverse complement.
ATTCCCTAGACACGTAATTATAAACTCATTAATGTGACTAACTACCCCACAAAAAATTTAATATTATAAATGTACCTATTCCTACAAGGTAAAGGTTCTATTTGGCTCATGTGTAGAATATACTTTAATAGTTATAAGAAACCAATGCTACAGCTGTGAACTTTTGTTAAATAAATAAATAAATAAATTCTACAGCGAATACTTCAAATGCGGCACACAAGATTCTTCAATACATAATATAAATACATTTTATTAAAAGCCCACAATGCACACTAATTGTAATGTGTTCGTGAACGTGCACAAGTGTAGGTAAGTAGTATCTATTTTGCAAGAGGTGTTACTAATTAATTACTTACTAATAGTGTTCTCGTGTAAACTCCCGACTTACCGATACTCTGATGGCTACATGTATCCAATGTACATATGAAATGAACTTAACCCTATTGTTACTGTGTTGCAGGACACGAACCCGCTGGAGGGTCGCAGCGAGGCTGTGGGCGGGGGTGGCGGCGGTGGGGGGGAGAGGGGCGGTGGGGGAGGCTCGTCCGACGGAGAGCTCTCCTCTAAGCACGGAGACAGTCCCACCAGGAAGCGACGTCGGATCTCCAGGATCTCCTCCGGTACATACTGCTGCCTTACCTGATACATGACCATCATCATCTCTGCCTCTTCTAAACTAACGTTAGATATTTGATAGCGTTCCTAGCGAAGCTTGCTTTTTACAGTTGACGCCTGGGAGAGTTAGCATGATACCAAAGGCGTATTTTGTGATCTTCCCAAGGCATTTGACTGTACAACACCGCACTATGATTCGTAAACTTTCACATTATGGAGTTGGTGTAACAGCTCTGACTCTCATAAAGTGATATATGTCAGGCTGACTGCAGAAGATTGGAATAAATGGCTTTACGTCTTCCGGGTGTTTAGTAAAAATGGGAGTTTCAAATGGATCAATATTAGGACCATTCCGGTTATTTGCCTTACATGGTCAAATATCTCTGCGATATTATTTGATTTGCATTTTTTTGTTAATAATGTGTTATCTACAAATGCTTCTCCGGTAATGGTATTTTTCAGGAGGCTCCAATGCATGAGAGGGTGATTGAAAACTTTAGCATCCTGAAGTATCGTCGTCTTGAGATCATTGAGTAGACAATAAATATGAATGTCATATAATTTTAATCTAATAAGTAATATAAAGGAACGGGCCTGTTCGGGACCAGTTAAAGTGGTCAAATTTGGACCTATTTTTACGAAATTTGTCTCAAAAATATCAAGGTTTGTTTGGCAAAACAATAAGAAATTTAATATACAAACATGGTAAAGCAAGTATGTTTCATTCTTTGCAACTTTTTTTTTTTTTTTTTACCGGCGGTATGCCTTTATTAAACAAAATACTATGAACTATATACAACACTACAGCTATTACAATAAAAGCATTTAGACAACCTATAAGTCATAGCAGACTCACAGGCAGTCCAAATGCTCCAGCCCACTCCCAGTTGGCAGCGTGCCCAGCATGCTGGCAGCATTGCCCCGTTGAATTGCAATGCTTATTCGTTGAGCCAAATATGTGCCAGCATTTTGATCACGCGTCGCATCGACCAAGCGCTCAGATAGGTTTTGGAAAATACGATGAGCTCCCGGTCCCCACGGACCCAACGTCTCCACACCAAACGGCTCAAATATGTAACCCATACCGAGGTTAGCATATTTGCGCCGCTTGAGTTGCTCCGCCGAAGTAGCCGCAGCGCCAGCCCTCACGTTGGTTTCAGAAAGATGTGACGGCGCTAAAGTGTCCACGCACGTAGCGTCCCACACTAAGGGCCGTCCTAACTTCCACGGAACCAGAGTCATGCCGTCAGGTCTTTTACCATCGTCACGCATCAGACCATTCGGTTCGAGAATAGCTGAAACATTGGCGCTGGTAAAAGCCCGGCGAATGATATCGTTAAGGCTGGCGTGGCGGGAAATTCGACCAGCACTTCGAGAGCAGGAGAGGCCATGGTGACCGAGTTGATCAACTGCAGTACCACACTGGCAGTGATGTGCAACACAACACCTTGCACCCAAGCGTAAGCTAATAGCTAGATGAAAAGCGGATGGATCTATAAGGCTACCATTAGACCGGATTCCCACACAGAAACAGCGAGAATACGAGCACGATCTGCGATGCTAGAACACGTATTTAAAAGATCTTTCCGTGTTAGCTCGCATAGGGGCCGATCCCACTGTTTCTGAGATGACAACATTTTTGGGAATTCAGTATTTGGACAAGCCAGTCTCCATGTGTTTTTGGCCTCAGCCAGATATGCTACATCGAAAGAGCCTAAAGATCGTGTAAGAATTTTTTCTACTAATTTGTGTGTACTGTGTACAGAAGACAAAAAAGCTGGTAATGCCACACTAGAAATTTTGCGTATCCCTATGCCCCCCAACCTCACAGGGAGGGAAGCTTGCACCCAAGCCCTATCATCCATCTCAACATTCAAAACCGACACTAACGTATCTTTTACTAAGTTGTCTAAGCTTAACAAAAGCTCACTGTGTTGCCACAGCTGACAACATCTTAAATAGTATGTAAATTTAGGAACGAAAAGGCAAAATCTTATAATTGTAAAAGCCATATGGGCGTTAATTTTGGATAATCTGCTAGAAGCATTTCTAAACTTTTGAATTTGTTCTTCGACAAATGGTGATAAAGATTCGTTAAGAATCGGTGAACCCAAAAGACGAAGCGAACTTTTTTCTACTAATTTTATATTAGGCGCAAGTAAGTTGAATTTTTCAATAATCGAAACTTTATCCGGACAAGTATACAAACAAAAAGTTCACATTTAGAAAAATTTAGTTCAAGGCCAATAACATGAAAATCGTCTATAAGTACTCGCAAGTCATCCAAAACCGTGTTCGCATCGCCTCCTAAGGTTCCGTCATCCAAATACCAAACGTTAAGTTTTGATTGGAGACGTTGAATTATTGAGTGGATCGCAAGGCTAAAAATGGCTGGTCCCAGAGGATCACCCTGTTGACATCCTACGGAAGATAAAATAACGTTATTTTGGTATGTTAATTTTGACGGTTTGCCGTAGCATTGCCAAAGAAAAGGGTATATTCCGGAATTTTATCTTTCACTTCAGTCAAAAGAGTGCCTCTATCTAAAGAGTTGAATGCATTTTTAACATCCACCTTCAAAAGCACATCTCCACAATTTTGATCAAGAAATGTGCGAAGTGAATGTACAGCAGCCTCACAGCCACCCTGTGAACCAAAACCGAGTTGCAGTGGTTGAAAAAGATTACTTAAAAAAGCAACCCTTTTCCTACAACCGCATTTGGCTGTAAGGCGACGATAAGTGGTGCCTACTGCTATAGGCCTAATACCACCATCTTTTTTATTTAGGGCACATAAATTCGCACCGTACAGAATTTCGGTAATTTCATTGTTGACCTGACCCGATAACATCAAATTAACCAAAGCCGTCACATCCCTTAAAAGTGTCTCGCCTACCTCACCAGAACTAAAAGATAAAATATCTTTTAAGTGCTGAGGCGTGAGGCCATCAAGGCCACCGGCTGAGCCACTTAAAAAAGATGCCACGGCTGTAGAAACATCCTGTGGGGTCACCTCAACAATGTCTTGTATAGGAGATTCGGGAAGGTGGAGACCTGCAGTTGCAGGCGGATGCTTTTCAATTAGGGAATTAAACGTATCAGATGTAAAAGGAGCGATTGTATCACTCGAAAACAAGATGCGTGCCGCGTTTTTAATATCACCATCAGTAATTTTGTTTTCTACTATTTTAATAGTAGCTGAATCGGAATTATTTCTTTTTGTATTCCGCCGCAGTGGTGGAATGATTAAAGGTGAGCCAAAAGATTGCTCTTCCCGTGCCCTGTAGTTCACGCAGTTTTCCTTTACTCTAGTACTAAGTGATTTTTTGTTAGACGGATCAAAATTCACGTGAAATACGTGGTACGGGAATGCTAGAAGATGCTCCCAGGCTTGCGTAGTATTAGTAGCCAAGACGTTTTTAATGGAACAAGATAAAGATTGGGCAACAGAAATTCTTGCACCCCGAGGTATGCGTTTTAATAAAGGAATGTTATTTTTGTACGAGCTTAAAACCTCCCAAAACGGTTCGGAAGGCGTAGCAGGGCTCGCAACACTGCTACTACTTACGTTTTGATTATTAATTGGTGCCGAAAGGGGAATTTCTATTTGTTTATGACATCTTGTTTGGTGAATTTTGAGGCCTTTATGACCTTTGAAATAACGAGCCTGGGGGCACTGCGGACACAACATCTGGCTATCTTGCGATACAAAGATCCCCGTTACAGCATTCATAGTTGGGGCACAAAGCATTGTTTACAAAATAAAGCAAAGCTTATCTTAGAATCTCTAGTGTGACGTCTCAACTCTCAACCCGGATGAAGGCTCGCGTCAACACTGTCGTCGTAGTGCGCGCGCCGGTGTCGCAGGCAGCGTTGCCATGGAAACAAAAATAACTGATTAGAAATTAGCTCGACAAGAAATGTCAAAAAGCTATTGAATAAATAAGCTAATGAAACTAACTACAGAGGCCCAAACGAGCCCCACAAACAATACCTCGCAAAATTCCACTAGGAAGAATGCGGGTGATGGGCAGAAAATGCCTATCTACTATCTGAAAATAAAATTAATTATTTTTTGAAAATAAATCTGAAATTTACTGACCTGTCACGTTGATTGTCAAGTTGTTTTTTTCTTTGCAACTAAATCTGACATTTCGGCATATTATGTAACATATCCGTAACTTCTATTCTAGAAGGTGTATGTAAGGCGGCATTAGTAAGATCTTACCAAATTTGCAATAGATTGGGAGGAGGCTCGACCGGTGAAGGGGACCATTCTTAACTTATTAGTAACCGGCTAGCACCCGCGTTATGTTTACCGGAAAGATTCCGATCAGTGTCGGACTGTTTTGGTTCCTAATATGAATAAAACTCGCAATAGTTTTAAAAAGTGAAGGGACCTTTGTTGACATCATAAAGGGCTCTTAGCCCTACTCTTGGGTTGCAAGTCCCCCAGGCACGTTGAGCTGGGCCTCTTCCTCTGCACAACGATCCGGCACCCGCACGGTGAATATATCCTACTCTAAGTAATTCGTCTCATAAAAACCAACAATTAATACTGAATATGCCGAATAATAATTAAGTTTCTATGGTGCTATAAAACCAATAAACAAATTTCATTCACGGTTCAATACAATAAGGAGGAACCGTAAAGAGCATGGCCCGACGCACACTTGGGCAGTATTTTTTCCTATTAATATACGCATTTGTATGTGTTGTCTACTGTTAACGAGAACGCCGTAACGTTGCAGGCGACAGCCCGTCGCCGGTGGCGCCCCCCGCCGACCGCCGCACGCCGCGCCACCACTACCAACAACAGCAGCACCACCAACAACACCCGCATCAACACCAGCTGCCGTCAGTATTATACACTTATTATTTACAACTACAAAAGTCATTTGCGTACTTATTCTTATTGTATGGCGGATTTGAGATGCTTCTTTTTAAAAACATATTTAAACTAGTGGCTCTCCTAGATGTACACCTCGCGAGTCTGCATAGCTTACAATTGAATAAATTGACGTGCGCACATTGCCGTTCAATTTAGTCCATACTTTCAACACCATATAATGTATATCATAGCATATATCCGTAACTTAGCAAGAATTCAGAAAAATTAATTGTCAAAAAGAAATTATGGACTTATCAAATCTGCTCACCAAATTTCGTGAGAATCGGTTGAGACACGCGACCTGTAGAGGAGAACAACCGGACATACTAATGCATTTTAGTGTAAGTTGAAGCAGAGACGCTTCGCTCGAACTAAGTTCTCGCTCAGTCATAAAAAATAATGCATTTAATTACCAAAAAAGATTGTGAATTCCGCGTTAAGTTTAGTAGCACGCGGAACCAAAAAATTATACACCGAAATAAATGATTGTGTTCCGCATTAAGTTTGCAGACGGATTGCAATTAAACTTAATGCCGAATTCTGAACCTTGTGTCGGTCTTTTTAGTGCAATCGGGTTTTAAATTTTGTAGTAATATACTTTATTATTATTACGGTTACATTTATACATGCACGTTACTACCTACTTGTAATTTAATCGAATTATTATCTATCAATATTAAAATTATCTATTGACATATAGTATTAGGCTGGCCACATACAGCTGGAACACCTTTCTCAATGTTATAAATTAAAAATGCCCGGAGTTGCATACAATATTATGCTTCACACATATGTTGAATTATTCAGTTCGATCTGTCAGAATGTAACTGACTATAGCTGAAGAACGCAGAACTAAGATATAAGTGAGGCACCTTGTCGAGATTCACATTATAAATTCCGCGTCTTTGACTTCAGAGATGAATTCTGGGTGTTTGTGGCGGGTAATACAATATACAGGGTTATTGGTAAAATGCTAACAATCTCTTAGGGTTGACTTCTGCTAGTCCTAACAAACATAACGAGATGAATATTTATTTTTTTGTGTTTATTTTTCTTTGTGTTTGACGGAATAAGCATGAGGACCACCTGATGTTAAAGGTATCTTGTGCCTGTAATGCAAAAGGAGCGCGGCGCGGTCCAGTGTCGCCGCGGCGGGCGCGGAAGCAATAAAACATATGAAATAATAAATTACAGGCACAAGAGACTTTTAAGATCAGGTGGTCCTCGTGCTTATTCTGTCAAATAAACATAAACAAAAGTAAAAAAAAAAAAAAAAAAAATCTCAAAACTGTAGTTAGGACTAGCAGAAGTCAACCCTAAGAGGTTGTTAGCATTTTACCAATAGCCCTGTATAATGAAGTATGTGCAATCATTTTATAAGCAGTAAGCCAATATGTACGAGTATAGCTACTATAAAAACGTATATATGTATGGTATGTTAGTATAATGTATAGTGTACGTTAGACGGCGCATGCGGTACGCGGCGGCGGGCGGCGGCGCGGGCGGCGCGCCGCTGTGGACGCACGAGCCGCACCACGCGCACCATCCGCTCCTCATCGACATCAACCCGGTAACGTACCCCACGCCCTCTACCTATAACTATCTACACAATACAACAATGTTGCTTCAAAAAAAACAATAAATTGCTCTCCTGATAATATTCTATGTTTGGGCAGGGGCCCGTTTCGATCCCCGTAGTCCCACACTATACCACGATGTCGTGGCGTATTCGACTGGGCTCCAGGAATGTCACAGGAAGACACCAGCCGATATTTTGGCTGTTAGACACGACCTACCTTCGGGAGAAGTGCCAGTCGCTCCGTCGAAAGGGACTTATCATTAAACACACCTACAATTAAGATTAATGATCATTTAGCTAGTTTGAAAATAATTATATTAAGATACGTCTCTTGATCTCTATGGTGGCCTGCCAACAGCAATCTGTTCCTCAGTTCCACTCGACAAACGCCCGGCGCCCGAGATAAGTCTAATCTCTCTCCACACACAACACCGCACAAACCGTGTTCTTATCGTCATGAATATAATTATATAGCAGTCCGCTGCTCTAATCAACCAGGTCGCCTCGACTCAATTTGATGCACTCCGCTTGCTTCGAATAAACGTACGTCCTCGCACGAGCTCACCTTGTAAGGGACTGCCCTTGAAAATTGCCCGTCGCCCGCGCGCGCCGAGCCGCACACATTCAAATCCATCACAGATAACACGGACACCAAGATTCGCGTTCAAAAACAGATAGCATTGTTTACCTTCGTTTATTGAACATGCTAGGTAAAACATTTTTGACACGATTATATTTCGTACAGATTTTTACTGTCAGGTTAGACAGGCCCTCCAGATGTAAAGCGGTAACCTCTGCATATAACAACTGCAGCTCGTCATAAGTGAGAAACTGCACTGCGCCCATCACCCTAAGACATACAATTGTTAAGTCTCATGTGCCTGTAATTTAATAGTGGTTCTCAGGAACTGCTGACAGAACATGCTATTAAGTGCTTGGTGACCGATTTCTACATGGGGTAGTAGCTAGGCGAGCATTCAAAAAATGCCTTTCCACCATGCAATAATCAATGTGCATAATGAAACACAAGCCGGTAGTGGGGACTGAACCATGGACCTGCAACACGGCAGTTCATAGCTATTACGGGTTTGCTATAACTGCTTCAAAAACTGCATTTGAAGCGCTTGTGTCACCTACATGCATCAAGGCCTACTGGAGACACACTTAAATATGTATATCCTGTTTATATGACATGTTGTGTTGTGTTGTGCCGCAGATGTCTCTCCGCGGCGCTCGGATCGGCGCGCTCGGCGGCGTCGCTTCCTGGCATCATCAACATCAACACCATCAGCATCAACATCAACAACACCCAAGGGACAACAGGCATCAGGTATGCAACCAAACATACGGATACACACACACGCAACGACATACGAATATACGATAGTCACCAAATAATGTCATACTAAATTATTAAATAATTATCAACTATATTTATTAATTGATTTAACTATATGCTAATCGTTAAAGTTTTACGTTTACACGTTAAAAGTCGACTATCACGTTCTAAATATATATACAATTAAGATCGTTGCTTTTTCGAACAGAACAACTTACAAACAGGTAGAAAGTTAAAAGTAATTTCATTGCGTGGAATTTAAAACCCTTGTCTACCCATTGGGGTAATTAAAGACAACACGATTTTTAATTATTTATTTAACCTTTATATTTTGTAATGTCAAATAATCAGCATGAAATGAAGAAAGAATAAACACGCACTCCTGCTGAATATTATCTTGCAATACTTATATCTATATATTCGAATACCCAGCATAATTTTACATACGAGGAACGATACATGAAAAACCACACCAGACTTTAATATGTTCGTATGATTCGTTTGTTACACCAAAAGTCACTCTGTCGTATTTGTACAAACCAAGAGTTAGTATGAGTGCTATAACTTGGCACCGCCTCATTGGTCCGTCTTGACGAAATTAGTCCGTTACCAATGGTTTATCAAATATCTTTTTTCATCTCTGATTCCAATAAAGTTACAGAAATATCTTTGTTATGATGTTACTCCAACCTAATTATTCACTAGTACTGAGACGTGCCAATGAAATTCTGAAACCGATATAATCAACGTAAGAATTATTATCTAATTAATATAATTTTGTGTTAGTTTTACATTCAGGGCTCGACGCGGCCTTATGTAAGTATACCAAGTAATGGTTGTATGTACACACATACAACCATTACTTGGTATAGGGACTCTGCTCTTGATCTCGTCAGATAACCTAGTAAACGATCCTAGTCAATTGTTGATCAAAATATAACTGTCTTTTTCACTCACAAACATTAAAGTCAAAACAAATAGATGTGATCAGCCATTGATGTGGGTCGCTATTCTATAAACAACCCGTTAGTTACAAGAAGAAAGTGAAAAACTGAATACTACACTACTACATCTGTAGGGCAATAGTATCAGAAATCGTCATGTTTTGCATAATTTTTGGGTCTTTTAAATTGAATCCATTATAATGTTTAAATTTCTTATCTAATAAATAGATAGGACATTCAAAGTTACATAGTTTGGTGTTGTCGATCTGGGATTAGATTATAGCGCAGGTACTGTCTCCCTGTTCACGACAATTTACGTTAGTTTATAAGTCTTTATCTGTATTATTGTGTTAGTTATAAGTTATCTACTTAAGTTCCGAAACGTACAGCGCGGGACGATACAACTTGAAGAGAAAAACTGGAGAAACAGTTTTGGACGAGATATTATAATAGAATACCCTACCCATATTACACTGAGGATTTGATTATATAAAAAATAAAGGGCTAAAAATGTATGGCACAAAAAGTAGCTTCTGCCTTGAGACATATAACTTAAAGTTCTGTTTGAACTCCGAGTGTCAGCAGAAGTGTGTAAGGAGTAAGTAGTGGTGGGACTGGGAATGGAAGTAGAGGGTTGTAGTGTTGCGTGTATCGTCCCGCGGCGTCCGTCGGTACACGGTGCGGCGCGCAGGTGGGCGCGCTGCCGGCGCCCGTCGCCGAGCTGTGGGGCGCCGCCGCGCTGCTGCCGCACCCGCCGCTGCCGATGCGCTACCAGGTACGCGCCGCACACCCCATGCCACCCGCCCCTAGCTCTCTGCCGCCGCCAACCTGACACTAGCCTCTCTCTATGCACTTACACTAACACTACAATACACATACAACACTCTGAATAGACTCACTAACTTCGTTACAATTCGTCAGAACTATTGAACATGATGTACACTATGGCCAATTGAACAAAAAACCCTCGCCTTTCTTTTTAAAACTGGACCAAATTCATCTGTATATATATTAATATTGAACCCTTGATATATGAGAGCATTAATTGTGCAGAAAAAAAGAAAAATTACTTTAAATTTTACTTGAAATACATGAGAAGATTCATATCACACTATTTTATTAACAACTAATGCTATTAAACTAATTACTACTGAGGGTGTTTCATCCATCATTATGTGCTCTAGTTTCTAGAAGCGCCAGTCAAAGGCAAATCTAACTTGAAACATTTTTAGTTAGCCTCACTTCGTAGGACTTACCGAAATTGGATGATACTTCCTTACAATTTATTCATAAACAACAAATCATTCATGCCCAACTCGTTAACACTTATAAAGTGATTAATAAAGGCTTGAACTAAAGTGTTTCTTAGCCGAGTACGCGTGTTCGTAAAAACGATACGAATATCTGCATTTCTTTATTGAGACTAATCATGTATCAGTGATTTCAAATACTAATATTTACTACTTAATCACAAAAATACACATGCAATACAAGGGTTTATCTTTGTTGGTTGGCGGCGGCACGCTCGGCGGGGAGGTTTCGCTTTGTCATGTTTGAATGTGAATAGCTCCCGAGTGGTCGTCCGGCTTTGGGTCTACGGCTGCGTCCGTCACTAATCGCTTAACACGAGAACCGCATCTAGACATCATCTCAAGCTTCAAATATATCTATCCATTGATGAGTAACGTTTCTGTGGCGTGTTGCTTCTTTAGAGCGACGCGACTTTCCTCGATGCGAGACCTAGTCGAGTCCACTGATCACAAGTGCACGTTCCGTCGCAACCAACACTGGGATATCGTCCAAATAAATCGCGCACTAACTACTGACGCTTGTTCCCGAAACTCGCCTCTTGGCAACTTCCGTAGCCTCTTGGCACACCTTTAGTCCGCATTAACGCTATTTTATTATTAAAACCTGTAATTAATATGTGAATTCTTTGGCTGAACATGTTTGCTTGTTCTAACTTGTATTTGATAGAAACCGTTTGAAGGCTCCTAGTTTGAACAGCTGACTTTTCAGTTGGATGAAATTATTTACTGAATTATTTTAGTGTAGTATTCGAATATGCCTATCAGTGTTATTTTTAGTTTTCCATATTATTAGAATCCAGTAAGTATAAAAATAAACCGTCTGTTTTCGTTAGGCTCAAAGCATGCGGAGAACACGAGCGCCCGGAGTAGCGATCTCACCGTTTCTTTTGTATAGCGGTTGTACACTCAATATTATTTCAAAGCTTTTAATGATCTAGTCTAGTCAGTCACTGCGAATCCTTTATCTCGCTCGCATTTCTACCTATATCTTTTTCTCCTTAGTTATTTTTTTGATATTATACTGTGAGTGTTAGTGAAATTTTGAATTGACTGATATTTTGGTGGTTTTCTGGATGTGTATCAGTAAATAGTTTGACCGACCGTGCGGCTGCGTTCGCCCCTTGTCATGTGGTTTGGTACAGTGGCTTCATCCGGCGCTGCTTGGTTGGCGACATCCGTCGGACTCCCGTTGTCTTGATGCGTTTGAATTCACTACTCGCGCTCTTTTAGCTCATATTTTGTGATTATGATGGTTTTCTCCTCTAAGTTAACCTTAGAGTTGAGTCAGTATTATTCTCATAAATAATTTGCGATCAGAGATCATTTACAAATAAATATTATTGAAATATCAATTTATCAAAGATACAGTTGAGAACAGTACTGATTTACTCTGTTAAGATACTGAATTTTGGCGTGCTTCTGATTTTGTAGCTTTACAGCAATCGATCATTTACACTTCTATGAGCTAATGTAAGTCAAGCTACGATTTCACGACACGCCTAACGATTATTGTATTAAATAAATTACTAAAGCAGCAACCCATCACCCGTGCTTCCGATTTGTAATAGTTTGGTGACTACATTGTATCGATGTTACGAATTAGTTGGGGAACAACAATTTATTTTATAGGAAACGTCTCGAAATCAACCTTGTATCACAATGTATATAGTACAATAGAGAAATAGATTAATAATAGAAATAGACGATAACTGCTTTGAAACACTAAAGGATAGATTAAGAGACGATTCCTTTATCTGGTAACAAGTACCATTGTATGTTAACTCAGCACCCGATGCATGCCCAGATGGACGATGTGAACTGACGGCGGTGGAGTAAACTTATGTGTCGCTTAAGCCGGGGATTTGCTCCGAAATAGCTGGTTACCTTATAGCATTCTACGCTCGATCTTTTTCTAAGATATGTTTATACTGTTTTGTACCGGACGTTGCTTCAACTATCACTCTACAAGTTCCTAATTTATAATTGATATCTGGGACGCAACAGCTGAGATCTATATACGGCAGAAAGTTGGAGCACCGTCCGAATTATAATCACCTTACTCTTAACTAGTGTACGGGAGCGGTGACTAACCCCCTGCGGTCTCACTGAATACTGTTACAAACTACTGCAAGACTATTTCTGTGCATCACGCTTTACGCCACCACTCGTCTCCTAAGACATTTGTACACTTGACATTATCAAAAAAGAAGATTGTTTATACGTAGCTTTAACACGACGACAGAGGCGTCACTCAGTGAGATCCGCAAGACTGTTAACGTTTAGTTCGTTTCTGTGACCAGTTTCAATTCAACACATCCGCTACTTAAGCACTTGTCATGTTAGCGACTTGACGGCTTGGCTCGTGTGACTGTGGCCCGTATCGAACTTGTCGCAAACCCTATCCCCCTGTAATAAAGCTTATATTGGTTTGTGTTGAGTTACCGAAGTTGCGTGGCAGTTGTGACGACTGACCGCTAGACGCAGTGTGACTAGCGAGGTGGCGGTAGGCTGCATAGAGTGTGCGTCATTTGACATGTAATACATAGAGAGTGCACAGTGCTTGAAGACATTAGGTACGTGTCGATGCGGACGCTGCGATTGGCGACAGTGTATCACGTGATCGGTGGCCAATAAACAATCGTTTAAACATGTTCACACGCTCTTGATTGGTCGTCGATCGCGAAACTTAACAGTTATTCCATAATTAAACGCATATCTGAGCCAAACGCTTCCATCGGTGTCGACATACTTATACCATTCAGTTGTCGATGTTTTATTCATTCTTACACTTCTCGGACCGACTCTACTTTAATTTTTATATATATTTTAAAGATACACAATTTTAAACAAATTGTTAGCCGAAGCGCTGACGCCATCGTGGTGGCTTTGAATACCTATCAAACTTAAATGCATTAGGTGTAGGCTCGCATTAAAGTAAACCCAAGAGCTCGTTGTCTCGCCGGTCCATTTGACATAACTCGCCTCTGACAACTAGTCATGGCGTCGGTGCTCGGCTGCGCATGCTATAATCGAGCTCCACACTGTTTGATTCTGTACATAAGTACTTACTGTGTAAAGGTCTAGTCTGCTGCGTTACATTTCTATAGATACTCACGGACTCTTTACTAAAACTTAATCTTTACTAAAGAGTCCACTTAGCTCCGGTCGATAGTGACCTCCCAAATATTTTATTAGTCGACTAACCCCACATTTTACTGTCCGTGTACCGCATGCCTCGTTTTCCACACTTTTCGAAACCCTGTGAATGTGTTCCGTGTTTCTACATGCATAACTTCCGACCGTTGAGTTTCGGGTAGTGTGTCGCGACGCGTCGCCGGCCGCCGGCCAATGGCTGCGCGGGCTCGCGGGTCAATGACCGGCGGTGCATGGCACACTACTCGATTTTACCAACGCTCGGGTCACACTGTTTATTTACAATTTTTGCCGCTAGCAACTCAAGCTTTGTTATTAGTAGAATTTGAAATTACGAGAAAAATATTTGGCTGGTCGCTTTCATTTAGAACTTGGCTGTTTCCTGATGATGCTCTTATTGTGAACATTGTTAACAAAGTATTTTGAGAACATTGTGCCGTCGAGGGTTGAGGTTATTAACACAGCGCTGTTTACTTCGCGAGTACATCAGTCAAAGCGACAAGCTTTTCTCGTTCTAAACACTTTTACATTATATTTTTATGTACCTACTACTATAATACCACGCATATAGATTATTATGATTAATATTTGTATTACACATAAGAGCCTCCGTTGTTACACCACCTTTATTAGAAACCCTTAAATTTATATAGTTACCTAATTATTTATTCATTCCTCCGTGATTATTTCTACTTTTTTACATTATTAAGATAAATCCTAATATCTGATTATTTTATTTATTGTAAATGGTGAGCTACAGTACTCATACGTTCATATTTTCTTTGATCCTCACTGTTTATTTTGTTACTTATTTAATGTATAATTTTATTTATGTATGTAATTTATTTTGTTATATTCTCCCTAGAATGACAGCGATTCCATCAACTTAGTAATTTTTATGTACATTATTTATTATTTTATTTGCTGGTAATGTTGCATTAAAACAGTCGTTTTACGTATGTTAAATATAATGGATAAATCATATAGATCAAAGATTTTAAACAATGCTTTCAAATCTATCGCGAATGGATGCAACATTACCCCTGACAAACATACGTTAGGACGAGAAAAATTACGCTTCTCTGAACTCTATAAATGCTAAGTGATTTTTACTTGCTGTTCATTTATGTTATCCTGGTATTTGGTTTTAGTGTGTTAGTCTTTTTACCAAGATCGAATATAATATTAACTTTAAATAGAATGTGTAAATACATCAATTATACCGTTATATTTAATAACACAGTGAGACATTTGAGATTTGTTGTAAGTATTATATTCGATCTCAGTAAATCCCTATTTGAAGTAAGACGGAGGAGACGCTGCCAGATATTAGTTGCAAAGCAAACAGACGATATTCTTCACTAAAATTTATTTTTAAATGACAAGCAACCAAATAATGGACTATTTTGACCAATCACAAAACTATAAAATCGCAACGGTGAATTCTTAGCCAATTACATAGCTTCATCGCTTAAACCAATCTTAAGTTTTCAAATCGGCATTTAACGAACTTTGGTAGTCTTAACACGTATAAATTATTATCGATGCAAATATTACAAAGGTCCAAAATTTTAATAATTTAAGTTATGTTTAGTTACGGTTTTAACATATAAACTCCTGTACGCCATTTAGTCTCCGGGTATTTTCCTCCGCCATGTGATCATTACAGTTGAGTTAGTATTTTATTTGTCAACGATTTAGGAATAGAGTTAAGTTAAAATTAAAGGTTATTTTATTAATTTATTCAAATTCACATCGATTGAGATTTAAAATAATTCACAAGATATTCAAAACATTGCTGACATAATTAATCCGATTTTATGTCTACGTAAAGGAGATGTTACGTTTAGTTGCACCCTCATGTAGCAAATTGAACATATGAGTTGTACGCTGTTTTTGATCTCCTAATATTTTACTTCACAAACTAAAGTGGTTTTCACATATTTTGAATGTTTTAGCGATTTTTAAAGATTATTTTAGCCGATTTAACTTACGGTTCGTTAACCGTGAGTTAAATCGGTTAAAATAATCTTTAAAAATGTGTCAAATTTACGTTTGTTTTAATCAATTATTTTAGCGATTGTTACATGCGTTTAGAAATTTGATAATTCCAGTTATAGTTACTTGAATTAAATAATTTCATGGTAAATATATCGTTTCAAAGTATTTTTGTGTAACATAGTTACTTATTTTACTACAGTCAGTGCATGGCGACAAGCGAGCTCTAACGTCCCGAACATTTCTTGAAAAAGACCACCCGTTGTAGGTATGTGGCAGAAACAAGACGAACTTCACGTTACAAGTGCGTTGATAATATATCGATGTGATTGAAACCAACAAATTTCGTAGGATGTCTACAGATTTCTATGCAAATATTCTTAATACATATTTGTTATCATTTAAAACTTATCATTAGTTTTAAACCGTGCTCTGTGATTGGTTCAGAATGCAACGCCGTAGTGATTAAGCATAAATATAAAAAAAAATACACGACTGTCCTGACAAAACATTTTAAGTTAATGTCACCTGGAGTATAAAGATTTAAACAAAACTACATACATCCAAATCTGTTCAGGCATGACACTCAAGTCGGAAAATAAACAGAATATAGTTTTTTTTTATTGCCGGTAGGTTTCTATTGACCATAGTCTCACCTGATGATCTGATTGAAGGTATAAACAGGCTTAACTTAAGAATTACTAGCTTTGAACAATTTCAAAAAGTTCTCCCGATAGTCAAGAGGTAGCATTAGATAGGTTCTGGCAGCGTGCCCCCTGTCGGGCCCCGAGTCCCCCGGGCCCCACAGTGAGATAGCCGCGGCATGTGCAGATGGGCGGCGTGTACACGAGTGCGGCGGGCGCGGGGGGAGGGCTGCAGTGCGCGGGGGGAGGGCTGCAGTACGCGGGGAGCTTCGCGCCGAGACCCTCCTTCGCCACCTCGCCGCACGCACATGCGCACCATCCGCATCCGCACTACATACCCAACTCGCAGGTATTACTGCGCTCCCTACTCTACTCTATTACAGCTGCAAGATCTCATTTTGTATCCACCAATAAAAGAGGTCTCTTTCTTCGTAGTTTCGAATATAACTATACTGATACTATCTCAAATATTTTTACTGTTAATTATAGGGTATTTGGTATTATCTTGCCCTAACACATAAACAGTAACAGCTTTATTAATAATATAGAAAAAAATATATTTCTTATATAAATTTGGCTTTGTGTGCTATAGCTGAGGCTGAGGTTTATTTCGCATTGCTCTAATTTATGAAATAAGTCGAGAATCACGTACAAAATTACAGCACCAATACGAATCGATCTAAGATTAAAGCGTCACTCTGAAAGACGTGTTAGATATGATCAGTTGTAATGAGTGTGATCTGGTGTGGTTTAATGCAGCGGCTGAGTGGGGAGGCTGCGCGAGTGGAGCTGGAGGGCGGCGGGTCTCCGCTGCAGCCCGACCTGCATCACGCACACGCACACCCGCTGCTGCTGCACACTGAGGTACCCATACACAACTACCTACACACACACCCTCTTACACAAATATACAATAATGTCAACTCAACACTTTTAATTAACATCTCGATATAGCCATTGTAATTATGTATGTATTTTCTGTTGTTTGTTTATTTAATTTATAAAAAAAATTCTTAAGTCAAGTTTCGTGTTCTACTTCATGATAGTTACCTATTAAAAGTATATAATTATGTAAAGCAAATGATTGCGAATTGAAAACTGTGTATTGTATTGCAGCCTCGCGGCGCGCCGCTCGAGCTGGTGGCGCCGCACCATGCGAGACATGCGCTCGCGCACCATCACGTGAGTACCTACACACGAAACGTTACACACTTATACACATACATACACGCACTTACACAGCAGACTTTATTGCTGTAATATGTTGCCTTCAGCTGTCATTTTCGCTTTATTTTAGTCAAGTGGCAATATAAACTGAAAATTTGTAGTAGTATCACTTAATACAAAGAAGTTAATACACTTAATAAATATAAGTTAGAAGAAGCGCTCATAGCGAAGTGTGCTTAGCCATTCTGAACCAATCAGCAAAGCTAAGCAATGTCCGCCGCGGTCATGAGTTGGATGGGTGACAGCTGGTGACATTACTACTGAGCGTGCACGTGCTTCGGAGCGCACTCTAAGCCGTCGGTCCGGATTGTTGTCTTCGGACGGCAGTCGTTATAGCATGGTGGTAGGCCATTTTGCGAATGCCCGCCTGGCTAGTTACCACCCTCAAATAGAAAATCTGTCGCCAAGCACCTAGCGGTGTGTTCCGGCATCTGTCCTTGAGAGCCAGTAATTCTCTAGGTTAGCCTGAACAACATCTTCGAGCACATCGTCACTTACCATCAGGTGAGATAGTGGTCAAGGGCTAACCTATCATGCAAAAAAAAAGTTTTTTTTAAATATTGTGTTAATAACTTGCATAATTGACCCTAAAATCGAACGCACTTTATATTATTTTTCTTCAGTCATTAAATTTAAATGTTACTTAGTCGTGTGCTTTTTTATTCGTGATTTTATGCAACGACAGATACTTGCGTAGTGTAAGCTTTCAGTTTAGACATAACATGATGTTTCATGTAGAGTGTATCGTTATTGTAGCGTCGTAGCGGTGGCGGCGGCGGTGGTGTGGGTGTGGGCGTGGGAGTGAGCGGTGGCGGCGTGGGTGTGGGCGTGGGCGGCGCCGTGGGAGTGGGCGTGGTGGGGGGCGGCGCGCGCGGGGCGGCGCGGCCCTACGTGCGGCACGCGGCGCGCTGGCCGCATCACCCCATACACCACATACACACGCAGGTACGCACATATACACACCTACCACTAAAGAGAAGAAACAACATTCAGCCTTTGATTAGATTAAACAACTCTTCCACCTTGCTTGAGAAGCTTAGAACACATTACATGTGTATATCAGTGTGATCATGTGTAAAATGGTGAAGTGGTGAGCCAGTTTAGTTTTAACACGTTTCCAATCACGAAATTTCATATGAAAGTTTATTTTTCTTGCGAATAGCGCACATATTTTTGTAGTATAATGACGGGTGTTAAGTTTATATCTGTATAGCAATAGACTAGAGTTCGCTGTTGTACACTTTAAGTCCATGCAGTCTCAATATCGACCACAATACGTTCTCTAAGGATGTCTTTGTACATACATACATAATACCATGCCTCATTCCCGTAGAGGTAGGCAGAGATCACAGATTTCCACTTGCTACGATCCTTGCACATCTCTTTCGCTTTTTCTACATTCATCAATCCTTTCATACATGAGCGTCGGTTTAGGGTACTCCTGACCTGGCCTTTTTTAAGAACGTCTTCAATCTGATTTCGGAACATTCGCCTAGGTCTTCCCCTTCCAATACTTCCGTTCACTTGTCCCACGTATACCTGTTGAGTCATTCTCATTATCTCTACATGCCCAAACCATCTTAACATTACCTTTCTCGATTTTTGTTAATACATCCTCATTCACACTTCATCGTTCCCTTGTCACACTATTCCTTATCCTGTCACTCCGTTTGACTCCAATCATGCTTCTCAATGCTTTCAATCCACTGCATTTATTCTGCTCTCATGCTTTTTCTGCCATACCCAACTTTCACTACCATATATTAGGGTTGGAACCAACACTATTCACACCACAATATTTTTTTATGGACTCTGTATATGATGTTTATGTAATATGTATTACCACGTGGGGTGCTTAATGTACTCTCAGCATCGGAGCGGTTAACTCATAATTTGAGTGTTAAATAATGATATAGTTGTGAACATTATTTGTGAGTAATAGTTAGTAACGTGATGATCAGAATGAGTGATTTGAGTGACCGCACCCTCTCGGCCCACAGAGCGGCGCGCTGGTGAGCGGCGCGCTGCCGGCGCACGTGTCGGCCGCGCTCGCCGTCGCGCCGCCGCTCTCGCTGCCGCCGCCGCCCACCTACCAGGTAACTACACACACACACACACACACCGTCACACCCGCACACACTGCGTTATACACATATACTCCCTACCTCTATTACCTATCACTGTCCCACAACTTGAACATTTTGTGGCACCCTATACTGAAAAACTATCACGGCTATATGTGCGTGCTTTAACATGGTTATTTAACTTCATATCTAATCTAATTAATTTATCTGTCAAAAAATATAACCTTAAAAAAATTTACATCAACCATTTTGTATTTATTGATTAGAATGTTTGTACAAGTAAAGCAATCTGTTAGGAAATCAAAGAGTTAACATCGCTGCAACAGAACTAAACTCAATACTCAAATACATCCTAGTTAATCTACTGAATACTAGAATCAAGTTGTAAAATAAACGCGTGCCCTCACAAAGCTCAGCTCTTTGTTTGTTTTTAACTCAATTTTACTACTCATTAAGGTACTTGACATTTTTATGTGTCTTATATAAAAAGAATATTAAGTTATAATTTGACCGCTGAAACTGAACCAACACACACTTAAGAATCATTGGGTTATTTTTAAACTTTGAATTTGCCACTAAAACACTCATCTGGACAAAAAACGACAGATTTGTTAAAAAATACTTTCTTACTTTCATTTTACAAAGACATTTCCTTACACAAAAATTGGAGTACGAAGTTTTTTAAACGCATCTATCGTTTTTTGTCATCCTTCTAAAGTCTGAAAATGAACTAATATCTAGACTGTGCCATTGTTTTCGCCAGAATTATGCCATCTAAATAAATAAATAAAATAAAACAGATGAAAAAATTCACTTTTTATTTATAAAATATAAAGTTTTGTCGGGAAATACTATTTACTTATTATTCTTTAAATACTTCGTAGAATGATACACAATTTATTATCATATATATATATATATACACACATATATATCGCCTAACATATTTAGGATTTTTTTCAATGTGTTAGTGTCAGTATAAAACATTACTTATACACGCCTCCACAATAAAACTTGTGTAGTTACATTTTGGGTGACACTGACAGATTCAGATTACTTTATTGTGAAACTGTGTTACATTGGGTTCTTATATTATAATTAATAGTATCAACAGCTTTGTTCATAGCGAACATGCAATATATTTTATGCAGGTAGTAAATGATAATTTTAATATAAATTTTAAATTAATGTCAGTTATACATTATTATAATAGATTATTTTCAGCTTTATGATGTCAAGTTTACATAGAAAATATAATTAATTAGATAATGTCAATAACCATACAACATAGCATCAGTCAAATTTGAAATTTTATCATTCAAATATTCATTTAATGTATAGTAACTCTTCAATATCAGAAAATTAAACAATTTATTCTTAAATACAGACAGACGTAATAGTGTTTAGAACTAATCTATCAGTGATAAAGTTCTCGATGATGGCCCACGACAATTTGTTATAGATATCGGTTTAGAGCGCAAGCAATAGTGTATTGTTATAATACAAATCTTGCTCTAATTAGACACGTGTCAGCCCTGAGTTACGCTAGCTAATCAGTTTCCATTTAGAAAAAGTATATTTCATGCATGAGTTGGTGGGTCCCCCAATATGTGGACAGATGACATCGGAAAAGTCGCAGTAGTAGCTCATGGTTCTTAGTGGTTGATGCCGTTCTTTGTGCCATTCTATGGGGAGGCTTTTGTTTTTAACTACTAATTTCTATCTCTTCTATCAGTCACTGTAACACAATCAAACGATTTAAAGGTTTATTTCATTTCACAAAATTAAACACAGAACATCGATAGAAATCTATCAAACAGTAATTGCAGGCGACGAGTGACGAACGCCTCTCGACAGACATCGCTAATTAAGCATTTCTCCGAGTTGCAAGTTGTGCATAATGTGACGCTACATGTTCAATAGTGGACGTCTTTCGGCTGATGACGAGTGCTTCAATTCAACCCATCTTGTATCATAATAATGTGCTGTTTGTGTAAGTGAATATGTGTACTTGCAGGTGTTCCTGAACCTGCTGGCGATGTTCCCGCTGTCCCCGTATGGCGGGTCCGGTCGAGGCGGGGGCGGGGGCGGGGCGGGCGGGGGCGGCGCGGGGGGCGGCGGCGCGGCTGGAGGCGGCTCGGAGGCGGGCTCGTCGCCGGAGACGGAGAACTACGAGGCGCTGCTGTCGCTGGCGGAGCGGCTCGGCGAGGCCAAGCCGAGGGGGCTCGCGCGGCAGGAGATAGACCTGCTGCCGACGTACAAGTACTGCGAACAGACGCACGAAGGTACGACTGTGCACACACACCTTTACACTCACAAATTCGCGCTCCTTCATATTTTTGAGTGCAACTACTACTGCTTCCAAGCGATTTATATTACATTGTAATGTTTCACTGTGCGTGTATTCACACGCTAATGGTACATACAGATGCACTGTTAGTATTTACACCCACACTGAGAAGTTTTGTACAAATAAGGCATAACAGTCGAAATGCGCATCAAGGGGTGCCGCCTTCGTAAATGAGCAATCTAATGAACAATGCTTAACTAACATGTTCCATTTTGAATTGAAAAATGTGGACGGATATTCCATCAGCTAATCTTTTTAGTAATTCCCATTCTAGATAAGCCTAGTTATCACCTTCGAATACATCATCAATTACCATCAGATGATATGGTGGCCAAAAGAAGCATAAAAATGATTTCGTCGGGCTAGCTACCACCCTCAAGTTGAAAATCTTTCGCCAAGCACCTACTCTAGGTTGTCCTGAACAACATCTTTGATTACATCATCTTTCTTGCCAATCAGGTGAGATAGTGGTCAAAAGCTAGTCTATCAGCTCTAAAAAAATCTTCCAGATTTTGCTTGTGCATTCGATTCCACAACTATTAACATATTAATCTCCAAATTTAGTTTTTATGGCTTAAGCTATAAAACTTTACATTGGTCTTATAAGTATCTTGTAATCGATATCAGTATGTTAGGTTATGTCTTAGGCTAAGAGAAAATAGCAGTTAAATGAAGAGTACCTCAGGGGTTTATCCTTGGACCGCCCCTTCTTGAGCTTCTGCACCTGGAATCGAGCACTGTCTCAAGTTTACAAAACAACGTCTCATATTCCTTGAGCAACTGATTTGCCTTGTAACTCCTTTCAAGTATGTCCTGACAGATAGAGTTAAATATATACGACCCTAGTAAGTTCACTGTTAGATCTAGCGTCCATGTGACTTGCTGACACTAAGATAAATATTAGAGAGTGTGTGTGTGTGTGTGTTGCAGGCGAGCAGTCGCTGTGCGTGGTGTGCATGTGTGAGTTCGAGGCGCGACAGTCGCTGCGCGTGCTGCCCTGCGCGCACGAGTTCCACGCCAAGTGTGTCGACAAGTGGCTCAGGGTGAGTACTACACTACTATACACTACACTCGAACCCGCGACAGTTTCACACCAATAGGCACTTATACACTATAACACTATCTCTCACTTCACATGACACTATATCCGTAGTAAAATATTACTCTTATTTATTCTATGTCTTATTACTTACACTATTTTAATTCAACACCATCTTGGATTTCTTCTACTTATGTACTCTTGCATATCCTTGAGTTCTTTACTGCTGACACTCTCTTAATACTTCTGTATGGGCGGAGGGCCCTTTTCAATCCCCGTAGTCCCACACTTTACCACGGACGTCGTGGCGTGTTCGACTGGGTTCCTGGAATTCACAGGAAGGCACCAGTCGATCTACGTGCTGTTGGGCACGTGAGTATAACAAAAGATGGAAACAACACTCACCAACTAACAGCTCGCGAGTGGCCCCGTCGAAGGGGGTTTATAACAAAAGACCTTAAATTATTTGATTGATGAATCAGAACTTAATTAGGAATTATATCAGAATAAACCTCCCTGACTCCCGAAGTCGAAGCACCTCGTCCGCCGAAGTAGGGATCCGCCTTGCCGTTGTCTACTCACTATATCACTGGATGACCGCACCCAAACAATCAAATTTGTCACTAATTAACCACATTCACTCAAAGTACAAACTCCTGTTTAAAACTTAAAAAACTTAACACGGCCGCGTGTGATTCAGACGGGAATGTGAGCTGAACGCCTCGGTCGAACTCTGCTGCCGAAGTGACAAGCAAATTAAAATATGGTGGCGATGGCGAGCGGCCATGCCGCTCAAAATAACAACAGATCGCGTCCTCGAGAATATGAACACTATCTACCTAGAGATAGGTTTTAACCCAACCGCATAGTTTACCGAACAACTTCTCTGATTTCCTCAAATACTTTCTCTACATTTTGCACTTCCACAATATACAAGTACAAGAAGTGAGAAGCTGTACCGCCATAGATCACCTGGAGTAATATTAACTCAGTCTTATGAATTAGTCTTAATTTAACTAAATCCATATTCAATTCTCTAAAAATAAACCAGCAGTCAAAAAGGTACACTTTACATAAAGTTAAAGACAATAAAAGGTGATTCTTTAAGTAATGTATGCAGGACGCATCCATATACAATACCATTTTGGCCCATTTTTTCGTTTATCTGCCTTTTCTATTCAATATTTTCATATCGAGCGAGATTCCAACCTGCGTCCTGCGAGTTTAAAGTACTGTTGTATTCATACTGACTGGACATGTGTGAATTTTGTGTTCTAATTTGATTCATATTGAATTTGGTCTACTTTTACAATTAAAATAATGAAACACAAAATTCGCACTGTCATGTCAGTCTCGATGGCTGAGTGGTTGGCACTCGGTGTGTTAGTTCGCTAACCACGAGATGTCGCTTGAAATCATATTTAGAAATAAGTCTTTTTCTACATAATACGAGTAATTAGGATACCTCCTCAAGATCTACTTGATATCTTTCTTCCACTTTTTGATAACTAAGGCGCAATTTAGACTGAAGTGGCAGCGACCAGCTGTTTTACTGTCAAACCATATTCGACTTTATCTCTATCATAATAATGTATAGTATAGGATGAAATCATTAACGGTGATGAGCCGCGGGCAGCCGCGCGACTTATGCAAGTCTTTCAAGCGATACTATGCATTGTAGCGATGAAGACAAAGTTGAAATTGTTTGACAGTTCTCAAATGAGCGTCAATAATAGATGTTTTTAACCTGACCGTATGTTGTAACTTCCAGTCGAACCGAACGTGCCCCATATGTCGCGGGAACGCCTCCGAGTACTTCAACAACTCCGAGTGACGCCTGACAACTACAACAACACAACAACAACCAAAAGGAGACATATCTCGTGTTGACCGACGCCGCCGCCTGCCCTCGGTATACAACGTGTGCCTACTACTGTATGGTTTATATTGTGTTAGTGTGAGAGAGAGACAAAATATCAATGGGTGTACAATGACGTCATTACAACTGGTCTTCATTTGAATTTGGAACTTATAATGCATTATTTTTAAAGTACGATTGTGAGAATGAATCATGGAAGTTATTTTTTTGATATGCTAGATGGTTCTGTTATAAAACTATTTTCTTTTTTATAATTATTTTCATTAAAGGAAAACAAATTATAAGGTCAACGAGTAATGTTTCACAAAATCTGAAATAGTCTTTATAACTTATAACTTAAACTTATGCAACTAAAGGTGGTTGCTATTCTCGTTCTTAAGTGCCCCGTAGAGCATCAAACATGTTTGTCAAATCTCACGTTTTCATCAAACCGAAGCGTAAACGATCAAACAAGACATCTTTTTTTTTCCAAAAATGGATGGTTATAGTTTCGTCTCTATTCTAAAGATCTTATCTGACCAAATACTTACGCAAATCTACAAACATGTTTGACAAAACACTTGGATAAATAAATTTGACGTATATTAACGTCAAATACGATCAAACACGCCTTCAAACATGTTTGACTAACAACTGATGACCAAACACCTGCAACACGTGTATTATTTGACAAACGTGACAAATCATTTGAAAAACATGTTTGATCGCTGACAGGGCACAACACAACACAAAAATTGTTTGAAATATGTCATATAAGAATTACGATGTCATCGTTCTATAGCTCTCCCTCTCTAATCAATATGGAATATTTAGTTGTTTGAAGGGCATTTTGAAATATTGTTGTTGATAAACTGTGTGTCGAATACAAAAAGCTTTATTTATAATTATTAAGAAGAATATCAAATTGTCGTGTGTTATGTTATTAGTTTGTCTGTTTGACCAATTAGATATAAAGGCGGATGTACACTCAATCGTCCGGCGGGTGTACACACCGTCTTAATTCAAAACAAAATTATTTAAGGTGTTATTGTGTCCAAATGTCTTCTATGTTATTATGTCATGTACATTATTTTATGTTTTATTATAATTTACCTGCGTGACTGAAACTTTAACTTGTTATATTCCGGAAAATAACACACTTGTTTTTTGTTACGATGGAGGTAGTTAAGAACTTTTATTGAAAAAAAAATCACAGAATAGATACAGATACTTCGTACGGGTCTACTTTTCCAAACAGTCCTTATTCCTAGTATTTGGGTACTATTATTAACCAAAGTGCCAATATTTTTACCGGTATGACGTCATGTCCAGACAGATATAAAATGCTTTTATTTTTTGATAATACCACCTACGCTATTAAAGCGTGTATTTCGGCATACACACATTTAATATAATTACGTGGAAGACAGTGTGTGTAGCGCAGTGTGTATGCAGTGTGTATGCAGCCGGTGTGTGAAGGTGCAGAATGAAACGTCTCCGTTCTCAGTTACCGCGACAACAAATAATTAATAATTCGTGTGTAAATAAAACAAATAGTAATTTTAAGCTAGATTAGTTAGTTGGTTCATTGGGCGGCCTTAGTGGTGTGCGTCATGTTGTATATATACGTGTGGGTGTGTACATGTGAGTGTGCAAGGGTGTGTGTGTGTGTATAACGAATAATCATAACGCGTTGTGTTTAGGGCTAGTTATTTTGTATTGCGCGTGTAACGGTTACGTGTTAAATGGTTATTATTTAGCAAAAGGGTAACATTTTAACTTTGAAATGAATTGTTACGACTACTGTTTCTTATTTCGTCGTGATTTTTATGAAATTACTTCACAAAATTGGTTTGTATTTAACTGTTTTTTTTTTTTCACGATTTCTTTGGTTGGAATTTGAAAGTAACCCGTAATGCTGCTATAGTTGGACCGCGATAAGTTGAATCAGTTGCCCCGTTGGCGATCGTTAGTTAATGCATTTGTTGTACATGAGGACTGTTGCCGCGCTTGTTGTCTGTCGCGCGTTGTTCTTATTGTTTTTTTGTTTACTTTTAGTTCGTACAACAATGGGCTTTACAAGTTCTTTGTGTCGATTCGAAGCGAGTTACGGAGTCGAGGGCACGATGCGAGTTACATTCTCTGCTACTGTTACGTATCACAAACACAAAAACGCCAACGTTGGCAATTTACCACTTATAAACTACATTGTTACTTTATTACCGAAATAAAATATACGATTTTTATGTGTTCACAGAAATTGATACAGAAATATATCTGTATTCGTAGAAGGGTACGCAGAGACCGCATGTTCGGTCCCGTGTAGTAGGAGGCGCGATTAGTCCGATACTACAAATTGCTACAGAAAATTGAATCAACAATACTCAACAAATATACACTGTTCCACCAGAGATTAGAAAGCCACTTATTTCATTCAAAATTCTTCATTGAAAATTCTAAATCTATTCTATAAACCACTCGTTTGATAATCACCTCATATACACAGATTTTCAATTAACGAAAACATAAAAATATCGTTTTCATTCTCTTTTTTATTGGTTATGAAATGTTGTGTTATAAGTGGTAACAAGGATGTGTGGTATAACAACAGAAGGACCCTCCGATGACGCACGAATCATTCGTTTTAGTTAAAATACGGGAGAAGCAATCGGAACACTGTCGGTCGTGCAATAACGTTATAAGGGCACTCTGCTACTCTATTGTGACCGCACGCTACTTATCACATTTTGTAAACGTCACACTAAATGGATATAATCAAAATGACTGATCTGCGAAACTCAAAGCAAGTTGAATTAGTTTTTACTTTTAAATTCGTTTTGAACAAACAATATACCTAGAGATAATAAAAGTAAAAAAAAATGGAATCATATACGTCAGTTGCCGTTAAGTTGCGTTATTTCAAGTTTATACTTATATTTAAAAAGAAAACGTATTTTATGTTTCATTTTCAATTCGCGAATAGTGCAATCAATAAATGACTACGAGATATCGATACCGACTTTAACGATGTTCAGAATCCATTTCAGGTAATCATTAATAACGTTTTCGATATATACAGACAATGAAATAACGATATTTTATAACAGCTACTCGATAACGACTGTTACAAAAACGTTACATCACTATTTGTGTAACATTAAACACGTGTTGCATATATCACGTCTGTCAGTTATTTTTGTATTAAAACGATTCTAATATCAAACTTCTGTTTTTTTTTTCATATATGTGTTGGCAGGTTTACAATTTACATAATTCTTCTGTGATCTAATACAAAACAAAAGCATTGTGTTAACCTTAGTTTATAGAATATAAATCCAAAGTAAAAAGGTCGTATGTAAGCGTGAGCGTAAATAATACGTGAGGTGAAGAAGTCAAATAGCTCCGAGTATAGTTTCGACTACATCCGGTGAGTTATTATCTAAATTGCGATTACAACTAGTCGCTGTCTAAAAAGCTATTGTGACGTCGTAACAAACAATTTAGACAAAGTCTCAAAACCTCCAAAGTAGAATACAGTTTGTAGATATGTTTGGTGAGATGTCCAGATGGTAGGTCTCTCTAACAAGAGTCTGTCTTGGTGGTAGTAGTGTTCGTACACTGTGGTCAGGCGCGGAGGGCACTGTAGTGAGTGAATGACGGCACTAGCGAGACATCTAACTAACATCTCGGTGTATCGAGCGCAGTGCAGTGTCAAACGAACACGGTGCAACTATATATACACTGCAACTGTGATGGAAAAGTGAGACATTTACGACTCGTCACTTTGTACAAAAAAGTCATCACTCGTACAGGATATTAAGATCAACAGTCTATGTGTGTATTGTTGTGCCATCGAATGTTGTAAAGTATCAACACATTCTGTACCGTATCTTTGTAATTCCTTCGACGAATACGACCTTTGACGACAATAGCATAGATGTGTTGAGTCGCAAGTTGTCTAATACCCGGTACACAATGATGTATAATGCCAGATCGATGCACATTCTTACATGAAAATTTACATAAAAAATTTAATTCACTACGTACACACTTTCTTGTTTGTCTGTCTGTCGTTTCGGTAGGAATGTTGCGACTCAAATTTTGAGCGTTTCCCGAGTAGTCATATTGTTTTTGGCGCATAATAACGTCGTTTTTATATTATTTAGTGTATATCCATATAACAGATGAAGTCCCACTGCGCCGCCCGCACCCCGCACCCCGCACCCCGCACGTCGCGACGAGGTGATGATGCAATAACTACTATATTTTACATTTTAACTATATTGTTACGTTAGGCTCAGGACACACTCCCGTTCTATCACAAACAAACATATTCACACACATTTCACTTTACACATAAAATAGAAAACGAAATAGTAACAACATTTAATTTTCAAATTTTTCAATTTCCGCGTATTTGTCGTGCTTCCTCTCTTTAAAGGCTTTAGGGTCAACTTCATCAAACTAGGATATAACTATACGAGGTTATCTTTAATCTAAGTTTAACAAACGAAATATGATAAACTTTTGTGACTATAGACGCCCAGCGATGTTGCAGTATTCACCATGTTATTGATTGTTATGAAATTTGACATCAGCTGGTCAATTATGTGATTTGTTACTAACAATATTCACATGTGTTACTAACTAACTAGCAAATGTCAAAACTTAATCAGAAAACGGTCATTACACGACTGCCCAAAAAAAGGAATGTTATATATTCAGTGTTCATGCATGTATACATTATGTATATGATTTTCTTTATACCACTATAACTTCTCAATGGTTTAACCGATTTTAATATATGAGATATAGTCAAATTCGTGTCGACAGCGCAAGTTACACATTATAAGTATATTAAAACAAACCGGCAGATTTTAGACGCCATATTGTGAGATCCAATTTTATTTTCTTCTAAACCCGTCGAGTGCGGTGACAAACTGAAGGGTCTTAAAAATCGATTCCATAAATATATATAAATTACTGTTTCAATTTCAATGGAACAATAGAACGTTAAACAAATATAAATAATTAGCAGTCGAGTGTTATG
This sequence comes from Plagodis dolabraria, assembly GCA_963854805.1. Lineage (NCBI taxonomy): Eukaryota > Metazoa > Arthropoda > Insecta > Lepidoptera > Geometridae > Plagodis > Plagodis dolabraria. The sequence continues at coordinate 17,908,924 of OY978467.1, read as the reverse complement.
CTTTTTTAATTAATTTATACATGTTTTGCTGATTTCAATGAATATTGTTAGTAACAAATTACATAATTGGCCAGTAGGTAGTCGGCTATAGCAAAGGCAGAAATCTTATCCAACATACACCGTCGATTTTTGCTGATTATATATACTATTTCTATATATGTACACGCCGAAGTCACTTGAGAATAGTCCGAATCAAGAAATTCCCTTTCTACGATTGGAACCCTACAAATTTAAGTTCTACCGCTAGGTTTCACACTCTGTGATAACAAAGGCCTCTCACATTTTAATGGTTTATAGTGTAAAGTTACCCTTGTATTAGTTCAACACTAGTTTGGTAAAATTGGGAAGCACCAATTGTGTCCTTGAAAGAAAGGTCCTTTATACTTCCTCGTCATTCAATTTGAACCTCTACGACGTTCTTGTTAAGACATCTATTTAAAACTTCACCATCATGTACTTTATATACCACTCCGAAACAATGAGCTTTTAAAACGTGACTAACGTTGCGATCAGTGTTGAACTCTACCGCTTTGGATATAGAGTTGAAATTCGTAAACAACCTATTTTTTTCTCACAAATACATGAATGGGATTACACCATAGTCCAAATAACGTGTGTTCTGGAGCCGAGTGCCATGATGTATAGCTGCCCGCGGCGTGGCTCGCCGTTACTTAGTCTTACATTATACCGCGGAGCGGACCCTGGCGGGGGGATACATTACTGAACAATACTTTATAACTGTCCCTTTGATGTACAGACACTGGTTCAGGTACAACTTTATTGAAATGAGATGTGATGGATAGATAAGACTAGATAAGAGCCACCGTGTGAGGGGAATGGCAATATATTGTATCCAAAGACAGAATTGAGGTCGTTGACCGAAATTCCTTCTATGTATTGCGAACGTACTTTATCTAAATATGGATCATTTTTTGACAAATATGTAGTGTCGCACAAAGCTTGGACTGCAAAAAACTAAATCAAACTATAGTCTCCTTAACTTAATTTTTTGTCACCTTCTCACCTCACGTGGCATAATGTTTAACAGCTTCATGATTTTGTTACAAGTATGTTTCAGTAATTTAAACCAATTAAAAAGATATAAGTTACCTGTACAGTCGCCCCCCACCCCTCCCTCCTCCCCGCCCCGCATCCCACAATTGTATGAATTATTTAGTTGAATTAGTTTAATTGCTATTGTTTACGGTTAACTTTTAACTATTGGTTTAGTTTCGTGTAGTATTTACTTTAACGTGCATTTCTCATTGTTAAGACGCAGCGTAGGAACACGCAGTAATACCACTTCTACCTAAATGTTAAACTATGAAAATGATGAACTATAACGGCACATGTCAACATTTGTGTCAAATTTCCTCTATCATTATAGTTATACAAAGGTCTTATTGTGCAATGAACACACAGGTGTTGATTGTAGGAATGATTTTAAGTATTTAATGATTGTGAGATAAAGGTCATACAGTCATTATAATTTGAAAATTAAGTTCATTATGAAATTCTAATGTCAAAATGAATATCATTTTCATTACTAATTATATAATAAGGAAATTATATAATATTATTAATTATATAATAAGGAACCTGATACTAACTGCTCTGTCGTTCCGTCATTCCCCATTAACAGTGCAGGCAAGGTCATTGTAGTAGCCAAATACCTAGGATTATAAAGTTATATAACAATTTAAATCAATCAAGGTCCTGACAACTTGCTCATAATCTGTCAGTATCATTATCATACATCATACATAAATAGGTCATAAGATGTTTAGTTTCGTACTGTGACGAATAAATTGACTTTCGAGCAAAGTACTAAAACTCAGCTATTAACTTAAAAAAAACATATCAACTTCCTGCCTTAGTCCCTGTACAAATGTGTGGAAATAAAAAAAATCAGAAGTGATATAACTGCGTGTGGTTGCGCTGTGGTTAAGGGCTTGTCACATTGTCTATTTTACGCCTCGATTTTTGTATTATTTGTTTGTTTTTAATCAATGTTTTCTTTGTTTATTGGCTGAATTATTTTTTATTTTACTTATTGTCCTAATATTAATTTTAAGTTTTGTTTAAATTGATCGTTGTATTTTGCGAGTATTGTTTGTGACCCGATCACGTCGCCTGGCGATGAGGTGATGCTAGCGCCGCGCCGCCGACTTATCTGTACTAGTGGCAGAATGAGGAACTAGTTATACACTTGCATTTGACAGTTGGTTATTGGTTTCCCTTGACCAGCAGCGCCACCACAAAGTGACAGATAAGTTGGCGGCGCTGTCAGTGATCGTACCGCGACGTTTCGTCCAACTGTAGAGACATCTAATCATATCATTGAAACTACTAATACAAGTTTATCTTTACCTGTTTGTATGTTATACTTGCTCAATTATGTATTTTTTTCTTTTCCACGCCTATTTTAACATTCTTTTTAAAATAAATGTATTATGGTTTTATTATGTAGTTTTTATTTTGTTTTTCTATATCTTAATTATTTTTAATCGCTAGAGTTTGGTTATTTCGTTAAGCTTAGGCGTAGAATATTAGGCGGTCAATTAAACCATACTATTGTTCAAGTTGCAGTACTATTGTTAATATATTCAATAGTCCCTTGTGAAGGAGAGTGAAGACTATTTTGGTCGGGTCGCGTCTCAATATTTTTTAAATCAATGTATTGTCAATCTAAACACCACAAATATTACGTTACGTTAATTTAACACTGCAGTTCAAGCCATGCAAATATGCGTTACTTGCACTGTAGAATTCCACGCCGAAACGGCTGATCCGATATGGATAAAACTCGGAATACAGATAGTTTAGGTCCTGGACCAACACATGAGATATTTATCTTCATCATTATCTACACAAGTGCAAGGGGTACTCGTGTAAGTCGACAAGTAATATATAAAACCAATGATACGAAAGTACCCCAGAGGCAATGACTACAAGCTGCCTCGCATGGTACGATCCCTGCCACGGTACTGAGCATAGCTGCATAGTGATAGGGCACTTTGCAAACAGCCCGTCGCCCTGAGTCAAACTACTAATGAGTGTGAAGTTGAACGAAGTTAGAAGAATAGATGTTTCAAGGAATTACTCTGCGGAAGCGTCTCTAAGGGATGAACGTTAATTCTAATAAAAATGGTGGTTCACTAAGGTAGAATTCTCGCAGAGTGATTCCTCTAATACGAAATACTCTACATCGCATATTAGTAGTTCGAACTAATGTTACGGACTCTTCCAAATACTATGCTGGTTAGCTAAACTACCATCTTCAAAGAGGAAATCTGTCAACAAGCACCTACTACACCCCATGTACCTCTGAGCACTTTCGAACACATCATCACTGACGTCATGGCTGTTGTTTCTTTGTGCGTAGGCGCTAACTCAGCTGTGGCCGAAGCAAATTAATGATTGTCATATTGCGTGAACTGTACTAAACTTGGTGGTGAACAAATAACGCATCTCATAATAATGACGTGTGTATTTTTGGTCGAACTACCCGTGATTGTATTGATCAGTAACAAATATTATTTTACTTCTCATTCACAACAGAAGAAACCTTGCATGAAATGTATAACATTCTTATAAACTGGAATGTCGTAGGTGATTGGCGGTCGAGCCCTTCACAATCTGTTCCGACTGTTGGTTCTACTACTTAGTGCCACTAGCGGGTCCAATAGGATTTGTAGTTCCTCGGTCATTTCTATGGTGGAGACAAATAGCTTAGTTTGAACGAGGTTATTTAAGGACAGTGTATTAAAGCGATTTCCATACAAACGTAGTTCCATCAAATTTTAAATACATACCAAATGTTGAAACTCGGTGTAATGTTACATGTTAAACGTTTTTGAAGCGCTCGTAGCTAAGTTTGCTTAGCCATTCTGAATCGATCAGCAAAGTTAAGCAACGTCCGCCGCGGTCATGACTTGGATGGGTGACCTCTGGTTGGACATTACTACTGAGCGCTTCCGTGCTTCGGGAGGGCACGTTAAGCCGTCGGTCCCGGTTGTTGTCTTACGATAGCAGCCGTTACAGCATGGTGGTAGGGCACTTTGCAAATGCCCGCCTGGCTAGCTACCACCCTCAAGTTGAAAATCTGTCGCCAAGCACCTAACGGTGGGTTCCGGCAGCTGCCCTTGAGAGCCAGTAACTCTAGGTTAGTCTGAACAACATCCTCGACCACATCATCACTTACCATCAGGTGAGATAGTGGTCAAAGGCTAACCTATAAGGCATAAAAAAAATGTACTTATTAAGATAAACCAGAAGCATACAATCAAGGCCTTTTTTAACATATTCACTTTTAAAGTAACATCTTTTCTATCACCATAACTTAATTTCATTTCAATGAACAAAATATCAGAGATTTTCCGAATATAATCATTCATTGCCCTCTATAAACCTACGTAACGTATTAACGTACCTACGCGTAACGTATTATCTCGATGGTGTCATTGCGTCTCAAGAAGACGTACCTAGGTACCTAATAGCTACAGATTGCGTCATTGCGTATCTCCCTATGATTGATATCTACGATTCACAGCTATGCCACACAGTTGGAAACCATATTGTGCTCCGCCCATTGGCATTGGCCAGCGGCTTGTTTACCCACGGCCGGAATTTGCTACTATACAGTTGCTAACCACAGTATGTTTCGAACTCCCGCGCCGATAACACGCATCTAACGAAAGCCAAACTACACACGATATCGCTTAATTTACCTATACGTTTTAAAATTACTATCTTTGTATGAAATTTGGAAAAAAAATATGTAATAAATAATGCATTATATTTGGTCGTGGCTTGTATACCTACGTATCTCCAATAGGGCGTACACGCGTTATGCGTGCGCTCCCGCCGCGGCCGGCTGCAGCGGCATACTGCCCTCGCGGGGTTTGCAACCGGTGTCCACACAGTGGGAAATAATGGTTGCTCACCACGGTTGACAACGCATGCTCGCAACCCAAGGGTGTTGGAAGGTCAAACGTAATTTGATCGCAAACCATCATCTCCACAGTTGTAAACCATGGTTGGTGGGAGGCCTGTTTCCCACTGTGTTGTACAGCTGTAAAGAATGCTCTATCAAGACCGTATAACAGAGGACACACTCGTTAACTATTCGTTTAAAAATTTGGTTTTCACGACACGTGCCCGTGGAGAGGGCCGAGCACAGCGCAACACAATACCGTGTAGCAAAGGGTACCTACACTAATTTCTGATAAAATGAACATCGAACATTATATTTATCATTGTCATATATGGATATGACTATGACTATGGAGTCTTAGGATGTACTAGCGAAAAGATCTAAGTCTATGGTCATATCACTGGCGACGTCCAGAAAAAGGCATTAATCATTTTTCAACACCCTTGCTCGTAATGTGAGCTTTATTATATCGTTCTTAGGGCCATATACCGAACTATAACACCCTCGTGCATAATAATATTATACACTAGTGTGTAATAGAATAATCCCTACAAATTTAAGTTAGTACCTAACTGCAAATCATATGCGAGTAAACATAGCATTTTCTATTTAACCGGGTAATTTAACCCTACAAAGTTAAGTTAGTGCCTAACTGCAAATTATATGCGAGTAAACAGAGCATTTTTAATTTAACCGGGTAATACAGATTTGTAACAACAAACAGGTTTAAGGCTAACCCTGTGGTTCAAGTCACGATAATATGCGCAATTTGCACTGTGTGCACGCAAACAAGTAAATTGCTAAACAGACACCGCGATAGCATTATGACGTCATCTTTGACGTAATTGTTGTGGTTAGAATGTTGAACGTACAAACATCTGTTCACAAAAGAATGCCTCGAAATACAATACTTCTATTATCAATTATTGACGTAAAGGTTATTTTGGGTTGCCAAAAAGCAAATTGATAGTCAGCAGATGTTATAAGCGCGGCTACATATCGGTTCACATCGTTTGCGCGCAAACAGTGCATATTCTCGTATTTCAGTTATGAACCAAGCTTTTGTAATGTATGCAGTGACAGCAGTGTTTGCGTGATTTAAACCGTAGTGTAAGTGTATGTGATCAACAAACATACATTTGCCGCGCGCAAAAAAAAACGCGCGCTATTTTTCATAATTTTCGTATGTTGTTTGTATCACATTTGTGCAATAAAGGTATATTTTTTTCCTCGCAAGGGTGTTGTAAAAGTGCGTATGAAACTCGTGAGCAACTTGCTCATTATACAACTTAGCTTAGCTCACTTGTATCATAATATACTAAAATATTACAATAGACTTCCTAAAATTTGTTCGGACGGTTTGGTGTTATGCCTTTTTGAATGCGTTTTCGCGGGTTTTGGTTAGAACGCAATTTTTTTTTTATGCCTGATAGGTTAGCCTTTGACCACTATCTCACCTGAGGGTAACTGATGATGTGGTCGAGGATGTTGTTCAGACTAACCTAGAGTTATATATAAATATAGGGATTAACAAGGTGAACCTTGTGTATTTTTTAGTTTTAACGAGCTTTAATTGTTAGTAATGGTAATTGATTAATATTACGTTTCGTGAAATAAATCAAGGTCAGTCTATTTTTGTTTTGTAGGTACTACTTCGAAACTAGTCTTTATTCCATTATTTCAAATAATTTATATTTGGTAAAGCGACGAGTAGCTTATATTGCAGGAATCTAATTCAAACTAAGTTTTATTAGCTGGCGACCATATTCCGTTGTCAGCAGTTCGGCGTTAGCGCCATCTTGGTGGAATTAATTTGACAGTCGGCTACCTAATTCATAGAGTAGTAGATAAAGCGTGCTATTCGTCTCCTGATTTTATGTTTACGTAATGTATCGGTACTAAATTTAGGTATGCGAGTAGGTCCTTTGCCTTGATAATAATAATAATGTTTATATGTGTTTTGTTTTTACTTTACTTTAAAAAATAATGTAAATAAAAGGTATACTTGGGTAGTTAGTACTCTATTAGATTTTATACGTAAATGTCAATTGTGACGTCCTTTTCAAGTGAATATAATTTCATGTAAATACATAATAGAAAGTGCTAAAATTATCTAAAGTATTGACTCATACAAAATTAATCTTGGAATTTGTAACAAGATCAAATCGATGGGGTAAATGTAATGAGATAATATATTATATTTTACCATGATACATTCATAGATACCTACTCATTTTATCAACGTTCAAAATAACAACACGAAAAGAGCAACAGATTTAAATGACCAATGGTTCATAATACCAACACTTAAGAAGCTGAACCTATTAACGTGATAGTTATATACCTTTAAAACATTATTATTATGTGCCTTTCAAATTAGGGTACTGTTACGCTTTTTATACATATTTGTGACGAAATAAGGCTCGATAATGAAGGATCAATCGATATTATGCTTAGTTCTGGACCTAAAACCTCAATTATGGAGATGATTCTATGTTTTTAAGGAGAAGTGACCGCCTAGTTTACTCATAAAAGCCACATTGCTGTGAGCTGATTATTATTTAATTAGAGTAGTATATATCTGACTTAAAAAACAACTCATAAGTAATTAATTACGCTTTAGTTTTATTTGAAAAATTACTGTTGCGTTAATATTTGTTTAAGGTTTCTAATAATTATGTCTGTAGAGTTAGAGAACAGGTAAATTTCTGAAATTACCCCGTAATTAAAATGATCTAATTAGGCCCTTGCCTACCTATATTTTTTTATATTCCACACGATCCTGGGAGATAATTCTGAAAATGTTGCGAATTTTAACTAATTTTAAACCTAGTGTTGAGATTTTAACCATCTATTATTTAATCTCTTCTCTTCGTGTTGGTATTTTGTACTTTGGTGTAATGAATTTTGACCTGGCGTGTGTATTCCTAATATCATTTGTTTATGCTTTTATGAAATATTTGTACATGATTTTTATGAAAATATTTGTTCCAGTGTATTTAAATATTTACTTTTTAAGATGTAAGGTTACCTGTTCCAAGCCCAATTAAAAAAATCTTATGACATATTCGCTATTGCTTCTACAACATTGTCCAGTAGAGTAGAGCGTGTACATAGTGGTTGTATGTATTGTATAATATATACATACATAGATTTCTAAGAAAGTATTTTTGCATAATAATATGTATATTATATTGTATAGAGTCATGTGCAGCCTGAGATGCGGTTTACTTATATGTCCCTAGTTAAATTTGTTTTTAGCACTGCTATGTACATTTAATTTTGATAATTTCTTTAGTGGCAAAGAATGTAAATATTAAATGCAGGAAAGTAAGCCGCATCAGATATGATTACGATACATTTTAACGTTTGTGATTAGAGCACGCGTTACTCGGCAGCCGCCCGCGCCGATGGCGCTACGTACTTTGCAATAACTTTTCTATACGACAGTTATACAAAAGATATATAATTAAATAGATAAGTCGGTAGTGGTGTATTTTGGTGTGCTATAATTTGTGCCCTTTTTTATTTATTTTGTAAACGTTTTACAATACAATGTAATTTTAATTCTAAAATCGTCGGTCTCAATAAGTAATTTCATTATATATCAGGCATGTTATTGTATTTCAAAATTGTCTTTATACATCGTATTTACTAGTCGGCGTCTTGTAAGCATTATCTATGTGTGTATTCTCAATCATATTGTGATTCTCCACTTTTTTCTTATTATTATATCATAATTCAGTAAGTTTGGGCACACTATGGGGCGAAAGGCAAGTAAAACGAGCGTGGAGTTGATTGAAATGCTTTTTATGCGCAAAATTGTGTACTTACCTACCTATGAATACAAAGCTATTTATATACGAGCTCCTGATGTGAAATGCTTGATATTAGTTTTTAAAGTATTTTTAAAGTATTTAATTGTTTGGCTTCCAAAAGTAACGAATTTTGGAAAAGAGGCTAAAAATGTTTAACGTAAAACGTAGTATTACTTGCTGAATGGTTCAACTCTTAGTGACTTAGGACGAATTTTCCCAACACTTCAAGTTTTTTTCTATATAGATAATGAAGTTTTTTTTATCACAGAGCTGTTTTTTATAGACAATAGTAATAAATATATGAGAATAAGGAATAAAGATTTGATAATGAAGCTACCTCCTGTTAAACACCAAATTAAATATTAAAAATAATATAAAATCTTTGTAGTTTTAAAAGATTTATCAGCTTATTTTAATAGTAGATATTACCTACCAACCTATGTACTATGTAGATGAGTATTGATATCTGCTCGAATGAATTTAAACCTCAAGATTTATGTCCATTAATATATTCGATTTAAGTTTTCCTCACTCTACCGCAATATTTTTATCTCAGGAAAAGCAGTGGACAGATTGCCTTAATGATAACAGTATAATAATGTGAAAAGCAAATTATAATGAGCTAGATACTATATAAAATCTTTGATTGGGAGATAGATGGTGTGGTTCACACGCATGAAGATGAGAGTTGTACTACCTACATTTATTGTTTCATATGTTGATGATAAATAAAGTTCATACTATATACTATAACCGGAAACATATGTCATCTATCTCCATGGGCTCAATGTGTTTTTGTCATAATAATTATACGAAATAGGTAGGTAAGTAGTTATTACGTTGAAAGCAATATACAAAATGCAATTTCGGATAGCTTAAATACAAGATGATGACCAAGGAAACAGACCAATATCAACGAAAACGCAATAAAGAATTTATACTTTGTACGGTTTGATGTCTTGTAGCGTTTATAGCGTCTTGCATGGTTCTCGCTCGGAGTGATAGGTACAACACTACTGCAAATAAAGTATTTGAAATAGCATTCACTTGTTTCATTTTGTTCAGTAAGTCCTGTTCAAATCGGATACTATTATTTTAATATTAACATTACGTTTGATACCATCTATTGGATGTTGCTACCTATAAAATAGTAGGTATATAGATAATGACGCGATCATGTAAGCTGGCCATTGAATGGGTACTGGCACAAATTACTTAGGGAAACCTACGGTTTACGGTTTGTGGGTGAGGAGGAGGTTCTGCCCTCTTTATTAAAAATAATATAAATTTTTCTCATCTGCCTTAAGGCAAAATGCCTTACCACCACTGTCACCACTGAAAATGCCACTAGCACCCAGCCATCCTAACAACTCAGCCGTCGAACTCAGATTATTATTAAATGACTTGACAAACTCTACTACGACCTTTATTTATATAACTACCTTAAAACATACATATAAATATTTTTGGCGTTTTGTGAATGCACGCCTGGATGGCTGCCACTCTTAGGTATCTAGTAATCAGTCACAAAGCACGTAACGAAGTATTACAAAAGCTGTCTTTTTTATCTAGTCCATATTTAGAATATAAACAAAAGAAAATCCTATGACTGTGATTATTATATGCAATTCGATTCAACACTCATCGATTATTCTCTAGAATATCTCTGGTAAATTCAACCAGAAAGTTTTTGACTAATATGACACGAGCAGTGAGCACTAAGTAGTCTCTAATTTTAATCTTGGCTATTAAAATTATACTAGTTCAACTTATTCCAAATACCAAATTATGCATCTGACAAGACTAAGACCAATTTTATTATAGTCAACTTTTGATCAAGTTCGTGGTACCTAAAGAATTGGTATTGAATTAGTAAGTATGTAGGTGCATGTATTTTTAATAATTTGCATACCTACCTCGAACAGGTTGGAACATGGCTGTAGACGACTTAGCGTTCTGCAGGGGGAGGCCGCGGGCACGGTAATGTTATCTATACAGTATTTCAACTTCATAGAAACGGACGAAACGCGAGTTATGTCTACGCGCCTCGATCTCGGCCTGCGCTCGGTACGCGACGCAGACAGTCGCGTCTGTGCCGCAGTGACAAATGGACGGTGTGTTATTTTTTTAACAATAAACGCGCGATATTTTCACTAAAAATAAGTATTGTAGGTACCTACATATTACATATTTAATATGACGAGTAGGATATAATATTGTGCTGTTTTTGGTTGCATGAATTCGTCAAAAACGCATCCAGAGATAACATTTTTATGATAACCTGGAAATTGAATAGTCTACATAGTTGACGGTACATAATGTGTGTCTTTTTAATGGACAAGTATTTCCTTTAATACCCCGAAAAAAAGTGTCTCGATTGATAAAAAAAGGTGAATAGAGTAAAGGAAAGTGATTGACACGAGTGAAATAGGTATATATTAGAAAGCGGATTTTTTTATACTTTAAAATTTTATAATAAAGCATTTTGTACGTCTCATAAATATTTTTCGCTCGCAAATTTTTAGGACTGATTTTTTATTCAAACATAAACATGCTTTTTATGAAATCTACCTACTAGTAAAAAAAACAAGACGCATTTTTAGTGAACACTTCCTGTTAATTTAACAAAGAATTTTATTTCTTTATATAAAAAAAAAAATACAATCACAAAACTAAATGAATGTTTCCATTTAGTTTTGTGATCAAAGTAGGCAAATGTAATTAAAATACAGGAGATGGGTAGCCCTATCGCATGTTTACGTATAGCGCGCCTGTAGGTAGTTATTTCAACGACGGAGCCGAGTTAAGATACTGTATAGATACCTAACATTGCCGTGCCGTGGGTGTGGCAATGCATGCACACACTCACGGACGTAGTGGACTGTATACTATCTTCTTGCGTCTACGTGAGTGACGGTCGCAGGATAGGTGTAGGAAAATTCCAGGCTTCACTTTCTCAGGTGCATTTATTCTGTCTTCTTTTTTTCTATTACTTATTGTACTATTCGGTGTACCACACCACAATGAACACGATTGTCCTGTGGTATTAGTACCACATGAAATGACAATCGTGTTCATTTATATAATCATTATATGCTCGGTACATATCTTATTAATACCTTGCTTATTACGCAAAATAAGACAATTAGGGCACCTTAGTACCCGTCCCTATCGTAATTTCAGGATCTATTGCGCTCGCACCATTTACATAATAGGTCATAATTAATCGATGACCTTAATTAAACCTGCCCTGTGATTGGCTGCGCTAATTTGATAGCCGACCTTTTGACATGATTAATTTTCTCTATCGTTTCAATAGTTTTTGCCCCATAACTACCCGAGTTCCAGCTTTATGCCGGTAGTTTTACCTATTTCTTGTTCCTGGGGTTTACCTTTATACATTATATACCTCGGGGCTCGGATGGAGGTATATAACCCTTAGTATACCTCCAATCCTACATTACCTGTCCGTAGGACTGAGATTTTTGTACATACCTCGACTAGGGCATGCTATCCGGATATCCGAATTATCCGGATATCTGTTGTATATAATTATCCGGATATCTTTGGTGTTATTATTCGAATAAAACGGATAATTCGGATATTTATTTTCTAATTATTTTATGGTTTGTTGTTAATTTTAACCATGATTTTTACCATATGCCGCATGAAACTTACTTTATTAAATGACTATTTATTAATTAACTAGTCTAATGAAGTTTGATTAACTAAATTTGTATTGGTGAAGGTATGTAGATGACATCTTCGCAATTATAGACAAAGATGGATTATATAATAATTTATATCATAAGATCAGCATCACCGTGGAAGAAGAAAAGGAAGGGGTATTGCCGTTCTTAGATGTGCGTGTTATCCGGATGCCAGACAACAGTCTGACGCACACGATTCATCGAAAACCGACACACACGGATCGATATCTTCATGCTAGCTCACATCATCATCCTGCACATTTGTCCTCCGTACCAAGAGCATTGATGGACCGAGCTCTTAGGCTATGTGACCCTCCATTCATAGAAAAAGAGCTCCAGCACGTGAGAGGAGTACTGGAGGACAATGGATACAGTTGGCGACAATGTTGTCGCTGGGCAAAGAGAAGTGAACGTAAGTGTACGTTCTCCTGCTTATCTTCCCCTTATAAGAGGAATAACGGACAAAATCGGATATCTCTTACGACGGAAATATGATATCAGAACGTTCTTCCGTCCATCCGGTCAAATAAGACAGATGCTGCGTTCACCGAAGGACAAAGACCGCCTTAACGTACCGGGCGTATATGAAGTACCATGCGACTGTGGCAAGAGTTATGTAGGAGAGACCCAACGCAACATCGCTACTAGACTGACCCAGCATATTAGGAGCATTAAGAATATGAACATGTCACATTGAAAGGATAAGAAGCAAAGTAGACAGTTTCGTATATGGGATACGCAGAGTACGTCAGACAGTGTCACGTGAAGCAGCTCTTATTGCATATCACGGATACGTTTTTTTTTTTTTTTTATAATAAAACTGTATTGCTCCACAGACTCCAGGGTCCGTGCCTTTTTTAGATTAAATTTATTTTTATTTGATTAGATTTGGTTTAATATATCCTACTCCATTCATCACATTTAAACCTTCTAAAGAACTAAAAACCTAGTTCCTCCACTATTCTTCGGAGCGCGTCTAATTGGTTTGAGATGCTTTTTGTGTGGGTATCCAGCCGGTGGATACCAGCTTCAATGTCCACCCATTTTTTGGCATCTGATGGATCCGCGCTTTTTTCGCTCCGAACTCGTTCCTCTGTCATTCTTGATCCCAACGTCACGATCGCCTGTTGGGCCTCCTTTATGCCCCTGAAGGGTTCCAATGTTTCGTAGCCAAGCCAGCTACGAATGGCTTTGGTCTCCTCCAGAGTGCTCGATATATCTACCCTCGCCATATTCATTTGCTCGCCCAGGTCCCGTTTAAGGGCTCGTATCTCCTCGGCATGCGCTCTCTCTACGTTGAGTAGCTCTTTAGCATGCCGGGATAGGGCTTTTTCTAGGTTGAATTTATGACGAGCTCTTGAATCAGCGAGGGCCAACACCCTTTCATAGAGGCCCTGCAGGCTCTCATGTACCACGATTTTGCACTCTCTCTTCATGTTGCCCGCAGTCTCCAGGGCGTCCTTTCCTCTTTGCAGCAGATCGTTTGCTTCCCTTGTTTCCTCGTTCATCGCTACCCCGCACATCTTCCTTGTTGTTGCAGGAGACGAGAACAGACTGTAAGTGTTTTCTTCTGCAAGAAAGATTGTGCGAGTTCACGGACGAGGTTTCGCTGGCGTCTGATACCAACATGCTGGTGGTGGCCACACGCTGACTGAGCTCCTCTGCTGTCTCTAAGTGTGCAGCAGTGTGTTCAGCCGAGGAGGAAGCAGCCACGGTTTCTTCTAATTTAGAGGTCCGTGGCTGCTTCCTCCTCGGCGGTGTTTGTAGAGCAGCTGCCACCGCCGAGTCGGATTTGGTTTTCGACACCGGTGCGTTTGTGGGGCGGGGAGATGTCCTGGATAGCTTTTCGGACGCTATTGATGTCGCCGCTGCAACTCGCGATAGAACTTTTTCGCGGAGTGTTCTTTTCGGGGCGGCGGAGTCAGTGGTGGGCTTTCTGACGCCGGACATTGTGATGGGGAGGGGGGGAAAGAGAGTGAAAAATACACAATTAAGAGAATACCAGAAATACACAGATGAGAAAATACACAGTTATTAAATTACAGTTTAGTTGTTAGACTTAAAATTAATTAGTTCAAATTAGCGACAGAAACAGACCGATTCCCGCAAGCAGCACTTGTTCACAAGTTGACACATGCACCAGCCATCGCCTTCCGCGACCGTATTGTTGGTAAGATGGCGACCCGATACACAATGCCACCGCTTCCTAGTGAGCCTGACTGTTTCAATCGCTAAGAGGAACCCTTTTAACCTAAATTTTAGTACACAGTTATAAACACAGTTTTTATAAAAATTAAGAGGCAAACACAGTATATACAGAAAACAGAACTGGTTTTTTTTTTTATGGACTCTCTTCTTTTATCTTCGAAGTCCGTTGTGATGGTGGAGTACGATGCTCGACGCGTGTTGGAGACCTTGCTACGCGAGTGAAAGCGCACTGGGTGACTTTTCAGTGGTGACACGGATACGTTTCTTCGGTACTCGGTTATGGACTGATATTGTGGGGCAACTCTGTCGACATATTGAAAGCCTTTGTAGCCCCAAAAAAGTGTGTGCGGGCTATGACTAACGCATGGTATATCGAAAGTTGTAAACCATTGTTTTAAAGTTAAAAAAAAATACCACTGCCATGTATGTAGTAGGTACATACAACAGATGTGTCTAATTGTAAGACAACATACTGATATTTTTGAAAAACATTCGGATGTGACTGGAAAAGTCAATCGAAACAAAAACAGACTTTTAGTACCCAGATGTAATTTAAATATATATAGTAATGGCCATTAGAAATTTATAATAACTTACCACAAACACTAAAAAGTCAACAGTTAAAAAAAATTTAGATTTAAAACTTAAAGGAGTGGCTTATTGAAAGATGTTTTTACAGTGTTGACGAATATATGAATTATAAGAGATACGCTTTGGCTCCATTACGCTAATTGGTTCCATGGCAGAAAGGGCGCAGCCTCGTGCGGGACGCAACATGCGTGAGCACGTTTGCATCCTGCCACATCTCCGTTACTCAGCAGTCTGCTGGTGCGGGAGCAGTAGCAGCCGCCCGACGCAAACATTAGGTACGTTACCTAACAATTTTTATCATTGTTTATAACATTGAAACATTTGCACGCCTGTAAAGGTAGAATAAGAGAAATTTATAATTCTGTGTGTAATATTAAGATTTGCACAATATGTAACCTTATTTCAGCAAATAAATGATATTCTATTCTATTCTAAACAATAAAACTACCTACACTAGTTAAGTACAACGTTTTTACACCCGAGACGACAAAAAACTGATTTTGCTGCAAAATTACAGTGTATAAAAACGATACAGTGATAAAAATCTTGATTAAACAGTATTGTTAGTTTGATTCAAATATTTATCACTAGTATCCGAAATATCCATATTATCAGGATATATCCGGATTTGGGGTGTCTCTGAATAGTAAATTTGGTCGGATAATTGCATGGCCTAACCTCGACATAATTTGTTCGTAAGTCTTAAATCTAACCTATGCAACTTAATCTACTTATCTTTATTTACTAACTATATCTACGTGTAAGGACACCACCCAATAAAACTCACTGTTTCAATCCACGGTATATTATATTGTAGAAGATATTAAAGGTAAGTACAGACTAGTGCTTCAACAAGTACACTTCGTTTTTCTCTGATGACTACCACACTCAACAGCTCGCAACAGAATGACTCCAATCTCCAACTCAATTTTCCACGTGCTCGATATACCGGAAGTCAGAACGGTTTCCTTTCAAATTAAGCATTCTAGAGTTGCCAGTATTTCAAACCCAGACTTTAAGATTGCAAGTATTTAAAATCATACCAACCATAAGAATTGCCAGTGTTAAAATGTCAGTAAAATAAGTAAATACCAGCGAAAAACATTAACTAAAAATGAACCTTACATACGCTTATACCTAAATACATTTCTATATCCTACTTTAACGATTACTTACTATGAAAAACAATGTATTTTCCAAAACATATCTGAGCTCTGGTCGATGCGACGCGTGATCAAAATGCTGGCACATATTTGGCTCAACGAATGAGCATTGCAATTCAACGGGGCAATGCTGCCAGCATGCTGGGCACGCTGCCAACTGGTACTGGGCTGGAGCATTTAGACTGCCTATGAGTCTGCTGTGACTTATAGGTTGTCTAAATGCTTTTATTGTAGTTGCTGTAGTGTTGTTTAAAGTTCGTAGTATTTTGTTTAATACAGGCATACCGCCGGAAAAAAAAAGCAAAACAAGCCTTAACCTATACTTTATTAGACACGAAATCACAAAAGTTATACAATACGGTTAGACATGCTATAGCTACCTATTACTATAAATGGGACTTTAACTAAACTTTATTAAAGAACGAAGTTCTATAAATTACACAGTGTTATATACTATTTGCCTATATACATATACATTGATTCGTGTGACTTGAGCGACGTTCGCTGTACTCGCCTACAATGGCGAACGAAACATTGTTAAAATAACATCTGTAATTTCTTTAATTGTACCCATGTTTAAGCAAATAAAGAATTTGAATGTATTCGAAGATGTCTCATTAATTGACTCTTTTTTCTAAATTTACTATCACACATTGTGCATTCAAATGGTATTTCTCCAGAGTGTATTCGAAGATGTCTCTTTAAGACACTCTTTGCTCTAAATTCACGACCGCACATTGTGCATTCAAATGGTTTTTCTCCAGAATGCATTAGAAGATGTTTATTTAAGTTTACCTTTCCAATAATTTACTATCGCACATTGTGCATTCATATAATTTCTCTCCAGAATGTATTCGAAGATGTTTCTTTCTGTGATTCTTTTCTAAAAATTTACGCAGTGTACATTGAATAATGGTCTTGATGTAGTGTCTTTATTTCGTTTTTGCAACTAGTTATTATAAAACTAGTCAACTAGTTAGTTTGTTTATGGTCTTTTATATATGTATGCACTTATATATTATATATTTTATATAATGTATAACTTCTTTTATATATTTCTTTTTGTATGCACCTTACAATTCTCTCCAGTGTGTGTTTATAGATGTTGATGTGAGTGAAATCATTGTATTGTATACATTCCAAAGGTTATCTGTATATCATTTCCCTCTAGCACTTGTTCTTAAGTGCTCATACATAACTAATTTTTATCTCTAAATAGGCAATGGACATTAGTAGCAGAGTCACATCAGAATAATTTCTTATCAAAAGGAAAAGGAGAGCGTTGTTTTAAATTTGGCCAATCTGAAACAAAGAGATGTATATTTAATTTCAAACAAAAAACAAGATATCAAAGGTAACTCATATTTTAATAGGTTATTTATGTCATAGACAGATTTTCTATTTGAGGGTGGTCGCTAGCTAGGTGGACACTCGCAAAATGACCTTCTACTATGCGGTGAAGCTCAAGCCCGTGGCGGGATTCGAGCCTGGGACCTGCGCGGCAGTCCATAGCCAAATCCACTGAGACATTACGGCTATCGTCACAATCCCATAAAATAGCCAACAGGGAAGTGTTAGACATAGCACTGTACTACCAAAATATAAATCGCTTCCCTGGCAAAATACTTGAAATTGAAATGTTCTTAGATAAATATCCTTTTGATATATTATGCTTCACTGAAACATGGCTAAGAGCAGATACAATGTTATTTAATGTTAAGAATTTTAGTGTAGGCAGTGCGTTTATTAACTGATCATCTGCAGAAGGAGGAGGGTGTATCATTCTTGTAAAAATAACTTAAAATTTAAAGAACGCCGTGACTTAGTCAGATGTTCTGTCGGACGTGTCTGTGAGGTTGCTTGTGTGGAGGTGGACAGGCATCTTGTGTTGTGTGTATATCGACCACCAACAGATGAAGGTTGTGCTCAAAATTTTGCAGAATTTTTATCCATTATGGAAGGTATACTGCAGAAAATCTTTAAATGCAGAAAACCCATATTTGTATGTGGTGATTTCAATATAGATATTTTAATGAATTCTGCAAATAAGACTGATCTTATTTCATTATAAAGTCATTTAATTTGAAATTTCTGTTCTGTGAGCCCACTAGGATAACAGACACTTCATCAACCTTTTTTTTTTTTTTTTTTTCTGATAGTTTAGCCTTTAACCACTATCTCACCCGATGGTAAGTGATGATGTGGTCGAAGATGTTGTACAGGCTAACCTAGAATTACTGGCTCTCAAGGACAGCTGCTGGAACACACCGTTAGGTGCTTGGCGACCTGTATAGACAATATATACTCAAAATTTAAGATTAAAGAAAAGTTAATATTGAAGAGTGTTAGGTCTGATCATGCGGGCCTTGCGATAAAATTTGATGGAAATAGAGAAACTAGAGCATGTACTATCGGATCAATTTTCTAATACCGGTATTGTTGTTTCGATATTCAATTTAAAAATATCAGAAACTAGCTTTCCGGGCGCGGCTCCGCCCGCGCGTGTGTCGGTTATCGTGCAAAAACATTAACCTCTTTTTGCGCAGTCGGATAAAAACTATCCTATGTTTTTTCCCGGGTCTCAAACTATCTCCATACCAAATTTCATTCAAATCGGTCCAGTAGTTTTGGCGTGAAAGCGTAACAGACAGACAGACAGAGTTACTTTCGCATTTATAATATTAAGTACTGATTCGATATTTCGGTATTATTTAGATATTTTGTATAAAAATGTATATTGAAATAAACGCTACTTAGGAACAAAGTCAGCGTATATTTAATAAATCCAAAACTCGTTGTGAAGTTTTGTAATTATTTATACTAGCAACGTATTATTGCACAACAGTCATTTATTCAGTTTAGGCGATAAAATTATAATATATCTAAAAAGGTTACGTCACAATATATTCCCTCGCCCAAACGTGCCCATTAGATTAGCCGCATTCCCCCGCTATATTGCGAAGGAAATCCGTTGTATAAGGTATTCTCCTGACCGTGCCGTGGGTCTCGCGTCCTATCTCGCAAGCGCCGCCCTAGATCCGCTGCAAACTTCTCGGCCTCTGAACACCACGAGTCACGACCCCATCACCTCCACAGAAAACGGCACGAACTCGTACGCCAATTCCAAGGCAGCGTATTTATTATGCTTGCCCAACGCGGGTGCCTCTGCACCTATGCCGGCGGCTTTCTGAGTAGCGAGCAGGTGGCAAGCGGCAAAAGTGCTTACGCACGTAATGAGACGAGGCCCCTCTGCCATGGGATCAGCGTTAACCTATCCGGCTGCTTGCCATGAAACCGAAGGATGTCTGGGTGCTTCCAAGTTGGCGCCGTCCGAAGGACATATATAAACTTGGGCATCCCGAAACAGGCTCTCAAAAGCACCAAGGAAACGTGAGCCAGAAGGTTCCGAAAGTCAGTGATGCCAGGGTCTGAGTCTTCGAATCCAGGCTGTCAGCGACGCCCTCATTAACAAACCTCATTGAAAAGTTAACATTCTAGCCCAGCACCCCACGGGACATAAAACGTATATTAATATTATTTATTTATTACATTTCTGCTAACAGCTAAACATAGTCTGCTGTTATTAATATTTTTACTATGTAATAACGCATGATTTGATCCATCCCCATACGATGGTTAAGGAACGAGAGGAAAAATTAGAGTTATGAACCATTGTCATGTTAGTTTAGTAGTCAGAGCATACCACTGCTAAAGAGGTGGATGACGCGGGTTCGAATCCCGAACATGACTATCATTTATCCCCCGTAAATTTGTAATTTTGTAATACTCTGCTATGTTCTAAGATTTCAACACATATATAAAGATTTCAAAGAAAAATAGAGGTATAGTAGAGCTTATAATGACAATTTAAGATTTCGACGTTGACCTGACGGCTATCGTAAATGGTGAAGATCTATCTTGTTGGAATAACGACCGCACAAAGCAAAGTGCGTCAAAATTCTAAAGTATTATCTTGGATGCACTTTGCTGTTACGATGACCTAATGTTATTGCAACTGTAGGCAGCGGAGTAAAAAGCTTTTCGGGATTCCACACTAGTGGGTATCGTATCGTCATTAAATATATAAGTCTTGTCTAAATTTTAAATTTGAGGAGATTTATTAAGTCGGTAATTTTGAAAATAAAATATCGAGAAACCGATATTATTTGACTTAAAATACGGTTTTCCAATATCGGATATTTAGGCCGATATATCGGTTTTTCGATATTATCGAAAACCGGTATCCATGCTCTAGGTGTAACTACTGTCTCAGTGGACGAGATATTTAGATGCCCGGGTCAAAAAAGAGCAGGTTCAAATTCAGTAAAAGGTGACAACTCTTATTACTAACTTTACATAATCCTAACAATTTAGCAAGTTTGTATCTGTTCCATATCAGAAAACTGGACCCTTAGTCTTTACTGTATATCTATTTCACCTTTAAAGACTTGTACTTTAGAACCATAATAAGTGGCCAGTAAAATTTTCTTCCAAATATGTTTTTCTGTTAAATTGTCTTTCAAACAAGTAAAAATTAAGGTGTGTCCAAACAGAAACACATGTGTGTCAGAGTCAGACTTCTGCTTGCTAACACGACCAGAACTCTTATGAATTATTATTATATTTTGGAAATATATATCTGTTCCAGATTAGTACCTAGCCAAATTGTAACCCTGAAGGAATGGAGCAGGATTTATGTGGGTTCGAGAAGGCAGTGGTATATTTTCTTGTTTAATAGGTCTAACAACCAAATATACAAAAAAAATGCAACATAAACAACAATTATTTTATTTTACAAAATTTAGGTAGATAAAAAATAAGGTCAAATCTTATGAAAAAACTTTTGAAACATTTCAAAATGGCTCACTGTCAACTCGAAGAGATATTAGATGTGGTATTTTCTAACAAACGCTTGAGAAATCATCTATGCTGTACTGGACTGTTGAGTAGGTATATTTTTAAAATTCTCTAGAGTTACCCTCGTGGATATTTATATATATATAACTTTTATGTCCAACCTTTAGACAGGTTGTTTTAGGAGAAAATTCTGTGGTTCCAGACTGAGTAGGTATTTTAATAACTGTGCCGTGATAGCCGACGCATTTGCGGAACCCCTAGGTCGGTTTCGCAAAAATATAACTGACTTCTTAGAAATTAACAGTAGAATCGCACCTTCTACTTGTTGTTATTTTTAAAATTAACTAATATCATTTTTATTTTATTTACATGTAATTACAGCATAGTGTGTTAGCCTGAGATTATACAGTGTAACATAGTATCTTGACAAAAATGGGTACGACTTTCCATTGACGTCCGTCGAGCTGGGAGTTGATATTTTTTTCACGGAAAGGTTACATTATTACAAGCACACGCGCAAAGTTGTAAAACCAGCAAACGGCTAGTTTTTGAGATAAAAAATATTGAAAATCAATTATTTTTGCAGTATTAATGCCAATCCGTAAAGGTAATCTGTGGAACGTACTGACTGCCCTTCATAGCCCAATAGATGGAGATAACACAGATACAAGATTCGCGACCACGTGTTCAAAAACTGATTTCATCGTTTACCTGTGTTTACCGAACAAGGGTGTTTAGTGATCGCTTTTTGTTATCTGCGAGTTTGACAGTTAAACGTAATATTGGAAAAAATATATCATGTTGTAACATAAGTTATACGTAGTTAAAAGTACTACAAACATAGTTTTACTTGTCGAATAATATTTATATTCGCTTTGATTGCATAGAAGAATGCATTATAATAATTTTATAAATCAAATCAAATAACGCACATGAGTTGTCCTATAAGGATGACAGCTATTGGCAAGGTTAAGCAAATTGTCAAATTACTGAATGCCTAAAAAATGCCGATATTAAAACTACACGTTTAAAAAAAATGCCGGTATGAAAATTCACATGGGCGATTTCCCGACAACACAGAGGCATGGTCTAAGAAAACAAGGTCTTCTACTCCCGAATAGAGATTCGCGCCACGCCGGCGTGCCACCGCTGAGTTACCTCGGCGCGCCGCCGCCGCCGCCGGGTCATGAACAAATTCGCGCCGACGTCGAAAATCAATTTAGAGTTTTCTGCCGTGAGGTGCATTACCCTGGATAGCTGAGGTGTGGGGGAGTGCTCCGACCGGAATCCGAACTGCTCCGGTCGGGACTTCATGTGAGGGGCTATCCGACTTAAGAAGAGGCGTTCAAAGACTTTAGAAATGCATGTAAGTAGGCCTGTAATTCTCGGGTCTCCAAACGTCTTTGCCGGGTTTCGGGAACATATCCACGTGGCTCATTTTTCATTGAGAGGGTAAGTGCTCCGTGCGCAGGATCCCGTTAAACAGGCGCGTGATAGCTGCCGTGGTTTTAGAGGACAGGTGACGGATCACTGTCCAATATCTTCTTCTGTGTTTTATGGGACACTGAAGTATTCATCGAGGAACTGTTCCACAGAGTCTGAGTGTTCTCTGTTCACTGTGGGATTGGGCTTGAATAAGTTCTCAAGGGATTGGGCAAATATTTCTGCCATGTCCTCTGCTCTGTATCTCAAGTTGCAATTTTCGTGGAAAAGACAACGAATTGGTTCTGAGTGTTTCCTAAGTTGCCTGCAGAGTTTGTGGAGTGAGGCCCAGTTCTGTGGATGGGGTCTCATTAATGTTGCCAGGTTTTTCTGAGCAGGCGTTTTTCTTTTATGTGCTCTCTTATACAGCGGGGGAGGATGGGCAATATCGATTCTCCTTAGGGGTTTTCTTTAATTGTGGAGGTATGAAGTGCCTTCTGCGTGCATTGAGTGATCTCTTCTGCAAGATTGTCCACTTCTGATGGGGTTGTGACATGCCTTGAAGTTGAGGTATCTCATGCGGTTTTCATAAACTTAGGCCAGTCGATTTTAGGCTTTTGTGTAAGTTTATTATCTTTTGAGTATCGGTTGGTGGCAAGATCCTGTTTCTTCAATATTTTGACTAATTAATTTGAGTAGGAACTTACTTGTATGCAAGAAAATAAACATTTACCCTTTTAGTACATATACAGCAGATTTAATTTTTCTATTCCACCATATAGGTAAAAAAATCAATAACACGCCGGCTACGCCGCGCCGCGCCGGGTACGTTTACCAGCGCGCCGCTGCCGACTTTCATGACCGCGGCGCGGACCTCTACCACCGAACCGCCACGAGACGTTCCGATCATGCTGCGATCTCTTTCACTCTCTCACACCAAACGATACACATATCTCGCTCATCCATTTCATTGAGATTCGTTCTAAGATAAAACAAAATGACGATATTTTCTGTTTTAACAATAAAAGCTATAATTACGCGTGAAATTAAACAGTTTTCTTTTAGCTCACAGTGCCTGTGTAATTGGTGCCGATTCTTAGACACAAGGAAGGCATATTGTCCACAGATTATTCCTAAAAAACACGATTAGCGGCGATTGATGTATTCACCGGATGCTCGGAAGTGCAAGACTGGTAAGTACTACTGGTACTCAGGTAATTACCCTGAATTCGTCTAGTAAATATGGAAGGCATACAAATCATCTACAGGTAAAAAAATCTTAGATAGTTAGGTACGCGTTCTATTGAAAACTACCACCTCTTTTGGAGGTCGGTAAACAAAGGGTGTCGACCTTTGAAGGTGCACATAATGTGATGATCTGCATACCTAGTAGGTACTTAATTCATATTTGCAAGGAAACGTTTTCATTCGTATTCTAAATAACATTCATACAAGTACAAGGTACAATACCATTCGAAAAGCTTCCGAATCCGAGAGAAAACTGTACCTAGATAGGTACTCTGGAAAATACACTTACACACATTACGTACGTACTTACCTACTTACGAACACCTGACTTTAATTTTTATTTTATTTATTTTTATTTTATTTTACTTGGAAAACAAACAGCTTAAATATAGATAGTAATAAGTACAAAGAAAATAAATTTACATAAGCCTTAAAAAGTTTTCACTAATATAAGTGAGATTGTATCAGTGTCTCTAACTACATTAACAGGATCATTATGCTCATTATGAGGTGTGTAAATTAAAGTGAACATTTAAATTGATTTTAATATAGATAGAAATAGAGCCTAACAATCAAAGCCACATAAGACCATATTAAATATAGGAAGAATTTCTTACAGTATTAGGTATTTATGTGTATTATTGTGTATTCTCGGTATTTTTTTTCCTTTTCTTTTTTTGCTTTTTTGCTTCTAGTGAAAGTTTAATCGACATCTTGTCAAAGTAATCCTTAGATATTAAGTACTTGAAAATTAATTGTTTCGTTGTGAATAAATCGATATGTTTTGAGTAATTTGCGTTGAAATTTTTCATTGCACGAATTAAAAATGAATTAGCACGATAATTCGTACAGCAGCGAGGTATGCACAACTGTAGGTAATTTTTACGACAAAGCGACCGCTGTGGCACCACAAAGCCGATTTTCCCTAGTAACGACGAACAGTCAGTTTTAACATGTAGTAAAAAGTTAAAACATTTACATTATTGTAAAAGAACACAAAAAGTGTGTTTTGTTTTTATCCCAATCCGCAGCGGGAGTACGATGAGACGCGCCACGAGCGACGATTGTTCGTTAGTTATAATTTGAATAATATTAATTGTATCAAAAAGGGGCGCCCCCTGCCGCTAACGCGCCGACGACGATGCGACGCCGAAACTGACACCTATTCCGACACTGACGCCTATTCCAACAATGACACCGACGCCGACGCAGACACCTATTCCAAAAATGACACCGACGCCGCCGCCGACGCCGATGCGACGCCGAAACTGACACCTATTCCGACACCTACGCCTATTCCAACAATGACACCGACGCAGACGCCGACACCTATTCCAACAATGACACCGACGCCGACGCCGACGCCGACGCCGACGCCGATGCGACGCCGAAACTGACACCTATTCCGACACCGACGCCTATTCCAACAATGACTCCGACGCCGACGCCGACACCTATTCCAACAATGACACCGACGCCGACGCCGACACCTATGCCAACAATGACACCGACGCCTACGCCGACACCTATTCCAACAATGACACCGACGCCGACGCCGACACCTATTCCAACAATGACACCGACGCCGACGCCGACGCCGACACATATTCCAACAATGACACCGACGCCGACGCCAACGCCGATGCGACGCCGAAACTGACACCTATTCCGACACCGACGCCTATTCCAACAACGACACCGACGCCGACGCAGACACCTATTCCAACAATGACACCGACGCCGATGCGACGCCGAAACTGACACCTATTCCGACACCGACGCCTATTCCAACAACGACACCGACGCCGACGCAGACACCTATTCCAACAATGACACCGACGCCGATGCGACGCCGAAACTGACACCTATTCCGACACCGACGCCTATTCCAACAATGACACCGATGCCGTCGCCGTCACCTATTCCAACAATGACACCGACGCCGACGCCGACACCTATGCCAAAATTACACCGACGCCTACGCCGACACCTATTCCAACAATGACACCGACGCCGACGCCGACACCTATTCCAACAATGACACCGACGGCGACGCCGACGCCGACACCTATTCCAACAATGACACCGACGCCGACGCCGACGCCGATGCGACGCCGAAACTGACACCTATTCCGACACCGACGCCTATTCCAACAATGACACCGACGCCGACGCCGACACCTATTCCAACAATGACACCGACGCCGACGCCGACGCCGATGCGACCGCCAAAACTGACACCTATTCCGACACTGACGCCTATTCCAACAATGACACCGACGCCGACGCAGACACCTATTCCAACAATGACACCGACGCCGACGCCGACGCCGATGCGACGCCGAAACTGACACCTATTCCGACACCGACGCCTATTCCAACAATGACACCGACGCCGACGCCGACGCTGATGTGACGCCGAAACTGACACCAATTCCGACACCGACGCCTATTCCAAAAATGACACCGACGCCGACGCCGACACCTATTCCAACAATGACACCGACGCCGACGCCGACGCCCATGCGACGCCGATTTTAATACCGACACCTTGCTCATGCGGTTTTCATAAACTTAGGCCAGTCGATTTTGGGCTTTTGTGGAAGTTTGTGTATCGGTTGGTGGCAAGATCTTGTTTCTTCAATATTTTGACTAATTAATTTGAGTAGGAACTTACTTGTATGCAAGAAAATAAACATTTACCCTTTTAGTACATATACAGCAGATTTAATTTTTCTATTCCACCATATAGGTAAAAAAATCAATAGCACGCCGGCTACGCCGCGCCGCGCCGGGTACGTTTACCAGCGCGCCGCTGCCGACTTTCATGACCTCTACCACCGAACCGCCACGAGACGTTCCGATCATGCTGCGATCTCTTTCACTCTCTCACACCAAACGATACACATATCTCGCTCATATCTCGTTCTAAGATAAAACAAAATGACGATATTTTCTGTTTTAATAATAAACGCTATAATTACGCGTGAAATTAAACAGTTTTCTTATCTCTCACAGTGCCTGTATAATTGGTGCCGAGTCTAAGACACAAGGAAGGCATATTGTCCACAGATTATTCCAAAAAACACGATTAGCGGCGATGTAGGTATTCACCGGATGCTCGGAAGTGCAAGACTGGTAGTACTACTGGTACTCAGGTAATTACCCTGAATTCGTCTAGTAAATATGGAAGGCATACAAATCATCTACAGGTAAAAAAATCTTAGATAGTTAGGTACGCGTTCTATTGAAAACTACCACCTCTTTTGGAGGTCGGTAAACAAAGGGTGTCGACCTTTGAAGGTACACATAATGTGATGATCTGCATACCTAGTAGGTACTTAATTCATATTTGCAAGGAAACGTTTTCATTCGTATTCTAAATAACATTCATACAAGTACAAGGTACAATACCATTCGAAAAGCTTCCGAATCCGAGAGAAAACTGTACCTAGATAGGTACTCTGGAAAATACACTTACACACATTACGTACGTACTTACCTACTTACGAACACCTGACTTTAATTTTTATTTTATTTATTTTTATTTTATTTTACTTGGAAAACAAACAGCTTATATATAGATAGTAATAAGTACAAAGAAAATAAATTTACATAAGCCTTAAAAAGTTTTCACTAATATAAGTGAGATTGTATCAGTGTCTCTAACTACATTAACAGGATCATTATGCTCATTATGAGGTGTGTAAATTAAAGTGAACATTTAAATTGATTTTAATATAGATAGAAATAGAGCCTAACAATCAAAGCCACATAAGACCATATTAAATATAGGAAGAATTTCTTACAGTATTAGGTATTTATGTGTATTATTGTGTATTCTCGGTATTTTTTTTCCTTTTCTTTTTTTGCTTTTTTGCTTCTAGTGAAAGTTTAATCGACATCTTGTCAAAGTAATCCTTAGATATTAAGTACTTGAAAATTAATTGTTTCGTTGTGAATAAATCGATATGTTTTGAGTAATTTGCGTTGAAATTTTTCATTGCACGAATTAAAAATGAATTAGCACGATAATTCGTACAGCAGCGAGGTATGCACAACTGTAGGTAATTTTTACGACATAGCGACCGCTGTGGCACCACAAAGCCGATTTTCCCTAGTAACGACGAACAGTCAGTTTTAACATGTAGTAAAAAGTTAAAACATTTACATTATTGTAAAAGAACACAAAAAGTGTGTTTTGTTTTTATCCCAATCCGCAGCGGGAGTACGATGAGACGCGCCACGAGCGACGATTGTTCGTTAGTTATAATTTGAATAATATTAATTGTATCAAAAAGGGGCGCCCCCTGCCGCTTAACGCGCCGACGACGATGCGACGCCGAAACTGACACCTATTCCGACACTGACACCTATTCCAACAATGACACCGACGCCGACGCAGACACCTATTCCAAAAATGACACCGACGCCGCCGCCGACGCCGATGCGACGCCGAAACTGACACCTATTCCGACACCTACGCCTATTCCAACAATGACACCGACGCAGACGCCGACACCTATTCCAACAATGACACCGACGCCGACGCCGACGCCGACGCCGACGCCGATGCGACGCCGAAACTGACACCTATTCCGACACCGACGCCTATTCCAACAATGACTCCGACGCCGACGCCGACACCTATTCCAACAATGACACCGACGCCGACGCCGACACCTATGCCAACAATGACACCGACGCCTACGCCGACACCTATTCCAACAATGACACCGACGCCGACGCCGACACCTATTCCAACAATGACACCGACGCCGACGCCGACGCCGACACATATTCCAACAATGACACCGACGCCGACGCCAACGCCGATGCGACGCCGAAACTGACACCTATTCCGACACCGACGCCTATTCCAACAACGACACCGACGCCGACGCAGACACCTATTCCAACAATGACACCGACGCCGATGCGACGCCGAAACTGACACCTATTCCGACACCGACGCCTATTCCAACAATGACACCGATGCCGTCGCCGTCACCTATTCCAACAATGACACCGACGCCGACGCCGACGTTGAAACGGACACCAATTCCGACACCGACGCCTATTCCAACAATGACTCCGACGCCGACGCCGACACCTATACCAACAATGACACCGACGCCGACGCCGACACCTATGCCAAAATTACACCGACGCCTACGCCGACACCTATTCCAACAATGACACCGACGCCGACGCCGACACCTATTCCAACAATGACACCGACGGCGACACCGACGCCGACGCCGACGCCGATGCGACGCCGAAACTGACACCTATTCCGACACCGACGCCTATTCCAACAATGACACCGACGCCGACGCCGACGCCGATGCGACCGCCGAAACTGACACCTATTCCGACACCGACGCCTATTCCAACAATGACACCGACGCCGACGCAGACACCTATTCCAACAATGACACCGACGCCGACGCCGACGCCGATGCGACGCCGAAACTGACACCTATTCCGACACCGACGCCTATTCCAACAATGACACCGACGCCGACGCCGACGCCGATGTGACGCCGAAACTGACACCTATTCCGACACCGACGCCTATTCCAAAAATGACACCGACGCCGACGCCGACACCTATTCCAACAATGACACCGACGCCGACGCCAACGCCGATGCGACGCCGATTTTAATACCGACACCTTGCTCATGCGGTTTTCATAAACTTAGGCCAGTCGATTTTGGGCTTTTGTGGAAGTTTGTGTATCGGTTGGTGGCAAGATCTTGTTTCTTCAATATTTTGACTAATTAATTTGAGTAGGAACTTACTTGTATGCAAGAAAATAAACATTTACCCTTTTAGTACATATACAGCAGATTTAATTTTTCTATTCCACCATATAGGTAAAAAAATCAATAGCACGCCGGCTACGCCGCGCCGCGCCGGGTACGTTTACCAGCGCGCCGCTGCCGACTTTCATGACCTCTACCACCGAACCGCCACGAGACGTTCCGATCATGCTGCGATCTCTTTCACTCTCTCACACCAAACGATACACATATCTCGCTCATATCTCGTTCTAAGATAAAACAAAATGACGATATTTTCTGTTTTAACAATAAACGCTATAATTACGCGTGAAATTAAACAGTTTTCTTATCTCTCACAGTGCCTGTATAATTGGTGCCGAGTCTAAGACACAAGGAAGGCATATTGTCCACAGATTATTCCAAAAAACACGATTAGCGGCGATGTAGGTATTCACCGGATGCTCGGAAGTGCAAGACTGGTAGTACTACTGGTACTCAGGTAATTACCCTGAATTCGTCTAGTAAATATGGAAGGCATACAAATCATCTACAGGTAAAAAAATCTTAGATAGTTAGGTACGCGTTCTATTGAAAACTACCACCTCTTTTGGAGGTCGGTAAACAAAGGGTGTCGACCTTTGAAGGTGCACATAATGTGATGATCTGCATACCTAGTAGGTACTTAATTCATATTTGCAAGGAAACGTTTTCATTCGTATTCTAAATAACATTCATACAAGTACAAGGTACAATACCATTCGAAAAGCTTCCGAATCCGAGAGAAAACTGTACCTAGATAGGTACTCTGGAAAATACACTTACACACATTACGTACGTACTTACCTACTTACGAACACCTGACTTTAATTTTTATTTTATTTATTTTTATTTTATTTTACTTGGAAAACAAACAGCTTAAATATAGATAGTAATAAGTACAAAGAAAATAAATTTACATAAGCCTTAAAAAGTTTTCACTAATATAAGTGAGATTGTATCAGTGTCTCTAACTACATTAACAGGATCATTATGCTCATTATGAGGTGTGTAAATTAAAGTGAACATTTAAATTGATTTTAATATAGATAGAAATAGAGCCTAACAATCAAAACCACATAAGACCATATTAAATATAGGAAGAATTTCTTACAGTATTAGGTATTTATGTGTATTATTGTGTATTCTCGGTATTTTTTTTCCTTTTCTTTTTTTGCTTTTTTGCTTCTAGTGAAAGTTTAATCGACATCTTGTCAAAGTAATCCTTAGATATTAAGTACTTGAAAATTAATTGTTTCGTTGTGAATAAATCGATATGTTTTGAGTAATTTGCGTTGAAATTTTTCATTGCACGAATTAAAAATGAATTAGCACGATAATTCGTACAGCAGCGAGGTATGCACAACTGTAGGTAATTTTTACGACAAAGCGACCGCTGTGGCACCACAAAGCCGATTTTCCCTAGTAACGACGAACAGTCAGTTTTAACATGTAGTAAAAAGTTAAAACATTTACATTATTGTAAAAGAACACAAAAAGTGTGTTTTGTTATTATCCCAATCCGCAGCGGGAGTACGATGAGACGCGCCACGAGCGACGATTGTTCGTTAGTTATAATTTGAATCATATTAATTGTATCAAAAAGGGGCGCCCCCTGCCGCTAACGCGCCGACGACGATGCGACGCCGAAACTGACACCTATTCCGACACTGACGCCTATTCCAACAATGACACCGACGCCGACGCAGACACCTATTCCAAAAATTACACCGACGCCGCCGCCGACGCCGATGCGACGCCGAAACTGACACCTATTCCGACACCTACGCCTATTCCAACAATGACACCGACGCAGACGCCGACACCTATTCCAACAATGACACCGACGCCGACGCCGACACCTATGCCAACAATGACACCGACGCCTACGCCGACACCTATTCCAACAATGACACCGACGCCGACGCCGACACCTATTCCAACAATGACACCGACGCCGACGCCGACGCCGACACATATTCCAACAATGACACCGACGCCGACGCCAACGCCGATGCGACGCCGAAACTTACACCTATTCCGACACCGACGCCTATTCCAACAACGACACCGACGCCGACGCAGACACCTATTCCAACAATGACACCGACGCCGATGCGACGCCGAAACTGACACCTATTCCGACACCGACGCCTATTCCAACAACGACACCGACGCCGACGCAGACACCTATTCCAACAATGACACCGACGCCGATGCGACGCCGAAACTGACACCTATTCCGACACCGACGCCTATTCCAACAATGACACCGATGCCGTCGCCGTCACCTATTCCAACAATGACACCGACGCCGACGCCGACACCTATGCCAAAATTACACCGACGCCTACGCCGACACCTATTCCAACAATGACACCGACGCCGACGCCGACACCTATTCCAACAATGACACCGACGGCGACGCCGACGCCGACACCTATTCCAACAATGACACCGACGCCGACGCCGACGCCGATGCGACGCCGAAACTGACACCTATTCCGACACCGACGCCTATTCCAACAATGACACCGACGCCGACGCCGACACCTATTCCAACAATGACACCGACGCCGACGCCGACGCCGATGCGACCGCCAAAACTGACACCTATTCCGACACTGACGCCTATTCCAACAATGACACCGACGCCGACGCAGACACCTATTCCAAAAATTACACCGACGCCGCCGCCGACGCCGATGCGACGCCGAAACTGACACCTATTCCGACACCTACGCCTATTCCAACAATGACACCGACGCAGACGCCGACACCTATTCCAACAATGACACCGACGCCGACGCCGACACCTATGCCAACAATGACACCGACGCCTACGCCGACACCTATTCCAACAATGACACCGACGCCGACGCCGACACCTATTCCAACAATGACACCGACGCCGACGCCGACGCCGACACATATTCCAACAATGACACCGACGCCGACGCCAACGCCGATGCGACGCCGAAACTTACACCTATTCCGACACCGACGCCTATTCCAACAACGACACCGACGCCGACGCAGACACCTATTCCAACAATGACACCGACGCCGATGCGACGCCGAAACTGACACCTATTCCGACACCGACGCCTATTCCAACAACGACACCGACGCCGACGCAGACACCTATTCCAACAATGACACCGACGCCGATGCGACGCCGAAACTGACACCTATTCCGACACCGACGCCTATTCCAACAATGACACCGATGCCGTCGCCGTCACCTATTCCAACAATGACACCGACGCCGACGCCGACACCTATGCCAAAATTACACCGACGCCTACGCCGACACCTATTCCAACAATGACACCGACGCCGACGCCGACACCTATTCCAACAATGACACCGACGGCGACGCCGACGCCGACACCTATTCCAACAATGACACCGACGCCGACGCCGACGCCGATGCGACGCCGAAACTGACACCTATTCCGACACCGACGCCTATTCCAACAATGACACCGACGCCGACGCCGACACCTATTCCAACAATGACACCGACGCCGACGCCGACGCCGATGCGACCGCCAAAACTGACACCTATTCCGACACTGACGCCTATTCCAACAATGACACCGACGCCGACGCAGACACCTATTCCAACAATGACACCGACGCCGACGCCGACGCCGATGCGACGCCGAAACTGACACCTATTCCGACACCGACGCCTATTCCAACAATGACACCGACGCCGACGCCGACGCTGATGTGACGCCGAAACTGACACCAATTCCGACACCGACGCCTATTCCAAAAATGACACCGACGCCGACGCCGACACCTATTCCAACAATGACACCGACGCCGACGCCGACGCCGATGCGACGCCGATTTTAATACCGACACCTTGCTCATGCGGTTTTCATAAACTTAGGCCAGTCGATTTTGGGCTTTTGTGGAAGTTTGTGTATCGGTTGGTGGCAAGATCTTGTTTCTTCAATATTTTGACTAATTAATTTGAGTAGGAACTTACTTGTATGCAAGAAAATAAACATTTACCCTTTTAGTACATATACAGCAGATTTAATTTTTCTATTCCACCATATAGGTAAAAAAATCAATAGCACGCCGGCTACGCCGCGCCGCGCCGGGTACGTTTACCAGCGCGCCGCTGCCGACTTTCATGACCTCTACCACCGAACCGCCACGAGACGTTCCGATCATGCTGCGATCTCTTTCACTCTCTCACACCAAACGATACACATATCTCGCTCATATCTCGTTCTAAGATAAAACAAAATGACGATATTTTCTGTTTTAATAATAAACGCTATAATTACGCGTGAAATTAAACAGTTTTCTTATCTCTCACAGTGCCTGTATAATTGGTGCCGAGTCTAAGACACAAGGAAGGCATATTGTCCACAGATTATTCCAAAAAACACGATTAGCGGCGATGTAGGTATTCACCGGATGCTCGGAAGTGCAAGACTGGTAGTACTACTGGTACTCAGGTAATTACCCTGAATTCGTCTAGTAAATATGGAAGGCATACAAATCATCTACAGGTAAAAAAATCTTAGATAGTTAGGTACGCGTTCTATTGAAAACTACCACCTCTTTTGGAGGTCGGTAAACAAAGGGTGTCGACCTTTGAAGGTACACATAATGTGATGATCTGCATACCTAGTAGGTACTTAATTCATATTTGCAAGGAAACGTTTTCATTCGTATTCTAAATAACATTCATACAAGTACAAGGTACAATACCATTCGAAAAGCTTCCGAATCCGAGAGAAAACTGTACCTAGATAGGTACTCTGGAAAATACACTTACACACATTACGTACGTACTTACCTACTTACGAACACCTGACTTTAATTTTTATTTTATTTATTTTTATTTTATTTTACTTGGAAAACAAACAGCTTAAATATAGATAGTAATAAGTACAAAGAAAATAAATTTACATAAGCCTTAAAAAGTTTTCACTAATATAAGTGAGATTGTATCAGTGTCTCTAACTACATTAACAGGATCATTATGCTCATTATGAGGTGTGTAAATTAAAGTGAACATTTAAATTGATTTTAATATAGATAGAAATAGAGCCTAACAATCAAAGCCACATAAGACCATATTAAATATAGGAAGAATTTCTTACAGTATTAGGTATTTATGTGTATTATTGTGTATTCTCGGTATTTTTTTTCCTTTTCTTTTTTTGCTTTTTTGCTTCTAGTGAAAGTTTAATCGACATCTTGTCAAAGTAATCCTTAGATATTAAGTACTTGAAAATTAATTGTTTCGTTGTGAATAAATCGATATGTTTTGAGTAATTTGCGTTGAAATTTTTCATTGCACGAATTAAAAATGAATTAGCACGATAATTCGTACAGCAGCGAGGTATGCACAACTGTAGGTAATTTTTACGACAAAGCGACCGCTGTGGCACCACAAAGCCGATTTTCCCTAGTAACGACGAACAGTCAGTTTTAACATGTAGTAAAAAGTTAAAACATTTACATTATTGTAAAAGAACACAAAAAGTGTGTTTTGTTTTTATCCCAATCCGCAGCGGGAGTACAATGAGACGCGCCACGAGCGACGATTGTTCGTTAGTTATAATTTGAATAATATTAATTGTATCAAAAAGGGGCGCCCCCTGCCGCTTAACGCGCCGACGACGATGCGACGCCGAAACTGACACCTATTCCGACACTGACGCCTATTCCAACAATGACACCGACGCCGACGCAGACACCTATTCCAAAAATGACACCGACGCCGCCGCCGACGCCGATGCGACGCCGAAACTGACACCTATTCCGACACCTACGCCTATTCCAACAATGACACCGACGCAGACGCCGACACCTATTCCAACAATGACACCGACGCCGACGCCGACGCCGACGCCGACGCCGATGCGACGCCGAAACTGACACCTATTCCGACACCGACGCCTATTCCAACAATGACTCCGACGCCGACGCCGACACCTATTCCAACAATGACACCGACGCCGACGCCGACACCTATGCCAACAATGACACCGATGCCTACGCCGACACCTATTCCAACAATGACACCGACGCCGACGCCGACACCTATTCCAACAATGACACCGACGCCGACGCCGACGCCGACACATATTCCAACAATGACACCGACGCCGACGCCAACGCCGATGCGACGCCGAAACTGACACCTATTCCGACACCGACGCCTATTCCAACAACGACACCGACGCCGACGCAGACACCTATTCCAACAATGACACCGACGCCGATGCGACGCCGAAACTGACACCTATTCCGACACCGACGCCTATTCCAACAATGACACCGATGCCGTCGCCGTCACCTATTCCAACAATGACACCGACGCCGACGCCGACGTTGAAACGGACACCAATTCCGACACCGACGCCTATTCCAACAATGACTCCGACGCCGACGCCGACACCTATACCAACAATGACACCGACGCCGACGCCGACACCTATGCCAAAATTACACCGACGCCTACGCCGACACCTATTCCAACAATGACACCGACGCCGACGCCGACACCTATTCCAACAATGACACCGACGGCGACACCGACGCCGACGCCGACGCCGATGCGACGCCGAAACTGACACCTATTCCGACACCGACGCCTATTCCAACAATGACACCGACGCCGACGCCGACGCCGATGCGACCGCCGAAACTGACACCTATTCCGACACCGACGCCTATTCCAACAATGACACCGACGCCGACGCAGACACCTATTCCAACAATGACACCGACGCCGACGCCGACGCCGATGCGACGCCGAAACTGACACCTATTCCGACACCGACGCCTATTCCAACAATGACACCGACGCCGACGCCGACGCCGATGTGACGCCGAAACTGACACCTATTCCGACACCGACGCCTATTCCAAAAATGACACCGACGCCGACGCCGACACCTATTCCAACAATGACACCGACGCCGACGCCAACGCCGATGCGACGCCGATTTTAATACCGACACCTTGCTCATGCGGTTTTCATAAACTTAGGCCAGTCGATTTTGGGCTTTTGTGGAAGTTTGTGTATCGGTTGGTGGCAAGATCTTGTTTCTTCAATATTTTGACTAATTAATTTGAGTAGGAACTTACTTGTATGCAAGAAAATAAACATTTACCCTTTTAGTACATATACAGCAGATTTAATTTTTCTATTCCACCATATAGGTAAAAAAATCAATAGCACGCCGGCTACGCCGCGCCGCGCCGGGTACGTTTACCAGCGCGCCGCTGCCGACTTTCATGACCTCTACCACCGAACCGCCATGAGACGTTCCGATCATGCTGCGATCTCTTTCACTCTCTCACACCAAACGATACACATATCTCGCTCATATCTCGTTCTAAGATAAAACAAAATGACGATATTTTCTGTTTTAACAATAAACGCTATAATTACGCGTGAAATTAAACAGTTTTCTTATCTCTCACAGTGCCTGTATAATTGGTGCCGAGTCTAAGACACAAGGAAGGCATATTGTCCACAGATTATTCCAAAAAACACGATTAGCGGCGATGTAGGTATTCACCGGATGCTCGGAAGTGCAAGACTGGTAGTACTACTGGTACTCAGGTAATTACCCTGAATTCGTCTAGTAAATATGGAAGGCATACAAATCATCTACAGGTAAAAAAATCTTAGATAGTTAGGTACGCGTTCTATTGAAAACTACCACCTCTTTTGGAGGTCGGTAAACAAAGGGTGTCGACCTTTGAAGGTGCACATAATGTGATGATCTGCATACCTAGTAGGTACTTAATTCATATTTGCAAGGAAACGTTTTCATTCGTATTCTAAATAACATTCATACAAGTACAAGGTACAATACCATTCGAAAAGCTTCCGAATCCGAGAGAAAACTGTACCTAGATAGGTACTCTGGAAAATACACTTACACACATTACGTACGTACTTACCTACTTACGAACACCTGACTTTAATTTTTATTTTATTTATTTTTATTTTATTTTACTTGGAAAACAAACAGCTTAAATATAGATAGTAATAAATACAAAGAAAATAAATTTACATAAGCCTTAAAAAGTTTTCACTAATATAAGTGAGATTGTATCAGTGTCTCTAACTACATTAACAGGATCATTATGCTCATTATGAGGTGTGTAAATTAAAGTGAACATTTAAATTGATTTTAATATAGATAGAAATAGAGCCTAACAATCAAAGCCACATAAGACCATATTAAATATAGGAAGAATTTCTTACAGTATTAGGTATTTATGTGTATTATTGTGTATTCTCGGTATTTTTTTTCCTTTTCTTTTTTTGCTTTTTTGCTTCTAGTGAAAGTTTAATCGACATCTTGTCAAAGTAATCCTTAGATATTAAGTACTTGAAAATTAATTGTTTCGTTGTGAATAAATCGATATGTTTTGAGTAATTTGCGTTGAAATTTTTCATTGCACGAATTAAAAATGAATTAGCACGATAATTCGTACAGCAGCGAGGTATGCACAACTGTAGGTAATTTTTACGACAAAGCGACCGCTGTGGCACCACAAAGCCGATTTTCCCTAGTAACGACGAACAGTCAGTTTTAACATGTAGTAAAAAGTTAAAACATTTACATTATTGTAAAAGAACACAAAAAGAGTGTGTTTTGTTTTTATCCCAATCCGCAGCGGGAGTACGATGAGACGCGCCACGAGCGACGATTGTTCGTTAGTTATAATTTGAATAATATTAATTGTATCAAAAAGGGGCGCCCCCTGCCGCTAACGCGCCGACGACGACGCGACGCCGAAACTGACACCTATTCCGACACTGACGCCTATTCCAACAATGACACCGACGCCGACGCAGACACCTATTCCAAAAATGACACCGACGCCGCCGCCGACGCCGATGCGACGCCGAAACTGACACCTATTCCGACACCTACGCCTATTCCAACAATGACACCGACGCAGACGCCGACACCTATTCCAACAATGACACCGACGCCGACGCCGACGCCGACGCCGACGCCGATGCGACGCCGAAACTGACACCTATTCCGACACCGACGCCTATTCCAACAATGACTCCGACGCCGACGCCGACACCTATTCCAACAATGACACCGACGCCGACGCCGACACCTATGCCAACAATGACACCGACGCCTACGCCGACACCTATTCCAACAATGACACCGACGCCGACGCCGACACCTATTCCAACAATGACACCGACGCCGACGCCGACGCCGACACATATTCCAACAATGACACCGACGCCGACGCCAACGCCGATGCGACGCCGAAACTGACACCTATTCCGACACCGACGCCTATTCCAACAACGACACCGACGCCGACGCAGACACCTATTCCAACAATGACACCGACGCCGATGCGACGCCGAAACTGACACCTATTCCGACACCGACGCCTATTCCAACAATGACACCGATGCCGTCGCCGTCACCTATTCCAACAATGACACCGACGCCGACGCCGACGTTGAAACGGACACCAATTCCGACACCGACGCCTATTCCAACAATGACTCCGACGCCGACGCCGACACCTATTCCAACAATGACACCGACGCCGACGCCGACACCTATGCCAAAATTACACCGACGCCTACGCCGACACCTATTCCAACAATGACACCGACGCCGACGCCGACACCTATTCCAACAATGACACCGACGGTTACGCCGACGCCGACACCTATTCCAACAATGACACCGACGCCGACGCCGACGCCGATGCGACGCCGAAACTGACACCTATTCCGACACCGACGCCTATTCCAACAATGACACCGACGCCGACACCTATTCCAACAATGACACCGACGCCGACGCCGACGCCGATGCGACCGCCAAAACTGACACCTATTCCGACACCGACGCCTATTCCAACAATGACACCGACGCCGACGCAGACACCTATTCCAACAATGACACCGACGCCGACGCCGACGCCGATGCGACGCCGAAACTGACACCTATTCCGACACCGACGCCTATTCCAACAATGACACCGACGCCGACGCCGACGCTGATGTGACGCCGAAACTGACACCTATTCCGACACCGACGCCTATTCCAAAAATGACACCGACGCCGACGCCGACACCTATTCCAACAATGACACCGACGCCGACGCCGACGCCGATGCGACGCCGATTTTAATACCGACACCTTGCTCATGCGGTTTTCATAAACTTAGGCCAGTCGATTTTGGGCTTTTGTGGAAGTTTGTGTATCGGTTGGTGGCAAGATCTTGTTTCTTCAATATTTTGACTAATTAATTTGAGTAGGAACTTACTTGTATGCAAGAAAATAAACATTTACCCTTTTAGTACATATACAGCAGATTTAATTTTTCTATTCCACCATATAGGTAAAAAAATCAATAGCACGCCGGCTACGCCGCGCCGCGCCGGGTACGTTTACCAGCGCGCCGCTGCCGACTTTCATGACCTCTACCACCGAACCGCCACGAGACGTTCCGATCATGCTGCGATCTCTTTCACTCTCTCACACCAAACGATACACATATCTCGCTCATATCTCGTTCTAAGATAAAACAAAATGACGATATTTTCTGTTTTAATAATAAACGCTATAATTACGCGTGAAATTAAACAGTTTTCTTATCTCTCACAGTGCCTGTATAATTGGTGCCGAGTCTAAGACACAAGGAAGGCATATTGTCCACAGATTATTCCAAAAAACACGATTAGCGGCGATGTAGGTATTCACCGGATGCTCGGAAGTGCAAGACTGGTAGTACTACTGGTACTCAGGTAATTACCCTGAATTCGTCTAGTAAATATGGAAGGCATACAAATCATCTACAGGTAAAAAAATCTTAGATAGTTAGGTACGCGTTCTATTGAAAACTACCACCTCTTTTGGAGGTCGGTAAACAAAGGGTGTCGACCTTTGAAGGTGCACATAATGTGATGATCTGCATACCTAGTAGGTACTTAATTCATATTTGCAAGGAAACGTTTTCATTCGTATTCTAAATAACATTCATACAAGTACAAGGTACAATACCATTCGAAAAGCTTCCGAATCCGAGAGAAAACTGTACCTAGATAGGTACTCTGCAAAATACACTTACACACATTACGTACGTACTTACCTACTTACGAACACCTGACTTTAATTTTTATTTTATTTATTTTTATTTTATTTTACTTGGAAAACAAACAGCTTATATATAGATAGTAATAAGTACAAAGAAAATAAATTTACATAAGCCTTAAAAAGTTTTCACTAATATAAGTGAGATTGTATCAGTGTCTCTAACTACATTAACAGGATCATTATGCTCATTATGAGGTGTGTAAATTAAAGTGAACATTTAAATTGATTTTAATATAGATAGAAATAGAGCCTAACAATCAAAGCCACATAAGACCATATTAAATATAGGAAGAATTTCTTACAGTATTAGGTATTTATGTGTATTATTGTGTATTCTCGGTATTTTTTTTCCTTTTCTTTTTTTGCTTTTTTGCTTCTAGTGAAAGTTTAATCGACATCTTGTCAAAGTAATCCTTAGATATTAAGTACTTGAAAATTAATTGTTTCGTTGTGAATAAATCGATATGTTTTGAGTAATTTGCGTTGAAATTTTTCATTGCACGAATTAAAAATGAATTAGCACGATAATTCGTACAGCAGCGAGGTATGCACAACTGTAGGTAATTTTTACGACAAAGCGACCGCTGTGGCACCACAAAGCCGATTTTCCCTAGTAACGACGAACAGTCAGTTTTAACATGTAGTAAAAAGTTAAAACATTTACATTATTGTAAAAGAACACAAAAAGTGTGTTTTGTTTTTATCCCAATCCGCAGCGGGAGTACGATGAGACGCGCCACGAGCGACGATTGTTCGTTAGTTATAATTTGAATAATATTAATTGTATCAAAAAGGGGCGCCCCCTGCCGCTTAACGCGCCGACGACGATGCGACGCCGAAACTGACACCTATTCCGACACTGACGCCTATTCCAACAATGACACCGACGCCAACGCAGACACCTATTCCAAAAATGACACCGACGCCGCCGCCGACGCCGATGCGACGCCGAAACTGACACCTATTCCGACACCTACGCCTATTCCAACAATGACACCGACGCAGACGCCGACACCTATTCCAACAATGACACCGACGCCGACGCCGACGCCGACGCCGACGCCGATGCGACGCCGAAACTGACACCTATTCCGACACCGACGCCTATTCCAACAATGACTCCGACGCCGACGCCGACACCTATTCCAACAATGACACCGACGCCGACGCCGACACCTATGCCAACAATGACACCGACGCCTACGCCGACACCTATTCCAACAATGACACCGACGCCGACGCCGACACCTATTCCAACAATGACACCGACGCCGACGCCGACGCCGACACATATTCCAACAATGACACCGACGCCGACGCCAACGCCGATGCGACGCCGAAACTGACACCTATTCCGACACCGACGCCTATTCCAACAACGACACCGACGCCGACGCAGACACCTATTCCAACAATGACACCGACGCCGATGCGACGCCGAAACTGACACCTATTCCGACACCGACGCCTATTCCAACAATGACACCGATGCCGTCGCCGTCACCTATTCCAACAATGACACCGACGCCGACGCCGACGTTGAAACGGACACCAATTCCGACACCGACGCCTATTCCAACAATGACTCCGACGCCGACGCCGACACCTATTCTAACAATGACACCGACGCCGACGCCGACACCTATGCCAAAATTACACCGACGCCTACGCCGACACCTATTCCAACAATGACACCGACGCCGACGCCGACACCTATTCCAACAATGACACCGACGGCGACACCGACGCCGACGCCGACGCCGATGCGACGCCGAAACTGACACCTATTCCGACACCGACGCCTATTCCAACAATGACACCGACGCCGACGCCGACGCCGATGCGACCGCCGAAACTGACACCTATTCCGACACCGACGCCTATTCCAACAATGACACCGACGCCGACGCAGACACCTATTCCAACAATGACACCGACGCCGACGCCGACGCCGATGCGACGCCGAAACTGACACCTATTCCGACACCGACGCCTATTCCAACAATGACACCGACGCCGACGCCGACGCCGATGTGACGCCGAAACTGACACCTATTCCGACACCGACGCCTATTCCAAAAATGACACCGACGCCGACGCCGACACCTATTCCAACAATGACACCGACGCCGACGCCAACGCCGATGCGACGCCGATTTTAATACCGACACCTTGCTCATGCGGTTTTCATAAACTTAGGCCAGTCGATTTTGGGCTTTTGTGGAAGTTTGTGTATCGGTTGGTGGCAAGATCTTGTTTCTTCAATATTTTGACTAATTAATTTGAGTAGGAACTTACTTGTATGCAAGAAAATAAACATTTACCCTTTTAGTACATATACAGCAGATTTAATTTTTCTATTCCACCATATAGGTAAAAAAATCAATAGCACGCCGGCTACGCCGCGCCGCGCCGGGTACGTTTACCAGCGCGCCGCTGCCGACTTTCATGACCTCTACCACCGAACCGCCACGAGACGTTCCGATCATGCTGCGATCTCTTTCACTCTCTCACACCAAACGATACACATATCTCGCTCATATCTCGTTCTAAGATAAAACAAAATGACGATATTTTCTGTTTTAACAATAAACGCTATAATTACGC
Source organism: Plagodis dolabraria (assembly GCA_963854805.1). NCBI lineage: Eukaryota > Metazoa > Arthropoda > Insecta > Lepidoptera > Geometridae > Plagodis > Plagodis dolabraria. Next base: position 17,865,391 of record OY978467.1, on the reverse strand, counting down.
GTGAAATTAAACAGTTTTCTTATCTCTCACAGTGCCTGTATAATTGGTGCCGAGTCTAAGACACAAGGAAGGCATATTGTCCACAGATTATTCCAAAAAACACGATTAGCGGCGATGTAGGTATTCACCGGATGCTCGGAAGTGCAAGACTGGTAGTACTACTGGTACTCAGGTAATTACCCTGAATTCGTCTAGTAAATATGGAAGGCATACAAATCATCTACAGGTAAAAAAATCTTAGATAGTTAGGTACGCGTTCTATTGAAAACTACCACCTCTTTTGGAGGTCGGTAAACAAAGGGTGTCGACCTTTGAAGGTGCACATAATGTGATGATCTGCATACCTAGTAGGTACTTAATTCATATTTGCAAGGAAACGTTTTCATTCGTATTCTAAATAACATTCATACAAGTACAAGGTACAATACCATTCGAAAAGCTTCCGAATCCGAGAGAAAACTGTACCTAGATAGGTACTCTGGAAAATACACTTACACACATTACGTACGTACTTACCTACTTACGAACACCTGACTTTAATTTTTATTTTATTTATTTTTATTTTATTTTACTTGGAAAACAAACAGCTTAAATATAGATAGTAATAAATACAAAGAAAATAAATTTACATAAGCCTTAAAAAGTTTTCACTAATATAAGTGAGATTGTATCAGTGTCTCTAACTACATTAACAGGATCATTATGCTCATTATGAGGTGTGTAAATTAAAGTGAACATTTAAATTGATTTTAATATAGATAGAAATAGAGCCTAACAATCAAAGCCACATAAGACCATATTAAATATAGGAAGAATTTCTTACAGTATTAGGTATTTATGTGTATTATTGTGTATTCTCGGTATTTTTTTTCCTTTTCTTTTTTTGCTTTTTTGCTTCTAGTGAAAGTTTAATCGACATCTTGTCAAAGTAATCCTTAGATATTAAGTACTTGAAAATTAATTGTTTCGTTGTGAATAAATCGATATGTTTTGAGTAATTTGCGTTGAAATTTTTCATTGCACGAATTAAAAATGAATTAGCACGATAATTCGTACAGCAGCGAGGTATGCACAACTGTAGGTAATTTTTACGACAAAGCGACCGCTGTGGCACCACAAAGCCGATTTTCCCTAGTAACGACGAACAGTCAGTTTTAACATGTAGTAAAAAGTTAAAACATTTACATTATTGTAAAAGAACACAAAAAGAGTGTGTTTTGTTTTTATCCCAATCCGCAGCGGGAGTACGATGAGACGCGCCACGAGCGACGATTGTTCGTTAGTTATAATTTGAATAATATTAATTGTATCAAAAAGGGGCGCCCCCTGCCGCTTAACGCGCCGACGACGATGCGACGCCGAAACTGACACCTATTCCGACACTGACGCCTATTCCAATAATGACACCGACGCCGACGCAGACACCTATTCCAAAAATGACACCGACGCCGCCGCCGACGCCGATGCGACGCCGAAACTGACACCTATTCCGACACCTACGCCTATTCCAACAATGACACCGACGCAGACGCCGACACCTATTCCAACAATGACACCGACGCCGACGCCGACGCCGACGCCGACGCCGATGCGACGCCGAAACTGACACCTATTCCGACACCGACGCCTATTCCAACAATGACTCCGACGCCGACGCCGACACCTATTCCAACAATGACACCGACGCCGACGCCGACACCTATGCCAACAATGACACCGACGCCTACGCCGACACCTATTCCAACAATGACACCGACGCCGACGCCGACACCTATTCCAACAATGACACCGACGCCGACGCCGACGCCGACACATATTCCAACAATGACACCGACGCCGACGCCAACGCCGATGCGACGCCGAAACTGACACCTATTCCGACACCGACGCCTATTCCAACAACGACACCGACGCCGACGCAGACACCTATTCCAACAATGACACCGACGCCGATGCGACGCCGAAACTGACACCTATTCCGACACCGACGCCTATTCCAACAATGACACCGATGCCGTCGCCGTCACCTATTCCAACAATGACACCGACGCCGACGCCGACGTTGAAACGGACACCAATTCCGACACCGACGCCTATTCCAACAATGACTCCGACGCCGACGCCGACACCTATTCTAACAATGACACCGACGCCGACGCCGACACCTATGCCAAAATTACACCGACGCCTACGCCGACACCTATTCCAACAATGACACCGACGCCGACGCCGACACCTATTCCAACAATGACACCGACGGCGACACCGACGCCGACGCCGACGCCGATGCGACGCCGAAACTGACACCTATTCCGACACCGACGCCTATTCCAACAATGACACCGACGCCGACGCCGACGCCGATGCGACCGCCGAAACTGACACCTATTCCGACACCGACGCCTATTCCAACAATGACACCGACGCCGACGCAGACACCTATTCCAACAATGACACCGACGCCGACGCCGACGCCGATGCGACGCCGAAACTGACACCTATTCCGACACCGACGCCTATTCCAACAATGACACCGACGCCGACGCCGACGCCGATGTGACGCCGAAACTGACACCTATTCCGACACCGACGCCTATTCCAAAAATGACACCGACGCCGACGCCGACACCTATTCCAACAATGACACCGACGCCGACGCCAACGCCGATGCGACGCCGATTTTAATACCGACACCTTGCTCATGCGGTTTTCATAAACTTAGGCCAGTCGATTTTGGGCTTTTGTGGAAGTTTGTGTATCGGTTGGTGGCAAGATCTTGTTTCTTCAATATTTTGACTAATTAATTTGAGTAGGAACTTACTGGTATGCAAGAAAATAAACATTTACCCTTTTAGTACATATACAGCAGATTTAATTTTTCTATTCCACCATATAGGTAAAAAAATCAATAGCACGCCGGCTACGCCGCGCCGCGCCGGGTACGTTTACCAGCGCGCCGCTGCCGACTTTCATGACCTCTACCACCGAACCGCCACGAGACGTTCCGATCATGCTGCGATCTCTTTCACTCTCTCACACCAAACGATACACATATCTCGCTCATATCTCGTTCTAAGATAAAACAAAAAGACGATATTTTCTGTTTTAACAATAAACGCTATAATTACGCGTGAAATTAAACAGTTTTCTTATCTCTCACAGTGCCTGTATAATTGGTGCCGAGTCTAAGACACAAGGAAGGCATATTGTCCACAGATTATTCCAAAAAACACGATTAGCGGCGATGTAGGTATTCACCGGATGCTCGGAAGTGCAAGACTGGTAGTACTACTGGTACTCAGGTAATTACCCTGAATTCGTCTAGTAAATATGGAAGGCATACAAATCATCTACAGGTAAAAAAATCTTAGATAGTTAGGTACGCGTTCTATTGAAAACTACCACCTCTTTTGGAGGTCGGTAAACAAAGGGTGTCGACCTTTGAAGGTGCACATAATGTGATGATCTGCATACCTAGTAGGTACTTAATTCATATTTGCAAGGAAACGTTTTCATTCGTATTCTAAATAACATTCATACAAGTACAAGGTACAATACCATTCGAAAAGCTTCCGAATCCGAGAGAAAACTGTACCTAGATAGGTACTCTGGAAAATACACTTACACACATTACGTACGTACTTACCTACTTACGAACACCTGACTTTAATTTTTATTTTATTTATTTTTATTTTATTTTACTTGGAAAACAAACAGCTTAAATATAGATAGTAATAAGTACAAAGAAAATAAATTTACATAAGCCTTAAAAAGTTTTCACTAATATAAGTGAGATTGTATCAGTGTCTCTAACTACATTAACAGGATCATTATGCTCATTATGAGGTGTGTAAATTAAAGTGAACATTTAAATTGATTTTAATATAGATAGAAATAGAGCCTAACAATCAAAGCCACATAAGACCATATTAAATATAGGAAGAATTTCTTACAGTATTAGGTATTTATGTGTATTATTGTGTATTCTCGGTATTTTTTTTCCTTTTCTTTTTTTGCTTTTTTGCTTCTAGTGAAAGTTTAATCGACATCTTGTCAAAGTAATCCTTAGATATTAAGTACTTGAAAATTAATTGTTTCGTTGTGAATAAATCGATATGTTTTGAGTAATTTGCGTTGAAATTTTTCATTGCACGAATTAAAAATGAATTAGCACGATAATTCGTACAGCAGCGAGGTATGCACAACTGTAGGTAATTTTTACGACAAAGCGACCGCTGTGGCACCACAAAGCCGATTTTCCCTAGTAACGACGAACAGTCAGTTTTAACATGTAGTAAAAAGTTAAAACATTTACATTATTGTAAAAGAACACAAAAAGAGTGTGTTTTGTTTTTATCCCAATCCGCAGCGGGAGTACGATGAGACGCGCCACGAGCGACGATTGTTCGTTAGTTATAATTTGAATAATATTAATTGTATCAAAAAGGGGCGCCCCCTGCCGCTTAACGCGCCGACGACGATGCGACGCCGAAACTGACACCTATTCCGACACTGACGCCTATTCCAATAATGACACCGACGCCGACGCAGACACCTATTCCAAAAATGACACCGACGCCGCCGCCGACGCCGATGCGACGCCGAAACTGACACCTATTCCGACACCTACGCCTATTCCAACAATGACACCGACGCAGACGCCGACACCTATTCCAACAATGACACCGACGCCGACGCCGACGCCGACGCCGACGCCGATGCGACGCCGAAACTGACACCTATTCCGACACCGACGCCTATTCCAACAATGACTCCGACGCCGACGCCGACACCTATTCCAACAATGACACCGACGCCGACGCCGACACCTATGCCAACAATGATACCGACGCCTACGCCGACACCTATTCCAACAATGACACCGACGCCGACGCCGACACCTATTCCAACAATGACACCGACGCCGACGCCGACGCCGACACATATTCCAACAATGACACCGACGCCGACGCCAACGCCGATGCGACGCCGAAACTGACACCTATTCCGACACCGACGCCTATTCCAACAACGACACCGACGCCGACGCAGACACCTATTCCAACAATGACACCGACGCCGATGCGACGCCGAAACTGACACCTATTCCGACACCGACGCCTATTCCAACAATGACACCGATGCCGTCGCCGTCACCTATTCCAACAATGACACCGACGCCGACGCCGACGCCGATGCGACGTTGAAACGGACACCAATTCCGACACCGACGCCTATTCCAACAACGACACCGACGCCGACGCAGACACCTATTCCAACAATGACACCGACGCCGATGCGACGCCGAAACTGACACCTATTCCGACACCGACGCCTATTCCAACAATGACACCGATGCCGTCGCCGTCACCTATTCCAACAATGACACCGACGCCGACGCCGACGCCGATGCGACGCCGAAACTGACACCTATTCCGACACCGACGCCTATTCCAACAATGACACCGACGCCGACGCCGACACCTATTCCAACAATGACACCGACGCCGACGCCGACGCCGATGCGACCGCCGAAACTGACACCTATTCCGACACCGACGCCTATTCCAACAATGACACCGACGCCGACGCAGACACCTATTCCAACAATGACACCGACGCCGACGCCGACGCCGATGCGACGCCGAAACTGACACCTATTCCGACACCGACGCCTATTCCAACAATGACACCGACGCCGACGCCGACGCCGATGTGACGCCGAAACTGACACCTATTCCGACACCGACGCCTATTCCAAAAATGACACCGACGCCGACGCCGACACCTATTCCAACAATGACACCGACGCCGACGCCGACGCCGATGCGACGCCGATTTTAATACCGACACCTTGCTCATGCGGTTTTCATAAACTTAGGCCAGTCGATTTTGGGCTTTTGTGGAAGTTTGTGTATCGGTTGGTGGCAAGATCTTGTTTCTTCAATATTTTGACTAATTAATTTGAGTAGGAACTTACTTGTATGCAAGAAAATAAACATTTACCCTTTTAGTACATATACAGCAGATTTAATTTTTCTATTCCACCATATAGGTAAAAAAATCAATAGCACGCCGGCTACGCCGCGCCGCGCCGGGTACGTTTACCAGCGCGCCGCTGCCGACTTTCATGACCGCGGCGCGGACCTCTACCACCGAACCGCCACGAGACGTTCCGATCATGCTGCGATCTCTTTCACTCTCTCACACCAAACGATACACATATCTCGCTCATCCATTTCATTGAGATTCGTTCTAAGATAAAACAAAATGACGATATTTTCTGTTTTAATAATAAACGCTATAATTACGCGTGAAATTAAACAGTTTTCTTATCTCTCACAGTGCCTGTATAATTGGTGCCGAGTCTAAGACACAAGGAAGGCATATTGTCCACAGATTATTCCAAAAAACTCGATTAGCGGCGATGTAGGTATTCACCGGATGCTCGGAAGTGCAAGACTGGTAGTACTACTGGTACTCAGGTAATTACCCTGAATTCGTCTAGTAAATATGGAAGGCATACAAATCATCTACAGGTAAAAAAATCTTAGATAGTTAGGTACGCGTTCTATTGAAAACTACCACCTCTTTTGGAGGTCGGTAAACAAAGGGTGTCGACCTTTGAAGGTGCACATAATGTGATGATCTGCATACCTAGTAGGTACTTAATTCATATTTGCAAGGAAACGTTTTCATTCGTATTCTAAATAACATTCATACAAGTACAAGGTACAATACCATTCGAAAAGCTTCCGAATCCGAGAGAAAACTGTACCTAGATAGGTACTCTGGAAAATACACTTACACACATTACATACGTACTTACCTACTTACGAACACCTGACTTTAACATGTAGTGAAAAGTTAAAACATATACATTATTGTAAAAGAACACAAAAAGTGTGTTTTGTTTTTATTCCAATCCGCAGCGGGAGTACGATGAGACGCGCCACGAGCGACGATTGTTCGTTAGTTATAATATGAATAATATTAATTGTATCAAAAAGGGGCGCCCCCTGCCGCTTAACGCACCGACGCCGATGCGACGCCGAAACTGACACCTATTCCGACACCGACGCCTATTCCAACAATGACACCGACGCCGACGCAGACACCTATTCCAACAATGACACCGACGCCGCCGCCGACGCCGATGCGACGCCGAAACTGACACCTATTCCGACACCGACGCCTATTCCAACAATGACACCGACGCAGACGCCGACACCTATTCCAACAATGACACCGACGCCGACGCCGACGCCGATGCGACGCCGAAACTGACACCTATTCCGACACCGACGCCTATTCCAACAACGACACCGACGCCGACGCAGACACCTATTCCAACAATGACACCGACGCCGATGCGACGCCGAAACTGACACCTATTCCGACACCGACGCCTATTCCAACAATGACACCGATGCCGTCGCCGTCACCTATTCCAACAATGACACCGACGCCGACGCCGACGCCGATGCGACGTTGAAACGGACACCAATTCCGACACCGACGCCTATTCCAACAATGACTCCGACGCCGACGCCGACACCTATTCCAACAATGACACCGACGCCGACGCCGACACCTATGCCAAAATTACACCGACGCCTACGCCGACACCTATTCCAACAATGACACCGACGCCGACGCCGACACCTATTCCAACAATGACACCGACGGCGACGCCGACGCCGACACCTATTCCAACAATGACACCGACGCCGACGCCGACGCCGATGCGACGCCGAAACTGACACCTATTCCGACACCGACGCCTATTCCAACAATGACACCGACGCCGACGCCGACACCTATTCCAACAATGACACCGACGCCGACGCCGACGCCGATGCGACCGCCGAAACTGACACCTATTCCGACACCGACGCCTATTCCAACAATGACACCGACGCCGACGCAGACACCTATTCCAACAATGACACCGACGCCGACGCCGACGCCGATGCGACGCCGAAACTGACACCTATTCCGACACCGACGCCTATTCCAAAAATGACACCGACGCCGACGCCGACACCTATTCCAACAATGACACCGACGCCGACGCCGACGCCGATGCGACGCCGATTTTAATACCGACACCTTGCTCATGCGGTTTTCATAAACTTAGGCCAGTCGATTTTGGGCTTTTGTGGAAGTTTGTGTATCGGTTGGTGGCAAGATCTTGTTTCTTCAATATTTTGACTAATTAATTTGAGTAGGAACTTACTTGTATGCAAGAAAATAAACATTTACCCTTTTAGTACATATACAGCAGATTTAATTTTTCTATTCCACCATATAGGTAAAAAAATCAATAGCACGCCGGCTACGCCGCGCCGCGCCGGGTACGTTTACCAGCGCGCCGCTGCCGACTTTCATGACCGCGGCGCGGACCTCTACCACCGAACCGCCACGAGACGTTCCGATCATGCTGCGATCTCTTTCACTCTCTCACACCAAACGATACACATATCTCGCTCATATCTCGTTCTAAGATAAAACAAAATGACGATATTTTCTGTTTTAATAATAAACGCTATAATTACGCGTGAAATTAAACAGTTTTCTTATATCTCACAGTGCCTGTATAATTGGTGCCGAGTCTAAGACACAAGGAAGGCATATTGTCCACAGATTATTCCAAAAAACTCGATTAGCGGCGATGTAGGTATTCACCGGATGCTCGGAAGTGCAAGACTGGTAGTACTACTGGTACTCAGGTAATTACCCTGAATTCGTCTAGTAAATATGGAAGGCATACAAATCATCTACAGGTAAAAAAATCTTAGATAGTTAGGTACGCGTTCTATTGAAAACTACCACCTCTTTTGGAGGTCGGTAAACAAAGGGTGTCGACCTTTGAAGGTGCACATAATGTGATGATCTGCATACCTAGTAGGTACTTAATTCATATTTGCAAGGAAACGTTTTCATTCGTATTCTAAATAACATTCATACAAGTACAAGGTACAATACCATTCGAAAAGCTTCCGAATCCGAGAGAAAACTGTACCTAGATAGGTACTCTGGAAAATACACTTACACACATTACATACGTACTTACCTACTTACGAACACCTGACTTTAACATGTAGTAAAAAGTTAAAACATTTACATTATTGTAAAAGAACACAAAAAGTGTGTTTTGTTTTTATTCCAATCCGCAGCGGGAGTACGATGAGACGCGCCACGAGCGACGATTGTTCGTTAGTTATAATTTGAATAATATTAATTGTATCAAAAAGGGGCGCCCCCTGCCGCTTAACGCACCGACGCCGATGCGACGCCGAAACTGACACCTATTCCGACACCGACGCCTATTCCAACAATGACACCGACGCCGACGCAGACACCTATTCCAACAATGACACCGACGCCGCCGCCGACGCCGATGCGACGCCGAAACTGACACCTCTTCCGACACCGACGCCTATTCCAACAATGACACCGACGCAGACGCCGTCACCTATTCCAACAATGACACCGACGCCGACGCCGACGCCGATGCGACGCCGAAACTGACACCTATTCCGACACCGACGCCTATTCCAACAATAACTCCGACGCCGACGCCGACACCTATTCCAACAATGACACCGACGCCGACGCCGACACCTATGCCAAAATTACACCGACGCCTACGCCGACACCTATTCCAACAATGACACCGACGCCGACGCCGACACCTTTTCCAACAATGACACCGACGGCGACGCCGACGCCGACACCTATTCCAACAATGACACCGACGCCGACGCCGACGCCGATGCGACGCCGAAACTGACACCTATTCCGACACCGACGCCTATTCTAACAATGACTCCGACGCCGACGCCGACACCTATTCCAACAATGACACCGACGCCGACGCCGACACCTATGCCAACAATGACACCGACGCCTACGCCGACACCTATTCCAACAATGACACCGACGCAGACGCCGACACCTATTCCAACAATGACACCGACGCCGACGCCGACGCCGAAACTGACACCTATTCCGACACCGACGCCTATTCCAACAATGACTCCGACGCCGACGCCGACACCTATTCCAACAATGACACCGACGGCGACGCCGACGCCGACACCTATTCCAACAATGACACCGACGCCGACGCCGACGCCGATGCGACGCCGAAACTGACACCTATTCCGACACCGACGCCTATTCTAACAATGACACTGACGCCGACGCCGACACCTATTCCAACAATGACACCGACGCCGACGCCGACACCTATGCCAACAATGACACCGACGCCTACGCCGACACCTATTCCAACAATGATACCGACGCCGACACCTATTCCAACAATGACACCGACGCCGACGCCGACGCCGATGCGACGCCGAAACTGACACCTATTCCGACACCGACGCCTATTCCAACAATGACACCGACGCTGACGCAGACACCTATTCCAACAATGACACCGACGCCGACGCCGACGCCGATGCGACGCCGAAACTGACACCTATTCCGACACCGACGCCTATTCCAACAATGACACCGACGCCGACGCCAACGCCGATGCGACGCCGAAACTGACACCTATTCCGACACCGACGCCTATTCCAACAATGACACCGACGCCGACGCCGACGCCGATGCGACGCCGAAACTGACACCTATTCTGACACCGACGCCTATTCCAACAATGACACCGACGCAGACGCCGACACCTATTCCAACAATGACACCGACGCCGATGCGACGGCGAAACTGACACCTATTCCGACACCGACGCTTATTCCAAAAATGACACCGACGCCGACGCCGACACCTATTCCAACATTGACACCGACGCCGACGCCGACGCCGATGCGACGCCGAAACTGACACCTATTCGGACACCGACGCCGATGCTGTCACTAATTTTAATACCGACACCTTGCTCATGCGGTTTTCATAAACTTAGGCCAGTCGATTTTGGGCTTTTGTGGAAGTTTGTATATCGGTTGGTGGCAAGATCCTGTTTCTTCAATATTTTGACTAATTAATTTGAGTAGGAACTTACTTGTATGCAAGAAAATAAACATTTACCCTTTTAGTACATATACAGCAGATTTAATTTTTCTATTCCACCATAGGTAAAAAAATCAATAACACGCCGGCTACGCCGCGCCGCGCCGGGTACGTTTACCAGCGCGCCGCTGCCGACTTTCATGACCGCGGCGCTGACCTCTACTCCCGAAGAATCACAAGCTTGCGTCACTACCAAATTGGCTCTTTATTATAACATGATTGTAGCAACATACAAGTCATGGTACTTTTTTCTGTGAATGTTTTGTACAAAAATATCAATAGATTATTTCAAACGTCTAATTGAAAGTCATACATGAATCAATGTTCGTCAATGAAAATGGTATGAAAAAAGTTGTCTTCCTATGGTTCCACCATTTTGATAATTATCACCATATCTGTCGCACGTATATGATTTGCATCTATTTCGCTCTCGCTCATGCTCATGTGCGCAGTGATTCGCAAACTTTTTGGTTGGGTCATGTAGTGCTAATTTCTGTAAGCTACGAGTATAATAAAATACATGTATTTTTTTCTATTCGGAACTGTAAGACTAAGAGTAGAAAAAGCAGTGATTTGAAGATTTTTTCATATCCTGCAAAATAGTCTGTAGCCAAAGAATGGCTTCGGTATTGTGGACCTCAAACAACTACTAAATATGGTATGTAATGTAAAATTTGTTTGGTTATTTATCGTTCCTACCTAATTGTTTTTTACTTCCGGTTCCTATATTGTATTTTTGAGCTTTCTTTGAAACTAAACTATACCTACACCAAAATACATATAACTCCCTTTTTTTCCAGATAGAAAACAATTACTTCAAATCAAATCAATCATTTATTTGCAAAAATACGATACTTTCATAATTCTTGTTTGCAATCTATGAAAAATTTAGGCCTATAGTCTGTATTTTTTAACAAACGAGTACTGTAAATTTTAATGCGTTGCTATTGGCTCACGTAATCAACATAAAATCCGTTCCACACGAACTCTGTAGTTACATGTTAGTACATTCAGTTGAGCCTTCTTCTACCTGGGCGTCGAAAAATACTGCTTGTAACGTATCAATACTAAAGTTGCAAATTGTGAATTAGGATAAGCAAAACAAATTAAATTTCACTGGCTCTCAAGGACTGCTGCCGGAACACACCGTTAGGTGCTTGGCGACAGATTTTCAACTTGAGGGTGGTCGCTAGCCAGGCGGGCATTCTCAAAAAGCCCTTCCACCATGCGGTGAAGCTCAAGCCCGCGGCGGGATTCGAACCATGGACCTGCTGCGCGGCAGTCCATAGCCAATGCCACTGAGCCATCACTGCTTCATAAAATAATCAATGATATTTTTCAATATAAAAGGTAACAATAATCAATGATATTTTTCAATATTTATTCAAATCTTAGACATATTTGACAGACAACAACAATAAAAATCGTTTCTTCTTTTTAAACAGTATTAAACAAAGAGGTTTTCTAACAGCTATCGAGATGCCAGTGGTTGTATGACTAAACTTGGACAGCTACCACAGCCCACATATTAATGCCAAGTGTAGTTTTTAATTATTAAAGCGTGGATCTCTTCTACTCATAACTTTACTATGATAAATTGTTCAAAATCGATTCGTGTAGAAAAGACCTGCACGCTCTAAAAATTAAAACATAAAAACACTTCACTTGGCAATAATATGTGCGCTGTGGACGCCCGCCGTCAAAACTCAGCCTCATAACTTCCCAGAATTTATAGCGCGTTTGTCATAAAATTAGTATTTTAGTGTTAAAAAATCAATTATTTCTATGACATGTCAATTCATCGATGAACATCGATTGTTGGCAAAACATCGATTGTGCACTCATGAGAGTAGTTTCAATGCGAGTTTACCACAACACTACAGCTTACTACCTGGCCAGCGGACCAACATGGCGGTCGGCGATCTATGATTGATCAATGAAAAACTTGTTTAAATGTTATTATTATTAGGAAGTGTCCGTCACATTATATTCATAAATTGAAAAATGAAAAAAAAAGGTAATTTTTATGACACAAGAATCGAGCATGTAAGATCATAGGCTGGATTCTGCTATATCCTTTACCAAGTCTGAACTGTTTTGTAACAGGGAGTAGCTTAAGTGGATAAATAAAAATGCTCATGTCTCAACCATTTGATAACCAAGATAGAAATAAAAATGTACGGAGTCAACAATCATGTCCAAAATATGTTGGAGCAATTTATTATCGATGTTTCTGCAGAAAGCTCATCAGAAGGATGATGATAATTTTTAAGATTAGAAGAATTGTAGTAGAATTATTTGATTGATATGTTCTAGTGCATTATTATACTATTGCAACATTGCTTTATATCATAAACGCGAACAGAAGATTTTGTTACGAATATATAAAGTATGCAAATTTAAAGCATTAATTAATTACGTAATTTTTTCGACAGTTAATTTTAGAAGTATTCTATATGAACGGGCCTCAAAATTTTAAAAACAAGAATAAAGGCATTGACAGTGACGGCAATGACCCATCTCACTCTGTCAATATCGGAAATGTGCGAGAGACATACTCAGTACGCGTATGGTAAAAAAAATATTCTGTAGTAGTATCGACGGTACCCAGTATAATTAAACTATTCGGTGTAAAACACTCTGTATGAACTTGATACCCATAATTAATTCAAGAATCATTAATCTGTGTAATCTAAATCAATAGTATCACGTCATTTTATTTATTAAAAAAAAGGTGAAATCTATTAAGTAACTGTTATTTTACTGCCCCCGATTTCCTCAAATTAATTTGAGAATAATATAAAGTTTGAGAGCCGTTGATAGAAGTGTTATGTTGACAGTATGCTTGTGTCCCGGGGCCCGATTCTCTTAGCTATTGAACGGCGTTAACGCAACTGAATTGCATGAAAATTGTAGTTTTTGACAGTATCCGTAGTCTGCACGCTATTTAGGTTCGATCGCACGTCAGTGGCTTGCTATCAATAGTTTTTTACATATTTGGTATGCTGTAAGCTATTTTGTTGCGATTGCGTTGCTACAGTGGCATAAATTCGGTAGTCTGTTCCATATTTTGATGTTTCTTACAACTGACAGATGCTGTCTTAATGCAATTGAAGTGCTATTGAACAGCTACACCTTTTGAGGCTAAGTGTTCGTGTCGTTATTCAAAGTAATTTAGATAAAAATGAGTGTTGTGAGGTTTTCCACGCTGCGGTGACGAGTTTTAGTACTCGCAGAAGAAGAAGATCGCAGGAGACGACTTGCGGAGCGCCGAAACCGCCGCCCCGAGCCCGCGCACTATTGAGGCTCTATATTGACCCCTTCAGCGATATAGGTACCCGAGGTGGAATTTCTGAAAACATTTTGTCTCGGGAAATCAGCATTGAGGGAAATAATTGACGTGGTGTTGCCGTTCATGCCAAAGGAAACAGGTGGGACGGGAATGGCTCTGAATTGAAGGTGATAAAGATGTGAATTTAATGGTTACCTATCAAATAACGCATCTTCCCCGCGTCGTAACGATATTATGACTCAAACCAACTCTTCTAGGTAGTCATCGCGATGACATTTTATGCTTCTGGGTCCTATCAATCATTGGTAGGCCAAAGCGCATTCTACAATGTCTCACAGAGTACTGTGTCGGGCAGTTTTACTGTGTACAGCCCTGGGTCGTCTCATTACTCCTATGTGTGGCATAGCCACCCACTTAACCAACATTTAATGATGCTGAAGAGAAAAGGGGAGCAGGTGTTTTTGTTGGGTAGACATGAACAGTAAAATTCGTTAATTTAAAATCAACATATTTATGATCATTATACATACTTATAACTTATATATTAATCAGATTGTTAATTGTAAATATGTATATTCTGTCAACAACAAACTTATTTACTTACTAGTGTTTAGTAGGTACATATTTACTCTAAGTATGGTATAAAGGTTTATTTGTAAATATGTTAATTATAAGGTATGTTTAGACTGCAGTTTGGCCTGGAATTTGTTTAATAAAACCTCATTAACCTGTATTTTTTATTTGTTTATATAATAGAGAATGAGCACATAATTTCAAATAATGCATTAACAATGTATTCGGATAATTAATAGATAGCCTCGTCGGTGGCGAGCATTTCACTTGGTGATCACAGTCAACTTTTCACTAATAGCATCAATGTCAGGCAGCAGGCAGCCTCTCGGTTGCCCGCGCGTAATCCATCGTCGCTTCCGTCGCTTCTGCGCTCAGCCGCTCCATATTAGCGAGACTGGATGACGCCTCGCGCATTGATAAATCTACAAACAAAATGTAGTTTTTTTTATTGAAAGTGTGTGCAATAATATATAATTTAGCAACTACGTTTTTATTCTTGATAGGGTAGTGCTTGACCACTAATGAGGCACGAGGCAGACTAGCACTTGAAATTTCCGTACCACCATGCTGTGTATTTCCTTACAATGTTACCTTCAGAGAAAAAAAGCCATTAAAATACTAAAAAAAAATACTGGGTTTTAGATGGATATAAATAAAATAACTTAGGTGATATTAATAAGACCAAAATATTATATTTACCAGCAGCCACCCATCACCCGTTTTAACGGTACAGTTGGGTGATATGCAATTAGCATCTCTACGCATTCTGCCCAGAGACGCTTTGATAAACTGCGCCCCTCCGCAGAGCGTGAGCACCGTCCCAGCGCCAGCTCCGGGTGCGCCTCCACAAACTCCACCAAAACTTCTAATTAGTCAATGCCAATCATGGTCACAAAATAATGTTGAGCTTCATACTTTTTATCCACGGCAAATGAAATGAACTCACTTTGTAGAGGTGTGACTAATATATTCGTATTAGGTATATGTAATAGGTTCAAGACAGAAGTTTAATATTAAGTAGGTAATATGAATTGTGTCGTAATAGGTTATTCAAATAATAGTGACGGCGACTGAGTGACGCTATTCTTCCTTACAGTTGGCTGTGACTTGCCATCTCATTCTCACTCGTCGCGAGAGAATGCGACGCCGACATTCCAATTTGAAATGAATCCTCGGGGCTCAGACATTGCGCGCGGTGGTCTTCGGTGAAGTTATTGCATGTGTTGTAATACATGTCACTTCTTGTATAGGAGCTTCGTGGATAATCAGAATAAAACCAGGCAATGGATATCGATAGATTATAATTAATTATGCAATGTTATGTGTTAGTATTTACCTATTATTGTAACGCTGCCTATTACATACTATTTTTGAACTATACTATAAATATATAAAAAAAACATTAAAAACAAAAGGAACATAAAAATAATTTATATTTATAATGTAAATACAACTTATAAATCATTGTAAATTTCGTGATTTCGTTCACAGTCCTAGGTCTGTTAAGGTATTAAGGCAAGTAAATCACTGTATATTTATATCAATAACGTGATCGATTTGTCTACTATTACACATAATATTTTGACCAATAACGGTTAAATTGCGCGTCTTTTATGAACGAATAATATGATAAGTTGTCACTATTATTTGACTATTACCCAGTAATAGGTTAGATAACATAATATTGGCTAAGCGTTATATTCGATAATAGGAATATGATCCTATTATAACATCTCTATAACTTTGTACTGTTTGTTTATTTTTTTGGCAAAGACAATAGATTATTTCTTGCATATTCTTTATTTTCTATTCAGGTATTAAAAACTCAATTTCCGTGATATTTTGGAGGATTTTAGATAGAAAAATAGCTAAATGATTTAAATATATTTATTTAATGTAATGTTTGCTAGAAAACCAGTGTATTGATGTTTTGACTGATGCTTGATGGATAGAAGTTTTCATTATTATTTCAGTGGCAACATTTGCAAGCTATAGCACAGCCATACGATAACGACGCGATTGCTATACAACTGCGATAAGGAGCTAGAATTAGCAGACTACCGAATTTGACATTAACAGCAGTTCGATCGCAGAAGCATCGCAGTAGTGTGGCGTTCGGTCAATAGCTAAGAGAATCGGGGCCCCGGTTTCGCGACATCCGGTCTCGGAGTGTAATACCTGGCGTAGTATAAATTATTATTATCATGCACAGAGGTAACTTTTACATTCCTTGTGATTTCGCAACGCGACTGTTAATGCATTTGTCAAAATGTCACTGTCAATAACAGATATCTTTCTGTCAAATGCACCCGATCAGCTGTCATTAAAAACAATCAATATATATACGAAAATAAATATTCTCAACTCAAATTTATTACAAAACAAACTTATTCAAAAACCTATAGTGAAATTCATTTAAAAAGTCATATGTTTAACATGAAGTTAAAGTGAAAAGTGGGTCTAGTTCTCGTAAAACGCCCAGAACAGTTTCGCAACGCTTCAGCAGTTGTTAAGGCCGGAAATGTCTGTTTTGCGGATGCTTTTCGACTATTACTAATTGTAATGGATCTTTCCCCGGATGAGGATAACTTCCAAGGGCGCCTGCTGCATCAGGTACATTTGCATTGTATGTTTTAAATAGTTCAGTAACTGAATTAATAAATGCATATAATTAAAGTATAGTAATGTATTGCACATGCGCGGGGGCTGCAAGGCCGCCGGCTAACGTGTACTTTCACACAAATGTAATTTATATATCAGACTCACGCTTAGATAACCGGCTCAGGTAGTAAAAAAAACAAAATGTTCAGATATTGTAGATGAAAGTAGAATATGCACAAATTATGCAGCATTGACTGTTAAAAAAACGTTATGAGCAAAATGATAAGTTTCGACCTATTCAGAGTAAGTATGCAACCCTTACATTATTTACTCTATTGCGTTTAGAATTAAGATATGCTCTTATATCAGCCTGATGTTGTCACAAGCCTCTGCAAATTGGCCACTAAGCTTGTCTGGTCTGGCCTTCTCAAGCAATAACCCTGCTCCTCAGGTAGCAGCTGTTCCACTCACAATACAATAGCTGTTTATTGCAAACCAATTTACAAATGTTACACATATTAAATATAAAACTCACCAAATATCTTCAACTTCAAAAATTGTGATAGCTCCTAAATATATTCTCCTTTAGTATTTGGCTGTAAGGCATGTCCTAAGTAAGCAAAGTCAGCAGAATGTTTATGTGTAAATAACAGACATATCTAGACTAAATAATTTGAAGTTCATAAGACAAGCTAAGCAACCAAGCCGGCAGAACCCAAATACCCCTGACGGCAATTCAATAAATACAAAACTAGTTTTTTTTGTTGTTAAAGTGCATTGTAAAAAATATTTTAAGTTAATAGGTAGATATAGTTATAACATTAAATAATTTTTGTGTTGCTGTTTTTTTTATATAGTTTCATTATGAATATTTTTACAGATCGCAAAAAATTCTCAACTACGGCATAGTACTTATAGAACTTACGGTGCCTTGGGGAAACAAACATACCTAAAGACCACATAATAAACCGTAACTTCCATCCTAGAATGTGTATCTGAGGTGGCATTAGTAGGATCTTACCAAATTTGGTTGGGCAGGAAGGAGGCCCGAGCGGTGAAGGGGAGCATTGATGCATCCTACTTCATCTACAATTTCCCTGGTCTTATATCCCTGCCACACATATATATAACTTTCTTCCCACATCACTAAGTTATACATAAGAATATTTTCATGCTAATAGTTTGGTTGTATAAATGGCAGTGAGTCTCTCTAGCTGTGAAGCTGTCTGGAGTCTGGAACTACGCCTTTGCAATATGTTCGCTCCATATTCACTGTGACCTTGGGGAAGTGTGGGTGGACAGTAGTGGACTGAAAAAGTGTATCCTACGAAAGAGAACTTTAAGAATGTGTTTCGCTTCGATCTAGATATTCTCGATTGTGCACTTGAAGAGAAGATGCTTAGTGTAGAAGCGAAATTCATCGAAAATTCTTCTGGTTCGGCTGCGTGGCGTTTGTGGCGTCACGTCGTTATTGTTCATCACAAATAATGTAGTATTCTAATGGTGCATAAATTTTTCCAATCGATCCAGTAGATTTTAAGTTTATTTGTTACATACAAACACAGGTACAAAACTTCTGTTTACACATAATAGTTTATTAGAAATTCATGAAGACAGGGTAATCCTCAAAAAATGATAAAAAATATATAAAAAAAAAGGTTGATATTTCAAAATACTGTTGTAAGTATAATTATTACATAAAAGCTTGACCACCTTAAAATATAGTTTGTTTAAACTAAAAATAAAAAAGTTTTTACCAGTCGCTGCGATAAAAATATTTTCACTTCAAAATAAATCATTTAGAACTATGTTTCTTATGTATTATACCAATCTGAATTATTAAAGTGAACAACAAGGTAGAGGAATAGGCTCGAGTGGGAAGGGGAGCATTGATATATCGTAAAAAGACCTCTTAACCCTACTGGGTTGCAAGTCCCAGGTCCCTCTAGCCCCTTCCTCTGCAACGCTATGGACCCGGTACCCGCACGGTGAATCCATGGAATGCTAAGTTATTTGTCTCGTCTCTTTTGGAAAATATGTCTTTTAGTTAAAGAAAAAAATTTGGCTCTCTACATGTGAAGTGGGAATGAAGTTTTTTTTTTCGTCGTCTACCCCTTTGTGTGGGGTATTGTTGAATATGTCTTTAATAACGACTTATGGGTTGCTAATACTATTTTTCGATTTAATGTTTCATTTACGAAATATAATCACAAGTTTCACAAAGCTGCCACTAGATGGAGCTGTACTGACAGGTTCGGATCGCGCTATCGTTATGTTTACATTCAAGTATCTGTAGAAGGCACAAACGAACTTTGTTTAATTTTCGAATTACAATTTTGCGAATTGAAGTAATGACTTGGCAGCAATCGTCCTGTTATTTTTAGCAGCTTTATTAGGAAGAAAGATAAAGAAAATAAAGATCAACAGAATCGTTCTATATTGTGATAACGCGCTACTACGGAACTCAAGGCTGCGCGTGGTTGACACGCATTTGGCCTTGTATAAAGATTTATTGGTTAATGTATGTGTTAAGGCGGCGCTATGGGACAATGTGGAGTTATTGGAAGAGCTGCTGACGTCAGGTGCGGATGTGACGTCACTGGACGGCAACGGGCGGTCGGCACTGCACGCGGCCGCGCTGCCCGAGCGCTCGCGCTGCCTGCCACTGCTGTGCCGTGCGGCTAGGGCGCCCATAGACCAACAGAGCAGCACAGCCACCGGGGCTAAGGTACGTAGCTCTTTATGCAACCAATAATTATATAACTTAAACATGTATGTCTTTATGTTTTACGTAATGCTGTTATTAACAACAACAAAAAAATATTATGAATACATTATATTCATAAATTTGAAAAATATTTAAAATATACATGTAACTTCAACTTCTTCTTAGTCAAGGTTGTCTGGAGTTAGCAAACTTGTCCTCATTTTTTTTTTTTTTTTATGCCTGATACGTTAGCCTTTGACCACTATCTCACCTGATCGTAAGTGATGATGTGGTCGAGGATGTTGTTAAGACTAACCTAGAGTTACTGGCTCTCAAAGACAGCTGCCGGAACACACCGTTAGGTGCTTGGCGACAGATTTTCAACTTGAGGGTGGTAGCTAGCCAGGTGGGCATTTGCAAAGTGCCCTACCACCATGCTGTAACGACTGCTATCCTAAGACAACAACCGGGGCCGACGGCTTAACGTGCCCTCCGAAGCACGGAAGGGCTCAGTAGTAATGTCACCAGCGGTCACCCATCCAACTCATGACCGCGGCGGACGTTGCTTAACTTTGCTGATCGATTCAAAATGGCTAAGCAAACTTGGCTACGAGCGCTTCAAAAATCTCATTGGAGATGTAAATCAGTTACCTTATATCGACAGAGAAGATCTCTTCGATATGAGGTACAATCGCCCAAACTTGGTCACAAACATCAGCCAAGAGTTGCTGTGCACGCACCGGAACTCAATGGATGTCGCGTACGCGCTGAGGGAAATATACTCAGGTATATGTTCCTCGGCTCCCCGTATCCAGTCCCTAGAGCAGAAAGGATATACGGATGCGAAAATCCCCAAAACCATCCCAAACACCCTGTTCCTGGTTCACACACAGGAAGAAAAAAAGACCCTGACCAACGAGGGTTACGGAGCAGGCATGGGATCTCGTATCCTCACAATCCACGAAGCACAGGGATTGACATACGAGTCAGTTATCGCAATAAAGACCAAGGATAGAATGAAGCTGCACGAGAGCGTCCCACACGCAATCGTCGCAGTCTCAAGGCACACCGGGACTTCCACGTACTACGCTGACGACGCAAATGATGCTATTAGACGGTTCGTTCGGAGAGCGGTGGCTGCAAGACGCAAAGATATCCGCGATTACAACCTGAAGATGGCAATCAGAGAACGTAACAGTGTGGTGATAGAGGCCCTGGTGGGAATGGACGTCGGAGACGCAGACTAAGAAAATTTCAAAGTCCACTTTTTTATTGTTGTGTTAAATTTAGTACTTAGTTATAGTTTTCTCCCCCTTTAGCAAGCGGATTCGTGCAGGCATTCGGAACAGTCATGCTCACGAAAATGTGTTGGCAAGCATTTTTCAGAGCAATCTGTAGCTGATACTGATGCAAAACTGTTTTTTTTTTCTGTCTGTCTGTCTGTATCCCGGCCGCGCATCACTCCAAAACTACTGAATGGATTTAAATGAAACTTAGCACGATTTGAGTTCATACTACGAAGAAGGATATAGAATACTTTTTATCCCGAAATCCAGTACGGTTCCCTTAGGAAAGGGAATGAAAGTCAAAATGTAAAGTGAGTTGTAATTTATTAACGCGTAGTCCGATTTCAATCATTATTTTTTTGTTACAATAGTGGTAATTTAACTATTTTCCCGTAAATATTTCAAAGTCTTCAGTTTTGCAGTTAAGAAATTACAGATATAACAAACTAAATATTTCGTTTTAAATAACATGAACCGCGGAATGTTGAGAAACCATTGAACGTACGGCTCATAATAAGCCCATAGGAAGCCCGGAACCCCACGGGAAGCCCGACACCCCACGGACAGACCGGCATCACACACAATTATTTAGTTTTGCAAGCTTGCTACGATAAAACTCTAAAATGTGGTACAGTCACTACAATCAGTTTTTATAACTACATATCTTTCTTTTGCCGGATACATTTCGGAGACTACGCAATGGAAGTGCACAATGTTGTCTTAGGTTTTCGCGATTGTTACACTTTGTAATTAAACAACTTTAAACGGTTTAAATCGCGTATATTAATCATTATTTTTGTCCCGACGTTTCAAACACTTTGTAGTGATCTTGGTCACGGGGTGACTGTCGGGACAAAAATAACGATAAACATACGTGATTTAATCCGTTTAAAGTTGGAAGTGAACAAGTTTAGTAGATTGTAATACAATGGTCGAAAGGAATTGATAACTTTCACCCGCGTTCAGCTCTCTACTTTTCATTTCGAATTTAAAAAAAGTAGCTTTTCTAAAAATTATTCATTGAAAAAATAACTTAATACTAAAAAAATATTGAGAGGATAGAACTATTTGTGAAATTTTACGTAAAATTTTGTTTGGAATATTTATGGGCGGCTATTGCCCGAAGAGGAATCTCTCTGCTTTTCACTACTAATATAAAGAATAACGATATAAAAATAGTACGTGTTTTTATATTATTTATTTTGATTTTAATAACATGAGCAGAACCTATTTAAAATTAATGCGGCTATAGTCCAAGTAGGAATCGATGACTTACATACGTGTTAAGCACTCTACTTTTCATTTAAAATATGAGGACGGTAAAAAAAAAATAGGTTTTCTAAATATTTACTAAAAATAATAAACATGAGTAGAAGATACAAAGATACACTAGGAGTTAGAACAATGAAATTTAGGGAAATTTTTAGTTAGATTTTTTTAACCTACACTTTTTACCTTATATTTAGTTACTACCCTGCCAAACATAGTTGTTATTAATTTTTTTATAACAACAGAGTATTTTACAACGAAAAATCTTAGACATATAACTATTTTTACACCAATGGTTACAATTGTTACAAGTCATTCCAGCCCAAGAGAAGGAAGCATTTACTATGAGTTTTTCCCGGCTTTAGGTGGGAAGGAGCCTCTCCTACCCGCTACTCAGATCAAACAAACACTACTTTCCGAGAATGAGAAATAAAAAAAATATGTTTGATCTACCGTCAAACAAACCGCCGCTTTAAAAACGAAATTCTAAAGAAACGCACAATGTACTTTGCTTCAACATTTATTGTGCGAACCGGGAAAGAACTCTCTGAGTTACTTAACTACTGTCTGGAAAATACAACCCGGGAGTTTTGAAATCCAAAGTGAAAAGCTCCATTCTGAGCTATGGTTTACTAAAAGAGTACTTCACCGCAGACCACAGTGTTGCTTAATATGGGATAAACAGTGCACAAATGTGAATAATTAGTCTGCAGGTACGGCAATCGCGAACGAAGTCGCGGGTACAGCTAGTGATTAAATATTGTTAATCATCAACGCGTAAAATTATAATATTAAATGTCCATCGTAGATAATGATAACAATTGAATTTAATTCATAAAAGCCCGAATTCTGTTGCGTGTGATGTCAAAATACAGTGTAATTATTTTGTGTAAACTATCAATAGTTTTAGTGTATTCTGTCAACATGTTTTGTTAAGTGCAAAGAAAATGAGCAATCAAACCGCGGCCAATCGATTAAACTCTTTTAAATTATAAAAAATGTTACTTACCAATATTATTTTTAATGTCAAGTTTACGTAGGCACGTACTATATTGTGTTGCAGCTACTTAGGTATGCCGTATTGTGTTAAACCGCTACCGCGTCGCGCGTTCTTTTGGCGGAAGCCGCCAAAGACCGACTAGGCTCTAATAGGTACACAAAACAGCTGTCTATTGTGCCTAGTATAGCAGTTCATTGACTTCGCGTAGCAATCGCGCGTGTGTGTGAATAGAGTAGATAGAATAGATATATATATAGGTAACACCGTGTTCGTAGACCGCGGTTATCTTTGCTATTATTCCCCAAGCCAACGGGCCACAGCTTAAGCTTAAGTACAGACTTTTTGTGTATGTGAAAATTAAACATGAATGGAACACATTCCGTGATCGATTTCTACACCATCCCACGCAGTATTGTTTATTAATTAATATCCACCCTATATACGCATCGAATTGAGAACCTCTTCCTTTTTGGAAGTCGATTAAAAATCATAAATTTACAAATTATTGGAATACAAAATGTTTTGCCCCGAGCGGGAATTGAACCCGACTACTAGACAAGTCTAGTATCAACCAGACTACTAGACTTGTCTAGTGTGATTTTAATCGTAAATTTACAAATTATTGGAATACAAAATGTTTTGCCCCGGGCGGGAATTGAACCCGACTACTAGACAAGTCTAGTATCAACCAGACTACTAGACAAGTCTAGTAGTCTGGTTGATGGCCGCGCACCGTACCCTATGACGGTTTAAGAAATACGATTGGAGTACGAAATTTCGGCGACACAGCCGTACCCCCGGTAGCTTAATAGATAAAGCATCCGGCGCGAAATCGGAAGGACGCGGGTTCAATTCCCGCCCGGGGCAAAACATTTTGTATTCCAATAATTTGTAAATTTACGATTAAAAATCACACGTTATCTGACCTAAGTCGTAATACAAATTCTTGTCCAAGAATCCTGCGACGCTTACGGCATTCAAGTGTCTCGTAGGTTGGGTTAAGGAACCGATTATTAGGCAACAAAGGACATGGACATGATTATGTATAAGCTCAGAGTCGCTC
The DNA here is from genome assembly GCA_963854805.1 of Plagodis dolabraria. Classification (NCBI taxonomy): domain Eukaryota; kingdom Metazoa; phylum Arthropoda; class Insecta; order Lepidoptera; family Geometridae; genus Plagodis; species Plagodis dolabraria. Next base: position 17,840,557 of record OY978467.1, on the reverse strand, counting down.
AACGGGAGTAGTTAAATATTGGGAATTCTGCCCCACTCCATTCGTGTTCGGTCCATCGCCAGCCCTTGCTGGCGATAGTCCTCCACTCACTTCGTAGGCAGATTCCCAATATTTATTTTGTTAAAACATTATAACTTATTACACCTTGATTCGAAATGATTCGCCAGCCCTGCTGGCGATAGTCCTCCACCTTGGTTCGAAATGATGTCTGTTGCTGAGTTGCGTTTCTTTGTGACATTTTTATCATCACTCCACTGGTTCACTAAATGTACTTTTACTCGTTTTTATTGTTTTCTAAAGTTTTACCGAAAACACATTGGGAATTCTATCCCACTCCATTCGTGTTCGGTCCATCGCTAGCCCTGCTGACGATAGTCCTCCACTCACTTCGTAGGCAGATTCCCAATATTTATTTTGTTAAAACATTATAACTTATTACACCTTGATTCGAAATGATTCGCCAGCCCTGCTGGCGATAGTCCTCCACCTTGGTTCGAAATGATGTCTGTTGTTGAGTTGCGTTTCTTTGTGACATTTTTATCATCACTCCACTGGTTCACTAAATGTACTTTTACTCGTTTTTATTGTTTTCTAAAGTTTTACCGAAAACACATTGGGAATTCTAGCCCACTCCATTCGTGTTCGGTCCATCGCTAGCCCTGCTGGCGATAGTCCTCCACTCACTTCGTAGACAGATTTCCAATATTTATTTTGTTAAAACATTATAACTTATTACACCTTGGTTTGAAATGATGTTACGTAAAATAGTTGAGGATACCCGTAATCCACAGACTAGGTTTTATCACGATAGTCAATTAGGTTCAAAAACTTATTTACTAGTTTATACTATACCTACAATAGACTTATCGTTAACTGTTAACTAAATTACATCAACGGAATAGCTGATCGTTATAATAGCGTAACGGTTTGGTTGTTGCTTCTATTTATTTGGTTGTATTAGTAGCGATATTTGTAAGTTTAAGTACCTAAATTTATGAGATAACTAACAAAAATATGTACATTTAGCACACGCAGAGATGATACTACATTATAATCAATTGTACATATTATGGCTATGTGAGGTTACCTTGCGTTGAGACGTAGGTACCTGCCTAGCTGATTTTACATATGACTCGTGCACACATTTACATTTCTTTGTGTGTAACGAAAGTATCAGGATACTGCTTACATTATTTACCCCAAAATACCTTGCTCAACAGTATTTCCTTTATAGTAAAGCTAATGGCAATCTTCATGAGTGGTCTTCAAGCAGGTAATCAATAGTAAAAAGCTAAAACAGGTTGAAGATGACAGGTATACCTGCCTACTCAATTTCAAAATAGGTAAGTACTTTGTTCTAATCGCATTATTGGTGCATGTTACGTAACGAGTAGGGAACCAGAAACTATTTATTAGGTTGTATCAGTTGCTATATTGAGCTGTATTTAAATTATAATAGGTACTTTAGATAACAAACAAACATAAGAATTCACACTCTTTATTATTCTGCGGGGTGCAACGTGACGGGGGGCTGCATGCCAAACAAAGCGATCCCATAATAATATTATCTTTGCCCCACGAACCCTGTACCCGGCTATTATAGTATACCTAGGATCCTACTATTAAGATATATGAATTGTAAAATAAGACCGCAGGGTAGGTTGGTTATGTAGGTATATAGGTTGTTTAGGTAGGTTCGTGAAGGCCGAGTAACATTCATGTTCTCAGAGTAGTCAGCCTGATGAAGGCCTCTTAGAGGGATTGCGAAATAAATATATATCTAGTAGTTAAGAGGATAATTATATTATATTTATTATTAATATATTTGAGTTGAGAGGATAATCCAAAAATAAAATATTAAAGGTTTTGTAATATTTACTTTAAAATATGGTTTAAATTTTTATGTTTTATTTCAGAAACATTAATTACCAATTCTATTAGAAAAAACATTGATATTATACTAAACACCTATTTCATTGAACATATTATTAAGTAAAATAAGTTCTTTATTAATAACACGTATCAGATATACTGACCGTACCAATTAAATATTTATTTTAATATACCTAATCTTACATTGCCTATTAAAAGTTCTTATAGAATAACATTTTGGCTCACTAATCTCGAAATGAGAATAAGCCTCCTCAATAAAACACATCAACACCGTTTAATACGTTAGAAATTGACAATCTAATAGGATACTCTAACCCTCAAAACGAATGGGATCAATTTTCTACAAACTCAGATATAACGCAAAATAGTCAATACTTCAGACACGAAAACCTGGTACAAGTGAAACGAAAAGAGCGAAAAACTGTTATAGCATATTGATTTGACACATCAAACAAAATATATTAATATCTAATCATAACTTAATTTTTTACAAGTTATTTTATTCGAATAAAATTTTGGCTCGCTATTCTCGAAATGAGAGTAAGCCGCCATAAAAGCCTGCAGCGTTTCCCAGGTTGGAGTATGCTCATTACATTGAAGCTTTACACTTGCCAATGCTTCTTTGTACCATTCTCGTGGATCAGTTCGTAGCGCGTCGTCTGTGTTGAATACTTTGAGCTCCACAAAGTACGAACCCTTAACATTAGCAGTATGATGTGCCGATCCAGTTGACACCCGGCTAATAAAAGATGACTCTAGCTTGAAGGTTGTTGAAGAACTGCATTCTGCTGCAGACGACTTTTCTTCAGCTCTTAGGATCTTAAATAGATCTGGCTTTGGTTTGTACTGCAAACAAAAAAATAAAACTTAAGAAACAGCTATAATGACTCTCGAAGATTGAAAAAATAATTTGCAACGATTCTACATATTATAAATATTACTGATTGGGTAACAAAAAATGTAATTTCACACGTATAAATTTAAAGAACATCAGCAATTTTATTTATGTATGTCAACACAAACATGTTTTACTTATTAATTTACTTTAATTCAATGCATAGTTTTAAACAATAAGACAAATAATTTGTGTATCGAAGTCATAATGTTTTAGAGAATATTCCTACCAACCTACTTGAACACACTTATTTCAAAATATTTACCTTTCGTGTGCTGGGTTACTCTTCGGCTTGCAGGCTTTTTTCCTTTTCGGCGCCGCAACGGTGGGTACTACACTGGTCGCGGATTCAAATTCGGAGTCAGACCTGTAAATTTAAGTAACAATTTAATACCTGGATTAATTAGTTACACAATCAAATTTTTATCAACAGTTATTATAAGTTATTAGCCTAATGATAAACATCATATTTCTTGCTCTTGCCAGCTTCATAAAAATTACAGAGCTTCATGCTGTGTGGCGCTGCACTGGGCTTGTCACATACCTAAATTTACATAACATTAACATGTAGGAGATTGGAGAGCACATTTTTCAATTAATAATTTCAAGAAAAATAATCGAGTGAATATGATGTTGGGAAACATTATTTAATATTACTTACTAACATTTTATCGGAGCAGGAACCAGCAGAGTAAACTTGTCACTGATGTGGAAATTAATATCGATATAAAATTTATGACAAAAAACTGAGGTTTTAAAGCAAATAAAAAAACATGTTAGCAATATCAGCAATCAGTCTATAATACGCTTAACTATCATATCATCCAGGATTGATTTTCCAAATAATGTATGATGCACATGTTACATTTTGTTCTTTAGTACGTTATACACTAAAGATGCAAAATTAGTAGAATAAGGTAATTAGATATATCACGCTACAAGGGTTGCCAACGGTTTGTACAAGAAATAAAATACCTATGAAATAATTAAAGAGTTCCTATTTCAGTTTTAGCTTGTTTACCACCTTCAACCACACCGTCATCACTCACCAACAGGTGAGATACTGGTCAAAGGCTGACCTATTAGATCTAAAATGTGAAGTATTCATTTAAACCAACAAAAGGGAGTATTGTGGTATTATTTATTATCTAAGAAAAACCTCTAATTTGTATGAAATTTGGTAATGACGGAACCATCGACTTACACCTGGGATACTTATTACCTTAATGTTACGCATGTGAAAACGAGTACTCAAGGCGGATAGTAAAATAATTTGTTTTATAACTTTTGTGGTAAAGAAGTAATATCAACGTTGTACTGTTTATTTTAATTGATCAGGCAGGAAAGGTACACAAACTTATCACTGAAGTGCCAGTGATGATAAAAACAGTATTATGTAGACTTTATTTATATAAAACAGCAAAGGTTCTTCATCAAAATAATTTAAAATACCTATATTATTTTAACATTATGGTTGACAACCCTAGCTACTAGCCTACTACACGCGTTGTAACATGATAACTGCTGATGAAAGCAAAGAATACGTTATACATTAAAGATGCAAAATTAGCAGTAATAAGGTAATTAGATATATCACGCTACAAGGGTTGCCAACGGTTTGTACAAGAAATAAAATACCTATGAAATAATTAAACAGTTCCTATTTCAGTTTTAACTTGTTTACCACCTTCAACCACACCGCCATCACTCACCAACAGGTGAGATATTGGTCAAAGGCTGACCTATTAGATCTAAAAATGTGAAGTATTCATTTAAACCAACAAAAGGGAGTATTGTGGTATTATTTATTATCTAAGAAAAACCTCTAATTTGTATGAAATTTGGTAATGACGGAACCATCGACTTACACCTGGGATACTTATTACCTTAATGTTACGCATGTGAAAACGAGTACTCAAGGCGGATAGTAAAATAATTTGTTTTATAACTTTTGTGGTAAAGAAGTAATATCAACGTTGTACTGTTTATTTTAATTGATCAGGCAGGAAAGGTACACAAACTTATCACTGAAGTGCCAGTGATGATAAAAACAGTATTATGTAGACTTTATTTATATAAAACAGCAAAGGTTCTTCATCAAAATAATTTAAAATACCTATATTATTTTAACATTATGGTTGACAACCCTAGCTACTAGCCTACTACACGCGTTGTAACATGATAACTGCTGATGAAAGCAAAGAATACGTTATACATTATAGATGCAAAATTAGCAGTAATAAGGTAATTAGATATATCACGCTACAAGGGTTGCCAACGGTTTGTACAAGAAATAAAATACCTATGAAATAATTAAACAGTTCCTATTTCAGTTTTAACTTGTTTACCACCTTCAACCACACCGCCATCACTCACCAACAGGTGAGATACTGGTCAAAGGCTGACCTATTAGATCTAAAAATGTGAAGTATTCATTTAAACCAACAAAAGGGAGTATTGTGGTATTATTTATTATCTAAGAAAAACCTCTAATTTGTATGAAATTTGGTAATGACGGAACCATCGACTTACACCTGGGATACTTATTACCCTAATGTTACGCATGTGAAAACGAGAACTCAAGGCAGAAAATAAAATAACTTTTATTATAACTTTTGTGGTAAAGAAGTAATATCAACGTTGTACTGTTTATTTTAATTGATCAGGCAGGAAAGGTACACAAACTTATCACTGAAGTGCCAGTGATGATAAAAACAGTATTATGTAGACTTTATTTATATAAAACAGCAAAGGTTCTTCGTCAAAATAATTTAAAATACCTATATTATTTTAACATTATGGTTGACAACCCTAGCTACTAGCCTACTACACGTGTTGTAACATGACAACTGCTGATGAAAGCAAAGAATACGTTATACATTAAAGATGCAAAATTAGCAGTAATAAGGTAATTAGATATATCACGCTACAAGGGTTGCCAACGGTTTGTACAAGAAATAAAATACCTATGAAATAATTAAACAGTTCCTATTTCAGTTTTAACTTGTTTACCACCTTCCACCACACCGTCATCACTCACCAACAGGTGAGATACTGGTCAAAGGCTGACCTATTAGATCTAAAAATGTGAAGTATTCATTTAAACCAACAAAAGGGAGTATTGTGGTATTATATATTATCTAAGAAAAACCTCTAATTTGTATGAAATTTGGTAATGACGGAACCATCGACTTACACCTGGGATACTTATTACCCTAATGTTACGCATGTGAAAACGAGAACTCAAGGCAGAAAATAAAATAACTTTTATTATAACTTTTGTGGTAAAGAAGTAATATCAACGTTGTACTGTTTATTTTAATTGATCAGGCAGGAAAGGTACACAAACTTATCACTGAAGTGCCAGTGATGATGAAAACAGTATTTTGTAGACTTTATTTATATAAAACAGCAAAAGGTTCTTCATCAAAATAATTTAAAATACCTATATTATTTTAACATTATGGTTGACAACCCTAGCTACTAGCCTACTACACGTGTTGTAACATGATGTCTGCTGATGACAGCAAAGAATAAGTACACTTGCGAACAAAAGACTTCTTTAATTTTTTACTTGCTTCCGTCCGCGGTTTCACCCACGTGAAATCAGGTCAACCTATTATGTGCTACTCGAGGAGCTAAACAAACTCCTTGTGTATTTCATTCAAATTGTTTCAAATGTTACAACGCGAAGAAAAAACATACTTGTAGGTTCACACTTACACAAAAACTTTCTCTTTTATTTTTATAATAATGCGATAAGCTAAACTTTGCAAGTCATTTTGGTTGTAATACTTCTACCTATTTCTTGGTAATAACAATAGCTTACTCATATGTTTCTTAAATTATAATAAATCTGAGGTAGGTGCTTATGTAGGTACTTCTTAAAATGACCACAGACAAATATACCTTTATCTGTCCTATTTAGACCAGCTATATGTTGGACAATCAAACTTACTGCAAGATATGTCTTTGTATGTTTTATGCAAACGCTACACCATCAGTATATGGGACACATTTTTGCTGTTGGAAATTCTTTCTTACCAATTTATTATTTTGTTGGAATTAGAACAGCTTATGCTGTTTTAAAGAACTTTAATAAGTAATTAGTTTATCAAATGTTCTTTGGCAAAAGTACTTTTATATAACCTATTAGAACAGATATTGTACATACAATCATTGTTTTTAATAACGCATGCTAAGCGCATGAGTTAACAAAATTACAACGAGAATAAAAATTTGAACAACGTGCAGGATCAAACTTAATACATGAACACATGCCATCGGTATATGTGACTTTGTATTGTGTTCCTGATTGTACTGAAAACTTTATGGTTCGTGCACACGATGCGATTAAGTGGTGGATCATTTACAAAATAGTTGCTTACAAGCTATCGCCTCAAGGAGAAAATTGGTTTCCCACGTAACAATTGTAATAACATAAGCACGTAACAATTGTGATAATAGCGGTACCTTAAAAGATATTTCTATACTTGGTTTATTATGTTCAACACTTTATACCTAGCATTTTTGATGTTATGATAGGATTGCCTATATTCAATAATAAATTATTAAAATAATTAAATAACATTCAAGATAAAAAAGTAAAATTGTATCCATAACTTTAAGAAACCCCACAAAATCAAGTCAATACTTTTGAATTTAGTTGAGCAGTATAAACTAAGCATTAGCTGCAGATTGCAAAGTAGGTAACTTTATGAAGTGCAGCGTAAGTACACAGAATAAGTAAGAAGTCTGTGTAAATATCAGGTAACTGTGGGAATCGATATTCGATGCCACATTTAATATAAAAGAGGTATAGTACTGTAGAAGATAACTCATTTCGTGATTGAATTTTGTGTGAACCAGTTAAGTCACCTAAAATTAATAATATAAATTGATTTTATATTAATTAAATATACATTTTAACAATACTTTGGAGTGTACACGAGATTCGCTACACTTGAGGCTCGACAGAAGCCCTTAGTCATTGTTAAAACGAAATTTTAATCATGTGCTAATCCATGGTATAAATATATTTACTTATGAGATGTATTATGTTAACCTAATTTTAACAAGACTTTGAAGTGTACACGAGATTCGCTATGCTCAAGGCTCGACATAAGCCCTCAGTTATTGTTTGATTCATTTAAACAATGCTTTGGAGTATACACGAGATTCGCTACACTTGAGGCCCAACAGAAGCCCTTAGTCATTGTTAAACGAAATTTTAATCATGTGCTAAACCATGGTATAAATATATTTACTTATGAGATGTATTATGTTAACCTAATTTTAACAAGACTTTGAAGTGTACACGAGATTCGCTATGCTCAAGGCTCGACATAAGCCCTCAGTTATTGTTTGATTCATTAAAAACAATGCTTTGGAGTATACACGAGATTCGCTACACTTGAGGCCCGACAGAAGCCCTTAGTCATTGTTAAAACGAAATTTTAATCATGTGCTAAACCATGGTATATATATATTTACTTATGAGATGTATTATGTTAACCTAATTTTAACAAGACTTTGAAGTGGACACGAGATGCGCTATGCTCAAGGCTCGTTATAAGCCCTCAGTTATTGTTTGATTCATTTAAACAATGATTTGGAGTATACACGAGATTCGCTACACTTGAGGCCCGACAGAAGCCCTTAGTCATTGTTAAAACGAAATTTTAATCATGTGCTAAACCATGGTATAAATATATTTACTTATGAGATGTATTATGTTAACCTAATTTTAACAAGACTTTGAAGTGTACACGAGATTCGCTATGCTCAAGGCTCGACATAAGCCCTCAGTTATTGTTTGATTCATTTAAACAATCCTTTGGAGTAAACACGAGATTCGCTACACTTGAGACCCGACAGAAGCCCTTAGTCATTGTTAAAACGAAATTTTAATCATGTGCTAAACCATGGTATAAATATATTTACTTATGAGATGTATTATGTTAACCTAATTTTAACAAGACTTTGAAGTGTACACGAGATTCGCTATGCTCAAGGCTCGACATAAGCCCTCAGTTATTGTTTGATTCATTTAAACAATGCTTTGGAGTATACACGAGATTCGCTACACTTGAGGCCCGACAGAAGCCCTTAGTCATTGTTAAAAAAATCTTGGTGTCCACGAGATTCGCTATGCTCAAGGCTCGACATAAGCCCTCAGTTATTGTTTAAATTTAGCTTTATATCACATACGAAAAACAGACATCATTTCGAACCAAGGTGTAATAAGTTATAATTAAATTTACAACACATTGTATAGATGACACGGATAATGATTTTAAAGATTTTTATATCCCAACAGTTATGAAACGTACAAAATAAAATGTTATCATATATTCAATCTTGGTTTCGAAATTAAACTGTTCCAGCATTTTTGATACACTCAAATTTTACAGAATGGTATGAACGGTATTAATTAAATATACATTTTAACAATTCTTTGGAGTGTACACGAGATTCGCTACACTTGAGGCTCGACAGAAGCCCTTAGTCATTGTTAAAAAAATCTTGTGCTATAGGCAGAACTCAAACCATGGTATAGATATATTAACGTATGAAATGTGTCATGTCAACCGAATTTTAGCAAGACTTTGGAGTGTACACGAGATTCGCTATGCTCAAGGCTCGACAAAAGCCCTCAGTTATTGTTTAAATTTAGCTTTATATCACATACGAAAAACAGACATCATTTCGAACCAAGGTCTAATAAGTTATATTCAAATTTACAACACGTTCTATAGATGACATGGATAATGATTTTAAAGATTTTTATATCCCAACAGTTATGAAACGTACAAAATAAAATATTATCATATATTAAATCTTGGTTTCGAAATTAAACTGTTCCAGCATTTTTGATACACTCAAATTTTACAGAATGGTATGAACGGTATTAATTAAATATACATTTTAACAATACTTTGGAGTGTACACGAGATTCGCTACACTTGAGGCTCGACAGAAGCCCTCAGTCATTGTTAAAACGAAATTTTAATCATGTGCTACACCATGGTATAGATATATTTACTTATGAGATGTATTATGTTAACCTAATTTTAACAAGACTTTGGAGTGTACACGAGATTCGCTATGCTCAAGACTCAACATAAGCCCTCAGTTATTGTTAAAATTTAGCTTTATATCACATACGAAAAACAGACATCATTTCGAACCAAGGTGTAATAAGTTATAATTAAATTTACAACACATTGTATAGATGACACGGATAATGATTTTAAAGATTTTTATATCCCAACAGTTGTGAAACGTACAAAATAAAATATTATCATATATTCAATCTTGGTTTCGAAATTAAACTGTTCCAGCATTTTTGATACACTCAAATGTTACAGAATGGTATAAACAGTATTAATTAAATATACATTTAAACAATACTTTGGAGTGTACACGAGATTCGCTACACTTGAGGCTCGACAGAAGCCCTTAGTCATTGTTAAAAAAATCTTGTGCTATAGGCAGAACTCAAACCATGGTATAGATATATGGACGTATGAAATGTGTCATGTCAACCGAATTTTAGCAAGACTTTGGAGTGTACACGAGATTCGCTATGCTCAAGGCTCGACAAAAGCCCTCAGTTATTGTTTAAATTTAGCTTTATATAACATACGAAAAACAGACATCATTTCGAACCAAGGTCTAATAAGTTATAATCAAATTTACAACACGTTGTATAGATGACATGGATAATGATTTTAAAGATTTTTATATCCCAACAGTTATGAAACGTACAAAATAAAATATTATCATATATTAAATCTTGGTTTCGAAATTAAACTGTTCCAGCATTTTTGATACACCCAAATTATACAGAATGGTATGAACGGTATTAATTAAATATACATTTTAACAATACTTTGGAGTGTACACGAGATTCGCTACACTTGAGGCTCGACAGAAGCCCTTAGTCATTGTTAAAAAAATCTTGTGCTATAGGCAGAACTCAAACCATGGTATAGATATATTAACATATGAAATGTGTCATGTCAACCGAATTTTTGCAAGACTTTGGAGTGTACACGAGATTCGCTATGCTCAAGGCTCGACAAAAGCCCTCAGTTATTGTTTAAATTTAGCTTTATATCACGAAAAACAGACATCATTTCGAACCAAGGTGTAATAAGTTATAATCAAATTTACAACACGTTGTATAGATGACACGGATAATGATTTTAAAGATTTTTATATCCCAACAGTTATGAAACGTACAAAATAAAATATTATCATATATTAAATCTTGGTTTCGAAATTAAACTGTTCCAGCATTTTTGATACACTCAAATTTTACAGAATGGTATGAACGGTATCAATTAAATATACATTTTAACAATACTTTGGAGTGTACACGAGATACGCTACACTTGAGGGTCGACAGAAGCCCTCAGTCATTGTTAAAACGAAATTTTAAACATGTGCTACACCATGGTATAGATATATTTACTTATGAGATGTATTATGTTAACCTAATTTTAACAAGACTTTGGAGTGTACACGAGATTCGCTATGCTCAAGGCTCAACATAAGCCCTCAGTTATTGTTAAAATTTAGCTTTATATCACATACGAAAAACAGACATCATTTCGAACCAAGGTGTAATAAGTTATAATCAAATTTACAACACGTTGTATAGATGACACGGATAATGATTTTAAAGATTTTTATATCCCAACAGTTATGAAACGTACAAAATAAAATATTATCATATATTAAATCTTGGTTTCGAAATTAAACTGTTCCAGCATTTTTGATACACTCAAATTTTACAGAATGGTATAAACAGTATTAATTAAATATACATTTTAACAATACTTTGGAGTGTACACGAGATTCGCTACACTTGAGGCTCAACAGAAGCCCTTAGTCATTGTTAAAAAAATCTTGTGCTATAGGCAGAACTCAAACCATGGTATAGATATATTAACGTATGAAATGTTGACACATTTCATACGTGTAGCGAATCTCGTGTACACTCCAAAGTATTGTCAACCGAATTTTAGCAAGACTTTGGAGTGTACACGAGATTCGCTATGCTCAAGGCTCGACAAAAGCCCTCAGTTATTGTTTAAATTTAGCTTTATATCACATACGAAAAACAGACATCATTTCGAACCAAGGTGTAATAAGTTATAATCAAATTTACAACACGTTGTATAGATGACACGGATAATGATTTTAAAGATTTTTATATCCCAACAGTTATGAAACGTACAAAATAAAATATTATCATATATTCAATCTTGGTTTCGAAATTAAACTGTTCCAGCATTTTTGATACACTCAAATGTTACAGAATGGTATAAACAGTATTAATTAAATATACATTTAAACAATACTTTGGAGTGTACACGAGATTCGCTACACTTGAGGCTCGACAGAAGCCCTTAGTCATTGTTAAAAAAATCTTGTGCTATAGGCAGAACTCAAACCATGGTATAGATATATGGACGTATGAAATGTGTCATGTCAACCGAATTTTAGCAAGACTTTGGAGTGTACACGAGATTCGCTATGGTCAAGGCTCGACAAAAGCCCTCAGTTATTGTTTAAATTTAGCTTTATATAACATACGAAAAACAGACATCATTTCGAACCAAGGTCTAATAAGTTATAATCAAATTTACAACACGTTGTATAGATGACATGGATAATGATTTTAAAGATTTTTATATCCCAACAGTTATGAAACGTACAAAATAAAATATTATCATATATTAAATCTTGGTTTCGAAATTAAACTGTTCCAGCATTTTTGATACACCCAAATTATACAGAATGGTATGAACGGTATTAATTAAATATACATTTTAACAATACTTTGGAGTGTACACGAGATTCGCTACACTTGAGGCTCGACAGAAGCCCTTAGTCATTGTTAAAAAAATCTTGTGCTATAGGCAGAACTCAAACCATGGTATAGATATATTAACATATGAAATGTGTCATGTCAACCGAATTTTTGCAAGACTTTGGAGTGTACACGAGATTCGCTATGCTCAAGGCTCGACAAAAGCCCTCAGTTATTGTTTAAATTTAGCTTTATATCACGAAAAACAGACATCATTTCGAACCAAGGTGTAATAAGTTATAATCAAATTTACAACACGTTGTATAGATGACACGGATAATGATTTTAAAGATTTTTATATCCCAACAGTTATGAAACGTACAAAATAAAATATTATCATATATTAAATCTTGGTTTCGAAATTAAACTGTTCCAGCATTTTTGATACACTCAAATTTTACAGAATGGTATGAACGGTATCAATTAAATATACATTTTAACAATACTTTGGAGTGTACACGAGATACGCTACACTTGAGGGTCGACAGAAGCCCTCAGTCATTGTTAAAACGAAATTTTAAACATGTGCTACACCATGGTATAGATATATTTACTTATGAGATGTATTATGTTAACCTAATTTTAACAAGACTTTGGAGTGTACACGAGATTCGCTATGCTCAAGGCTCAACATAAGCCCTCAGTTATTGTTAAAATTTAGCTTTATATCACATACGAAAAACAGACATCATTTCGAACCAAGGTGTAATAAGTTATAATCAAATTTACAACACGTTGTATAGATGACACGGATAATGATTTTAAAGATTTTTATATCCCAACAGTTATGAAACGTACAAAATAAAATATTATCATATATTAAATCTTGGTTTCGAAATTAAACTGTTCCAGCATTTTTGATACACTCAAATTTTACAGAATGGTATAAACAGTATTAATTAAATATACATTTTAACAATACTTTGGAGTGTACACGAGATTCGCTACACTTGAGGCTCAACAGAAGCCCTTAGTCATTGTTAAAAAAATCTTGTGCTATAGGCAGAACTCAAACCATGGTATAGATATATTAACGTATGAAATGTTGACACATTTCATACGTGTAGCGAATCTCGTGTACACTCCAAAGTATTGTCAACCGAATTTTAGCAAGACTTTGGAGTGTACACGAGATTCGCTATGCTCAAGGCTCGACAAAAGCCCTCAGTTATTGTTTAAATTTAGCTTTATATCACATACGAAAAACAGACATCATTTCGAACCAAGGTGTAATAAGTTATAATCAAATTTACAACACGTTGTATAGATGACACGGATAATGATTTTAAAGATTTTTATATCCCAACAGTTATGAAACGTACAAAATAAAATATTATCATATATTAAATCTTGGTTTCGAAATTAAACTGTTCCAGCATTTTTGATACACTCAAATTTTACAGAATGGTATGAACGGTATTAATTAAATATACATTTAAACAATACTTTGGAGTGTACACGAGATTCGCTACACTTGAGGCTCGACAGAAGCCCTCAGTCATTGTTAAAACGAAATTTTAATCATGTGCTACACCATGGTATAGATATATTTACTTATGAGATGTATTATGTTAACCTAATTTTAACAAGACTTTGAAATGTACACGAGATTCGCTATGCTCAAGGCTCAACATAAGCCCTCAGTTATTGTTTGATTAATTTAAACAATGCTTTGGAGGATACACGAGATTCGCTACACTTGAGTCCCGACAGAAGCCCTTAGTCATTGTTAAAAAAATCTTGTGCTATAGGCAGAACTCAAACCATGGTATAGATATATTAACGTATGAAATGTGTCATGTCAACCGAATTTTAGCAAGACTTTGGAGTGTACACGAGATTCGCTATGCTCAAGGCTCGACAAAAGCCCTCAGTTATTGTTTAAATTTAGCTTTATATCACATACGAAAAACAGACATCATTTCGAACCAAGGTCTAATAAGTTATAATCAAATTTACAACACGTTGTATAGATGACACGGATAATGATTTTAAAGATTTTTATATCCCAACAGTTATGAAACGTACAAAATAAAATATTATCATATATTAAATCTTGGTTTCGAAATTAAACTGTTCCAGCATTTTTGATACACTCAAATTTTATAGAATGGTATGAACGGTATTAATTAAACATACATTTTAACAATACTTTGGAGTGTACACGAGATTCGCTACACTTGAGGCTCGACAGAAGCCCTCAGTCATTGTTAAAACGAAATTTTAATCATGTGCTACACCATGGTATAGATATATTTACTTATGAGATGTATTATGTTAACCTAATTTTAACAAGACTTTGGAGTGTACACGAGATTCGCTATGCTCAAGGCTCAACATAAGCCCTCAGTTATTGTTAAAATTTAGCTTTACATCACATACGAAGAACAGACATCATTTCGATCCAAGGTGTAATAAGCTATAATGTTTTCACAAAATAAATATTGGGAATCTGCCTACGAAGTGAGTGGAGAACTATCGCCAGCAGGGCTGGCAATGGACCGAACACGAGTGGGCTAGAATTCCCAATGTGTTTTCGGTAAAACTTTAGAAAACAAATAAAAAAAACGTGTAAAAATACATTTAGTGAACCAGTGGAGTGATTAAAAATATCACAAAGAAAACGCAACTCAGCAACAGACATCAGTTCGAACCAAGGTGTAATAAGTTATAATGTTTTAACAAAATAAATATTGGAAATCTGTCTACGAAGTGAGTGGAGGACTATCGCCAGCAAGGGCTGGCGAATAATTTCCAACCAAGGTGGAGGGCTATCGCCAGCAGGGCTAGCGATGGACCGAACACGAATGGAGTGGGCTAGAATTCCCAATGTGTTTTCGGTAAAACTTTAGAAAACAATAAAAACGAGTAAAAGTACATTTAGTGAACCAGTGGAGTGATGATAAAAATGTCACAAAGAAACGCAACTCAACAACAGACATCATTTCGAACCAAGGTGGAGGACTATCGCCAGCAGGGCTGGCGAATCATTTCGAATCAAGGTGTAATAAGTTATAATGTTTTAACAAAATAAATATTGAGAATCTGCCTACGAAGTGATAAAGATAAAGATAAAGATAAAGATTCTTTATTTGCGTAAAACATGGTATACAGTTGTTATCATAAAAAATTTAAAGTGCTCATGTTTTGCTAGTATTGTCATAGCATGCAAATTAGTACTATTTAAACTAAGTATATTATTAAATTATTTCAGGAAGTCTCTTACATTGTAAATTTTTGTATCCTGCAACCATGCATAAGTTTTCTTTTTAAATTGTGTTATATTAAGATCTTTAAATTCATTTGGTAATTTATTGAATATTTTAACACACATAGCTAAGCAGTTTTTAGAATATTTAGCTGATTTTGGTACTACATTATAAACTAGTCTGTACGGGTTGCGTTGTACTCTATTATTTACATCAAATGCATTTAAAAATAAATACTTATGCTGCATTACAAATATACAAGTTTCATATATATAAAGGGCAGGTAGCGGTAACAAGCCAAGAATCCCAAACAGTGTTTTACAAGATTCGTCTGGTGGAATTCCACATATTGCTCTAACGCACTTTTTCTGTGCAATGAATGCTCTATTAGTGTCGGTACTATTTCCCCACATTACGACTCCATATCGCAGTATCGATTCTACGTAGGCACGGTAAGATGTAATAGCTGTCTTTCTATTTGTTACGTTTTTTATTCGACTGAGCGCATATACAAATCTATTGACCTTGTTACTCAGATTTTCTAGGTGCCCTTTCCAATTTAAATCTTGATCAATTGTTACACCTAGAAATTTTGTATGGGTTACTTCATTTATATTTTTTATATTCAACTTAAAATTGTATTGTGTATGTTTGGATTTATGAAATTGGATATAATTTGATTTATTTAAATTAATTTTTAGGTTATTAGATTCTAGCCATGAAATCATTTTGTCAATAGTGTTATTAATGTCATTTTCATGATTATAAATTGCATCATTAGATTTTTTTGTAGTCACAATAATTGATATATCATCTGCAAATAAAATACTTTTATGTGAAGTAATGTCAGCAATGTCATTAACATATAATAGAAATAAAATTGGGCCTAATATACTGCCTTGTGGGACGCCACATACATTTTTTTTAAGTACGGACAAATAAGATTGCATTTCAAAGTCATCTATTCTATTGATAATTACTTGCTGCCATCGATCCGTCAAGTAAGATTCAATCCATTTTTTCGCTACTCCTCTGATTCCGTTTGTTTCTAGTTTATCTAACAATATTTTATGTGACACATAATCAAATGCCTTCGATAAATCAAAAAACAGGCCAGTCGTTAAATTTTTGTTATTTAAATTTGTCATTATAGTGTTTATTAAGTTATATATGGCTAAGGAGGTAGACTTTTTCTTTTGGAAACCGAACTGGGTTTTTATAATTATATTGAACTTGTTACAGAAGTCCAACAGTTTCTTATACATGCATTTTTCCAAAATTATTGATACTATAGGTATAAGTGTTATTGGACGATAATTATTAATATCATCTTTTCTTCCTTTTCTTTTATACACCGGTCGAACAATTGATATTTTTAACGCTTTAGGAAAACTGCCTGTAGAAAACGATAAGTTGATTAGGTGTGTTAGTATCGGAGTTAATTCGTTAACGCAGGCCTTAATTATGCCTGTGCTAATGCCATCGTAACCCTCCGAGCTGGTATTATTTAGGCCAGTAATTTCATTTTTAACCTCATTTTCCGACATAGGTTTAATAAACATTGTATTTGCAATAAAGTTACGATTGACATATCTGGAACTAACTGTTACTTTATTTGGTATTTGAGTATTTGCAGTATCTATGAAATGGTTGTTGAAGGCATTCGATATCTCAATAGGATCTGACAATTCATTTTTATTATATTTTATTGATCTTATATTGTCTTCATGCTTTATATTACTTATTTGGTTATTTATCACTGTCCATGTAGCTCTACATTTATTTTTACTCTTATTTATAAATTTTGTATTACAGTATTTTTTCGAGTTGTGGATACATTTTTTTAGAATTTTAGAATAGTATAAGTATTTTGTTTTGCAAACTAAAGTTTTATGTTTGTAATATTTGTGTCTGAGTGTTCTTTTTTCCTTACAGCTGATTCTGAGCCCTTTGCTTATCCATCTCTGCTTATTTTGATTACTAGTGTTTATTTTAACTCTTATTTTTGGAAAACATAGATTGTAATATAGGCATAATGATTCATGAAATCTTGTGAAAGCTACGTTAAAATCTGGTTCCTCATATATATCAAACCAAGATAGACTGTTTAAGCATTCTCGAAATTTCCTTAAATTTTCCGATGAGTAGTCTTTTTTATACAAAAAATAGGTATTTACTGTTTGACTTCTTTGCTGGACGGGGAAACTCAGTAACTGTGCAGTGTCATGATCTGATAGATATAGTGGTAGTACAGTTGCGTGTGCATCTTTAATATTACTTAGTATATGGTCTATGCACGAGTCTTTTCTAGTTGGCACATTAATATGAATATTTAGATTATGACTATGACACAGGTCTTGTAAATATTTTTTTACTGTCCCTTCTTTTAAAGTATTTATGTTTAGGTCACCTGTTAGGACAATATTAGTAGTGTGTTTAAATTTCTTCTGTATTTCGTGTAAGACTGTATTTAATTTGTCTAAAAATATTTCAGGGTTCGATGAAGGTGTTCTATACAAACAGATGATAACTAGTTTGTGATCAGGAACCTCAATACCGCAAACTTCAAAAATATTTTGTGCGGCATGATATTTTAGAAACGTTAATTCTGTGTAGTTTACACCTTTTTTTGCTAAAATACAGGTTCCACCTCTATGTTGATTTCTGCAAAAAGAAGTTGTAAGTTTGTATCCACTAATATTTAAATAATTTTCATACCCAGATTTCAAAAAAGTTTCAGAGAAGCATAGGAAATCAGGAGTTATACCCGCTTCCGCTAGCTCTTGTAATGTGACTTCTAACAGATCCTGTTTTGATAAGACACTCGCTATGTTTTGATGAAAAATTTGAATATTTATAACCTTTTTGTCATAGTTAGAGTCGAAAAAAAATTCAGTTTATCTAAACGCCTGAAATAATATGGTATTGTCCCTTTTTTTTTGGAAGTTATTTTCCCGGTTTGTGTCAGTGTCATCTATAGAAACCCCCCTTGTTTTCTGTAGATTAGATTGAGCAAAGTAATATGGGATAGTGCCCCTTGAATACTTCGTAGAGGTTTGTTTAAGCTTTGGAACACTTGTCTTGTCATCGCGCCATATCAGTTTCTTTAGTTGCTTAAAATCTAAATATTTACTTGCGTAGTCAATTGAGTCAATCTGGTGGTTAATTAATTTACACATGTTAGATAGATTATTAGTATGTCCAAAGTATTCACATCTTAGAAATTTACAGTTTTTATACTCGTCACATATTTTCATTATACAATTATTCAGGTCTACTAAATTTAAATATAAGTTACGTGATACATTCATAACGATAATACTAATCTCCCTAAATTTACTGAATATATTTCTGAGCTGTAGTGATAGTATATTTAAATCATAGTCATTTCCGCCTAAACATAATACTAATTTATCATTTGGTTTAGGGTTACTATCAAGTACATTTTGTAAGATATCCGTGGTAAGTGCATATGGTTTTGTTGTGGCAATAACGGAGTATTGTTCATATGTAGTATGTTCACGAGATTTTGATAATGCAGAGGCAAGATTGACGCATTGTTGTGTACCGAATATTAATATTCGTCTATCCGAGTCATGTTTTGAATCTTCATGGGCTCCCTTAATATGTTGACTAGATCGTATTTTTTCTGGTGTTTGTGATTTTTGCTTTGATAAATTGATCTTATTTGTTAGATCTTCCATCTCTTTCTTGATGTTTTTGAATTCTTGTTCTAACTCTACGATTTTTGTCTCTAAGACAGTGGTTACAGGCATAGAGTTTTTCCCTGACTTAGGTGACATATGAGTAAATGCCTCGAACTGCGTAGAATACCTATGTTTTTTTTTTGCACTACTGGATGTGTGGTGCTCAGGTAATGGTGAGTGACACAAAGTTTTCAGCATATTATTTTCTTTGATAAGCTTTGTTATTTGTTTTTGTAGGTTATTATTTTCAAGTATGGAGCTTTCTAATTCATTTTCCGTGCTGGCGAGATTTAGCTTTAGTTGAGAAATAGTTTCTTGCAATTCTTGTATAGATATTTGGTCGCTTAAAGTGTAATCGACACTCCTAGACAATTTTTGGTCCGGTGTAGAATCAATTGAAATATTCAGTGTGTCAACTTCAGTTAGTATACGAGAGTCAAAAGTAGAGTCCAAATAAGTCTGAGTAATTGGTGGTGCTGAAATGTTTGGTTTTATATTTGTATTCGTCACATTTGTATTTGGAGAAGAAACTTTTTTCCGCGTCGTAATGAAAGATGGTTCATTGTGTGATGAACTTGTTTCCTTAAATTTTTGGACGCAAAATTTACATTGCCATTTTTTCTTAGATTCTGGTTCTAGCATACGATATACCTTTTCTGGATAACCAATACAATCAAATTCGTATCTATTTTTACAATTCGAGCATAGTACAGTATATCTAATATCAGTAGATTTTTTGCATTTATGACATATGGCAAGAGACAACCTCTTTGGATTGGCTATGGTACTATTTTGTGATTTTGCCGACATTGTATAAGGTTCAGATATTGGTCAACCTGTGCGCCTAGGAATAAAGTACAGCTACTCTCCGATAGATGTCACAAAATCGTGATGTAGTAAAAGAACGGATTCTGCTTTATCTTCTTGTATTGCCAAATCGGTATAGTAGGCTGTGATTGGTTAATTCAAAACAGCCGTGAGCAGTGATTGTTTACGTATGAGTCAACTTGTAATGGCGGCGGATATTTTATTTTGAGTAATATTTCATTAACTGTATAATTATATATAGTTCAGTGTGATGATGAGTGCTATGTGAAATTACTCACGTAATACAGGAAAGTAAATCCAGGTATCGTAATACTTTTCACTATATCCTTGCTTATATCACGGCGTATAATTTTTTGATCAATGCTAGCCGATGTAATGTTTGATCACTTTTATAACACTGCTACTAGATAATCACACATTTATATGCATTTTTATAATAACTTAAGCTGGCAAAATGGCTAAATATAACTTAATTAAATATTTATTCAGGGAGTCAATGTAAACAAAGGCACAGTCAGTGTTGCCAGTTTTTATGTGAGTGGAGGACTATCGTCAGCAGGGCTAGCGATGGACCGAACACGAATGGAGTGGGATAGAATTCCCAATGTGTTTTCGGTAAAACTTTAGAAAACAATAAAAACGAGTAAAAGTACATTTAGTGAACCAGTGGAGTGATGATAAAAATGTCACAAAGAAACGCAACTCAGCAACAGACATCATTTCGAACCAAGGTGGAGGACTATCGCCAGCAGGGCTGGCGAATCATTTCGAATCAAGGTGTAATAAGTTATAATGTTTTAACAAAATAAATATTGGGAATCTGCCTACGAAGTGAGTGGAGGACTATCGTCAGCAGGGCTAGCGATGGACCGAACACGAATGGAGTGGGATAGAATTCCCAATGTGTTTTCGGTAAAACTTTAGAAAACAATAAAAACGAGTAAAAGTACATTTAGTGAACCAGTGGAGTGATGATAAAAATGTCACAAAGAAACGCAACTCAGCAACAGACATCATTTCGAACCAAGGTGGAGGACTATCGCCAGCAGGGCTGGCGAATCATTTCGAATCAAGGTGTAATAAGTTATAATGTTTTAACAAAATAAATATTGGGAATCTGCCTACGAAGTGAGTGGAGGACTATCGCCAGCAAGGGCTGGCGATGGACCGAACACGAATGGAGTGGGGCAGAATTCCCAATATTTAACTACTAACGGGTTATCGAGGAGTTTCTTTTATACATTTGTAACGTGGATTTTGGCTGAAATACCAAAGTCACCGAAATAGCTCTCCGACTTTACAAGTTGAAGTGGCAATGGGCGGGCCACGGATGGGGAAGAAAAGTTCTCGAGTGGTTACCACATTACACTGAAAGACGTAGAGTTAGTAATGGTTACAAGTGGCAGTAGCCGTTCTTTGTGGCGTTCTATGGTGGAGGCATTTGTTCAACTAAGGACGTCTTCCAGCTGATGATGATGAGGCAAATGAACCAACTATGCACAAAATCCTAAACTATGGGTACGAGCGGGGAGAGGTTTAGAATAATAGAAATAATACGATCGTGTAAGAAGCCACTTATAATTATATTCGACAATACAAAAATTGTTGAAGGTTTACAGATAATGTAGGCGGAGAATGTCATCAGCGTGATCTAGGATTTGTAACACATTTTACTAATGCCATCTAGCTTGTAGAGGTTACACTTTGTTGTGCTTTGACAAGTTTTGTAAATCCCGACACGGCTTTGGTAATGTTAATATCCGTCATTCTGGATAGATGGCGATACCATAAACAAATAAAAGAGATTGTATTGTATATATGAATGCGTATGATGCACTTGTGACTTTTAATATTATATAATGTGCATTAACTGCAACAAAGAGAAAAATGTATGAACTTGATCTACGAGCCCAAGTCATTCATAGAACAACTCTTATAAGCACATAGCATTTACGTATATAACGTTTTGTGTAAAAAATTCCCCCAAAGGTGACTGTTGTACTAGAAATACTATTCAATTATTGTTAGTGCGGCTTCAATAGTAATCGAAGTTACTTCCATTTCACTCGGTCAAGAGAATAATAATTTATTTACCAGAAACGTATTAGACGTGTTACAATTATTTTTAACTAAAAACATTGTTTACACAAATTATCAGAACACTGACTTACTTTAATTTACTGCGGGTCCCGAACTATTCAAAGCCTCTATCTTGGCGACCCAATGAGGGCGACAAGAAGAATACAATGGAGTGTAAATTGTGGTATGTCTATGTGTTCCAGTCGGCACTGCACCTGGCGGCGGAGCGCGGGCACGTAGAGAACGTGAGGAGGCTGGTGGCGGCCGGCGCCGACCTCGCGCTGCTAGACGGCAACGGCGACACTGCTCTAGCGCTCGCCGAGAGGAACAACCACCGACATGCGGCCAACGCGCTGCGGGAGGCGAGAGGTGAGTCTCTACTGCAGTGTCGCGACTCTGGACCCTGTCAGCGACACAGCTCTAGCCATCACAAGAAGAACGACCAAACCGACACGCGGCCGACGAGCTACGAGAGGTGAGTGTCTAGTGTGTACGGGAGTATCGCGACACCAGACAATGGCAATGTTAGCTACTCACCTTCTATATGGTTACACTATATCCGGTGTTAGGAGTCCACTCTGTAGGTACAGCCGCACCGCAGTTATAGATTAAGATAGCAGTGTTGTGCATAAACTAATCTATCAGGGCTTAAATGGTACCGGAGCCAGTAAAATGACTAAACAAGCTAGACATAAAAACGAATTTAGCAGAGTAAGGGGCGCAGTGGAGTGCTCATGCTGAATGGTTAGCTGTTAGATATGGCTTTTATTCAATTTTCATTATGTTGCTACCTGCTACGCTTGCTGCAACTAGTGATCGTTTCTTTGAATTTTGTTTATAATTTCTCCCCTAACCTAACCCTCGCACAATGAATATTTTTGCACGTTTTTACGTACACTATTACTACTTTTGTTCAACACATACTGCTGCGTATTTTACTTCTAAGTTAATATTTGTCAATAATGGCGTCGTTTAATAGGAATAGTAATGATCTGAACATTTACTATCAGAACGTGCGTGGATTAAGAACTAAAACTGATTCGGCTTATCGTAAGTGTTGTTTGCATTCATACGATATCATAATATTTACTGAGACGTGGTTGTTAGAGAGTATATCAAACTGCGAGTTTTTAGATGATCGGTATTTAGTTTGGTGCCGAGACCGGGACTACTCTTTGACTTGTCAAACTAAAGGCGGTGGTATCTTAATTGCTACCCGTAAAGACCTGCAAGTTAATTTACTTCCCCATTTTAATTCGACGGCTGAAGATCTTTGGATCTGTGTGCGTTTAAAGCAAACAAATTCACAAAAGTGGGTCAACTTATATCTGTGTGTTATTTATTTATGTGAACAGAATAACGGTTTGTCATTTAGTTCACAACTCACTAACTCTCTTAATAAACTCAATCGTGTCGTCGTAGATTATCCTTCCGACGCAATCTTAGTGGTCGGTGACTTTAATTTGAGTGGAATTAAGTGGTTGCCCACTGATAGTTCCATTTCTTCCCCAACAAATATAGAAATCACTGATGAATATATGTTAACTGACGAAATGAGTTCTTTAAATTTGGGACAGTTTAATGGTGTAGTTAATAAGCATGGTAGAATATTGGATCTGGTATTCTCAAATCAATCTTTCGAAATATCAAATTTTGTCGATTCTCTAACACCAAAAGTCGACGAACACCACCCAGTCTTGTTGATCAATGTGAAATCATTTGGTATCTCTTTATTAGACGTTGCACCGCGAACACGTTATTTATTTGAAGGGGTTCACTTTGATTCAATCAATAACACAATTAATAATATTGATTGGACAAGTGAGTTCGCGTCTCGCTCAGTAGATGAATGTGTTAGTTTATTCAATCAAACTATATGGGAGCTCCATAAGAAATTCATACCTGTTAAAAAACTCTATAACCATTCCTATACTGTGTGGTATAACTCGCCATTGAAAAAAGCTATTAAGGAGAAGCACAAATTATTGAACAAATATAAAATATATAAAAATAAATCAGATGAATTAACTTATAAGATTTTGCGTGACAGAGTTAATAATTTAGAATCTTCGTGTTATGTGAATTATATTACTACGACTGAGGACTCATTAAAAAAAATCCAAAAGTTTTTGGACTTTTGTTAAGAACAGATCTCAATCAAATTATATGCCTAGCTTATTAAATTATAATAATATTACTGCTTCTTGTGGTGAGTCCATTTGTAACTCATTTTCATCCTACTTCCAGTCTACTTTTCAGAACTCTGCAATACCTAATATCACCAATAACACGGATTTGCTGGATCATATTTCGTCTAATTCTAACACAACTTCAGATATTAGTGATATTGAAATTCATCCAGCTGAAGTTAAAAAAATGTTAAAAAAATTAGATGCATCTAAAGCGCCCGGTCCCGACAATATTTCATCTAAATTTCTTATCAATGTGCCTCATATATTGCCTATCCTATTGCAACCTTATTTGTTAAATCGCTTGCCAATAAGACCGTTCCCAAATTATGGAAATCTGCTTTTATTACCCCAGTGCATAAGAAAGGTTCAAAAACTGAAGTCACTAACTATAAACCCATATCGAAACTATGTATCATTGCCAAAATTTTTTAAAGGATTATATATAACCAAATTTATTCAAACTTAAAGAATATATTTAGTCCTTTTCAACATGGGTTCTTGAAGGGTAAATCTACAGTTTCTAATCTCATTATTCTTAATGATTACATAACTGTAGCTATGGAGAATGGGCAACAAATAGATGTAGTCTATACGGATTACAGTAAAGCCTTTGATAAAATTGACCATCATACCTTATTACTTAAGCTTACTCAATCGGGAATACGTGGTGACTTGTTACGGTGGTTTTCATCCTATATTGAGAATAGAACTCAGGCTGTAGTTATCAATAATTATATTTCTAGCTGGGTGCTTGTTCCCAGCGGGGTTCCTCAGGGATCACTGCTTGGTCCATTGCATTTTATCATTTCTGTGGGTGATATTGATTCATGTTTTAAATCTTCTAACCTACTGTGTTTTGCAGATGATATGAAAATATTTTCTACTATTTCATCAAAACATGATATGCATGCGCTTCAAGCTGATCTTATTCGTTTGGAAGACTACTGTCGCCTCCATAAGCTTGAACTTAATCCATCTAAGTGCTCTGTTATATATAACCTTCACTCGGAAACATACTGTCATTTCCACAAGATATGCTTTACAAGGACAAACTTTATTGAAAAGTGATAGTATGCGGGACCTTGGAGTGTAGCATGACTCCAAACTACTCTTTGATATCCATGTTGATAAAATGGTTAGTAGGGCTTCGAAATCACTTGGATTCATCATGCGTCTTTCTAAGAGCTTTACGAATATAAAGACCATCAAAATTCTTTATAGTACGTATGTTAGGAGTCATCTCGAGTACGCCTCCCAAATATGGAACCCGTGCTATATCAAATATATAGACCGTATTGAAAGTATCCAAAAACGGTTCTTGAGATTCTTATGTTTTAAACTAAGGATACCTTATAATTCTCATAATTACATGGACCTCTGTAAAAAATTTCACTTTTTGCCACTTGGAAACAGACGTGCTATTGCCGATTATTTTAAAAATTATATCTAATGACACCGATTGCCCTTACCTACTTAGCAAATTATCCTTCATTACTCCAAGTAAAATTCTTAGGTTTAATCAAACACTTCAGGTTCCTGATGCCACCACTAAGTATAGACAGAATTCATTCATTGTGCGAGCGAGTAGAACTTTTAATCGATACACTCAATTATTGGATATCGATCCATTCAATACTAGTATTCCAAAGGCAAGGAGGTGCATCACCTTTAGCTTCTTTAATATCTAGGTTGGTTTTGTACTTGTATTTCTCTTAGATTAGTGTTTACTCGTTTTTGTAATATTGTTAATGTGCAGGTTTTAGGTTAACATGGTGACTTCAGTGTTCGCATATACCAACTCCATTAAGTTTCTATCAGTGAAAACCTGTAATTGGCTTTCTGTTCTATTCACTCGTTGTTATAGATAGTAGTATAGTTGTTGGTTTTCCCAAATATAAATAAATAAATTTGTGACGGGTATGTTGTGAATCCATTGATCCAAACTAATGTGTAATTTTTTTGTACCTGATAGTTCACCCTTTGAACACTATCTCACATGAGCGCGCCAAGATGTTGTTCTCTCAAATACAAAATGACCTACCACTATACTATATCGAGTGCCACCCCAAGACAACTGACACGCGATTGCCCTCCGAAGCTGGTAGTAATGTCACTAGAGGTCACCCATCTAAGTCCTGACCGCAGCGGACGTTCCTTAATTTTATTGATCGGTTAAGTACAGCTAAGCAAACTTAGCTACGAGCGGTTCAAAAATTAACATATTTCATAATCCGTTTGCACCCCGTCCTATCTGTGTTTTATTTTGTAGTGCACAATGCAAAAAAGTTCTTCAATATGACATACAATATAAAAATAATATTAGCTCTTACTATAAATAGAAAAAAAAAACTTGAAATATGTTGAAAGCTTTGTTTTGCTGCAACTTGAATTAATGATGTTTAAAATAGCAGAGGTCGCGGCGTCTGCGCAGATGTCGCGATGCTTGTTTATGTTTTATTATATAATGTTCTTCTTGTAAGGGGTTCTTCACAATTATAATTTTTTTAATACGCGACTGCTCATAAAAAGGAGAGTTACGTTATCCGGGTTTATGTATGTATGTTTGTGAGTTTGTTTATTCCACCATAACTCCTAAACGGCTTAACCGATGTTAATGTATAAGATATCGTTGGATTTGTCTTAATAGCGTAAGTGTACCCAGTGTGTACAAAAATAAATAAATTCAAAAGCAAACTGGCGGATTTTAGTCGCCTCAATGCCTAGTTGTGGCCAAGGCTTGTATAGTGCTTTTCTCAAATAATGCGCGGAAATTAAAACAAAGTAGTACCTAGGCAGAATGTTTATTTGAAGATACAGTTGTTAAATGTACAATTTTCAATAAACAGCGTTCTATTTGCTAGCCAGATCGAAATTTAAATGAAACCTTTGATAAGTTACCTCCTTGGTTGCCATGCTTCGAAGTAAAAGATCGTTTCATTTTTAAATTACACGATAGATATGAGTTTACTATGCAATTTATTTGGCCGCTAGACACGACAGATATAGATTTTCATACATTTTTTGCCGGCCGCTGCGCGCATGTATTTGGCCAGTACAGCAATTTCGATTTATCTCGAAGAAGATTGTCAAAATAATGCTCACATTTCCAAGCATGTTTGAGAAAAAACGATTAACGTAAATAAATAATTTGCAGTTGAATTTTTAACTTTTTTAATTTAAACATATCTTTTATGTTAAATTCTTTTCAAATTGGTTCTTTTGATGATGGCGGGAAAGCAGGTCTTTTTGTGATATTGAGGGTCACATTTGCTTTAGTAAAAACTAGCGGCTTCGCACGGATTCAAAAAAAAAAACAAAATATATTTCTTAATATTTTATGCCGTATGTTCATCGTGGATAATGTGGTATTCTAAAATTTGAAAGAATGTTTCAAATAGTCCAGTAGTTTTTATGTTTATTCCTTACATACAAAAATACAAATCTTTCCTCTTTGTAATATTAATATAGATTCGTTGTTGAAGAAAAGAATATACTAAACCATAAAATGATTGCTATAAAGACATTATCTATGAAGATAATAGAGTCGTGCTGCCGGAACACACCGTAAGGTGCTTGGCGACAGCTTTTCTACTTGAGGGTGGTAGCTAGCCAGGCGAGCATTCAAAAAATGCTTTTACACCATGCAGTGAAGCTCAAGTCAGCGGTGTGTATAGAACCAGGGACCTACGGCACGGCAGTCTATAGCTTATTACCGCTCGGCCATCACTGCTTCATAGTAACATCATACTACGAAACTTTAATATTGTGTTATTGATGTAAGAAATATAAAATTAAATATGTCACATTAAGCACAAGCCCCTATCACAGATAGAATTGATAATCACTACATAGTATAAAACACAGTAGCTTCCCGCTGTCTGTCTGTCCCTATGTATGCTTTGATCTTTAAAACTACGCAACAGATGATTCGAAGCGCTCGTAGCGAAGTTTGCTTAGCCGTTCTGAACCGATCAGCAAAGTTAAGCAACGTCCGCCGCGGTCATGAGTTGGATGGGTGACCGCTGGTGACATGACTACTGAGCGCTTCCGTGCTTCGGAGGGCACATTAAGCCGTCGGTCCCGGTTGTGTTCTTTGGATGGCAGTCGTTATAGCATGGTGGTAGGGCATTTTGCGAATGCCCGCCTTGCTAGCTACCACCCTCAAGTAGAAAACCTGTCGCCAAGCACCTAACGGTGTGTTCCGGCAGCTGTCCTTGAGAGCCAGTAATTCTAGGTTAGCCTGAACAACATCTTCGACCACATCATCACTTACCATCAGGTGAGATAGTGGTCAAAGGCTAACCTATAGAGCATAAAAAAAAAAAATGATTTTGATGCGTTTTTTTTAATAGATAGAGTGATTCAACAGGAATATTTATATATATAATACATAATATAATAAAGAAACAGTGATAATGTTAGAGGTTTCTAATGTGATGTTGTAAATAAACACATTGTTTGCGCTTACATTGCAAACGCTGGCTGAACCCTACGAGATAAATCAAAGTAATGTACTGCAGTATTGTATACCTTGAAAAGGGCTACAAAAAGTCCCCAATGGTATATGTCTATCTCTTAGGGATAACCCACAATAACCATTTTTATCCTTTACTTTTCATGCAAAGCATGGTTCTCTACTCTAGGTTAGTCTGAACAACATCATCGACCACATCATCACTTACCATCAGGTGAGATAGTGGTCAAAGGCTAAACCATCAGGCATAAAAAAAAAAAAAAAGCAATGGCTTATTTACTAAGCAATTTTAAGCAATACAGCATTAATGCTTATATAACTAAGTAACTTTTATTTTCTTGTGACGGAACAAGCTCGAGGCTCACCTGATGTTAAGCGGACTAACCTCTGCCTATAACAGATGCATTTCGTCGCGAATAGCACTGCGCCCGAGACTTAGATGTGTGATACTTGAGGGTGGTCGCTAGCCAGGCGGGTATTCGCAAAATGACCTTCGACCATGCGGTGAAGCTCAAGCCCGCGGCGGGATTCGAATGATGGACCTGTTGCGCGGCAGTCCACAGCCAATGCCACTAAGCCATAATTGCTTCAAACCTTGAAAACATTGTGCATTTAATACAGTGATTTGAAATATATAGATTAGTTATATCCGAACACCACTGCTCTAAAAGCTTACTAGAATTTACCTATATACATACCTACGCACATGTATATGCAGTTTGTAATGACAAGGAAAGAACGTTCAAATTTTATGCGTCATATCTGTTGTTAGAAAGAGAATAATCAATTCGTGTTACCACCGAACCGCCACGAGACGTTCCGATCACCATTATGCTGCGATCTCTTTCACTCTCTCACACCAAACGATACACATATCTCGCTCATCCATTTCATTGAGATTAGTTCCTAAGATAAAACAAAATGACGAAATTTTCTATTTCATCAATAAAAGCAATAATTACGCGTGAAATGAAACAGTTTTCTTATCTCTCACAGTGCCTGTATAATTGGTGCAGAGTCTAAAGACACAAGAAAGGCATATTGTCCACAGATTATTCCTAAAAAACACGATTAGCGGCGATGTATTCACCGGATGCTTGGAAGTGCAAGACTGGTAGTGACTCAGGTGATTACCCTGAATTCGTCTAGTAAATATGGAGGCCATACAACACATCTACAGGTAAAAAAATCTTAGATTTAATATAGATGAATGTGAACGTTGTATTATATAAAAGACATTCTGCAGTATATTTACTATAAGCATTGCGGCCGCGCGACGCCGGGGCGCGTCGCTAGTGAGTAATATGAGAGATATCAAAATAAAAGTTGTGATCGAATTTTCTAGAAGCAAACCTGAATCCTCGAGGCAAGGTCAAATCTATCGTATATAACACTTACATATGTTGCATGGTAATGATTATTGAATATATGTTAATATAATAATCCGGTTGTTTTGTACAACACATATATTATGTGTTGGCAACTTTGTCACAGATTTGGAATGTGTGTTGTGGTCGGTGTTGTACAGACCGGCCTAGTAGATATCATGATAGACGAAGTGATATTTTACAAACTCCCAATAAAAAAAAAGTCAGTCTCGCGCACGAAGGGTTCCGTACCATTAGCAATACCATAACAACATTAGACTTCATATTTTAATCTTTTTTTGTGTTAGCGTGCGCGAGTCCGACTCGCACTTGGCCAAATTTTTGTATTTGTTGTTATAGCGGCAACAGAAATACATCATCTGTGAAAATTTCAACTATCTAGCTGTTACTGTTCTTGAGATTACAGCCTGGTGACAGACGGACGGACGGACAGCGACGTCTCAGTAATAGGGTCCCGTTTTTACCCTTTGGGTGCAAGGTTTTTTCTTGTTAATTTATAAATATGTTTGTTAAGATTATCAAGCCTGGGTACCGCTGAAAATATTCAAATTTCAAATTCAAATTCAAAATCATTTATTCAATTTAGGCGTCTACGACGCTCTTATGAAGGTCAATTACAAATTTTAATATTGAAATATTCTACATTGTACTGCCACGTTCAGCAAAAAAAGTTTATAGAGCCACTGCGAGAAGAACGGGCAAGAAACTCGGGGCCATTCTTTTAAACGTCTTTTTACAATTTGTTATAAACAATATAATACAATTATTACAATATTTGTTTAAATTACGTAGGAGACAGGTGATGGCTTGGCAGAGGTGGAAGTTTCCAAGCATTTTTGTCGTTTAAGTAATCACAAACTGTGTAGTAGGATTTCTTAATCAAAATATTTTTCACGTGCAATTTGAATTTTCCTTTTATTAAATAGCTTGGCTGATTGAAACACTCTGAACACATCTGAATGGACCTACTTGCAGAAGTAAAATACAGTGTGGTAGGGCATTCGCAAAATGCCCTACCACACTACAATTCCTGGCTCTCAAGACAGCTGCCGAGGTACAAACCGTTAGGTGCTTAGTGACAGATTTTCTAATTGAGAGTTGTGGCTAGCTACAAACTATTGATTTGGCGGCCTCATCTATCAGTACTAATATTATAAATGCGAAAGTAAGTCTGTCTGTCTGTTCCGCTTTCACGCCAAAGCTACTGGACCGATTTGAATGAAATTTGGTATGGAAATAGTTTGAGACCCGGGAAAAAACATAGGATAGTTTTTAGCCAACTGCGCAAAAAGAGGTTTATGCGCGATGACCGACATACGCGCGGGCGGAGCCGCGCCCGGAAAGCTAGTCTAATATATACAATTCTCGTGTCACAGTGTTTGTGACTAAACTCCTCCGAAACGGCTTGACCGATTCCTATGAAATTTTGTGTGTATATTCAGTGGGTCTGAGAATATGACGTAAACTGTTTTACAAATAGATATATTCAATTTTTTTTCATTTTCAGATGCCTATATTGCAAAACAACGTTTGTCGGCTCAGCTAGTAATATTATACATAGATATCAATATTAAAAAATATAACCTACATAATCTGTAATTGTAATGTGTAATTAATTATTATCATCATCACCGACAGTCATCATGTCCACTGTAGAACGTAGACTTCACCATTGGGGGCGTAATCGCTTGGCAGGCGTCTTGGGGATCGCTGAGTCAGATGGCAGGTCTTCAGGCATTCCAACTTCTGATATTTACCCCTCGTCACCTTTTAAGACTCCCACAGAAATATATGGGAGTGGAAACCTGAAATGAAATGAAATGAATATAATTCACGAAAAATATGAGGTATTTTAAATTAAATTCTCCTATTTTGCCGTTACTCGGCATGTCAATTTGGTGGCATTAATAAAATAATTATGTTGAATATAAATTAAAAATTATAAAATAGAATGAATACAATTAAATAATATCAATTGTAAGATTAATAATAATAGTGTCATTAAAATCATAATAATAAATAATACATGTCAAAAACTGTTCTTCTCAGTCAAACTATTCAATTACATTACAGAAATAAAATTTAAGTTAAAATGTCAATAAAATTGGAAATTGCTGGTTATACAGAATAAATGAAATATTATTAGAGTCCTAAGAAGTCTTTAATGCAGTAAAACCTTTTGTCCAATAGCCATGACTTCAGTTTCTTTTTAAACATTCCGTATGGGAGCTCTTTAAGCGATGTTGGTAATTTATTGTACACAGTGATACACATGGCGCCGCAATTTTTATAAAAGAGAGACAAATTTATACATTGGCTATATACAAATTATACTATATATATACAAATTTATACATTGGAATACAAGTCTTTGTACGTTTCTTGTATTTCGTAACCTAGCCCACATTATAACCCCACATACGAAGCGCTCGTAGCGAAGTGTGCTTAGCCATTCTGAACCGATCAGCAAAGTTAAACAACGTCCGCCGCGGTCAGGAGTTGGATGGGTGACCGCTAGTGACATTACTACTGAGCGTGCACGTGCTTCGGAAGGCACGTTAAGCCGTCGGTCCCGGTTGTTGTCTTAGGATAGCAGTCGTCAAAGCATAGTGGTAGGGCATTTAGCGAATGCCCGCCTGGATAGCTACCACCCTCAAGTAGAAAATCAGTCGCCGAGCACCTAAGGGTGTGTTCCGGCAGCTGTACTTGAGAGCTATTAATTCTACACTCGAGAGCAATGAATCCGGGTCACTTAAAGAATCCTAAAAATCTCGGAAACTAAAAATGCTAGGTTAATGCAATAAATTGTATTTAATAGACAATGTAATACTCCTTAAATGAAGGTATTAAAACTTCTTAGTTATTGTAAAGTTATATCATAAAAAAATCAAATTTGAAAAAGGGCCACTTTCGAAGATGGAACTACGAAATTACAGCATTTGGTTTTGCTTTTGTTTGTAATCTGTCATTTATGTGGGTACATAAACCATGTTGATAGTGCTCTATATTCATTATTCAAGCTGAAATTATGTCGCTTACGCCTGAAGAATGCACCAGAATACTTACAATGCTGGAAACCGGCCGGAGTCAGCGCGATACAGCCAGGACTGTCGG
Organism: Plagodis dolabraria; assembly: GCA_963854805.1. Lineage (NCBI taxonomy): Eukaryota > Metazoa > Arthropoda > Insecta > Lepidoptera > Geometridae > Plagodis > Plagodis dolabraria. The sequence goes on along the minus strand of OY978467.1, from coordinate 17,806,895 downwards.
TGTGTCGCTGTCAACAGTACAAAGAGTTCTCCGACGTTACGAAGAAACTGGTTCTAACCTACGCAGACCAGGAACGGGCAGAACCAGGTGTACCACAGCACGAGAAGACCGATACTTGGTGAACACCATGCTTCGAAATCGCTTTCTCACTGGAACTGAACTCACCAATCAGTTTCGACGCCTCGGAGGAAGTAACCCAAGTGCATGGACAGTAAGACGTCGGCTTGCTGAATCTAACTTAAAACCCCTTAGACCTGCAAACGGCCCTAAACTGGAGCGTGGGCATCGTATTTCGAGACTAAGATATGCCCAGAGCCACGTAAATTGGAGTATTGAAGATTGGTCAAAAGTTATGTTCTCCGACGAATCAAAATTTATGCTCTACAAGCACGATGGAAGACACAGAGTGTATCGAAGACCAGGGGAAAGATTCAAGCAAGCATGCATCGAAGAAAAAGTAGCCTACGGTGGTGGGTCTGTACTTGTGTGGGCCGGAATTTCTTCTGAAAGTCGCACAGAGCTGGTGATCATAGAAAACGGCTCTTTAACTAGCGTAAGATATGTGGAAGAAATCCTCAATGATCACGTTGGTCCATTTATGGTCAATTTAGGTGAGGATGCTATATTTATGCATGACAATGCCCGACCTCATACAGGTAGGATTGTGAATGACTACCTTCAAGAGATGAACATTACTCGTATGGAGTGGCCAGCGCGCAGCCCGGATATCAAATCGAGCATGCTTGGGACGAGCTAGGCAGATGCGTAAAACAACGAAACCCTCCCCCAATCACGCTTCGTGAGCTCAAAATTGCTCTCACAGAGGAATGGCAAAATATTCCCCAAAATCGTATAAGGAACTTGGTGTACAGCATGCCAAACCGCGTAAACGCAGTAATGGAAGCACGAGGAGGCAATACGAAGTATTAAAATTCAAGAAAATCGTAATAAACTTCAAAAATTTCATGTTTCCTATTTTTGTTTTAAGGAGAGATCAGCAGTTTTTTTCTTTATGTAATTTTGTGTTAATAAAATGTATGGTGACTCATATTTTTTTTACTTTCATTTAAGGAGTATTACATTGTCTATTAAATACAATTTATTGCATTAACCTATCATTTTTAGTTTCCGAGATTTTTAACATTCTTTAAGTGACCCGGATTCATTGCTCTCGAGTGTAGGTTAGCCTGAACAACATCTCCGACCATATCATCACTTACCATCAGGTGAGATAGTGGTCAAAGGCTAACCTATCAGGCATTAAAAAAAAAAACAATACAACTTTGATATATTTTTATTGTAGGTATTTCATTTTGATATCACGTTTTGAGTCAACATGCATTATTATAATATTATTACTGGTATGTATAATTTCCACGCGCAATATATTTTCTTAAATTATTCTACGAGTTTTAAATAACAGAGTTCAACATTTGTATATATGACCTATAGACATTTAATTCATGTAATGACAAGACTTTATATTCCATTTGTTTTCTGCACCTTGTCCAGCAAAAATGTGTATATAATAAAATAATACACAGGCACTACTTTTATTGATGTGCTACTGGTGTAGTGCTGTGGGGAGCTGCTGCTGAGATAGAGACAATCTTTATCTTTCAAAAGCGTGCAAATCGAGCCATATATGAAATGGGTCCTAGGGAATCCCTGAGAGATCTTTTTAAAGAAATTGATATTTTAACTTTACCAAGTCTGTATATATTTGAAAATATTATGTATGTTCGTAAAAAATTTAGTAAATTTAAATCAAACAGTGACAATCACGATTATAACACTAGGAATAAAGATAAAATAGCGGTGCCAGGTTTTAGATTAGCAAAGACAAATAAAAGGTCCTTCTTAGGCAATTGTGTGCAGTTTTATAATAAATTGCCCAAACATATTACAACGCTCACAGAAAGAACATTCAAGTTGCACGTGAAGAACATTTTGATAAAGAAATCTTACTACACAGTTTGTGATTACTTAAACGACAAAATGCTTGGACTGGTTCGCCTCTGCCAAGCTAGCGCCTAACACCTACGTAATGTAAATAAAAATTGAATAAATGATTTTGACTTTGACTATGACAACACCAAGGCAAATCGTGAGATTTGCTATTTGGTTAGGGAGCCCAAGAAACTAACAAAATTATGTTTATCAAAAAAGCATGAGGTTCTCAAGTCGGCTTTAGGTTTAATGTTTGGTTGTTAGGCGAGCACTCGTACAATTATGTTGTGATCATGATGTTTTTTTTGTTTATTTGGTTATAATTCATAGGTGGTCCCATTTAAATTTCATCAAGATCCCTTTGTTTGTTATCTCATGACTCTTTACAGGATGTAACAAATTTGATGATTTTTGTTATATTGGAAAGCTGGTGCTTGTCATTTAGTCCCATTTAAATTTAAGTGTGCCCTCTCTGAGTTGTCCCAAACAATAGGCCTACAAACTAAATAGGCTTCAACTACAATGATAATGTTCTGAATGTAAAATGTCGATGTAAAATGAACAAAAAAAATCGGCTTAGTGCGAGTCGGACTCGCTCACGAACCATTAGCTATACAACATTAGACTTCATATTTTAACCTTTTTTTGGTTTAACGTGCGCGAGTCCGACTCGCACTTGGTAAACTTTTTGTATTTGTTGTTATAGCGGCAACAGAAATACATCATCTGTGAAAATTTCAACTATCTAGCTGTTACTGTTCTTGAGATTACAGCCTGGTGACAGACGGACGGACGGACAGCGAAGTCTCAGTAATAGGGTCCCGTTTTTACCCTTTGGGTACGGTACCCTAAAAACTGTGTTCGTGGGTTTGGTTCATTTACTTTTTAGTGCATTGTTTGTTTGAATAATTTTTTTTTGTTAAGAGTTTACTCTATGAATAATTAAACTCAATAATCAATATGACTTAATAATAATAATCTCAATAATGCGTGAATAGGTCTGTACTTATAGTCGACTAGGGATGTTCTTATAAACATGATCGATTGCATAACATACTGTAATCGATCATATAGTAATAACAGGCTGTGGCCGCCACAGATTACTTAAACGATTTGACACTGACCGAGGACGGGGTAAGGGTCGGGCGCGACTGCTAGCGGGCTTTTTACATTGATATAATATTAATATTCTTTAATAATCAAAATCTATTTATTTGCCAGAATATTGTCATAAAATATATGTCAGATAAAAAGTTTTAAAATATTCTACATTTATCACGCGTATAAATGTTAAATTTATGTCGGTAGGTATATCATAGAATTACATATTAAATTAATATATATTTAGTTGTTATTAATTGATTATTTAATTATAAATTAAATAAATATTCTAAATCGTTTTTATATATTATAAAATTTTCATTATCGGATACATATATTTCATTATTGGATAAATAACACTTGTCAATTAACCATTCAATCAGTTTACATTTTAGTCTATTGTAATTTAGTTCTTTGGAGCAATTTCGTAATATATTATTTCTATCTAGGATCATAACGACTTACAACATAATAATATACTAAATTTCAATTTTACATTAAATTAACTCCTAAACATAGCCTGTAAATACATACATAAGTAGTAGGTTATATATAAGTCTAGAACGTTCGGAAGTCATATTGAGGACGATACGAGAAAGGACCGGGTTAAGAGTATCTAAACGGTGACATTAATATATGAAACTGAATCAGTACAGACATACGAAGGCCTGTACGAAATTTTCAGAAGGTTGAAGTTGAAGCCGCAACAGAAGTGCTCGCTCGGTCAATAAGTCGCCTTATACGATATGACAGGCAGTGGCAACAAAACGGTAGTCATACGCAAAATGTTGTAAGTTCTCTATTTCTGCAAGTTGCAACAATGAGATGCCAACTGTGCTTTCTGAAAACTACCTAATTTACACTTCGATCCCACAGGCGACTGTCAAGGATGGCTATTTATTAACCCTATATTTATGATAAAGAGTCAGCTGAGCAAAATCGGGAGAGGGCTGCTCCAGCTCGAAGAAGACAGTGGCGGGGTACTGGCAACGGGCACCCCAGACTGCCTGTATTAGCAGCATCCTCGTGACAGATCCTTCGGGTCTGTGGACAGTTGGAGCGAGGGCCCTAACTGTCTAAAATCGGACCCTAGGAGGGCGACAACACTATTTGGCGAGTGCTGTCGTGCGTTTTCTGGGCAGTGCTTAGGCGATATGCGAAAAGGCATCGGTGACACGTTCCACAGGAGATCCCGGCGCCCTTTGACGTGCATCGGGCCCGCCCAGGGGGGGGTTTTAGTGAGTCCTTGGAGTTCCAAAACCTCACATAACTTCGTTGTACCACTTGTACCCTCAATGCAACAGAGGATCTTCTTGAAGATATCCCCCTCGTCAATAAAAAAGGTATAGCTAATGTCCCTACATTAGCCATACCTTTTTTTTGTGTGATGTGTGATGTATCTGTAACAAAGTAACTATTATTTAATCTGTGGTAACGGTGAAAATGCATGATAAAATATTGTGATCAGAAGTCGCTATATGTACGGCCACACCCTAAGACGTGTGTGTAACATGTCGAAATGAACTAGCTGCCGACAGTAGTGTAGTACATATCAGTAGATCGAGTTGTCTAGGTAGGAGCGGTCGCATCGCTTCTCGCCGCGCCGGGTTCTTGTGTTCGATACCTGTCTATCTATATGATATGAATATATACTCGTGTTATAATATACTATCGATTGTAAAAACAATATGTTTAAAAACTGATTGTGTTGTGTGATTAAAAAGTTGTGTACGTGAAGAAGTGTTGAAAAAAAGGTTAAAAACTATGTAATTTGTGAGATTGAGGTGTTCTTTGAGGAAATCAACAATTATAACAATTATTTTTAAAATATTTACTATTTAAGATAATTGCTTACTTATATTTTAATTAAATTAACATTTCAAGTAAAAATATTCGGTGTCAATATTCCAAGACTTTCGTGTAGAAGCGACTCGCGTCGAAAACGTCTTCCGTTTATGAAGGCTGAAAAATAAGCGGTTTTTTTTTGGTTAAATGAGTTTCCCAAATTAAAATAAATAAATAAGGACCTCCCCTTTTTTAAAGTCGGTTAAAACATATATTATTAGCGAATAATTGAGGTAACCGAGCCACTAGCTGCAGCTGTATTATCCGGGTCTAGTTTAGACCACATCCGGTGCTGTTCAAGGAGAGCACGTCAACTGCTCATTTCGCCCTCACTGCACTGCACTGCACAACGAGTGCATGTTACAAAACATTCAATCCAGTTCTTTTCAAGCACTATCGCACACTCACCTAAATTTACACACACATATTATTATTCACGTCAATTGATTAAATAGCTAATAGCGTAAAGTTAATAACATTTTCATCCCACCATCTCGGAAGGAGTATTTTTAATCTTCAATATCTGAGTGGAAAAGCCGTTTTTATTCTCTAGAGGATAAAGTAAATTGAATTTAGAACATCGTGTGCACTAAGTTTGTGAATTAAAAAAAACATTAAACCTATTTACTGCTACCTCTATGGTGCCGAATATATCATACAACTTTTTTTTAATTTGTTAAAAACTCAGACTCGGAACCTTCTTGGTGTTCTTTTTTCAATTTGCTTTGTACGCGGTTATTTACGCGGCATTTAGTAGTTTCCTCGCTGAGGTGGAATGAAAAGTTGCACTCGAGTGCAAAGATTTTTCACCTCGTGCTCTTTTGATTCCCTCGCTAACGCTTATGATTTTAATTTTGAATCACTCGCTGCGCTCGTGATTCAATTTTAGAATCCTTCGCTTGCTCGGTCATCAAAATTGAACACGCAGTTAAAAAGCAACTTTGCACTCTTGTATAACAAATAACTATTGTTTAGTATTTATTTTATTAATAACTAGCGTGCCGCGCGGCTTCGCACGGGTATTTAACAAATATTTTGAAATTATTCTATTGCCTATGTAGAGTCAAAGTCAAAATTATTTATTGAATGTAGGCGTCTACGACGCTCTTATGAAGTTCAATTACTAATTTTAATATTGAAATATTCTACATTGTACTGCCACGTTCAACAAACAAAAATTGTATAGAGCCACTGCGAAAAGAACGGGCAAGAAACTCGTGGCCATTACTTTAAATGTCTTTTAACTATGTGTTACATACTATATAGTAAAATTATTACAATATTTATTTACTTTACGTAGGTGACAGGCGCTAGTTTGGCAGAGGCGAACCAGTCCAAGCTTTTTTTCCAAGAATTTCCCTTCTGTGAGCGTTGTCTGTGTTTTTATAATAAAGTTCCCAAACATAGTTTGGGAACTTTATTATAAAACCGCACACAATCACCTAAGAAGAACCTTTTATTTGTCTTTGCTAGAGAGAGCCATATTATGATCTCAAAAATGCACCAGCTTTATTTGCAAAGTTTATGGTGGACTACGATAGACACTATCCTAGTGCCCAAGAGCTCCTCACTCGCTACGACATCTTCAAAGACAACCAAAGAGAAATCAATCGCTTGAACGCAAATGACAGCAGCGCAGTATTTGGTATAAACAAGAAACCTGGCACCGCTATTTTGTCTTTATTCCTAGTTTTGTAATCATGATTGTCACTGTTTAACATAAATTTACTCGTAGATTTACGAACATAATATTTTTATCAGGAATAAAGTAGGATTCTAACGGTGAAAGAATTTTTCAAATCAGTCCAGTTAAAGTTTATTCGTTACATACAAAAATACAAATCTATCCCCTTAATATTAGTGTAGATATCGTCATTTTTTGTTGTAATAATTTCATTACAAAACTTTATCGTTATTTTTCTCGCTTCAATACACGCCGGCCGCGATCGTCGATCGTTTCCCGTTTTGTTTGAGCGATAGTTTTATAAAATATTAGTAAAATATTGGATTTTTCACACTATTTAGAAATTACAGGCACTTGATACTTAACAACTATGTCTCTATGTGACGGGCGCAGTGCAATTCGTGACTAGTGACGAAATGCATCTGTTATAGGCAGAGGTTAGTCCGCTTAACATCAGGTGCGCCTCGAGCTTGTGCCGTCAGAATAACATAAATAAACTAAAATTCACCTTATGTTATAATATGTTATAGACCCGTACATTAGGTAAATAACAAAGATAAATTCACTTTGTAGATACTACAGCGTGTCATATACCAAAAGTAGCGTTTCCGGTAGCGCACCACTACTAAACAATAAAAGCCTATCACTAGGTGGACTGACGACTTCGTATAAGTCACGGGTAGCCAATGGTTACAAGCGGCTAGTAGCCGTTATTTGTGGCGTACTATGGGGGAGGTATTTGTTCAGCAGTGGACGTCTGCCGGTTGATGATGATAATATTAATTGGTGTTTAACACAAAACCATTATTACCGAGTTAAAATATTTTTTTTTTAACATTATAAAGATGGTATAAAAATATGTATGCCAGAACTCTCTGGTTCTCAAATACAGTTTAAGGCTACGTACTCCATGAGCCTATGGATTATTGATCGTATAGACTTAATAAATTATATATGTACTGTAAACTGTTATCAATAAAGGAATCCTATTTGTACTCAAGCCTCAGCGGCAGCGGCTTGATAGGCTAGCCTTTGGCCACTATCTCACCTGATGGTAAGTGATGAGGTGGTCGAAGATGTTGTTCAGGCTAACCCAGAATTACTGGCTCTCAAGAACAGATGCCGGAACACATTGTTAGGTGCTTGGCGACAGATCTTCTATTTGAGGGTGGTGGCTAGCTTCAAAATTACAGTAGAATAAAAGGGCCATGAAATACTCGCCTCTTTTCTATGTTACTTTAACAGTAGAAATCTTTGAGAAACAAAGAGAGAGACATTTGTAGGCCTGCAAGGTGGACTTCATGCCTGATGATGATGATTATGATGATGAGGTATACGTATCACAAGTCGTTAATTTTTATTTTCACAAACAGAAGTAACAAAATGTTGTATAATGTTTAAATGAAAGGTGAAAGGCGGTGTTATTTTTAATATATTGAAATGTATGCTGCGAAGTGAATTATCAATGCGTGAAATGTTGCGATCAGACAATTGTGAACTTACAATTACAGAGAATAGAGAGGTAACAATTATAGTATGAAGCAAGGCTCGGTGACACTGCCGCGCAGCAGGTCCATGGTTCGAATCCCGCCGCGGGCTTGAGCTTCATCGCATGCTGGAAGGGCATTTTGCGAATGTCCGCCTGGCAATCGACCGATAAGTAGAAAATCTGTCGCCGAGCACCTAACGGTGTGTTCTTGCAGCTGTCCTTGAGAGCCAGTAATGCTAGGTTAAGCCTGTTGCCACCTTCGACCACATTATAGATTGTGGTCAAAGGCTTACCTATCAGCAATAAAAGCTCCTTATTCGCGGTTCCCTTATTCTCGGGTAAAACGATTGCTACTCGTTTCCTGTATTCGTGTAATATTTCGCTTTTCACGGATTCAGTCGGTACATGAACTCGAAATCGGTGTCCTTTATTAACGTATATCGGCATCTTTTGAGTACTACATGGCTTTTACAAAGGCTTTTGCGGTTACACCACCAAAACAAGCATAAATATAAAAATAAGTCTCATTGCCAGTATGATGACTTACGGCACTGAGACGTGGTCGTTAACTGTGCCCCTTGTAGATAAACTCTGAGTCGCTCAACGAGCTATGCTCGGAGTTTCTTTGCGCGATTAAATCCGGAACGTGGATATTCGCCAAAGAACCAAAGTCACCGACATAGCTCAGAATTAGCATTGGGCGGGCCACATTGTTCGAAATGATTTTTTAGGACGATTATTTTATTTATTTAGAGTTGTTGGAACATATCCCCTACAGTTCTATACAAATTACCGTCCTGTATTCGCGGCATATGTTCGGAACGTATACCGCGCGAATAAGGAACTTTAACTGTAACTAAAACACTAAACTACTGTAGCACGGCTGTGTTCTAACAGAAACCGGTTATAATATAGAACTGAATGACAACACAGCGGCCTACGACCGGACAGATTTAGAATTCATTACAAAATACCAACAGAAAATCAAAACGGTATATCTTCGTTTTTGTTGAACACAGCGTTATGATGTTTATATTAATATATACTTAGGCAGGATAATTATGTATGTTACGGTAAAACGGTTTTTTTTATTTGAATAATTGTTTTTGCGTAGTAAGTAGAAAATTATACAGATTGCTCACGCGAAGTAACATCTCGTATACCCACGATCTTGTAAAGGTTGAACACTCATAAACGAGTATTTTTGCCATTTCGGTCACATTGTCGTAATCACGCTGTCCAGCAGCGCAAGTACCGACCGATGTGAAGTTAGCGGCCTAAAATTAGCGGCCTATTATAACCCGACCAATTAAGAGAGTCCCTATTATTGAACCGTGGTTTTTTATATCGTAAACATAAAATACCTATACAGCATCCTACGAATCATAATATATGGGGGTGAGGGTAAAAAGGGAAAAACTATAGTGATTTGTAAAACGTTAAACTCAAACTATAAAATTTATATCTATACCAAAGATGGCGTTTGTATAGACCTTTCTGAATAAATAACTCTAAATTTCTTGCATCACCTAGAAATGGCCGAAAATAAAAAAAAATCTTAGACCGCTGAACAACTATTGCATATTTTGCTATGTTATCGATGAAGTATCAAAATGTGTTTTATACAGGAAGATAGCATTAAAATAGATTTTTCTAAAGAAGTAACTCAAAATTTCTTCGACCTCTTAGAAATGACCGAAAATTTAAAAAATCTTAGGCCGCTGAACAACTAATGCATATTTCACTGTGTTATCGATGAAGTATCAAAATGTGTTTTATACAGGAAGATAGCATTAAAATAGATTTTTCTAAAGAAGTAACTCAAAATTTCTTCGACCTCTTAGAAATGACCGAAAATTTAAAAAATCTTAGGCCGCTGAACAACTAATGCATATTTCACTGTGTTATCGATGAAGTATCAAAATGTGTTTTATACAGGAAGATAGCATTAAAATAGATTTTTCTAAAGAAGTAACTCAAAATTTCTTCGACCTCTTAGAAGTGACCGAAAATTAAAAAAATCTTAGGCCGCTGAACAACTAATGCATATTTCACTGTGTTATCGATGAAGTATCAAAATGTGTTTTATACAGGAAGATAGCATTAAAATAGATCTTTCTAAAGAAGTAACTCAAAATTTCTTCGACCTCTTAGAAGTGACCGAAAATTAAAAAAATCTTAGGCTGCTGAACAACTATTGCATATTTTGCTATGTTATCGATGAAGTATCAAAATGTGTTTTATACAGAAAGATAGCATTAAAATAGACCTTTCTAAAGTAGTAACTCAAAATTTCTTCGACCTCTTAGAAGTGACCGAAAATTTAAAAAATCTTAGGCCGCTGAACAACTATTGCAAATTTTGCTATGTTATCGATGAAGTATCAAAATGTGTTTTATACAGGAAGATAGCATTAAAATAGACCTTTCTAAAGTAGTAACTCAAAATTTCTTCGACCTCTTAGAAGTGACCGAAAATTAAAAATATCTTAGGCCGCTGAACAACTATTGCAAATTTTGCTATGTTATCGATGAAGTATCAAAACTTGTTTTATACAGGAAGATAGCATTATAATAGACCTTTCTAACGTAGTAACTCAAAATTTCTTCGAACTCTTAGAAATGACCGAAAATCAAAAAAATCTTAGGCCGCTGAAAAACTATTGCATATTTTGCTATGTTATCGATGAAGTATCAAAATGTGTTTTATACAGGAAGATAGCATTAAAATAGACCTTTCTAAAGTAGTAACTCAAAATTTCTTCGACCTCTTAGAAGTGACCGAAAATTAAAAAAATCTTAGGCCGCTGAACAACTAATGCATATTTCACTGTGTTATCGATGAAGTATCAAAATGTGTTTTATACAGGGAGATAGCATTAAAATAGACCTTTCTAAAGTAGTAACTCAAAATTTCTTCGACCTCTTAGAAGTGACCGAAAATTAAAAAAATCTTAGGCCGCTGAACAACTAATGCATATTTCACTGTGTTATCGATGAAGTATCAAAATGTGTTTTATACAGGAAGATAGCATTAAAATAGATCTTTCTAAAGAAGTAACTCAAAATTTCTTCGACCTCTTAGAAGTGACCGAAAATTTAAAAAATCTTAGGCCGCTGAACAACTAATGCATATTTCACTGTGTTATCGATGAAGTATCAAAATGTGTTTTATACAGGAAGATAGCATTAAAATACATATTTCTAAAGAAAATACTCAAAATTTCTTCGACCTCTTAGAAGTGACCGAAAATTTAAAAAATCTTAGGCCGCTGAACAACTATTGCATATTTTGCTATGTTATCGATGAAGTATCAAATTGTGTTTTATACAGGAAGATAGCATTAAAATAGACCTTTCTAAAGTAGTAACTCAAAATTTCTTCGACCTCTTAGAAGTGACCGAAAATTAAAAATATCTTAGGCCGCTGAACAACTATTGCATATTTTGCTATGTTATCGATGAAGTATCAAAATGTGTTTTATACAGGAAGATAGCATTAAAATAGACCTTTCTAAAGTAGTAACTCAAAATTTCTTCGACCTCTTAGAAGTGACCGAAAATTAAAAAAATCTTAGGCCGCTGAACAACTAATGCATATTTCACTGTGTTATCGATGAAGTATCAAAATGTGTTTTATACAGGAAGATAGCATTAAAATAGATTTTTCTAAAGAAGTAACTCAAAATTTCTTCGACCTCTTAGAAATGACCGAAAATTTAAAAAATCTTAGGCCGCTGAACAACTAATGCATATTTCACTGTGTTATCGATGAAGTATCAAAATGTGTTTTATACAGGAAGATAGCATTAAAATAGATCTTTCTAAAGAAGTAACTCAAAATTTCTTCGACCTCTTAGAAGTGACCGAAAATTAAAAAAATCTTAGGCCGCTGAACAACTATTGCATATTTTGCTATGTTATCGATGAAGTATCAAAATGTGTTTTATACAGGAAGATAGCATTAAAATAGACCTTTCTAAAGTAGTAACTCAAAATTTCTTCGACCTCTTAGAAGTGACCGAAAATTAAAAAAATCTTAGGCCGCTGAACAACTATTGCATATTTTGCTATGTTATCGATGAAGTATCAAAATGTGTTTTATACAGGAAGATAGCATTAAAATAGACCTTTCTAAAGTAGTAACTCAAAATTTCTTCGACCTCTTAGAAGTGACCGAAAATTAAAAAAATCTTAGGCCGCTGAACAACTATTGCATATTTTGCTATGTTATCGATGAAGTATCAAAATGTGTTTTATACAGGAAGATAGCATTAAAATAGACCTTTCTAAAGTAGTAACTCAAAATTTCTTCGACCTCTTAGAAGTGACCGAAAATTAAAAAAATCTTAGGCCGCTGAACAACTAATGCATATTTCACTGTGTTATCGATGAAGTATCAAAATGTGTTTTATACAGGAAGATAGCATTAAAATAGATATTTCTAAAGAAGTTACTCAAAATTTCTTCGACCTCTTAGAAGTGACCGAAAATTTAAAAAATCTTAGGCCGCTGAACATTTATTGCATATTTTGCTATGTTATCGATGAAGTATCAAAATGTGTTTTATACAGGAAGATAGCATTAAAATAGACCTTTCTAAAGTAGTAACTCAAAATTTCTTCGACCTCTTAGAAGTGACCGAAAATTAAAAATATCTTAGGCCGCTGAACAACTATTGCAAATTTTGCTATGGTATCGATGAAGTATCAAAATTTGTTTTATTTAGGAAGATAGCATTATAATAGACCTTTCTTAAGTAGTAACTCAAAATTTCTTCGACCTCTTAGAAGTGACCGAAAATTAAAAAAATCTTAGGCCGCTGAACAACTAATGCATATTTCACTGTGTTATCGATGAAGTATCAAAATGTGTTTTATACAGGAAGATAGCATTAAAATAGATCTTTCTAAAGAAGTAACTCAAAATTTCTTCGACCTCTTAGAAGTGACCGAAAATTTAAAAAATCTTAGGCCGCTGAACAACTATTGCATATTTTGCTATGTTATCGATGAAGTATCAAAATGTGTTTTATACAGGAAGATAGCATTAAAATAGACCTTTCTAAAGTAGTAACTCAAAATTTCTTCGACCTCTTAGAAGTGACCGAAAATTAAAAAAATCTTAGGCAGCTGAACAACTATTGCATATTTTGCTATGTTATCGGTGAAGTATCAAAATGTGTTTTATACAGGAAGATAGCATTAAAATAGATCTTTCTAAAGAAGTAACTCAAAATTTCTTCGACCTCTTAGAAGTGACCGAAAATTTAAAAAATCTTAGGCCGCTGAACAACTAATGCATATTTCACTGTGTTATCGATGAAGTATCAAAATGTGTTTTATACAGGAAGATAGCATTAAAATAGATATTTCTAAAGAAGTTACTCAAAATTTCTTCGACCTCTTAGAAGTGACCGAAAATTTAAAAAATCTTAGGCCGCTGAACAACTATTGCATATTTTGCTATGTTATCGATGAAGTATCAAAATGTGTTTTAAACAGGAAGATAGCATTAAAATAGACCTTTCTAAAGTAGTAACTCAAAATTTCTTCGACCTCTTAGAAGTGACCGAAAATTAAAAATATCTTAGGCCGCTGAACAACTATTGCATATTTTGCTATGTTATCGATGAAGTATCAAAATTTGTTTTATTTAGGAAGATAGCATTATAATAGACCTTTCTTAAGTAGTAACTCAAAATTTCTTCGATCTCTTAGAAGTGACCGAAAATTAAAAAAATCTTAGGCCGCTGAACAACTAATGCATATTTCACTGTGTTATCGATGAAGTATCAAAATGTGTTTTATACAGGAAGATAGCATTAAAATAGATCTTTCTAAAGAAGTAACTCAAAATTTCTTCGACTTCTTAGAAGTGACCGAAAATAAAAAAAATCTTAGGCCGCTGAACAACTATTGCATATTTTGCTATGTTATCGATTAAGTATCAAAATGTGTTTTATACAGGAAGATAGCATTATAATAGACCTTTCTAACGTAGTAACTCAAAATTTCTTCGAACTCTTAGAAATGACCGAAAATCAAAAAAATCTTAGGCCGCTGAACAACTATTGCATATTTTGCTATGTTATCGATGAAGTATCAAAATATGTTTTATACAGGAAGATAGCATTAAAATAGACCTTTCTAAAGTAGTAACTCAAAATTTCTTCGACCTCTTAGAAGTGACCGAAAATTAAAAAAATCTTAGGCCGCTGAACAACTAATGCATATTTCACTGTGTTATCGATGAAGTATCAAAATGTGTTTTATACAGGAAGATAGCATTAAAATAGAGCTTTCTAAAGAAGTAACTCAAATTTTCTTCGACCTCTTAGAAATGACCGAAAATCAAAAAAATCTTAGGCCGCTGAACAACTATTGCATATTTTGCTATGTTATCGATGAAGTATCAAAATGTGTTTTATACAGGAAGATAGCATTAAAATAGACCTTTCTAAAGTAGTAACTCAAAATTTCTTCGACCTCTTAGAAGTGACCGAAAATTAAAAAAATCTTAGGCCGCTGAACAACTAATGCATATTTCACTGTGTTATCGATGAAGTATCAAAATGTGTTTCATACAGGAAGATAGCATTAAAATAGATTTTTCTAAAGAAGTAACTCAAAATTTCTTCGACCTCTTAGAAGTGACCGAAAATTTAAAAAATCTTAGGCCGCTGAACAACTAATGCATATTTCACTGTGTTATCGATGAAGTATCAAAATGTGTTTTATACAGGAAGATAGCATTAAAATAGATCTTTCTAAAGAAGTAACTCAAAATTTCTTCGACCTCTTAGAAGTGACCGAAAATTAAAAAAATCTTAGGCCGCTGAACAACTATTGCATATTTTGCTATGTTATCGATGAAGTATCAAAATGTGTTTTATACAGGAAGATAGCATTAAAATAGACCTTTCTAAAGTAGTAATTCAAAATTTCTTCGACCTCTTAGAAGTGACCGAAAATTTAAAAAATCTTAGGCCGCTGAACAACTTATGCATATTTCACTGTGTTATCGATGAAGTATCAAAATGTGTTTTATACAGGAAGATAGCATTAAAATAGATTTTTCTAAAGAAGTAACTCAAAATTTCTTCGACCTCTTAGAAGTGACCGAAAATTAAAAAAATCTTAGGCCGCTGAACAACTAATGCATATTTCACTGTGTTATCGATGAAGTATCAAAATGTGTTTTATACAGGAAGATAGCATTAAAATAGATCTTTCTAAAGAAGTAACTCAAAATTTCTTCGACCTCTTAGAAGTGACCGAAAATTAAAAAAATCTTAGGCCGCTGAACAACTAATGCATATTTCACTGTGTTATCGATGAAGTATCAAAATGTGTTTCATACAGGAAGATAGCATTAAAATAGATTTTTCTAAAGAAGTAACTCAAAATTTCTTCGACCTCTTAGAAGTGACCGAAAATTTAAAAAATCTTAGGCCGCTAAACAACTAATGCATATTTCACTGTGTTATCGATGAAGTATCAAAATGTGTTTTATACAGGAAGATAGCATTAAAATAGATCTTTCTAAAGAAGTAACTCAAAATTTCTTCGACCTCTTAGAAGTGACCGAAAATTAAAAAAATCTTAGGCCGCTGAACAACTATTGCATATTTTGCTATGTTATCGATGAAGTATCAAAATTTGTTTTATTTAGGAAGATAGCATTATAATAGACCTTTCTAAAGTAGTAACTCAAAATTTGCTATCTTCCTGTATAAAACACATTTTGATACTTCATCGATAACAAAGCAAAATATGCAATAGTTGTTTAGCGGCCTAAGATTTTTTTGATTTTCGGTCATTTCTAAGAGATCGAAGAAATTTTGAGTTACTTCTTTAGAAAGGTCTATTATAATGCTATCTTCCTGTATAAAACAAATTTTGATACTTCATCGATAACATAGCAAAACTTGCAATAGTTGTTCAGCGGCCTAAGATATTTTTAATTTTCGGTCACTTCTAAGAGGTCGAAGAAATTTTGAATTACTACTTTAGAAAGGTCTATTTTAATGCTATCTTCCTGTATAAAACACATTTTGATACTTCATCGATAACATAGCAAAATATGCAATAGTTGTTCAGCGGCCTAAGATTTTTTTAATTTTCGGTCACTTCTAAGAGGTCGAAGAAATTTTGAGTTACTACTTTAGAAAGGTCTATTTTAATGCTATCTTCCTGTATTAAACACATTTTGATACTTCATCGATAACATAGCAAAATATGCAATAGTTGTTCAGCGGCCTAAGATTTTTTTAAATTTTCGGTCACTTCTAAGAGGTCGAAGAAATTTTGAGTTTCTACTTTAGAAAGGTCTATTTCAATGCTATCTTCCTGTACAAAACACATTTTGATACTTCATCGATAACAGCAAAATATGCAATAGTTGTCCAGCGGCCTAAGATTTTTTTGATTTTCGGTCATTTCTAAGAGGTCGAAGAAATTTCGAATTACTACGTTAGAAAGGTCTATTATAATGCTTTTGTCCTGTTTAAAACAAATTTTGATACTTCATCGATAACATAGCAAAATTTGCAATAGTTGTTCAGCGGCCTAAGATATTTTTAATTTTCGGTCACTTCTAAGAGGTCGAAGAAATTTCGAGTTACTACTTTAAAAAGGTCTATTATAATGCTATCTTCCTGTATAAAACAAATTTTGATACTTCATCGATAACATAGCAAAATTTGCAATAGTTGTTCAGCGGCCTAAGATATTTTTAATTTTCGGTCACTTCTAAGAGGTCGAAGAAATTTTGAGTTTCTACTTTAGAAAGGTCTATTTTAATGCTATCTTCCTGTATAAAACACATTTTGATACTTCATCGATAACATAGCAAAATATGCAATAGTTGTTCAGCGGCCTAAGATTTTTTTGATTTTCGGTCATTTCTGAGAGTTCGAAGAAATTTCGAGTTACTACGTTAGAAAGGTCTATTATAATGCTATCTTCCTGTATAAAACACATTTTGATACTTCATCGATAACATAGCAAAATATGCAATAGTTGTCCAGCGGCCTAAGATTTTTTTAATTTTCGGTCACTTCTAATAGGTTGAAGAAATTTTGAGTTACTACTTTACAAAGGTCTATTTTAATGCTATCTTTCTGTATAAAACACATTTTGATACTTCATCGATAACAAAGCAAAATATGCAATAGTTGTTCAGCGGCCTAAGATTTTTTAAATTTTCGGTCACTTCTAAGAGGTCGAAGAAATTTTGAGTTACTACTTTAGAAAGGTCTATTTCAATGCTTTCTTCCTCTATAAAACACATTTTGATACTTCATCGATAACATAGCAAAATATGCAATAGTTGTTCAGCGGCCTAAGATTTTTTTGATTTTCGGTCATTTCTAAGAGGTTGAGGAAATTTCGAGTTACTACGTTAGAAAGGTCTATTATAATGCTATCTTCCTGTATAAAACACATTTTGATACTTCATCGATAACATAGCAAAATATGCAATAGTTGTTCAGCGGCCTAAGATTTTTTAATTTTCGGTCACTTCTATCAGGTCGAAGAAATTTTGAGTTACTACTTTAGAAAGGTCTATTTTAATGCTATCTTCCTGTATAAAACACATTTTGATACTTCATCGATAACATAGCAAAATATGCCATAGTTGTTTAGCGGCCTAAGATAATTTTAATTTTCGGTCACTTCTAAGAGGTCGAAGAAATTTCGAGTTACTACTTTAAAAAGGTCTATTTTAATGCTATCTTCCTGTATAAAACACATTTTGATACTTCATCGATAACAAAGCAAAATATGCATAAGTTGTTCAGCGGCCTAAGATTTTTTAAATTTTCGGTCACTTCTAAGAGGTCGAAGAAATTTTGAGTTACTACTTTAGAAAGGTCTATTTTAATGCTATCTTCCTGTATAAAACACATTTTGATACTTCATCGATAACATAGCAAAATATGCAATAGTTGTTCAGCGGCCTAAGATTTTTTAAATTTTCGGTCACTTCTAAGAGGTCGAAGAAATTTTGAGTTACTACTTCAGTAAGGTCTATTTCAATGCTATCTTCCTATATAAAACAAATTTTGATACTTCATCGATAACATAGCAAAATTTGCAATAGTTGTTCAGCGGCCTAAGATTTTTTAAATTTTCGGTCACTTCTAAGAGGTCGAAGAAATTTTGAGTTACTTCTTTAGAAAGATCTATTTTAATGCTATCTTCCTGTATGAAACACATTTTGATACTTCATCGATAACACAGTGAAATATGCATTAGTTGTTCAGCGGCCTAAGATTTTTTAAATTTTCGGTCACTTCTAAGAGGTCGAAGAAATTTTGAGTAACTTCTTTAGAAATATCTATTTTAATGCTATCTTCCTGTATAAAACACATTTTGATACTTCATCGATAACATAGCAAAATATGCAATAGTTGTTCAGCGGCCTAAGATTTTTAAAATTTTCGGTCACTTCTAAGAGGTCGAAGAAATTTTGAGTCACTACTTTAGAAAGGTCTATTATAATGCTATCTTCCTGTATAAAACACATTTTGATACTTCATCGATAACATAGCAAAATATGCAATAGTTGTTCAGCGGCCTAAGATTTTTTAAATTTTCGGTCACTTCTAAGAGGTCGAAGAAATTTAGAGTTACTACTTTAGAAAGGTCTATTTCAATGCTCTCTTCCTGTATAAAACACATTTTGATACTTCATCGATAACATAGCAAAATATGCAATAGTTGTTCAGCGGTCTAAGATTTTTTAAAGTTTCGGTCACTTCTAAGAGGTCGAAGAAATTTTGAGTTACTTCTTTAGAAAGATCTATTTTAATGCTATCTTCCTGTATAAAACACATTTTGATACTTCACCGATAACACAGTGAAATATGCATTAGTTGTTCAGCTGCCTAAGATTTTTTTAATTTTCGGTCACTTCTAAGAGGTCGAAGAAATTTTGAGTTACTACTTTAGAAAGGTCTATTTCAATGCTATCTTCCTGTATAAAACACATTTTGATACTTCATCGATAACATTGCAAAATATGCAATAGTTGTTCAGCGGCCTAAGATTTTTTTATTTTCGGTCATTTCTAAGAGGTCGAAGAAATTTCGAGTTACTACGTTAGAAAGGTCTATTTCAATGCTATCTTCCTGAATAAAACAAATTTTGATACGTCATCGATAACATAGCAAAATTTGCAATAGTTGTTCAGCGGCCTAAGATATTTTTAATTTTCGGTCACTTCTAAGAGGTCGAAGAAATTTCGAGTTACTACTTTAAAAAGGTCTATTATAATGCTATCTTCCTGTATAAAACAAATTTTGATACTTCATCGATAACATAGCAAAATTTGCAATAGTTGTTTAGCGGCCTAAGATATTTTTAATGTTCGGTCACTTCTAAGAGGTCGAAGAAATTTTGAGTTTCTGCTTTAGAAAGGTCTATTTTAATGCTATCTTCCTGTATAAAACACATTTTGATACTTCATCGATAACATAGCAAAATATGCAATAGTTGTTCAGCGGCCTAAGATTTTTTAAATTTTCGGTCACTTCTAAGAGGTCGAAGAAATTTAGAGTTACTACTTTAGAAAGGTCTATTTCAATGCTCTCTTCCTGTATAAAACACATTTTGATACTTCATCGATAACATAGCAAAATATGCAATAGTTGTTCAGCGGCCTAAGATTTTTTAAATTTTCGGTCACTTCTAAGAGGTCGAAGAAATTTTGAGTTACTTCTTTAGAAAGATCTATTTTAATGCTATCTTCCTGTATAAAACACATTTTGATACTTCACCGATTTAACAGTGAAATATGCATTAGTTGTTCAGCTGTCTAAGATTTTTTTAATTTTCGGTCACTTCTAAGAGGTCGAAGAAATTTTGAGTTACTACTTTAGAAAGGTCTATTTCAATGCTATCTTCCTGTATAAAACACATTTTGATACTTCATCGATAACATAGCAAAATATGCAATAGTTGTTCAGCGGCCTAAGATTTTTTTATTTTCGGTCATTTCTAAGAGGTCGAAGAAATTTCGAGTTACTACGTTAGAAAGGTCTATTATAATGCTATCTTCCTGAATAAAACAAATTTTGATACTTCATCGATAACATAGCAAAATTTGCAATAGTTGTTCAGCGGCCTAAGATATTTTTAATTTTCGGTCACTTCTAAGAGGTCGAAGAAATTTCGAGTTACTACTTTAAAAAGGTCTATTATAATGCTATCTTCCTGTATAAAACAAATTTTGATACTTCATCGATAACATAGCAAAATTTGCAATAGTTGTTTAGCGGCCTAAGATATTTTTAATGTTCGGTCACTTCTAAGAGGTCGAAGAAATTTTGAGTTTCTGCTTTAGAAAGGTCTATTTTAATGCTATCTTCCTGTATAAAACACATTTTGATACTTCATCGATAACATAGCAAAATATGCAATAGTTGTTCAGCGGACTAAGATTTTTTTAATTTTCGGTCACTTCTAAGAGGTCGAAGAAATTTTGAGTTACTACTTTAGAAATGTCTATTTTAATGCTATCTTCCTGTATAAAACAAATTTTGATACTTCATCGATAACATAGCAAAATTTGCAATAGTTGTTCAGCGGCCTAAGATATTTTTAATTTTCGGTCACTTCTAAGAGGTCGAAGAAATTTTGAGTTACTACTTTAGAAAGGTCTATTTTAATGCTATCTTCCTGTATAAAACACATTTTGATACTTCATCGATAACATAGCAAAATATGCAATAGTTGTCCAGCGGCCTAAGATTTTTTTAATTTTCGGTCACTTCTAAGAGGTTGAAGAAATTTTGAGTTACTACTTTTGAAAGGTCTATTTTAATGCTATCTTCCTGTATAAAACACATTTTGATACTTCATCGATAACATAGCAAAATATGCAATAGTTGTTCAGCGGCCTAAGATTTTTTTTCATTTTCGGCCATTTCTAGGTGGTGGAAGAAATTTAGAGTTATTTATTCAGAAAGGTCTATACAAACGCCATTTTTGGTATAGATAAAAATTTTATAGTTTGAGTTTAACGTTTTACAAATCACTATAGTTTTTCCCTTTTTACCATCACCCCCATATATTATGATTCGTAGGATGCTGTATAGGTATTTTATGTTTACGATATAAAAAACCGCGGTTCAACAATAGGGACTCTCTTAATTGGTCGGGTTATAATAGGCCGCTAACTTTAGGCCGCTAACTTCACATCGGTCAAGTACCGAACTTACCGATCGCTAAATTTGACGTTACAATCGTCTAAATTCGATAAAACGGGTTATATCGATGTTTTTTAGACGATTGTAACGTCAAATTTAGCGATCGGTAAGTTCGGTACTTGCGCTGCAGGTGTAGAGTGACCTCTATGGCGCGACATTAA
This sequence comes from Plagodis dolabraria, assembly GCA_963854805.1. Classification (NCBI taxonomy): domain Eukaryota; kingdom Metazoa; phylum Arthropoda; class Insecta; order Lepidoptera; family Geometridae; genus Plagodis; species Plagodis dolabraria. The sequence continues at coordinate 17,785,450 of OY978467.1, read as the reverse complement.
AAATGTAAACTGTTTTACCGCGCTCGTAACTGGTTACTGGACTGCCGTGCCGCAAGCCCATGGATCGATCCCGCCACCGGCGGCAGGCGAATGTTCGTCTGTCTACCTACCACCCTCATGTAGAAAATCTGTCGCCAAGCACCTAACAGTGTGTTCCGGCCGGTGAGAACCAGTAAAATTACAGGCACATGAGATTTAACAACTGTATGTGTCAGTGTGACGGGCGCAGTGCAATTAGTGCAATTCGTCACTTGTGTAGAAATGCATCTGTTATAGGCAGAGGTTAGTCCACTTCACATCAGGTGGGCCTCGCGCTTGTTTCGTCACAATTACATAAAAAGAACTGCTTTTATAATTGTATAACTATCTTTTTAGATTCTACTAACCTAAAAGTTCATGGCTAATTCTTCTCAATATAATATTCCTGCAAATAAACTTCATATGTTAAAACTCTTGTGATATATACACTCGAGAGCAATGAATCCGGGTCACTTAAAGAATGTTAAAAATCTCGGAAACTAAAAATGATAGGTTAATGCAATAAATTGTATTTAATAGACAATGTAATACTCGATACACTCTGTGTCTTCCATCGTGCTTGTAGAGCATAAATTTTGATTCGTCGGAGAACATAACTTTTGACCAATCTTCAATACTCCAATTTACGTGGCTCTGGGCATATCTTAGTCTCGAAATACGATGCCCACGCTCCAGTTTAGGGCCGTTTGCAGGTCTAAGGGGTTTTAAGTTAGATTCAGCAAGCCGACGTCTTACTGTCCATGCACTTGGGTTACTTCTTCCGAGGCGTCGAAACTGATTGGTGAGTTCAGTTCCTGTGAGAAAGCGATTTCGAAGCATGGTGTTCACCAAGTATCGGTCTTCTCGTGCTGTGGTACACCTGGTTCTGCCCGTTCCTGGTCTGCGTAGGTTAGAACCAGTTTCTTCGTAACGTCGGAGAACTCTTTGTACTGTTGACAGCGACACACCGACAGTCCTGGCTGTATCGCGCTGACTCCGGCCGGTTTCCAGCATTGTAAGTATTCTGGTGCATTCTTCAGGCGTAAGCGACATAATTTCAGCTTGAATAATGAATATAGAGCACTATCAACATGGTTTATGTATCCACATAAATGACAGATTACAAACAAAAGCAAAACCAAATGCTGTAATTTCGTAGATCCATCTTCGAAAGTGGCCCTTTTTCAAATTTGATTTTTTTATGATATAACTTTACAATAACTAAGAAGTTTTAATACCTTCATTTAAGGAGTATTACATTGTCTATTAAATACAATTTATTGCATTAACCTAGCATTTTTAGTTTCCGAGATTTTTAGGATTCTTTAAGTGACCCGGATTCATTGCTCTCGAGTGTATTTGGAGCTGATTTATTTGATATGTGAAAAATCAGTAGTTTTAAATTCATTTTAGATTCCACTTGAAGGTTCAATATTCTTGAAAATATTTAAATGTTTCAAATCAAATCAAATCATTTATTTACTATAATGTTGTATAAAGCACAGCTGGTGGTAAATTTAAAATATAGGTTCAATCATAACAATGGTGTCTGAATATTACATAAAATTTACAAAATAAGTTTGATTAATTATTAATGTATTCGAATGTTATAATAAATAAAACTAATAAATAGAGATTTCCTGTGAGTATCTTGTGTTTAAAATGTTAATTCAATTAAAGAGAAAAAAATAAAGAAAGTTAAATGTTTCGTAATTGACTTGTCGCCAATGAATACAATTCATGAGGACGTCGGTACTCACAGGTAGACAATAATAACAGGACGTCGGTCGCCGACAATGGCGACACTTGAGAGACTCAACACTGACAAAACAATTATGTATGTAAATTATAAAGAAAATGAAATAACCAGTTTGTCATATTATTTATTTACCTCGACGACGTTTTGACCAAGTTGCATTGATCGTGACCACGACCACCTCGAGGTAAATAAATAATATACGTATTTTTATTAAGATTAAGTCCCGTTAAATACTTTTAACTATAACAAGTTAGTCGTTTGTCAATAATTTCTCGGAAAAAATATTGAATATTCAACCCTACTCCTGTATTGCAAGTCCAGGTCCCTCTAGCCTCTTCCTCTGCAACGCTATGGACCCGGTACCCGCACGGTGAATACATCCTATGCTTAATTATTCGTCTTTGTTTATATTCTTATGTTCATTCAGAAATTTTACGATTAATAAAGATAATTCTAGGTTAGCTTGAACAACATCTTTGATTACATCATCACTTACCGTCAGGTGAGATAGTGGTAAAAGACTAACCTATCAGGCACAAAGAAAAAAGGTTTTGTTTTCTTAAGTCTGCAGATTATGTCCACGAATAGGTCAGGTCCATAAAGTTTGTATATCTCGTCATAACATAGGTAATAGTTACAAGTAAAGCTATTCAGTAAGTTTTGTTAACGGAGATGCTACTATACCTGATTAGTGGTTTGGTATCTTATATATATTTAATTTTATCAGTTTTTGTTGTTAGAACGCCACCGAAGCTTGTAACCGGTTTATTGAAATGGTTCCAACGAAGGTGCTTTAGTTGCTTTTTTATCAAAATATTTCTATTTGTGGATATCCTTGACGTGTGCACTTTGTATAGAGTCAATTAGAGAGACTAGCTGAGTGTCGTGTTTTAGAGTTCAGTACCTACTGGACAAGTATCAGTTAATTAAAAAGAGTAAAAAAAAAACCCAACTGCAAATTTTTTTCGTTAAACTGCAAGTTATATATATTTATGGAATCGTTTGTTTTGATACACCACTCGATGAGTTTGGATTTTTTTTACATCTCACAATATGGCGCCTTAAATGCTGTCAAGACAAATCTATCGATATCTCATACATTAAAATCGGCTCAGCCGTTAAGCAGTTATAGTGGAATAAAGAAACTCACAAACATACATACATACATATATGAATCCTGAAAACATAACTCTCCTTTTTATAGGCAGTCGTGTAAAGATATCTACTAAACATTTTTTTAGGGGCTAGAAATGCCGTCTTATTGCCCTTTCTACAGTGAGACCACCCCCTAGGTTGAAAGGGCGGTGCGACGGCATTTCTGGAAGGGGATGTTTGGGACCGATATATTCTTAAAATATATTTAAAACATTTGTTAGGACGTGATTGTAAAAAAGTTTTGGCTTCCGTTTAGTAGCCGGCCGCCTGCCTGACCCTTACACTCGTTGGGAATGTTCTCGTTGATAGTACACACACATATATTATAACGTACAATGACAAGTCCGTTACACATAGTAACCAATTAGTAGTGATTTACGAGTAGAAAAGGTGAAAGTAACATTTTAATTATTGAAAAATTGAATGCATTCGTCTTCGTCAGTAATTAAATCAATTTGTTGATGAAATTAATTAAAAACAAACCAGTCGTGTGTGAGCCGCACCGGCACGTCAGGGGTTCCGTAGGTAACTTTATATACAGGGTTATTGGTAAATGGCTAACAATCTCTTAAGGTTGACTTCTGCTAGTCCTAACAATCATAACAAGATGATTTTTAAGCTATTGCATAGCTTCTATCGCGGGGCTTGAGCGTGGAGACCGAATCCAGAAATTCCGAAACGAAAATAACCTAACATCCCCCACTCCGACCGGCACAGCGGTGATACTATATTTGATCAGCGCCTCTACAGTGCGTAAAAGGAACTAAATTTTGGCAGAAAAAAAAGTTTTGTTTGACAACTAACGTGTCGAGATTTATAATTGCATAAGTTGATAAAAAATGCTATGTAATAACTTTACCGCGACAGTCTTCGAGTGCCATACGTAATTTTTTTTTGTATTTTGTTTTTTATGCCTACTCCGAGTTAAGAGTATCCGCCGCGGCGACACTGGCCCCGCCGCGCTCCCTTAAAATAAAGTTTTGAATATTTACATCGAGCAAAGTAATGAAAAATATGAAATAATACATTACAGGCTCAAGAGACTTTTAACATCAGGTGATCCTATTACTAATGCAAAAAGTAAAAAAAAAACTTTTTCTAAACTAAAAAATTAATCTCGTTATGTTTGTTAGGACTAGCAGAAGTAAAACTTAAGAGGTTGTTAGCATTTTACCAATAACCCTGTATATAAGGTGGATATTAATATATCAACAATACTGCGGGGGGTGGTGTGGAATCAATATCTTAATTTGTTTCACTCATGTTTAATTTACACATACAGAAAATTAGTACTAACTTTTACTTAAGCTGTGGCACGTTTGAGACTTTACGAATACTCTATGAATAAATACGTAAAGAAGTACGTAAACTTAGGTATATACCTACAGGATATCATACCTATATGCAGAATACACACATATATATTATATGTTATCGGTTAGATTTCTGACTGTACAAGTTGACTACGTACAATCTTCCAATTACAATTGTATTGGTCAAGCGATTGTATGATCTTGTAGGCATATATTTATAATATATTTTTTTATACAGTATAAATATTGTATGCATCAACTAAATAGTTAAAAATAAAAATGTTTAATATTATATTCACACACATGCTTGGCCTGCTGTGACAAATAGACAAATAGAGCAATCGCTCTAGAGGCATCCAGGAAGAAAACACAGGAATAGGTTCATTATCTACCACCCTCAAGTGGAAAATCTGTCGCCAAGCACCTAACTTTCTGCTTCGGCAGCTGTCCTTGATCACTTAGCATAAGTTAAGCGTGTTAACACCTTAAACCACATCATCACTTATCATCAGGTGAGATTATGGTGAAAGACTAGTCTATAAGCAATGAAATGTATAAATAAAATACTTACCGAGGTCGCGGGTCATCCGGAATGATTCGTATCTTCAATGTTTACATAATGACCTCATAATGAGATTGCGATCGCTGTGTTGTTTACATTGTTCCTGATATGAAAAACAATACTAAGTATGATGTTTACTAATTTCTCAATCAGGCAAAATAATATACCTAGTTTTATTTAAAAAAAATGGACTTCTCAAAAAGAAGTAAATTCTCAAAGATCCAAGCAGATCCGTAAATTGACGAGAAGGGCCAGTCGCTTGATGGTAAGCGCCAAGTATATGCATTACAGTGGCAATGTCACCGTTCTAGTCCAGCTGACACTGCATTCGTCACTCGGAGGGTTCTTATACATCGTTCTCGTAGACTTTACATTTGCTATTCCTTTACGCCTAGACACAGTGTGGTTTGCACACTACTGCTTTTTTTCTCAAAAACGAGAGGCAAAAAGGCCATTTAAAAACAGATCTTACTACTTTAAAAAAGACTATACTGCAGTTTGGTTCCGCCACCGCCGCCGCCGCTAGCGCCGCCGGTCCTACCACTATACTTTTATCTATTTGTCGTTCGTTTTTACTTAAAGACCATCCCGAACACTTCAAAATGCGAAACGAAGTACTTATATTCACGGCAAAAGCGAGCCAAGTTCGCAAACTTATTATACCAACCTCCATGTCGTAAAGATATCTACAATTTTTTTTATATAATATTTGTATTATCATTTATAATAGGATTCCTAATGAAATAAAAGTTATGAAAGGAAATATTTGAAATATTAAATCGACTATGTGATTGGTTGTTATGTGAATGTTTGTATAGTTTAAAGGATGTTATAGATCCAAGTGACAAAAATACGTTTTAATATTTGCGCGCCAGCAGACCTCTTTACGACTGTGTGTGTATTCTTGTAAATAAACTATTGATTTGTTTTGAAATAAAAAATTTAATATAATTAGTTGCTGGAAAAATGAAATGATAGAGGCGTGTCTATAGATATAGATATATAATATATATTTTATATAATACTTGCTTTTGCCCGCGGCTTCGCTCGCGTTAAGAAGTATAATTATTAATTAGGTATAGTTTTTGCGGCTTTACTTTTGTTTAGCATGTGTAAAAAATTAGGGCCTACAATACTTCTTTGTACACAATATTCTTAACTAATCTGTCATTAGGCGCTAAAACTATACCTTATAATAATACTTTTTTTAACGCGAGCGAAGCTGCGGGCAAAAGTTAGTCGTCAAATATAATCCGCTAGATATATTATTATCTATGCACTATGCACAAAAACGGTTAATTCAAAGTTCTCTCCAAAATAACTCAATGTAGATGGCGCTAGTATACAGAAATTCGTATATTTTTAACTGAAAATTTACTCATCTTATATAGCCTGCATCTCAAAATCCTTTAGTCATCCGCTACCTACTTTATAACATCTACCTGAATGCCAAATTTTAGCCCGATCCATCCAGTGGTTTGGGCTGTGCGTTGATAGATCACTATGTCAGTCAGTCAGTCACCTTTGAGTTATATATATTTAGATTATTTTATATATATTATCCTTATATAACTCCATTTGATCCAAATTGAAAGATAGGATAGCCTACATCTCAATTTATAGTCCCAATTACCCGTGCGAAGCCGGGGAGGGCGCTAGTATATATATAAAATAATGATTACTACAGAGGCATTATTCGATAAGATAGTAGTCAAATACATTTATACGAAGAACCGTTCCTCTTAATAGCTTCTTATTGCATTTTTGGTACGGACCCTAAAGAAACACTACTACACATTATAACTTACAAGTCAGTAGGTCTTGTCCTGTCCACCGAGATGTCCAGTTAATACGAAGCAGCGTTGTACACTGGCTGTCCTCAATTGACTCCAATTGATGACCTACGGCCTTAGGATATAGACGTTTAACAACAATACTAGCATCGTAATTTTTTTTAATTGTATTGTGACGAAACAAGCTCGAGGCCCATCTGATGTTAAGCGGACTAACCTCTGGCTATAACAGATGCACATTACAAGTCACGAATTGCACTGCGCCCGTCACATAGAGACATAGCTGTTAAGTCTCATGTGCCTGTAATTTCACAGGCTCTCAAGGACTGCTGCCGGAACACACCATTAGGAGCTTGGCGACAGATTTTCTGGCCGCTAGCAATATGCCCTTCCACCATGCGGTGAAGCTCAAGCCCGCAGCGGGTTTCGAACCATGGTCCTGCTGCGCGGCAGTCCATAGCCAAAGTCACTGAACCATCACTGCTTCAAGATATTGTGTTTTGTGGCATGTATGTAATTACGTTTCATCAGACTTGCACGTAAACAGTATCTAAACTAAACATACGAGTTAACTTGACCGTAATGCCCCATATAAAACCTTCTCGAGCTTTCTTTTTGTTATGAAACTCAAGTTCGGTAAGTAATTTTATTTTAATTTATAGCACAGCACACAGCACACATCATGCAAGTTCAAGCAAGGAGTTTACACGCAATTAAAAAATTGTCCTAATATGTTAAATAAAGAGGAATTTCATTGTAATCTCGCTACATGATACTTAAATACTCAACGAATTATTTTAATAATAGATTTTTGTATCATTAAATTCTTTCTATTAGTATTTTTAAACTCTTCCTATATCTAAGTATTTGCCCTTAACGTTTCTGAACGACACATTTGGTGTGGGCAAAAAGCCCGCCATACGCTTAAAAACGATTCACGTATTTCGTAATAATAGTTGTGCTTACTTTTGTATTAAAGCTATATTTTTCATAATTATTTATTCGCAAATTTGATGAAAAACATTGTATGTTCCACGGGCGGTACGGGAATTGCTAACCTCGACTCAGAAAGGCCTCAGTCGTCGACTTCTGGCTTCTACTAGCTAGACCCTCGATCGTAATTCCTTTCTTACCGCCCTTAATACACAATGAACACATGAATGACAATCTGCCACGAGACCCACCTGATGTTAATCGATCACTTCTGCCTATAGCACATGCATTTTCGTCACAATTGAAGAGCACTGCGCCCCTCTTACTGAGAAATACAGTTGTTAAGTCTCATGTGCTTCTTATTTTACTGACTCTCAAGGACTGCTGATACACTGTGAGGTGCTAGGCGGCAAATTTCTAGTTGAGGGTGGTAGATTTGCAAAATGACCTACCACCATGCGGTGCCGCCGGTGTGGGTCTAACCGGGGACCTGCGGCACCGCAGCCCATAGATATTACCGCTCGGCCATCACTGCCTCGTTCTTAGAGGCTTTTTGCAATAATTTTATAATATTGTCCGTTTTATAGTACATAACACTAAAAAAACTGACTTCAAACAGAAAATATTCGAATATAAAAAATGCATTACACAATAAAATAAATCAAACCATCGTGTACCTACAGTTTTTTTTTGTTCATTTTATATCGACAAGTGAAAATAAGGACGTTATCAATCCAGCCAAAGCTAATTAAATACTCATTATTAGGGATAACTCAAATACTACTCGTAAAACCTCACTCAAATTTAAATGTGAGCTCACGACAAGCGCGCGCTACAATAACATCAAAATCTGTTCAACCTGTAAAAAGTTATGAAGTAACATAAAAAAATGTAGTCTAATGAGAGCCTCCCACTTTTTTTGAAGTCCGTTATATAGTGTAGGTATTCCATTGCGTAACGTAACCTCCTACACTCGCCCTTATCGGGAGTGCCCTTGAAGAGAGCTCAGTCACCTAGCAAACACGTTTTGGAGGTCACCCACCACCTCGGGTTCGGAGTGAAGCCCTCTAAACTCTAAACACATACGTAATTGGGCAAATTTCGTACGCGACAAGTCACCTAACTCTGTTACGAGAATACAAAAGTCCCTTACAAACAATAAAGTGGACTCAGACGATCGGACTTCACTTAAGAAGTGATCTACTTACTTGGCACAGATACATAGATAGCGTTAGGTGAAAATTAATCAATTAAAAAACAACACTAATTTTCGATTGTTACGAAGATGTCCCATCCTAGCAAAAAATATGTTTATACATTGATTACAGTACATATGTGCTATGAACACACAGGTTCCCAAGCTGGTGTTAAACTGTGTTTCAGGAACCAGTAGCTTCTCCCATTGTAGGCTTCTTAATAATATATTTTACACCATTTTGTGGACCATATTATTAAAGATAGATAGAAAACTCTTTATTGTTACACCACTTTAGAAATATAAAAGATTACACATTAAATTATAATAACATAGTGTTACAATGGGCGGCCTTATCACTAAAAGTGATCTCTACCAGGCAACCTTAAAGTACTATTCACAATCGACAAGAGTTACAATTACCATTAAATCATCCAGTTATGTTAATATTTATGGTTTAATTTTATTTTTTATTAAAATAATTGACTGTAACTTAAAAACTACTCTACTGATTTTGACGAAATTGAAATTGGACCAACTTCGAGGTACACGTACTCTATCACACGTAATCTATACATATAGTTGACGGAGTTATCGGGTAACAAACATACGGGAAAAAAAGTAGAATCGAAACTCGGCTTCTTTTTAGAAATCCGTTAAAAATATACTTGGAGTCGTCAGATTTTTGATAAGATTAATATATCTGATTGTTATTTAAATAATTTATAGTAAACTATATAACTTTCAGGCCGCGGCTCCGCCTGCGCGTATGTCGGTAATCGCACTAAAACATTAACCTCTTTTTGCGCAGTTGGATAAAAACTATCCTATGTCCTTCCCCACGTCTCAGACTATTTCGCTACTAAATTTCATCCAAATCGGTCCATTACTTTTGGCGTGAAAGCGAGACAGGCAGACAGACAGACACGTATAGAGTTCCTTTCACATTTATAATATTAGTATGGATTATTAAAATAATAGCTATGAGCCCCCCGAATATATATAAAATAAATATAAATAAAATATGTCTCTGTGTTGCACTTATGGTGCAGAATCCCTTTAAATAAGTTTTGTTATGTCAAATCAAATAAAATCATTTAGTTGCTAGAATATAATTTGATATTAAAATAAGTTCCGTTCCGTATAAGACGTGCAAATATTATACCTATAATTAAAAAAATGTTACATTATGAAATTAATTACACTTATTGTCACGATCATATTAAATTACATTACAATAATTTCATTCAACGGGGTAATGTTGGCAGCATGCTGGACACGCTGCCAACTGGTACTGGACTGGAGCATTTGGACTGCCTGTGAGTCTGCTATGACTTATAGGTTGTCTAAATGCTTTTATTGTAGTAGCTGTAGTGTTGTATATAGTTCATAGTATTTTATTTAATAAAGGCATACCGCCGGTAAGAGAAAAAGTTTTAATGTACGTTTATAATTTAAATATTCAAATATTCATTGACACTATAAAAACAATTGTCCAGTAACCAGTCTCTCAGTTTTAACTTAAACTTTTAGCCTTGTAACAATTTGATATTTTGTGGTAATTTATTAGAAATAATTATGCACATGGTGTAAACATTTTTTTTATAAATCTGTCTGTGGCAAGTGGGCTGGTAAAGTAGATAATTATACTTAGCTATTTTTTGCTAACATAAATCTCAAATTCGGATTAGTTCTGACAAGTACACATGCGTCTCTAATGTACATACAAGAAAGTGGAAGTATATACAGTCGACTCTCGTTAATTCGAAACTTAAAATGTTACGAATTATCGAGTGTTTGAAATATCAAATGGTTAAAATTTGAAAGAAAAAATAAGAAACCAATTCGTGCGGAAGTGTATGTCAAACTAATAATTACCAAAACAAAGGCTCGTGTACGATGATACAAGCTTGAACTTGTTCTGCAATGTACTTAGATGTATCCGCGGCGGCGGCGGGATGGATTACTCGGACTTGTTTATAAGAGGATCAAGTGACTTATTCTTTACGAATTGTCGAGTGTTTGACACCGATAAGTTCGAATTAACGCGTCGTTTTGTTGCGTAGCGTTGATTTTTTCGTTCGAATTACCAAGTGCATAAAAAAGTATTGATTTAGTTCGAAATATAAAGAGATTTTGTAGGGAACTCGTGATAACTTTGAATTATAGAGAGGTTCGAATTATCGCATGTTTGAATTAACGAGATTCGCCTGTATATGTATGTGAATGCAGGAGCATGGAGCAGGAGGTGGTGCCGCAACAAGGATGTTGCGGCACCACTAATCCTCAGTAGGCTGTAAAACAACACCGCACTATACCGTGTGCGTCGCGCCGGCGTGGGCGCGCCCTAGCGCCGCGCGTGGTGCGGTCAGCGCGGACAGTGTCGGGTGGCAAACGTGACTCGCATCAGGCAGGTGGAAACATTCCACGGAAATACTTGCCATAAAGAAGAGAAATGAACATCCTTGCAGTTAGGAGACGAGTTTTCGAATATGACATTTCTTAATGTTGACATTTCGTGTGACGCGTGTAAAAGAATTATTGATTAGGAAAAAGAATACATTCAGATTTTTAAAGTTCTGTGGTCACAGCGCGAGGGGCGGGTAGATCCTTATCTACACTAATATTGTAAAGAGGAAAGATTTGTATCATTGTATGTAACGAATAAATGTAAAAACTACTGAAATATTTTAAATCATAAAAAATTCTTTCACCATTATAATCTTACATTATTCCTAATGGACACTAGCTATAGAATATTTTCAAAAAAGTTGGGGATCCGTATGAAAGCTTCGATAATGTAAACGAAAGTGTCAAAAAATACCAACCATATGTCTTACTATGTATTACAGTTACGTCACAATAACTACTATTGTATGTGTTTAAATTTATAATTTTAGATTTTTTTAGTAAATACCGGTATTTTGTAAATATGATTGAAAACTCCTCTCGCATAGTATTTATCATCCTCGGTGTCTAAAATTGAACTTTTTATGCATGTTCCAGCTTAGTGTGATTTTATCACATTTTATAATATTAATATAAAATACGATGATGGTACGATAGTCATATCATATCATCATCGTATAATTGAGAATATTTTCAATCAAGTTGAAATTTTCATTAAATACCCGTGGGAAGCCGCGGCGGGCCGCTAGTAATGAATATAATGAGATTTCGCTATCTGTCTGGATATGTTCCTAAATAGAATCTACCGTTACAACGCGGACCGTCGCCACAGTTTAAATAATAGTTTGTACATAGAGAATCGTTATTTCAGCGGCATCTACTATTTGTCTGTGGTGAGACTCCTTGATATTATCGGTCAGTGACTATACGCTAAAACTTCTATAGAAACTTAAAACCTAACAGAAAAGAGACTCATAGCGAAGAATAGCGATCTACAAACATAAACCTTACAGTACTTAACTTACGTATCCAATTAGAACACTCATAACATTTACAAAGTCAACCAATGAAATACGCAGTGCAAAAAATATAAAAAGACTTGACATATCGTGCTCTACTCGACCAATTGTCAAAAAGTGTTCGTGCCATGCCTCTGCGTCGGTCCATTTCTCTCCGCATCCACAACCAGCGGCCGAAAAAGGAATACCAACAGTTCAAAACCATACATGAAGCGCCAGCGAGACTGCAGGAGGTTGAGGATGCTGACGCAGCCTTCGATGTGACGCATTACTTCCTTGATGACGTAGCAGACCCTTGGAGGCAAGGAGGTACGACTATGATTACTCGCGCCTGCCTTATAATGCCAACATCATTGCCATCGCCCAGGTCCCTTCACCATTGAACAAGTCTTCCACATTAGGGTTCAGTTGCTATAACCCCCACGCTTGGCAGACGTGTTAGGGATCGCAGTACAAGGTGGCAGTTGTTCAGAAGGGGCTGTTGCCCACCTTTTGTTATTTTCCTTTCGTCGCCTCTTACGGCTATCACAGCAAGATGGGGGGGGGGGGGGGGGACCTTAACCCCATCTCATACGATGTTGTCATATCCTGTGGGGCATCCATTTGTATGATAAATCCATAGTTTTTCTATTTGTATGATAAATCAAAACATGTGCAGTAAAGTTTTATATACGTAAAAATAATGCTGGTGAAACACTCTAAAAGATGGTATATTTACCATCATAATCGATTTATTAAATCTCGATTCATACGCAAGTTTTGCCAAATGCATTTACGAAATACAGTTGTTTCATTGCTTCAAGTACCAGGAGCTCAGAGAGATACCAGCGGAGTAGGGAGTTTTGTTTTACTTTATTGTTTTTTGCTGGTTTTATTTTTACAACATCACCTGATAACAATATAATATGATATTGGTTCTAGATGGTGAGAACTGCCTTTCTCATACTGTTCTTAAAGGACAGATAAGGGACTCAAGGAACTGCTCGATCAGATTATCGGTGCTTGGTGAAAGGTTTTCTACTTGAGGTAGCATAGTATACATGGTGCTCCTCTGTCCATCGATCGATCAAGGGGATGAGATAACTGCTCTCAGTCTGTGAGCATTATGCTAATGCTCGTGGACTGAAATATAATGTTCTGGAAACGGAAATGATGGTGTTTGCAGCGGGTAAGGGTCCGGGTAGGGTGCGTGCATTGGGTGGCACGACAATTAAAGTTGTGAAGCAGTATACTTAGGACATCTCTTGACGCAATGGCTTCAGGACGATGAGGATATCGAGGAGCGGAGGGCCCTTGCAGTCAGACATCTCTGTGTCTCCGTAAAGACCACACTGTTCAAGTCGTATTGCTTAGGCATGTATACGTGTCAGTTGTGGACAAGTTTCACGCAGAAAGATACAGGACCGCACTGGTACGGTGTGACTGCTCATCACGCGCTCACTCACCGCACTGACTGGTACCGCCGGCCGCGCCGCAGTAAAAGAAACTATTATTTGTACTGTGTAAGTCGAGTAGTCGACGCAGCGGCCTGAAGGGTGAAAAACTATTTTTTTTGTTAATTACTTTTTGTTGTTGTTATGTTCAGATGCTCTGGAACGCGAGAGGCTAGCTCAGCACGCGGTGCTCCGCGAGCTGGTAGCGTCTGGGGATGTACCACAGCTGTCGGCGAGGCTGAAGGCGCTCGGCAAGGAGGCGGGGCTCGTGGCGAATCTAACGCCGGGCGGGGCGAACACGCTGCTTTATGTGTGAGTTACTGTCTAGTACGAGGCCACGATGAACAAAGCTCGTTTATCGTATTTTAATATTTTGCTTTTATATATGCACGTAAAGTTTTTTAATCCATGTTGCGACATTACTTATTTTATATACTTCATATATATTGAATTTTCGCAAATTTATCAAATATGAATTTGTTTTTGACATCTGGGATAGTGGACTCACTGTGAAGGATTTTTTTTGCTTTTCATACATATATTTACTTCACGGTAAAGTGTTGTGTGAAAATCTGCAGAACATGTCTCATTTTGGTAACGTTTGTTTCACAAAATTACAAATTTAGGAGAGGAAAAATTTAAATCATGTGCGAGATTCGAACTCGCGTCCATCCACAACATCGTATTGATACCAAGCGACATCTATAGTTCAACTTACGTTGTACTACAAACAAGACTAATTTTGCAATTAGCTTTAAACTTGTTAATGATGAAGCAACTTGTATAAATTTATTATTATATTAGTTAAAATAAAAGTACATCTGTTTTTTTGACATTTCGGATCTCTTTACTTGAATGTCAAGTGTCTGGTTTTTTAGGAGAAAAGCAACCGCGCCTATCCATCTTTCAACTACCTAATATTATACGTAGGTATGTCTATATATTATACTTTCATTATGTACTATACAGGGTTACTGTTCATTAGCTGGTAACACGGTACAGGAGTGATGGGTATTGATACACTAAAAATAATATTTAAAAAATAACGTTTTTTTTAAAGGTATTCATCGATGCAGTTTTTAGTTCGACGAGTGCAAATCAGCAACGCATACGCGACCACACCTGGAAAACAGCTGATGTTTAAACTAGAACATAACCCAATCTTCCTATTTATTTTACAAGTGATTCTAATAACCATACTCTATTTACAAATTAATGGAGTACAACTTTTTTGTTACGGACAGGAATCGAACTCGCGTCTTCCGATTTCGCGCCGGATGTCTTTTCCTTTCGGCCACCGGAACCTTACTCTTTTGAGTGAAAATTTTTACTCCAATTGTATATTACCTTAATATTACCTATATTACCTTAACCGTCATAGGGGACGGTGCGCGGCGTGTCATCGTTAACCAGACTTCATTTGATCGAAAGAAAAGTTTTTTCAAACATTTAAGTCTCGCAATTATTACAAAATTACTAATTTACGAGAGGAAAAATTTAAGTCATGTGCGGGATTTGAACTCGCGTCCATCCTCCCCTTTAGCCGGGGTTTGCTCTGATCAATTGAGCTAACATGACTGAGTTATAACTAAAAATTTTCCTATGGTTTTTTAACCATCATATTGGGATGGATTTTAGTTAAGACTCATTGTCATGTTAGCTCAATTGATCAGCGCAAACCCCGGCTAAAGGGGAGGATGGACGCGAGTTCGAATCCCGCACATGACTTAAATTTTTTCTGTCGTAAATTTAGAATTTTGTGATGTTTGAGCATGCGTTATTGCAAACAAAAATATTAAAATTATTTTGTTGCGTCATCATTAGCAAGTTTAGAGCTAACTACAAAAATTATTCTTGTTTGTAGTACAACGTAAGTTGAACTATAGATGTCGCTCCTTCCCAATACGATGGTTAAAAGAACGATAGGAGTTAGTAAAATTTGAGTTATCACAAAAAATATTAAAATCTCGCAATGATGTCGCTACCCTTCTATATTTTATATTCCAATAATTGGTAAATGTGTTTGTCGTTCGTACGTGATAGTACTTTTAGTCATGTCTAGAAAACATACTGTATTCAATAATTACACTAGTCAAACTATATTATGATATTTTTAAACTTTACTAAAACAAATACATGTTTTTATATATTTTAATCATTTTTTGTCGATACCCATCACTCCTGTACAGTATCGCCAGTTAATTAGCACTGACCTTGTATAGTATTTTATATTAAAGTATTATCTAACTAGGTACAGTCGCCTGCAATAACAAGTATACACTTCGTTATTTTCAAAATAATGTCATGTCGCTAAATTGTTAATTATTGAGGCTAACTGAAACATTAGAAAAAAAATTATTCTTTGATTTTAAGATATTTCTATGTCCATAGAGTGATACAGAGGTCTTTGCCACTGTTAAGTCAATATATTACAATATTTAGTTTATGTCATATACGAACAGAACTAGTATATCTGTGTATATACATCCATCATTCTTATATTACCCACGAAATGTTGCATCAATCGCATGTATTATTAATTGTTCTGTATATAACAGCAGTTAGTCTTGCAATAAAATTGTACTGAGCACACGTTTTTTTTCCTTTGTAAAGTGAACGCAAACTGAAAGAAATCTTATCACCCCAACTTTGAAAATTACAATGTGTGTACTTCTTATTACATGCGACTGTACTAATCTATACCAATAATATCGTGGACCATTATTCGCTGATATTTCGCTGACATCCTGTTCTTCAATTCCTTGAGGTTGATTAGTACTGAGCGGCAATGTTGTATACGTATGTGCAGTGCTTGTGAGTCCGGGCTGACCGGCGCAGTGGCACTGCTGCTGTCTGCGGGCGCGGACGGGCGGGCGCACCCCGTCACTAAGTACGGCCCGCTGTACATCGCGGCGTACCACGGGCACAGGGACATTGTACACCTGCTGCTCACGCACTTCCCCACCGCTGTACAGGTCAGTACTCACTACGCTTTACTCACTCACTCCGGACTGACCGGTGCGGTGGCGCTGTTGCTGTCTAGTGGCGCGGATGGCACAAGTTGAACAGGTTTCCCTCATTGGGGGGGATTTGCAATGATTCCCACGCTTGGCAGGAATCTTAGGGATTGTAGTAAAAGTTGCCAGTTCTTCAGATGGCGCTGCTTCTCAATTTCCGGTATATATCCCTTAGTACGACACCCACACGGGAACATATGGAGGTGAAATTCTAATCAAGCACCCACGGGATAAGTAATCCCTATATGTCCCCAACTCAGCATGTTTATATCAAGTTTATATTACCATCGCTGGTCATCCGTTGGGGCCGGTTTGTGACCTCACATAGAAATAAAATGACGACAGCATCAATAAAAATTAAAAAAGGACCGTTAAAATAACTATGTATATATGAAACATGTCTATGGAAGTCATACGTGTTCTATGTTTCCGGACATAAAAGTCCAATGAGAACTGTCACCCGTCGGCGCTGGCCACAAAAGGACACATGCACTCAGCGGTCGGGGCCAACAGTAGAATGTGCCCCAGGCTTGCGAGTGACTAATATGTATCGCTTCTGCTTGCAGCATTACTTCTAATACTTTAATAAAGTAGTGTGTATATCATATTGTTGCTCAGCTACTCAGTTTCAGTTGAAAAGACAAAATATGTTTATTTATATATTTATATTGATACACAAAACAGAATACAATCCCTAAAAGAACACATGATATAGGTTAACATTTACGAGCCAGACTATATTCCTAAATATGTGTACACATCATGATCAGCATAATAATTAGCAGTAAAACATTTTATTGACACCATCTATAGAGGATGTCTAAATCAGACTTAAGGCTCGGAAATTACGAAATAGGGCCAACATGATATGGGAAATCTCATAAACCAGGTACCGGATGGTACTGCAATTTAAATACACGATACTCAAGGATATAAGTAATACTTTCATCGATTTCAAAACATGTTTCCTAATAATTGGCTCGATAGAAAAAAATCTCAAAAACACCTCTGAAAATAGAGGATTCCTACTTATTCCGCCAGATTTTAGTGTTTTAAAATTTGTTTTTTTTTTCTAAAATATTGATTTTTTAAGTACAATAAATTTCATTGATTATTTTAATCCAAAAAAAGCACAGTTAATGCGTACTGAGCCTGTTTACAAAATGTCACATACGCCCTTTCATTCCGAGAAGCGTTAACATCATGTCGCACTATTTACTCCAGCGATCTACGTATATTGCTATCATCCTCGCTCATATCGCGGTCAGCCGCGTCGTGCGTCGGACCTGCGTCACTTTTCTCGGCGATCTCAATTAAAATAAAACATGGGTAAAATTATAAATAAACGCTTTGGGAGTGCAAAAAAGATGTATAAAAATCGTCAAAAACGCATGATGGACATAATAAGGTATGCATTTATGGCTTCCTTTCTCCATGTACCTATGTATATATCTCTTATATTAATGAAATTATCATATGATTGTGAACCCTAACGCAATAAAATAAACACTTCAAACATTTTACAAGACGTAGGTACAACTTTAGCTACCTAAAATAATTATTATAAGCAATATACAGAATTTTTCGTAATGAATGAAAAATGAATTATTTTAGATGGATCATGATTAATTTATACAGTTTCTGACAATAAGGCACAAAGGTTATGTACATAATTTTCGACTTATCAATCGTCGTTCAAATAGCGCATAGTAAGTGACATCGCTTCGCAATTGAGAGGCACGTGGATCGAATCCAGCGTAAAGAGATTCTTTTTGGTCAAATTTTAATTTTACGACATAATTCTTAATAATACAATAATAATTTTACGTATGTACGTGGACCAATATAATGTGTCTGACAGTAAGACATAAACGATATGTGTGTAATTTTCGACACCTTGGTCAATGATTGTATAGTGTGTAACTTCAGAAGTCGAATCAGAAGATCGAGTACCGTGGATCGAATCTCACATACCTAGATTCTTTTTGGTGACTTTTTTATTTGTATTACTTTTTATTTGATACGTATTATATTTACGTATAATTAAGTTTTCTGACGCGTATTCAATTTACGATTACAATGCTTGCAAATTTATTAGGTATCTCGAGTTTCCATGTTTTCATATAATTATTCAAATTCAAATTCAAATTCAAAATCATTTATTCAATTTAGGCGTCTACGACGCTCTTATGAAGGTCAATTACAAATTTTAATATTGAAATATTCTACATTGTACTGCCACGTTCAGCAAAAAAAGTTTATAGAGCCACTGCGAGAAGAACGGGCAAGAAACTCGGGGCCATTCTTTTAAACGTCTTTTTACAATGTGTTATAAACAATATTATACTTATAACACATTGTAAAAAGACTTTAGAGAGTTTAGTATATCTAATGAACGTGAACATTAAATAGGTACTACCTAATCTAGCTACCTGAACACGTTTTTTTCATAGATCTCGAAAAAGTATGTCTTGGATGGACACGAGTTGCCACAGCGTAATAGTTACAGTAGAACAACATTATCAATTTACTACATAGTAACAAAGCTATGTTGAGTAAACACCGTCCTTCTGTCCACTACTATAGAAAACACAAACTTTCATACATGGAAAGTTATTGAAATATTCATGGTATTATCGAGTACGTAATATATTAGTACATATAAATTAGTAGTAAAAAGATGGCCGTAAACGTTTGATGCGATAGAGATAATGAAATTCTGAAATGAAAACTTAATACAAAAAGAAGAAGCCTAAGCTTCTGCTTTAGAATGAGACTTTCCATGGTTTTCTTGAATAGCATAATAATTAAGAACTGACTAAAAGAAAATGAAATAATTAGCACCATACCAATACTTACGTAAGAACATCGAGTAAGGTGCATTATAGGGGACTTAACTATAACGCCCTTAATAACCAAAGTGTAGCGGATATACTACCAAAGAGAGTATTCCCCAGGACGTTTTGGTGTTAAGGGGCGGCCGGTAATTTAACAAAAGTTAAAATTATACACATTATAGCCATTATGTTTTTAAATGTTACATCTTCTGTGTTGTATAAACAACATATGGTAGCCATATAAAGAACCCCATATATTGTAGGATAGGAGGATGCTTCTTGGTTATTGATACTATCCCATAACTTACTTACCAATAAAATTCTTACCCCCGGTTTCTGAAACGCAAATCAGCGACAAATTATTTTAAATGCTTGTTAATCCATTGTCATACGCAGATTGGGTTGCTAAAAACTTAATGTGACTGTTTGTCAACACTAATGTCAAATCTCCAATTAATCGACAATTATTTCAATTTTGGGTTTCTGAAAAGCTTTTCGGTACGTTAACGGTTTGTCAAACTGACTAATTCTAATTGCCCAAAATCGACCAATTATTCTAAGATTAACGTCTTGATATCGTAAAAATATATAAAAAATAGTTTTAAGCATTCCTACCTACAACGTTTACTCTAATAACTGATAAGATAGAACAAGAACAGAATTATATCAAGTATGATTACTCTAAAAACACATATTGCTATTTTTCATACCGAAGGTACTGGGTAGCACTTCACCACTATCTCACCTGATGTTAAGTGACGATGCCATCGATGATGCAGCTCGCTTACCCTGAAGATACCTATTCACGTAATTAACCAGAAACACAGACTCAGGCAGAGTGTTCCATTCCCTAGCGGTGTGTATGATGAGCGAGTATAGAGGTTAGAATAAATGGCAATACTTCTTCCGGGTCTTTGATAAGAATAGGAGTACCGCAAGGATCAATTTTAGGACCTTTTCTGTTTCTAACATATATAAATGATCTGCCTTGCATGGTTAAAAATTTCTGCGATATAGTTTTATTCGCAGATGATACCTCCCTGATTTTTAAAGTAGATAGGAGGGATAGTGAACTTATTCAAGTCAATAATGTGTTATCTATGATCTCTAAGTGGTTCGCGGCTAATAATCTTCTCTTAAATTCAAAAAAGACCAAATGTTTAAAGTTTTCTTTACCAAATGTTACTTATGTTGAACCAAACATTAAGCTTGGCCTAGAAAAACTCTCTTTTGACAATGCGACAGTCTTCCTGGGAATTAAAATGGATTCAACTTTACAGTGGAATCCACATATACATGATCTATCCGGAAGACTTAGTTCTGCTGCATATGCAGTTCGTAAGATAAGACAGCTAACAGACGTAGCTACTGCTAGGCTCGTTTATTTCGCGTACTTCCACATTACTGACATAATAACTATAAAATTAAAGAGTATTATAATCATCGTGATGGTATTGAGGATAAAGGGTTTTTTTTTTTTTGTAGCTGATAGGTAAGCCTTTGACCACAATCTCACGTGATGGTAAGTGATGATGTGGTCGAAGGTGTTAACAGGCTTAACCTAGAATTACTCTGGCTATCAAGGACAGCTGCCGGAACACACCGTTAGGTGCTTGGCGACAGATTTTCTACTTGAGGGTGGTCGCTAGCCAGGCGGGCATTCACAAAATGCCCTTCCACCATGCGGTGAAGCTCAAGCCCGCGGCGGGATTCGAACCATGGACCTGCTGCGCGGCAGTCCATAGCCAAAGCCTATATAACTGAGCTATCACTGCTGGATTCATAAAAATTAATGAAATTTGATAATTCCACTAGCGATAACCCATCAATGTTGACATTTTGGGGATTAGAGCGTACACTCGCACGACTGGACTCTGTCAATTAGAAATCCGAGCGCAAATAGTATTGTTGGATGTGAATGCCCAAATGGGCTTGTATTTTGACAAATAGGAACGCTTCGAACTCCTCTCTCTTGTTGTTTTACGTTTACGATCATCCGTCATATTTAATTGGTAACCATAGTAACGGTGGTGATGCCAAAAATGATTTGGGATTAATTTCATGTCAAAACAGAAGAGACAACGCTATGTGTTAAAAAAAGACAGAACACTAGAGAATGAATGAATTTGTACGACATTTTCAAATTTCATGTTATCATAGATAAACAAGCATTTTAATCAGGTGTTCTGTAATTTTTCATTAATATGCGTTCCAGAAACCCGTTGAAAGTTAGCGGATTGTTAATTGTGATGGCTTGTCGGATGAATTGAATTTTGATACGCGTACCGAAAACCGGCGATTAATATCGGACACCAAAAATATTATTTGAAAATCAATAAAAGTTTGTTATTTTTCTAGTATAGAAAATGGAGGAGAAGAACGACGCATTGTTGATATACACTATTACACAAAGAGTCTATTAAGACAAATCTCGAAACATTCACCTTTCGATTATTTTTTTGATTAATATGCAGGGTTATTGGTAAAATGCTAAATCCAGGGAAACCCGGACGGATGGCAGCCCTACTCTCATAGAATGTCCGATTTTATGTCGCACTCCGGTGCATCTTCGCAACATAATCTACCTATACAAGTACATACATCAAGTGACGGCACGGGTGTCGTTTACAAACATAAACGTATCTTTCGTAATCTTTGACTAATACAGTTAATAACAGTAATACCACGGTTTTATAATCGATATGTAATATTGTGGTATTACGTATGAATAGTAATACAAAGTAATACATTTTCAAACAAAATACTTATCTTTCTCCTTGGGTGATTTCAATAATGGTATTATTTTGTTAGAAGTTTTGTTGTTCCACCCATCTACACAATAGCATCCACGAGATGTATTTATTATTATTAACAAATTGAAACAATAACTGTACCTACCTACTACATTCTCCATGTGATTTTTTGTTAGTGAAATCTTAATATGACTTGTAGTAATGACACGAGCAGGTACCCTTGATTGTTAGCGGAAACAAAGCCAGGATCTGAATGAACTACGCTACTTGATAAAAAAAACAAAAATTGGAACCGACTCCAACACCCAAAAGTGTGAAATAACTTGTTCAAGTCGGTACCAGGATAGTTCAAAAGTACCTATTATCACAATATTGTGCACGTGGTACTAGTGTTGGACTTGGACAAGTTAATTCACACTTTTTGGTGATAAAGTCATTTCCATTTTTATTTAAAAAAAAAAACACTTCTTTTATGACCCTTGCTACTTACGGGATCGATTTTCATTCATTGTCAACGACTATATCATCAAGATAAGTAAATATTTTTCAGTTATT
The DNA here is from genome assembly GCA_963854805.1 of Plagodis dolabraria. NCBI lineage: Eukaryota > Metazoa > Arthropoda > Insecta > Lepidoptera > Geometridae > Plagodis > Plagodis dolabraria. Next base: position 17,762,699 of record OY978467.1, on the reverse strand, counting down.
GGAGTGTATGTCAAAAACGGCTTGACCGATTTTGATGAAATTTAACTGGAACCAAACAACAAGTATCAGCTTTCAAACAATAAAAGATTTTTTTAAATCGATTCACCCAGTCAAATGTTCTGAGGTAACAAACATATAAGAAAAAACACACGAATTAAGATACTCCTCCTTTTTTTGAAGTCAGTTAAAAATACCCAATGGTATAACCCGCTATTTGTATTTTGATCAGGGGTAAAAAAAATTTTTTATGATTTTCTGTGTAAATTTTACACAATATACTTGTTTTTGTAATAAATAAACCATCTTTTGTGTAACAGCTTACGCCTTGCATCAAAGTAGATACATAGTTCATGTTCATCAAAACCATAGTTCATGTTCATTAAAAATGAACATACACAAAAACTGCAAAAATCAAACAAGTTGGTAATAATCAAGACTAAACTTGTTCTACTGTAGGTATGGTAAATTTATTAACTCTGTCACACTATGATATTTACAGCATACAATCAACTAATGGTTGGTATCATGTATGCGTACTAGATGGCGCTTCAGCACACATCACATTCGTGTGTGACAAGATAGTTTCTACTAGTTCTACTAGAGAGCGCTCTAAATTTTTAATCAAATAAAATATTACCGTTGACTTACGGACGTGGCGCCATGTACACCGCGAAGTAAACACGCGAGGAGAAGTGGGGACAAAATCTAACATCTGGTTTTAGAATTCTGTCCCTTAAGAACTTCTGAATTTACTTGCTGAGTTAATTTTTACTTGCAGAGTCAAAGTCAAGCAGATGATGCGGCGGGCGAAAGTTAGGAGTTAATATTATTTATTACTTTTATTATTTCACGTTGAAAACGCATGTATAAATAGAAGAGTTTGCGTGCGTGTTAGTTATTGTGTAACTGTTAATGCCTCTAAGAGACCCAAATTAGCAGCTTCTTGCCGGCGAATGCCAAAATCAAACAATAGAAGGTGGAAATAAGGCACGCATTGCAACTTCATAATTACGGTTATCGCTCTCTCAGTAATGAAATAATATTTTAGAAAATTATACCTTTTAAATGGACGCCGTTCTTTGATTTCAAAATGGTATGTATACTTACTTACTCCACTGGCTCAGCGGCCCAAAGTGAGTCTTGGCCTCCGCTTCTACACGAAGGATCCTCAGGAGGTCTTGACTCTGCGAGCGCACGATCGAGAAAGAGATTTTTCTTGATCGTGCGCTCGTAGAGGACCTCCTGAGGATGCTTCGTGTAGAATCGAAACGCGTCGAAAAATTCTTCCGGTTTGGTTGCGTGGCGTTTGTGACGTCACGTCGGTTTAGCAGGAAAATTAGGCGGAATTGTCACTAGTCATATTTTTGTGTTTTTTAAGTGTTTTATTAAAATATTAATTTATATGATATATAATGATATTTTCTTAAATTTTTTTAAAAATATTTGTTATTACTATCGTATGCTTTAGCGAAGTCCATAAACAATACATGTGAGCTCCATCTTTTTTTCATCAACTGCTTCAGCAGAAAGATCTGATCCACAATGCTTCGATTAGGGCGAAATCCGCACTGATACTCACTGAGTATATTTTCCGCGTAAGGTTGTAGTCTTTTCATCAACACGTATGATAGGACTTTATATGCAGTTGGGAGTAGTGCTATTCCACGATAGTTGGAACACTTCTTCTTACAGCCTTTTTTATGGACCGGACAAATGACTCCTGTATTCCAATCCAATGGCTGCTCTTCTGCTTCCCATATTTTGCTCAATAGCAAATACAATTGCGATTGGACTATTCCTCCTCCGTATTTCCACACCTCAGATGGCAATCCATCTATTCCCGGTGCTCTGTTGTTCTTCAGAATCTCACAATAGCATCTAGAACCTTATCAAAGGTTATTGTTTCCACCACGGTGTCATTAAGGTGGTTAGTGTGGGGCACAGGTTCATCGAGAGGAGAGCTGTTAAGCAGTCGCTGGAAGTAGCATTGCCATTTGGTCTTTATTTCCTCGCAATCCGTTATCAACCGGCCATCTTCATATTCAAGCATCTGAGTTGTGGGTTGATATCCTTTCCTGCAAGATCTTACCTCCTTGTAAAACTTCCTGGGTTCTTTGAACTAATAAGCGTTTCCATGCCCCGAACGATGTTGTCAAGGTGCTTTCGTTTAGCTTTTTTGATGTTTCTCTTCGCATCTGCTTTGATTTCCTTGTATTTATCTACTCACAACTCGTCCTGTTCAGATAGAATTTTATATTTCCTTCTTTGCTCTATTATGTCTTCACATTCCTGGCTCCACCATTTCCTTCTCTTTTCCTCTTTTTTCGACCAAATATTTTAACAGCAGCCTCTTTTACATTATTTTTAATACTCTCCCACTCAGTATCAATGCTTTCTTCTTCTGGTAGATCTTTGAAACTGTTTCTTATTTCTATTTGAAATTTTAATTTCTAATATTTTCAACATTAATAGGAAACATAATTTATTAGAACATAATTAGATAATATTAATAATATCTTAATAATATATTTTGTTTAATTTTGTCTACTTTTATCCTAGTTTTTATTCTTATACCCTACAGATAATGATCGCTGTCGCAATCGGCACCTCGAAATGATCTTACATCCTGAATAGTAGTTTTATGTCGATATTCTATAAGAACATGATGGATTTGATTGATTGTCCTACCATCTGGAGACTTCCACGTTCCTAGATGAATTTTCTTGTGAGGGTACATAGTAAATTGTATGTATATTTTAAATAAATTAAATGTAACTATTGTTTGACATGGTTTCGAAAAGATCGTTTTGGAAAGGTACTTCACATGTGTAGTGACATAAGAGTAAAAAGAAGAAAACTACAATAATGACATATTGAATACGGTTCTGCATTAACCGAGAAGTATAAAATTTATTAACAATAATATGTCCATGTTCCAGCAAGAGACAGTAGAGAAGTGGCTCCCTCTGCACGCGGCGTGCATCGGCGGGCACGCGGCAATCGTCACTCTGCTCCTCGACTTCCCCTACCCGCCGCACGTGCTCAATACATATACGTACGTACCTATGCGACGATCCTACCGACTGCGCCAAACTCCGACATTCGACAAAGGACATTAGACTATTTTTGTTCAACTGAACTTCTATTTTGCTGGGGCGTTAGACCAACTGCCGTACTCAGAGACGTTAAATATTAAGAAGTGAAGAAACGGACCAGTCGACCTCCTGAACATAAGCTTCACGACTGTTCATTACAGCCGCAGTGTCACTGTTCTCATTCTGATTGATGCTTGTCACAGCACTGCACTCATAACTCCGTCACGTTATTTCTTATGTCTCGTTCGCTGAGTAATTTCACTTGCTACAGTGCCCTTCACGCCTAAACTTAGTAGTTTTTGCACACCAATTCTTTTGAAGTAGAGCATCGAAATTTGTGGTGGTATCCATCAAGACGTACACTCAATAAAGGGACCTAGCACTTGGTGAAATGGATGAAATGTAAGCACATTATGTCAGAACAAACATTGATTGCCACATTTGACTTCATGTTGCCGCCGCAGTGCTTTTGAATGTTTCACAATAATGAATGAGCAATACGCCAAAAGTGTGTAAAAGCGCCGCCTACGAATTTTGAGTTCCCGGGTTCGATTTCTGGAACCGATACTATAAGTAATTAGATTTTCTGACAAAGACATTCTCGGTAGCAGTCCGGAGTCTGAAACATCTCCCTGGAGGCTCACCGCTATTACAAGTAACCAACACGTATCTCATGATTTTTGCGTCCTGCTTCAGGGAAAATAGGCGTTATAAAATGTTTTTATTTTTATATATAGAGACTTGCGCGGGCAGTGGCAATACAAGGCCGCGTTCGACGTGAACGCGCGCGACGTGTCGGCGCAGACGGCGCTGTACATCGCGTGCACGCTCGGGAACGTGCCCGTCGTCGACGCGATCCTGGGGCACACCGTGCCCTGCGAGCCCGCGCCCGCGCGCTCGGGGGACCCGCAGGTAACCTTCACTCCTTTGTAGTAACTATGTTTTAGCTTGAACCTGCTCCTAAATTGCGCAGTATTGCATGGCGCACAGGGATAGAAAATAGCTCTTAACTATTAATCTTTAATTGTATTTTAGTTTGAACACTCTCCTTACAACGATATAATAGCAATCTCTGTTCGAAGATGCTACAAAAGAAAAAATACCTTATACCTATATTGCACTGTAGGTAGTATCGCATAGATCATTTTAAGATGTTTCATCAATATCATGTCGATGTTTGGAAGTTTAGAACACTGCTACTCTCACGTCATTGTCTGGCTCGCACTGGCAAAATATGATACCAGCTGCCATGTGATGTATTTCCGAACCGATGCGACTCAAAGGCCGGCAACGCAGTTTGAGACCTCTTGTATTGCCATTTTGCCCAAACACATATACAATACTGCAGCTACTATAACGAAAGCATTTGAGCAGCCTAATTGGAGTGGATAAGAGATAACAGCATTTCAAGAATAGGATCGTATATAATTTATCTTTAAAAGCCCTATATCACAGTATAATTAATAGTTCATACCAATAGATATTTGAGTCCCATTGAAAAATATAAAAGATCCATGTATATTATTATTTTAATTTTCTTGATGTTACAAAATATAATTTTATATTGTATAAAATTTTTTTTTTTTGGGCATAACGTTTCCAGTCGAATCCCCCCTCCCCACCACGGTCCGCGCAGCAAGTCCTGAGTCCGACCCGCAGCGGCATCTCCTTGGGAATACACGCTATCGTCAACAAGCTCACTGGAGGTACTAGTAATGTAAGTTATAAATATCTGGTATATTAGTGACACAAAATCGAAAATCCAAAAATACACAAGACCTCGGGCCAATCAATCAAAGAAAGAAATGTCAAATAATTATAACACTGAAAAATATATGACAAGCAAAAGATACAAGTCCTCGGCGGCCGACAAATCAAGGAGTAGTGCTCACTCTAAAATACTTTGGAGTCTGGCAGCACAAATGGTTGATCGAAAAGTGTTTTTGTAATGTTAGTGAGTTTTTTAACTGTTAAAATTAGCCATAGTAAGTAAATGAACCATAATTAATATACTATTTTATTTTTATCGGGTTGAATATACTTAATTTTACTCTTTACTTATCACTGACATGTATATTACTCATATAATTACTTATTAATTTTTTGTGTTTTTTTTTTAATTGACCATGAAAATTAATGTAATTATCACTTTATTTAACATAACTATGAAGACGAAATATTGTAAGCTAAGTAAGGTTGCACAACATTAATTATGTTACTTAGTAAAAAAAAATTGTATGCCAGTTAATGGTAAAACCCGTATAGATATGTTTACCTTATTAAGACCTTGTTATAACCATGTTTCTAGCAATTAAATTAATTTCATTTATACGACTTATAAAATGTCCTTATTGGCATATAATTTTCACCTAGACCGGGAATCCCTGGTTTTACGCACTGAATGGTTTAACCGCTTACCCATCGATAGTAACTGGATGTGAAATTTTAGATTAATATATTCAATACAAGTTTCAAGTGGGAATGGCACTCCGATCAAAGTGTAGCAAGTTTTTTGATTGCGTTCTGATCCGCGTCGATGATGCCCATTTTGTTACATCTATCTTGATTCTATGGCGATTCTCCTACAGATCTCCTTCACCTCTACTGAAGATCATGTGCCCAACGGCTGCCTTGAGCCTATTAGATGTTTGTATGGGTGTCCATGTATAGTATGATGTTATACCGTGTGCATGTGTGTGTACTCCCCCGGCAGCGCGCGTCGGAGAGCGCGGCAGTAGCGCGGCTGCGTCCGGCGCGAGTGGACGTGCCGCGACACAACGACAGCTGCGTGTCGTGCGCGGCGCGCGCGGGGCACGTGCACGTCGTGCGCCGCCTGCTCGCCGCGCGCGCTGACGTCAACGGGCCCGCCGCGCCGCCGCCGCCCTACCCGGTCACTACGGTATCTCTTATTTAGTTATATTTACCTAGTTGCATGATTTTTTTTATGTTATGTAGAGATGAGAATGCCAATTCGCCCGCATGATGGAAAGTCACACATGTCCATTACAGTTGCATTGTCACCGTCCTCGTGTTGCTTGAGACTGCACTGCGCTTGTCAATCCAGGACGTTGGTTCTTAAGTTCGTTCGCGCTGTCATTACACTTGCTACAGTGTATATCACGCTAAACCATATTGTTGTTTACACGGCACTGCTTCGTGGCAGTATAATAGACATTGTGGTGGCAACCACGGATCTAACCTAAACGGACTCTTGCTAAAGAGGTCTACCAACTGTCAAATAAATTTATTAAAGGGAATGTATTTAAGCAGGCAGTATAGCATTTGGCGAATTCTACGAGTATGATCCATTCGATTCGTTTTCTACGCAGGCGTGTATTTACATATACGTACCATATATTTACATAATTGTGTGTGTATAATTATTTAATTGGAATGAATTGTCACTAATGTGTGACGTACATGTGCGCGTTATAGTTACGTAGTGCGTGCCCCAAAACGTGCCCCCGATTTGCGGACTAAAATTATCGAGCAAGCAGAGATAAGACGCGCTATATTAATAGCAAAAATGAGCATGGAAAAAAAAATTTGTCGTCATGTATGTATTCCTAAACTAGGCAGGCAGAGGTTCTTAAACTTCCACGTTATAGTGATGAGACTATGGCCATATATTGGACAAAGTGTTATAATATAATATGTATCTTTTAATATCAATATTGTTAACCCGCTGCCCGCTGAGGCTTGTGTACAAATAGGATTCGTTTATTGATAACAGTATGTACCTACTTTCAGCAAATAAATAAATTTGATTTGATTTGATTTGATATAAATCATTAAGTCTATACGATCAATAATCCGCTCATGGACTAAATAGCCTTTAGCTGTGTTTGTGAACCAGTAAGTTCTGGCATATTTTTTTTTGATTACCATTATGATGTGAAAAATCCTTATTTCAACTCGGTAAATAAATATACTTTTAATTTAAAAACTTCAACAATTTTTTTCTGGTTTTGTGTTAAACACCAATTAATAAATTAATATCATAATTATCAGCCGGAAGACGTCCACTGTTGAACAAACCTCCCTTATAGTACTGCTATTAGCCTACCCGTGATTTTTACGATGTTGTCAATCCACCTAGTGAGGGGCCTACTAAATTAATATGCCAAGCGTGTGAATTATGCCAAAAAGCCTCTTTAATAGCGGAGGCTTTGTACAGTAGTGCACGATCCGGCTGATACAGTACAGTACACAGTAGTACGTAGTAACATTAGTGTATTTCCCCGCAGGCGGGTGAGTCCCGTGAGCGGCGAAGGTCGCGCAGCGCATGCGCTGGTGGAGACCGCATCTCGCCGTCTCCCGCACGGACTAGCCAGGATAACGAACGTAAGTTTATTTTCTCAAACATGCTTGGAAATGTGAGCATTATTTTGACAACCTTCTTCGAGATAAATCAAAATTGCTGTACTGGCCAAAAACACGCGCGCAGCGGCCGGCAAAAAATGTATGAAAATCTATACCTGTCGTGTCTAGCGGCCAGATAAATTGCATAGTAAAGTCATATCTGTCGTGTAATTTAAAAATGGAACGATCTTTTACTTCGAAGCATGGCAACCAAGGAGGTAACTTATCAAATGTTTTATTTAAATTTCGATCTGGCTTGCAAATAGGCACTTCCAGGCAACTCCAGAACACAGTCCCCAAAATTCATACTGTGATTTATATTTTTTTTATAATTTCTAATTACCCCCAAGCACCTAACGGTGTGTTCCAGTAGCTGTGATTGAGAGGCAGTAATTGTAGGATAAGCCTGTTCAATATCCTCGACCTTATCATCACTTACCATATGAGATTTTGGTCAAAGGTTATCTCTCTCGAAAAAAACTACAATATAAAACAATGATTGTTCCATATTTTACATATTGAATGATAGTTAAAAATGGCACTGACGTTCTCGTGGAAATGGTGTTGCTGCACATTATGTGCACAAAAGAACTTGTGAGCGTCCGTGCCTGACTCCTGCAAAGATTCTAGCCGCAGTGTATGAAACCGTCGTCTACACGAGAACAGGGCCGCTACTACAATTCAACGATGTTTCGTTTTTCGTGTTACGAGCGACACTTAAGACAACGTAAATCGAATTTGTGGTACGAAGTTAGTTGTTTCATATAATATATGGTCGGATCGCATCGTTCGTCACAAATCGTGCCCTTTAGGGAATCTTCCATACTACTCTGAGAACGCTATTATGCCTCAATCAATTTTAGGTCTTAACTAAGAGAAATTAAAGAACATTTTCACGTGGTAAGAGTGACAATCCTATGAAGTTAGGGATCAGCGAGAGGTGTCGCTACTGTTCTAGAAGTTAGATACTCGTATTTAAAATATACTTTATTTTTTTGTTCTCCATAGGTATTTATATCCTCATTAGTATTTGTGTTCTTTCTGCATATTTAGAACTTGACTTTGACTACTTACCTATGAATAAATTATAATTTCATATTTTGAAAATGTACAAACCATAAGAATCTAATTAAAAAAATATCTTATTCAAAATCTACACAGGCAAGTACTTGCTAGTCTATGCTACGAACGAAATTAAACAAAAGTGACCCGAAGTTCGAAACTTCGACGGATTAGAGTAGGGGTCCAGGCTGCAAGGGGACGTTACTGTTCATCAACAATATCAACAAAGTCCTTATTAGGACGCAGAAATAAACGCGCAGTTCAAAAGCTTATAATATCAAGCAATCGTTCCAACCAATCATTCACAATGACAGACCAAAGATATTTGGCAATTTCACAAAATGACAGTGAGGCGCCATTGTAAATAAAGTGAAAACTTGACTCGCCATCTGTTCGGAATAGGACTATAAAACCAAAGGCAACACTTTTTTACCATATTCTTGTGCTGTAAGAGAAAACACGATAGTGATTTATGTGTATATAATGACTGTAAGTCCTCATTTTTGCTAAACGCTGCCGTAGAATGTGGAATCATTGTATATGACAACCAGTTTACGCAGTAAAATGATGAGTGGATAGAATCATCATTTTACTGCGTAAACTGGTTGGTTCACCCATTCTGGTTTAAGGAGATGGAAGGAGTCACTGTTGGAGAATCGGGGGAATTTCCATCGGCCTGTTGCCCCACACTCTAAATCATATATTCAATTTAGGCATTATATCAATTACAAAATGTCATATACAATGATTCCACATTCTACGACCAGTTAAAATAGATTCTGTATTCCAACTTTTGTTTGTTGACTGTGAAATTGTGTTACTGGCAACAAATATTATACTATTCCAAGGCTTACATTTATGTATGTGTTCCCCAGGAGACGGCCCGTGGACGGCCCTCGCCATCGCTTGTCGCGCTAAGAACGTGCAGATCGCGGAGCTGCTGCTGCAGCATGGCGCACTCGACCCGCACTGCCGCGCGCTCAGGGAGTGTGCCAACAACGGCCTCACTGACCTCATGGCCAAGATACTCGCTACTAAGGTCAGTATACCTTATTGTAGCCAACTCAACTCGGTGAACAAGAATCGGCGATCCAAACAACCTGATCATATATCTAAAACTACCAAGACGAAATACAAGGAACTCTATTAATACACTGGTGGAAAATGTTCCCCGATATCCAATGCCCCGCTGCGTATCTTTTTTTCCAGGATTCTTTCTTTATGTTTTCTTTGAGCCCCGTCTTAACAACATTGATCAAACCCGGGGTTCACTACAGTTCACGGAGAATCTACACACGCATTAGTGGGTATTTCAAAATTTTTGAAGTATTTTTACTATTTTAAAAACATTTCATTGTTTTTTTTTTAATTGTTTATTTAAAATTATCGAATCAAATTACTTGAATCCGTAATAACGCAGATCAATTCTAATACAATGTCAAAAATAGCTACTTTAAAACTCGCGAATGTCAAGAATTATCATAGACAAAATGGTTTCGTTACGAAAGCGACCATTCGGTTTTAACCTACACGAATACAATAACCAAAATACTTAAAGAAAATATTATTCCTTTAATTTAAAACTATTACATATACTCTTCGACAAACTTCTCAGCAGCTGCAGCCATCAGTCTAAACTGTACCACATTACCGCGATGTGACCAATCGGTACCGATCATTTCGAAGCGCCTTATCAATCCGATCCAATTGAATTTCAAAGACTTTGCTTGTTTTGTTAATAATGATCCGTAATCAAAACGTTAACTTTATGAGACTTCTTTACATATATATTAGTAGCAGTCTAAGGACATGCATGCTGTAATTTTGCGCCATACAATTCAATGTGGGATTTGACATGTTATTGGGGTCAACCCCGAAACACGTCCTCGCCTACTATACACCTGTAGTTAGTTGATCTGACCGCAATCCCTCTGGTCTACAGGCGTTTCCGGATCCGGAGTACAAGCTGGATCGTTCGGCTGTGAGCGAGCGCGTGTTCTCACGCAAACAGACAGACACGCAGCTCACTTACAGCTCGCTGTGCCCCACCACTGCCGTCATGCTCAACTGGAGGGACCTGAAGACTCACACGGCTACTATACGGTGAGTAGTGTTCACAAACAGACAGACACGCAGCTCACTTACAGCTCGCTGTGCCCCACCACTGCCGTCATGCTCAACTGGAGGGACCTGAAGACTCACACGGCTACTATACGGTGAGTAGTGTTCACAAACAGACAGACACGCAGCTCACTTACAGCTCGCTGTGCCCCACCACTGCCGTCATGCTCAACTGGAGGGACCTGAAGACTCACACGGCTACTATACGGTGAGTAGTGTTCACAAACAGACAGACACGCAGCTCACTTACAGCTCGCTGTGCCCCACCACTGCCGTCATGCTCAACTGGAGGGACCTGAAGACTCACACGGCTACTATACGGTGAGTAGTGTTCACAAACAGACAGACACGCAGCTCACTTACAGCTCGCTGTGCCCCACCACTGCCGTCATGCTCAACTGGAGGGACCTGAAGACTCACACGGCTACTATACGGTGAGTAGTGTTCACAAACAGACAGACACGCAGCTCACTTACAGCTCGCTGTGCCCCACCACTGCCGTCATGCTCAACTGGAGGGACCTGAAGACTCACACGGCTACTATACGGTGAGTAGTGTTCACAAACAGACAGACACGCAGCTCACTTACAGCTCGCTGTGCCCCACCACTGCCGTCATGCTCAACTGGAGGGACCTGAAGACTCACACGGCTACTATACGGTGAGTAGTGTTCACAAACAGACAGACACGCAGCTCACTTACAGCTCGCTGTGCCCCACCACTGCCGTCATGCTCAACTGGAGGGACCTGAAGACTCACACGGCTACTATACGGTGAGTAGTGTTCACAAACAGACAGACACGCGCTGTGCCCCACCACTGCCCTCATGCTCAACTGGAGGGACCTGAAGACTCACACGGCTACTATACGGTGAGTAGTGTTCACAAACAGACAGACACGCAGCTCACTTACAATAGTAATTGAATAATGGTAGAGAAGATAAAATAGATTATTTTTTCTACAATTTAAAGTATATTGTTAATGAGAAAGGATTTATAATAAACTCAAAAGATGTACATTGAATCTCTGCATGACAAATAAAATCATCTTTAATTAAATTATGCGTAGCTATGTATATATTGTAGTTTATGTGAAAAATTTGTGTTTGTATAATATGTGAATCAGATTTTTCTTGCAAAAATGTTTGTTAGTTTTCTAATCTCGCTTGTATGGCAGCGATATGTGTCTATGAGTGTGCTACTACCGATTGTACGAGGTACATTAAATCACTTTAATTTTTTACCAATAGGTGGAGTTTCCTATTATTTAAAGAATATTGACGCATGCATTTTTAACAACTATGTCTCAAGCTGACGGGCGCAGTGAAATTCGTCACTTGTGTCGAAATGCATCTGTTATAGGCAGAGGTTAGTCCGCTTAACATCAGGTGGGCCTCGGGCTTGTCCCTTCACAATAACATACAAAAGATGCTAAGCACAAACATACAATATTTTTATGGTTAACTTCCAGCGGGACTAAAACCCGCAACTTCAGAATATCGTTTATTCTAAGTGCCTGTTTCAGAATGTTCGAGTAAGTTCCGGTTTTACTACCCAGAACATATTTATTAAACAAAACACTATCTTTGCGTTTCACAGTCATCGATTTAGCCTATCCATCGGTTAAAGCTTGAAACGCGCTGCATATTAACTATAATTTTTATTATTCAGTTATTTTATGTGTTGCATAGCAACCCGAAACTTTATTAGGACATTCTGAAACGGGCTATAAGTCAATTAAAAAAGCGACCTATCAGTCTAAGTAGTTCACATTATTTAGGTAGATGTCGCGAAAGTCAAAAAGACGTGCTAGGTTTTTTTTTCTGCGTTTGAGCATGAAAAAAACAGAATAGCATTCTGGGGTTGCGGTTCAAGGCGCGTTGAAAGTTATCTTTTTCCATCGAAATAATTTCTAATGTAATAAATTGATAGCTTGATTTTGTAAGATTTATAATGAACATAACAACTTTTAAGCCTCTAGTCCAATACGTACAACTTTCGTAATTTTTTTTCATCAGATTAGTTGAACAGTTTTAATATTATCAGTAGAGAAATATATTTTTATGAAATTAAGCGGCGTCAGAAGTGTCATTTTCAAATATTTAACAAACTAAAATCGGGAAATCGAATTGGAATTATAGATAGACGAAATTGTTACAAACACTGGTTTTTTGATGTCCATATGTACGATTTTATCGAAGTTAAATCTGTACAACATTTCTGATATCTGATTAGCATATACTTAAACGGGGCTACCATTTAGCTAACTCAAATTAGTAAAAAGGTTCTGACGAAACAAACGATTTATTTATTAATTGACATAATATTGGTCAGCATCTGGTGAGTATTGATTTTTCGAAGCTGTTCAACTTATCTCAAAGTTGAAAAAACTGGACGAAAGTTGTTCCTTATATTCACCTGATAGAACTGAAAGTTGAACGTATTGGAGGGTATGAGTATTTAGTGAGTAAGTAAGTAATGTATAGTGTACATATTGTGTGTAGTATGTCGTGGGTCCGCATGGCGGCGCTGCACGTGAACAGCAAGCTGAGCAGCGACGTCGCCGCGCTCGCCGCCCTCACGCGCGTGGACATCTCCAACAACGAGCTCAGGCTGTTGCCGCCGCAGCTATTCACCTTGCTCAGCATCAGGTATACATCACCAACATAAACTAACCAATGCTCATCTTTATATATTAAGATTGATAAAACACAAAGTGTGAAACGTGACCTGATCGCGGCAGACTTACCGCACTCTCTCTCTCTCTCTCTCTCTCTCTCTCTCTCTCTCTCTCTCTCTCTCTCACTCACTCACTCTGGTATCTTATTGAAGCAGACATATTGTAGATCGTGATATCGACTAAGTTTTTCGCCCTCACCTACACTCGTGTTTGTCATTCTTATAATATTGTAACGGCGCATGCATGAGGCTCGAACAATCTTGCATAACCTATCGATACTACGCAAGTCTAAGAGATCGAGAATGTACCTTCTACTCACACAAAATGTTACAAAAAGTGGTCGTCTTTGTTCTTCGGCAACTGGTAAACATCACAGTATAAGTAGTAGTTAGTATTGCGTAACTTCTTATAGAGTTGTTTATATTAAAAGGGTGATTAATGGCCCCTGTTATTTATCTATCTAGACTATTAGTGAACATTCTGGAAACGAAGACTTTTGGGTATAAATAAGGTCGGGTGCAGGCAGGTCGACCAGTCAGTCTTATTTCGAGGTCGAAACGAGATACAGTGCGAATGCTTAGATTATCTTTGGAACAATTGCTCCAAGCGCGAACAGTTCAGTAGTTTATTATTTATTAATTAACTTAAGTAACTTAAGTAAAGTTTAAAGTGACTATAACTGGTGAATAAAGGTGTCAGTTTGATGAAAAAGGTCAATAGTCAATCCACGTTCTAGGTACAGCTTATATTACCAGTTCCGACCGTATCATCATTTACCAACAAGCGAGATTATATTCAAAGACTGTGTTGAAGTTAACAAGTACAAACCATATCTCATACAGATGCATAAACGCAGCACAGAACAAGCTGGAGCGTCTCCCCTCCCTGGAGGAGCCGTTCGAGGAGGACCTGGAGGGGAGGGCCGGTGGCGGGGGGAGGGGGAGGGGGAAGAAGGTCTCCAGGGTGGGGTACACGGCGCCGCAGCTGCAGGAGCTATACTTGCAGGTAAGGGACAACAATACTGGTTTTTAATAAACGTCACGTACAGTGTCGTGTCAGTGCCCCAGGGAAGTATTCTTGGCCCAATAGTTTTATTAGTGGATGTATGTAGTACATTATGTAATAAAAAACTAAAATACGCGCGCGTTTTTCTTTGAAAACGACAGATATTGTCATAAAGTGTCATTTGGCGTTCGATTTGAAGTAAGTTAACAAGATATTTTTAGTTTATGTTAACAAAATCCACAGCTCTTTGACTCTAAACATAATAAATTATAGTATTGAAAACCTACAGCCAATAATGTTTTTTTTAATGAATTAACTAACTAAATGAACTAATAAATGGTATAATGAAATTATGATTTCGTAGCTGTGGCACAAGCTATCGTCTATATTAATACTACATTATCACTTTTGAAATATGTATTTTACACACTATTTATAATTCAGACCCCCCCCCTCCCCCAGCACCTCGCAATTCCCTCTGTTGAAAAAGAGAGGCGCGACTTCATGGATGGCACTATGTATATCTATTTTAATGATTTTTTCAGGCTTCCCATGTGGTCCCATTTAAACGTGAGTGCCATCTGGCGATTAGTATTTGAGTTATTCCTAATTATGGGTATTTATTTTATGAAGTCGGTTTGTTTTTGTAAGATTTTCTAAATTGTTTATGTGGTAATTGCATCGGCATGATGCCCCCCAGGACAACCGTCTGGAGGACATCCCGGCGGCGCTGTTCTCTCTGCCCGCGCTCACCACGCTCGACCTCTCCAACAACAAGCTGCGGTCACTGCCGCATCAGATGTGGACCGCGCCAAGTCTCAGGGACCTGAATGTAGCTCTCAACCACCTCAAGGACTTGCCCGCGGGAGAGGTACTAACAACCTTGTTACTACTTAATTAGAGTTCAAAATATATTTATTTGTGTTATAAACATACTATGTTTTGGCTTTGAGAGATGTCGCGTTCTGAACGCAGCTTAAAAATAACTGGGCTTGCCCGGCGGAGAGGTAATTTGAACCTTTTGACTATTGACTCAGAGTTGAAAATACCTAAATTTATGGTTACTATGTTTTGGCTTTGAGATGTGACGAGCACGAGGTAGCTTCTAACCATCTTATATACCTCTGAACACAATATTAATTATTTTAAGGACATGCACTGTCACACACGTGTGTACATTCTTTTTATAATCATATTCATTCATAAGTTTTAGGTACAATTTTAGAAAAAATATTAATAAGAATGTCATTCCGGCGAACGGCGAAACGGCAGAAACGGCGGGTAGTTAACTGATTAGCATCTCTCTACGTATTTATGTTGTTTTTAATTAGATATAGTGCAAATTGTGTCTACTTTTCGTTAAAAACTTGTTTAAATACTTCAATATTTTAATAATAAGTTGGAGTATTATCAGTTAAAAGTCAACGGTTCCACAATAACAATGTCGTTGTGTAGTGCCTGTGCTGGATCGCTTCAAGGAAAAGATAAAGTGATATGTTCAGCTACGCCCTGTGTTAAACAGTATCACTTCCAGTGTGTCGGCCTCCCAAGCTCTAAATTAGATGACAAAGAAACTTGGATCTGTCCAGAGTGCATAGCTAAGAAGAGAAAGGGAAATAACAGTGAAACACCTGTGAGGCAATCTCCCGCCACGCGCGATTTAAATGACTCTGACATCAGTTTTGTGACCTATCGACCCCAACAACCAACTTTTAGCGCAGAATTTTTAGCTAGCATATGCGAAGATATTATGACCTCGGTAAGGAAAGAGCTACCAAAAATAATAGGTGCCACTTTGGACAAAAAACTGAATGAGCTATCGGAGAGGCTTCAAGGCGTTGAGGACTCAATAAAGGTAGTAAGCGACAATCACGATGATATAAAAAAGACTCTGAACACTCACAGTAGCTCAAATAAGAAATTACAGACAGAAAATAAGCAACTGAAAGACAATATTAAAAATCTGGAAGCAAGACTATCGTCGATGGAGGAATCAGCGGCGAAACAGGAACAATGGGCAAAGCAGCAAAATGTAGAAATTGTTGGCATCCCTGAGGCCAACGAAGAGTCGCTCCCAGCGTTAGTTGTTCAGTTGGCAGATCTAGCGGGGTTGCGGCTGCGCTTAGAAGATGTGGAATTTGCCCATCGTGTTCGTGCCAAGCGCCCTATCAATGGCACGAACACGTCAATCCTATCAAACCACGCTGCATAATCGCCCGCTTCCGAGAACGTACTACAAAGGACACGTTCCTATCATATTTAAGAAAAAAGCACGGCTTAACCGGCAAAGATATTGGAATGAATGGCGATTTTAAATTATTTGTGAACGAACATCTAACAATCAAAAATAAACAACTCTTAAGTAAGTGTAAAGTTAGAGCTAAAGAACTACAGTATAAATATGTATGGACAAAAAACTGTCGCATATATATTCGAAAAAACGATACATCGCCGTACATTCTTATATCGTCAGAAGTGGACCTAAAAAAGTTAGTTTAAATACTATAAAGATACCTAAATATTCTATCTCTGAACTTACCGTAATATTTTTATTGTCAAACACTCATGTTGAAATACACTCGTTCCAACAACACCTTAACACAACACACATTTCAAAACACACCACAAAACTGCTAATAATACATAATCATTGCATTCAACAACTTACATTATTAAACGCTATATCAATCATCGGGTCATCAACGCAAGTTAATATAGAATTTTTTCTATATCTTATGATTGGTTATATTTATATCATACGGACAATTACATTCCATAACGTTATAACTCGAATTTTATCAGTCACGTTATATAAGTATGGATTACTTCAGTGCATTTTTAATGGGTAATACAAAATTAAGCTTTTTATATCAAAATGTACGCGGACTTAGAACGAAAACGCACCAGTTTTGTAGCAATTTACTTGCTATAGATCATGATATAGTTCTTATTACGGAAACTTGGCTGAATAGCGGAATTTTAGACTCGGAACTGGTAAGTTGTAATTATAACATAATAAGACGTGACCGCGGATCGCATGGAGGCGGTATTATGATATTGTACTCCGACCGACTCAACGTACATTCGCGTCCAGACTGGCAACATGATCACCTGGACGTTGAATGCCTATGGGTAACAATAGAAGGGAGAACAATAAAGTCTGATAAGGATTTACACATAGCTTTGGTTTACATGCCGCCGGACGACAAGAGGCCTGAACGGCTTAAGAAACTTAAAGATTGGATTTCCACCATTATGTCATTATCCTCTAATGACTACTTCATGATAGCTGGAGATTTTAATTTGCCCTGTGTTCAATGGGAAAACAATAACCCTGTTTATATCAAAAAGGGAAGTGTCGAACTACAACACTCTGCCTTAGATTTAATAAATCAATGTAACTTTTTGGGCCTACAACAATTTAATTCTTTGTCGAATTGCTCTGGAAATACATTGGATCTCATTTTCTGTAATTTTAATATTGATATCTGTAAATGTTCTACTCCGTTAGTGAAAGAAGACATATTTCATGTTACGCTAAACATTGATGCATCGGATGTAACTGTCGCTCCTTTATTTAAGCCTCTCCGCAAAAAATTTCAATATAGAAACGCTTGCTATGCCGACATTAACGAGGCTTTATCTATTATAGATTGGTCTGATTTGTATCAGGGAACGGTTGAAGATGCGGTGTCTAAATTTTACAAAAAGCTTAATGACGTAATAGTAGCATTTGTACCACAAATAACAGTGGATGGATCTCAACATTACCCAGTCTGGTATACTAAATCTCTCATTAATATTAACAAAGAAAAAAATAAGGTGCATTCACGCTGGAAGCTCTATAAAAACCCTTTAGATTATGACGAATTTTCATTTCTCCGATCTAGATTTAAGCAGGTTGAGACACAATGTTATAAGAACTACATTTCCAGGTCACAAAAATCAATTAAATCCAACCCAAAATTACTTTGGAGCTTCATTAAAGGTAAGAGAAAATCAGCAACCGCGTATCCGAGTTCTATGATTCACAATAAAAAGAAACTAACTAACACTGCTGAAATAGTTCAATCTTTCAACTTGTACTTTCAACAGATGTTTGCGCAACCCTCTACTTTATATGATACAACTCCTTTGCCTGTTGTAGGGCCAAGTTCACAAGTTATCAGTATGATTGTCATATCTGAGGATTGTTCCTCAGATATGACAGTGCTCAAGCTACTCCGCGGTCTAGACCCCAACAAAGGAGCGGGTAGTGATAATTTACCCCCATTTTTTATTAGCCAATGCGCTGAAACGTTATTTAAACCAGTAACTATTATTTTCAACCGCTCGATTCGTGAAGGAATATTTCCTGCTATATGGAAACAGGCACACATTGTCCCTCTGCATAAAAAAGGATCTAAGTCACAAATTGATAATTACAGACCCATCTCCATTCTGAACGTTCTTAGTAAATGCTTCGAAAAAATTATTTATGAGTCTATCTATCCGCTCATAGCTCAAAGCATACCAGAGCAACAGCATGGTTTTATTAGAGGCCGTTCAACTACCAGCAATCTCGGCGTTGTTGTCAGTGATATTTTGAAGGGTATGGAGTTGAATGCGCAGGTTGATGTGATCTATACAGATTTTGAAAAAGCCTTTGATCGTGTGGATCACGTCATCCTGCTGCGAAAGCTGCAAGAACTAGGCATACAGGGTGATCTTTTAAGATGGGTGCAATCGTACGTTGATAATAGGAGTCAAGCAGTGGTGATCGGTGGGGCCCGTTCCGACTACATTAGGATCCCATCTGGCGTTCCGCAAGGATCGTTGTTAGGACCATTATTTTACACGGCTTATCTTTATGATATCGGGTCATGCTTCCATAACGCAAACTTTTTACTTTATGCTGATGACAAGAAGGTTTATTACAAAATACGAAATATCAATGACTGCTTTAAATTACAGGAAGATTTAGATAGATTAACAGCATATTACAATAAAAACCGAATTGATGTGAATCTGAATAAATGTATATCTATAAGCTTCACGCGCAGGAAGGACCCTATTTGCTTTTCGTACACACTTAATAATAAATTAATTATCAAACAAGACTGCGTTAAGGATTTAGGAATATTCCTCGACAAAAGTCTAACGTTTGCACCTCATGTTGAATATATTGTTGATAAAGCGTACAAAAATTTAGGATTTATACTTCGTGTGACTAGGCCATTTACTGATTTACTGTGTTTGAAAGTATTATATTTCGCGTATGTGCGCAGCGTACTTGATTATTGCAGCCCAATTTGGAATCCGCAATACGTTATTTACGAGAATGCTATAGAATCAATTCAAAGAAAATTTATTAAGCAATTAGAATTCCGTAGTAAGACTATATTTAACGATTATGTAGCCTCTTGTCAAAAACACGGATTGATGACGTTGCGAAATAGACGTATTTTAAATGATATGTCATTATTTCATGACATTTGTTCAGGCACACTCGATTGTTCCTTGTTAATCGCCGATGTGCTAGCCTTACGAGCTCCGCCTCGCAGAACAAGACACACACAACTGTTTCAAGTGCCTAGCCATCGCACTAATTACTCGGCAAATAGCCTGACAAGTAGAATGCCTAGAACTTTCAACAAATTATTTAGCGAAATTGATCCCTTTTGTACGTCTAAACATGTTTTTAAAAATGCAGTATCTAAATGTATTAAAGACAAATTTTTGTAACGTAAAAACATTCTCGTGAAACAATACCTATTCAAATTATGTGTATAATAATAAAATGCAATTAAACAAAATAAAAATTAAAAATGTATGTATAAGTAAATAACTTCATTAAATTAATTAAATATATTAAATCAATAATGTAAGTAACGAAAAAATTAAATAAATAAAATATGTATATATCTTTGCGCCATGTAAGCCTCACTAGCGCCCCGCTAAAACTGGTCTGGACGGTTAGCTGCACCGCTCAATATAAGTTGTAGTTGTGAGCTGTAATTGTATTATAGTTAGTAAACATTAGCACTTGCGTCGTTTTTCGTACAATTTAAGGTATTCCTACTTATTCACTTAATACTTGTTCACATCGAGCTGAAAGTATTACGTAATTAATTAGTTTTCTCGCACGAACACCCGAATGATGTTGTTTATGGAATTGGTTGTAATGTAATGCTTTTTTATTTAGCGGTATTTTTATTTTTATAGTTTTTATAGTCTTATTGTTCGTTTATAACTAAAACTTACAATAGCGTTTCGCCTCCCACATTGAAAACACAGTCACACACACACACACACATTTATTTACATACACGACAATACATATATACAAAACACGATACATGTAATAGCATTCATTAATAATTTCTGCTTGATGGATTAATGTTAGATTTTTCTGTAATTTTGTTTGTTGTTACACCAAAAACTGTTTATATATTCCCTACACACGTAATTATAAACTCATTAATGTGACTCCCCTCTCTAATTATAACTCATTAGTGTGTTACCCCTCAAAAAATGTAATATTATAATTGTACCTATTCCTACAAAGTGAAGGTTCTATTTGGCTCATGTGTAGAATATATTTCATAGTTATAAGAAACCAATGTTAAAGCTGTGAACTTTTGTTGAATAAATAAATAAATAAATAAATAAATTCCCCTGAAACTATGTAGTCTTTACAGACGTATGAACACAATTTACAAATCAAATTTATTTTAAGTTAAGTTGTCAAGAAAATTATATACAAATTATAGACACATAATAGAAATTTTTAAATTATATATATAAATGTAATTTTAAAGCTACTTATTTTAATAGTTTATAATCAAAATATCCATTTAAAATTATTAATTGAACCTTTTACTCGAGGCTCTAAATTGTACACTTTTTGAATGAGTGAAACGTATGCACTCCCTTTTACAAAGTTTCGTACAAGAGAACTGGATTTGATGATGTGCGAAGCTAGGGAACAGCGTAAAGTGGGATTGTCCCGCAAACACTACAGCTGGAGCACACCGTGAGGTGCTGATGCGAGAGCTGGGTAACAAACTTTCTACGCACAGCTTTTACTCAAATAAACCTTGAAATGTGTACGAAATGTCAAATTTTGCATTTTTTTTAAATTGTAAATTGGTTTTTCACGTCATACACTTTTTTGTTGATTTCCGGTGCAAGCGGACAATAACGGCTTTTTATGCTCTATTGCATCTGTGGGATCTGCTTTTATAGCACAAGTGCATAAAAGTTCTATTTTTAATTAAATTGTGTAAGATTCCTAACATTGTAATATTGGCATAAAGCTTGTTAATAAGCTAACAAAATTACAAAGTAAGGAAATAATTTAACCCCCAGCGAGATTCGAACCCTGCGACCATACCCTTAAGATGGTTAAACGGTAGGAGCATAGATATAACGTTCCAGCAGCAGCCAGATATTGATTATGAATGTTTCATTTCTTCGCAATTAAAGTGAAAAGGGCATTGTCCACTTGTATGGACCTTTTGCCCTACAATGAACAGACACTATAGGTATAAATATGATATAGGTTTAATAGCTTATACCTGTTAAAATAATAATATCATAAATATATTGTATCAGGATGTCAGACAAGCCCTTGCTTATGATCTACTTAAATAGCTTTTGGAACAAAACACACTTATTTATTACTTTTCTTTATTATTACTTATTATCATAAGTTAACAGTATGTTATCTACAAACTGGGCAGGTGGATTTAGATCTTCCTGATACCTTGCCAAGCTCAAAAACCAAATTATCGTTATGACGTGTGCGCAGCTTCAATCCACTGTCCTTCGGCCCACAATGCAATTGCAGCAATATTATTTTATTGATTCCCTCCCCTGGGTCGGGAGACGGTATTCAAGGCAGGCTAGGGTCATCATAAGGAGAAGTATCAATGTTTGTAGACGAGCTGAAGTCATCGTGATTGTGAGGAGAAGCGGTTCCATTAGGGGGCCAGGGAGGAAGAACCACCGAAATCCATTAGGAAAACTAAAACGCAAATATATCAAACGAGCGAGAGCTGTTAATCACACCGGAAAAGCAGAATTAAATGAATGACATTGACAGCGAAATCGTTTGATTTCTTCACAATACTTTTTTTTCTATGGATGGACTAGTGTGGTTTGTACACTCACCATTCGTCAATTTAGTTGAATTGTGTTGAATATGTAAAATTACAATTAAATAAAATAATATTAAATGAATATTATTTTAAAAAATTTACATATTCAATAATTTACATATTCACTAAATAGTCGGGTCAAGTCACAACAGTCACATTACAAAATTACAAATTTATGAGAGAAAAAATTATAGTCATGTGCGGGATTCGAACCCGCGTCCGTCCACCCCTTTAGCCGGGGTATACTCTAACCAATTGAGCTAACATGACACAATGACTCATAACTGTAATTCTTGCTCTCATTCTTCAACCACCGTATCGGGATGGAGCGACACCTATAGTCCAACTTGCGTTGTACTACAAACAAGACCAATTTTGCAGTTGGTTTTAAACTTGTAAATGATGACGCAACCTTATAATTTTTTTTTATGTAATTCGCTTAGCAGGCGTTATTGCAAACATAACAATATTGAAAAAAACACAACAGTCACGTTTGGGTCTAGTCACAGTCATTACAAAGTCATATTTCACAAAAACTTAATATTTTGTATTAACTGTATACTTTTCCGTATTTAGTTGCTGGCAACACTGTATTATGAAAGATCGATGTATGTGCGGATATTATCAGATAAATACTTTTCTTAATTATTTTGAAAAGGTTTAAGTTGATACAAAGGTAAAGCACACAAATTAATTTTAAATACAATCTGATTTATTGACGTATTTACTGTTTTTCGGGCACCTTGTTCACGCAGAGCCAAAAATGGACAATCCTCTTTGAGTGTATAACTCGTCCATTAAACCCAATTTCATTGAGTTAAATATGATATATTATGATATGCGTTATTAATCTGTGTTGTATGTACAGCAGAAGGAGTGGGACGGCACGAGTCCCTCGCAGCTTCCGTCTCCGGTGTCGGACGTGAGCGGCTCGCCTTCTGGAGGCGCCTTCTACTACAACAACACATTCGTGAGTGTACCATACTGTAGTAATCATCTACAAATGGCGAAGTATTTACTAATGGTCTATGATTATCTAAATGTTGATTTTAATTTACGGGCATTCTTTTTAATACGAAAATTAGATATATGATAGAAACAACATACAACATTTATATACAGGGTTATTGGTAATATGCTAACAGCCTCAGGAACCGTGTTTCAAAATTATAAAAGCATGAGAGTTTTTTTTTTTTGCCATTAATTATTAGATTTTGATTTTGTTGCATAAGTGATACTTAAAAATATTTGTATATAAAAAGGACATAAAAGTAAATTTAATATAAGTAAATAAAATAATATTAAAAAATATATTATTAGTTGATAATAATCATAAAAAAAACGTACACAGTGTTATTGGAAAAATGCTAACTACCTCTTAAGATTGACTTGTGCTAGTCCTAATAAACATTTCGAGATGTTATTTTTTGTTTTGAAAAAAAATATATTTGTTTATTATTATTTTTTTAATACTTTTTAAATGTTATTGACGGAATAAGCACGAGGACCACCTGATGTTTAAAGGCTCTTGTGACTGTAATGTATTATTTCATATTATATTTTATAACTTTGCTCGATGTAAATATTCAAAACTCTATTCAAAGGGAGCGCGGCGCGATCCAGTGTTGCCGCGACGGGCGCTCTTGGCTCGGAGTAGGCTTTAAAACACAAAAAAGTAATGTTTTCTCAAAACTAAAAAAAAAATTATTTCGTTATGTTTGTTAGGACTAGCAAAAGTCAACCCTTAGAGTTTGTTAGCGTTACCAATAACCCTGTATATATATATTCTTGTTAAATGTTTTGTCATAAATGTGCACCACCACACATTCAGGGGTTGAGAAAATTTAAAAGTGTTGTAAATTAGTTTTTGTTTGTTAGCTTTGCTACTCTTTGACCACTATCTCACCTGATGTTAAGTGATGATGTGGTCTAAGATGTTGTTCAGGCTAACCTAGAATTACTGGCTCTCAAGGACAGCTAGATATCTACATAAGGGTGGTAATTAGCCTCCGATAGCTATTTAATTGGACATTTCAACTGTTACTATAAAGGTGTGTATTGTTTGTGTACGTACAGAAGTCATCCTCCCGCAGCCCCTCCATAGAGCGCAGCGAGTCGGACACGCTGGACGATGACGCCTGCCCGCCCACTGTAGCCAACCGCGCGGGGAACGCACTGTAAGTGCTGCAATTGATATACGCTATGTTACTCATCATTTATTAAAGCACATTTTTAGGGTTCCGTGCCCAAAATGTAAAAACGGGACTCTATCACTAAGACTCCACTGTCTGTCTGTCTGTCTGTCACCAGGCTGTATCTCATGAACCGTGATAGCTAGACAGTTGATATTAACAAGATCATGTATTTCTGTTGCCGTTATAATAACAAATACAAAAATCAGCCAAGTGCGAGTCGGACTCGCGAAGATTATAATGTCTTATGTTGTTAAGATCATGGTACGGAACCCTTCGTGCGCAAGTCCGACTCGCACTTGGCTGTTTTTTTTGTGGGAATCGATCTCGCCAACTTCAGTATTACGCATCTGTTACCAGTTACAGTTTTGAAGCAGTGATGGCTCAGTGGCATTAGCTATGAACTGCCGCGCAGCAGGTCCATGGTTCGAATCCCGCCACGGGCTTGAGCTTCACCGCATGGTGGAAGGGCTTTTTGCGAATGCCCGCCTGGCTAGACCACTCTCAAGTAGAAAATCTGTCGCCAAGCACCTAACGGTGTGTTCCGGCAGCAGTCCTTGAGAGCCAGTGAAATTACAGGCACATGAGACTTAACAACTATGTGTCAAGGTGACGGGCGCAGTGCAATTTATGACTAGTGACGATATGCATCTGTTATAGGCAGAGGATACTGCTTAACATCACGTGAGCCTCGAGCTTGTTCAGTCACAATAACATAAAAAAAAAACCTTAACCGCTAGGCCACCGAGATGGTGGTATGAATATGAAAATTTTGTGTTTAAATGTTTGAATGTGATATACATTGTGTTATTGTGTAATTTTAATTGTATTATATTGTGTAATCTGTTTGAATTGATGATTTTGCGTTTGTGTTATTAGTATTTTGTAACGGTTGTTTTTCTCCATCGCCGTAAGACGGTTTAATAATTAAAAGTAAAGGAACAATTCTAACTGTGACTCACTACACCACGGAAGCTCAAGTAAGAAAGAGAATATCTTGGCCCCAGTGACGAATAGTCGCAGATGCAAATCCGCTCGGGTATCAAGTTTGTTTGCTCTATTGTTTTAAGTTTATAACATATTTTTCTTGATTGTACGAGGGTAGTTTACAATATGTATGAAAAAGTACGTAAGAAAAATGCATAGTTTTTCCTTTAGCTTCTCAAGTGAAGACGACCCAAAACGACCTGCTCACTTACAAGCTAATGCGGGCACATGATATCTATAAGTCTGTTCTAATATGGAAAGTCTGTGCTTTCGATTCTATAGATAGTAATTTACTTTGTCAAAATTATGTAACTATGGGTTCGATGCTGAAGCTGTCCAATGGTTTGATAGCTACCTTAGTGACCGGTATCAATATGTGAAAATCGTGCAATCTGATGGCAGTTTGCTGGCATCGAATAAATTAGCAGTAAACAGAGGGGTGCCCCAGGGCTCTATTTTGGGCCCAATTCTTTTTATTTTGTACTCTGCCGACATAGTAACGCAGATTCATAATTGTAAGGTCCATATATATGCGGATGACATTCAAGTCTACATCTCATGTAAGCCGTGTGACATTGATAATGCTATTTTGAACCTAAATATGGATCTTGCAAGAGTGGCTTCATGGTCCACAAGTAACTGCCTATTGCTAAATCCAACCAAAACCAAGTACCTCAATTTCGGTAGCAATCATCAACTCGCTAGTCTCATGCCGTCGGTAGACGTCACACTACTGGGCGAACCTATAGAGCGGGTATACGAAGCGCGTAACCTAGGTCTGCTCATGGACTGTGAACTGCGCTATGAAAAACACGTGGCCAATTGTATAAAAAACTGTTTTTATAAGTTAAAAGTTTTGTACAGAATGAGACCCTACTTACAGGAATGTATGCGCATTCAGCTGGTAGAGTCGTTAGTTTTGTCAAAGCTAAATTATATGGACACAGTTTACGGGCCGAGGCTCCTCGCCAAAACTAAAAAGCTGATACAACGAGTGCAGAACGCTTGTGCCAGATTCTGTTTTGACATCCCGTGGAGGTCGCATGTGACACCATTTCTCAATAAGAATCTCTGGTTGAAAATGATGCACCGTCGCAAGCTGCATTTAGCGTGTCTGTTGTTCGGAGTCATCAAGTACCACAAGCCGTTGTATCTCAGCGACAAGTTAAAGTGGTTGGCTGTGCGTCGGCCTCAAAGTTCCCGAACTTGTTCGATGCAGCTGATGACGGAGCGGCATTTCTCGGCCGCTTTCAGAGGAAGTTTCCGTTACGCTGCATCGAAATGTTGGAATAATATACCACCGCCGATTAGGAACCTGCATTGTTTGTATAGTTTGTATAGTTTTAAAAACAATATTAAGAAGTTTATTTATGCACACCAGAAGAAAGAGGAACTTTTGGCTCAGGACACCAGTGCACTATAATGTTTAGTTTTATAGAAAACTAGCTTTCCGGGCGCGGCTCCGCCCGCGCGTATGTCGGTTATCGCGCGAAAACATTAACCTCTTTTTGCGCAGTCGGATAAAAACTATCCTATGTTTTTTCCCGGGTCTCAAACTATCTCCATACCAAATTTTTATTCAAATCGGTCCAGTAGTTTTGGCGTGAAAGCGTAACAGACTGACAGACAGACAGACAGAGTTACTTTCGCATTTATAATATTAGTACTGATTAGTGCTAGAATGTGTATGTACCTACTTTTGATATATATTTAATATATTTTTTTGATATAAGATCAGTTAAATGTAGAACTGTGCAATATATGTTATTTTATGTGCACATGCTGTCTAAATGTGCGCGCGGGAGGTCACCTCTCGGTCCCAGCGGAAGACCAGCGTCGGTTGCTGCTCGCAGCATCCGGCAATATGCTGAGCTGAGGCCGAGTTTTTTTTTTTATTTTTTTTTTTTTTTTATAATAGATAAGCAAGCATTAGACCGCTGCCTCACCTGATGGAAAGTGACGACGCAGTCGAAGGTGGAACATGCTTGCCTAGCAGATACCTATTTACTCTGTTCTTGAAGACTTCCAGATTATATCTATCGGGAAATAGAGACGCTGGTAGGGTGTTCCATATTTCGGCCGTACGCATTATAAAGCTTGATTTAAAACGCTTTGTGCGTATTTTCGGAATATCGACCATATATGGATGCCGTGTTCCAGTGCGTCTTGTCGTCCGATGAAAGAAAGGAGAAGAGGGAATGAGGTTATGTAACTCGATCGCACATTCTCCGAAGTGAAGCCTGTAAAACACCGATAAACTGGCAACTTTGCGTCTGTGCTCGAGGCTTTGGAGTCTAGCCTCCACCAACGCATCGTCACCAATGAGCTTCTTTGCTCGATTATCTATGGAGTCCAAGGCTTCGAGCTGGTATTTAGCCGAACCATCCCAGAGATGGCTGCAGTATTCCATACAAGACCGGACTTGAGCTTGATAGAGGCTTAGAAGCTGTCCTGATGTGAAATACCGCCGCACTTTTCTGAGAACACCCAGCTTTTTTGCAGCTAATTTAGCCCTGGACTCAATAAATGAACCGAAATTGAGTTTCGGTGTAAGAGTTACACCTAGTAACTCGAGTTGGTCCGTTATCGGAATAGGCACACTTCGGAGGACAGGAGTGAGAGTGAAAAGACTCTGTTTAGCGCTGAAGAGACACGCCTGGGTCTTTGTAGCATTGAATTTGACTAAATTGGCATCACCCCATTCGCAGACTGCCTCTAGGGCCAAATTCATTCGCTCGACCATCGCCTCTCTATGGGACTGGATTTGTACATCGCCGGCCCGTGCATCGGATATATACCTCTCTACTACTGTGCTGTCATCTGCATACCCAATGATACCGGGTTTGAGCAGATCATTTATGTGCAGCAAGAAGAGGGTAGCAGAGAGAACCGATCCTTGAGGTACCCCGGCATTTATTTCCAATTGATCGGACGAACATCCATCAAGGACAACTCGTAACGATCTTTCCCTCAAGAAGTCGGAAATCCAAGAGCACAGGCCAGCGGGTAAGCCATACGATGGAAGCTTATTAGCAAGACTATCGTGCCAGACCCTGTCGAAGGCCTTTGAAATGTCAAGAGAGACGGCGAGTGCTTCTCCGTACATATCAATGGCCTCGCTCCAGATATGAGTGGCATACGCAAGAAGGTCCCCAGTTGACCGGTTTCGGCGAAACCCGTACTGTCGATCACTGAGGATATCATTTGCTTCCAGGTATGCCAGGAGCCTATTGTTCAATACACGTTCCATACTTTTACAAAGTATGGAAGTGATTGAAATGGGTCTGTAGTTGGCAGGGTCTGCACGACTGCCCTTCTTGGGCACAGGCTGCACATTTGCAAGCTTCCAAGATTTTGGCACTTTACCAGTCTGTAGAGAGAGGCGGAAGAGACGTGTCAAAACAGGAGTCAATTCAGGTGCACACGATTTTAGGACTATGGCGGGAATTCCGTCGGGACCACTAGCCTTGTTCACGTTTAGATTGCGGAGCACCCTACGCACTTCGGTCTGACGAATGCGAATTTCCGGCATTGATGCCTCGCATCGAGGAAGACATGGAGGTATTTTGCCCGCTGCATCTAAACGTGAAGACTCCGCAAATAGATTAGCGAACAAGTTCGCTTTCTCTTTAGCAGTGTGAGCCAATGATCCGTCAGGTCTTAATAGTGGAGGTAGATTAGGGCGGCTGAAGTTGGATTCGATCGACTTCGCCAAGGACCAGAATGCTTTGCTACCCGCAGGGTGAGAAGCTAATTTGGACCCAACACGGCTTATGTGATCGAATCGTGCCCTTTTTACAGCCTTTTTGCATGCCTTGGCAGCTTTGTTAAAGGCTCTCTTCTTGTTACGAATATCCTTGGTTTTGCGGGTTCGAGCATCGACCCAGGCTAAGTATGCTTCATGTTTCAGCGCTTCAGCGCGTCTACAATCAACACTGAACCAAGGAATTGCTTTGCTGCTCTGCGGCGCATCACAAAATGGAATAAAATATTCCATTGCTTGACGCAGCACATCAGTCACAGCATCCGCGCAAGTAGAAGAATCACAAGAAGAGAAGCAAAGAGACTGCCAAGGGTAGGATGCAAAAAAAGACCGCATCCCATCCCAATCTGCTGACTTGTATCTCCATATCCGCCGGGTGCCTTTCTGGCAGCGGTCGGGCGGGGAATATAGAGATACAGATTTCACCAGACAGTGGTCAGAGCTACCTAACGGTGAAGAAACTGACACTGAGTAGCGGTCTGGATCTGTCGTCATCAGAAGGTCGAGGCAATAGGCAGTATGGTCAGCAACGTCAGGTACCCTTGTTGCCCCATTAACAAGCTGGGTGAGGTTTAAGGTTAGGGCTAACTTATGCGCCTCTTTCCCAGCGTGGTTTGTATCCTGGTATGGGAATAGCCACTCATGATGGTGAGCATTAAAGTCCCCCAGTAATACAAGTTGGGCAGAAGGGTACCGTTGTTGAGCTATATCCGCCGTCACACTTAGATAGTCCATAAAATCGGTAACCTCCTGGTTACAGGTGTGCGATCGATATACTCCAGCGTATAGAATTTTCTCTACACCGGTTTCCACCAATATCCATAGAACAGAGAATCTGGAGTCTTCAAGATTACGAAGACGCCGAAAACAGATGTCATCGCGAATAAATACGCACGCCCCGGCACGTGGCTTAAAACAATGCTCCAGGACGTAGCCAGGGTATGTCAGATATGACGCGTCATCCGGACATCTGATCTGCGTCTCCGTTAAAAACAAGAGGTGCGGTTTCGCAGTCTCGAGGTGATAGTGGACTGGGCTGAGATTTGAGTGCAGGCCTCGGATGTTAGAGAGATGCACTTTGAGTGAGAGGACGTGCATCCGCTGTGAAACCGCTTTCTTCTTTCTTGTTTTCATATGTTATTCGAGTGTGGTAAGGTAGAAGGGCGGCAGTGAAACGAGGCGTCACCTACCGACTCAGACACACACACGAATGATGCTGCATCAAAGGATAGCTAGCTTGGAGACCGCGGGGACGCCCGAGCCCCCCCAAGAATGTCCATCGGGTCCTCTCTTCCGGTCGCCAACCGGCACGATGGCGCATTCCCGGGATTTTTCGCAAGATGGCGGGGCAGCCTTTCGTATGTGGCTAGCATACTACTTGGGCCCCCTACTATCTGCGGTCGGCCAGCGGAGAACCGTGCCTCGGATCCCGCTGCTCTCCAGAGCTAGCCATCGGGATACTACAAACATACTGTGTGTGTAAATTCAGTCGTTTTCAGTGACGCAACTGTTTCGACCCACCCTTCGAAGTGGCTACATCAGAAATCATGTCGGAACACGGCTAGGCCGTTTGGCGACATGGCTTTATCTGATGGGTGGTGACAAGCCGCGGCCGAAGCCTACCACCAGAATTTTTTTTGTGTGAGTTTGTGACACACACTGTTTTATTTTTAAATTTTTGGTTGTTATATTTAATTTGTGTACATTTGTGTGTGTTGCAAATAAACGTTATTCTATTCTATTCTATAATATACCCCTCCCCCCCTTCTGCAGTAGCGTGGAGTCCCGCCGTCCCCACGAGTACCGCGGGGCGGTGCTCCCCCCCCCGTCCCCTCCCGCGCGCGGTGCCTCCCCCCTGCAGGCGCTGAACCTCTCACACAACCAGTTCACGTGCGTGCCCAACGTGCTCGCCTGCAGGGCTGCCAGCCTCACCAGGCTCAATATGGCTTACAACTCACTCAGGTAATATATACTTAAGATTATTAGCTCTAAGATACTCCCTTGTGGTGGCTTATACATCATAAACTTAGCGAGGTTAGTGTTTTCCATATAAAGAAAATTGCTTCTAGAATACATACCTGAGGTAGACAATTTGTTTCAAAACATTGTGCTCCCTCGGAATCTCTCACTGCTGCATGACTCTCGTGCCTAACGTGCTAGCTTATAAAGCACTCAGTTTGACGAAGCTGAGCGTACCTTACGTCTCATTAAGTTATATGTACTAAACAGAATTGGTCCCAGGGTACGTCCTCGTGGTACGCCATTCTTTCACATGAATGTACTCTCTCTCTTCTCTTAGAATTCACTAAGGTACGTAAGTATACTCATAATTATTCCTTGTATACATTTTTGCGTTATATCAGTTTACTCTATTTCTACGACTCTCTGAGATAAAAGATTTTATTAGTGTTTTTTTTAAATATAATAACGGATTTCGAGTCCTTGTTGTACGCGATATGTATTAAATACATTAAATAATTAAGATAAGTATACTTACAAGAATATAATAAAACAGGTTTGAATATGGAATCTTGTGGCCGTCCCGATTAAACTCAACTTAGATTACAAAATTACAAATTTACTAGAGAAAAAATTATAGTCATGTGCGGGATTCGAACCCGCGTCCATCCACCCCTTTAGCCGGGGTACGCTCTAACCAATTGAGCTAACATGACACAATCACTCATAACTTTAATTCTTACTTTCGTTCTTCAACCATCGTATCGGGAGGGAGATGACTATAATTTTTTCTCTCGTAAATTTGTAATTTTGTAATGTAATTCGCCTAGCAGGCGTTATAGCAAACTTAACTTAGATTGTTAAGTTCTATTCTTAGCTGAGTATTTTGAACAAAGCAGGGCCTAGAATGAGCCCTTGTGGTAACTTCACGCTATTTATACGTTCGTCCCGATCATATTTTCAACCAACATTGTATACATGAGGACCTCATAAATACTTTGTCAAAGCCAAAGAAAGGCTTTATCAATTGAACAA
This sequence comes from Plagodis dolabraria, assembly GCA_963854805.1. NCBI lineage: Eukaryota > Metazoa > Arthropoda > Insecta > Lepidoptera > Geometridae > Plagodis > Plagodis dolabraria. The sequence goes on along the minus strand of OY978467.1, from coordinate 17,730,298 downwards.
CTTAACATTCTTTTAAAGTTTGCAAATTTTAAGTTAACCCTGTCACACGCTGTGCCAGAGTCTGTATTATTTTTCAGCGAAGTTAATATATATGTGATGTAGGTCAATGTCGTACGTGACGTCATACCCGACCAGTCTGCGACAACTCGACCTCAGTCACAATGAAATCACATGCTGGCCGAGTCTACCGCAGGTTGGTGCAAACATTTATTTATTATATATATTAGTAGTTACAAATACTACTGTTACGAACCGGAATAAAATAACTGTTTTGGAAAGCAAATAATCTATTAGTATTTTCCATTGCATATATAGCCATGATACACATCGTTTAGTAAGAGTATACTAGTAGGTACCTAGTATACTTTTTCTAAACGATGCCTCGATCTATCATTTACTTTTGTGATTAAATTGTTTTAATTTGTGAGGTGGTTCTTTGTATTAAATAATATAATACAAAGAACCAATTGTAAATAGGGCATTTTTGTGATTTTTCAATGTCATATTTTTATAAGTAATATAAGTTTTTACAGAGATCCCCAAATTGACGTTGTTATTTAAAATCGATTTTACCAGATACCTTTAAATTACTATGAACTGGGAGACCAGCCTATTGTTACCCACTATCACAATTCCAACAGCCATCAAACATACCATCACGCAGAGCTTCTTCTGTGACAGAATTCAACAGTTTAGCTACATATTGTGCACCGTGTGGTGCCTGGCTAGCATTGCGGTAAGTACTCCCTATGAAGGTAGATTTATAAATTTGATTATTAAAAATTTCAACTGTGTCCTCTTTCCCGCGTCTAGCTGGAAAACTTCGGGTCCGGTGAGGGCTCCCCGCTGGCGTGCTACTGCCCTCCAGCGCCCCCGGGGGCGTCCCCCGCCGGGGTGTTGACGCCGGGTCCCCCCCGGGGGCGCCCCCGCTCGGGGGGCTCGGTACGCTCGCAGCTGCTTCACGCCGCGTGCCCCGCCAAGAGGCATCTGCGGCTCGAGGGGCTCCGGACTCTGGTGAGTCTTTTTTTATTGTTGATAGGCTAGCCGATAAAAAAATATTTATGCGGATAAATAAACTGTTTCCAATCGTGGTCCCAAGACCTGCTCACTACCTCAATACCATCGCTAATTAATGAACACATATTTACTGGATCTCAAAAAATGTCGCTCTCAAGGACTTCTTAAGACACATATCATGTCCGTTCTTGAGCTTGGTTTGATCAGCAGATAGCGAGCTCTCAGATATAATTTAAATGGATTTATTGAATGCTAAAACTTTATCTATCGGATTGCGTAGGTGTGAAAGAGCAGCAGTATTGGTAAAATCGCGAGAAGTTCTGATGAAAAAAGTATTAATACGAAACTAGTAAGTAATTATAACTAAACCCATCGTCGCGCCGCCGGCTTGAGCTTCACAGCATGGTGGAAGGGCATTTTGCGAATAATTAAAGAAAATCTGTCGCCAAGCTAAGCACCTAACAGTACGCTCCGGCTGCAATCCTTGAGAGTCAGTAAAATGACAGGCCAGCGAGGCTTAACTGCAAAGGCAGAAGTTACCGCTTAACATCAGGTGGGCCGTGCTTGTTCCGTCATAACGTTAGTTAATTTGTCCTTCTAAATAATTGTTAATTTATTGTTAATATTTTTATTTACATAAATTAAGATATTTCATTGACTCTCAATTATGTTTGTAATATAAACAACTTTGCAATATTATTCTATTGAGAAAGTTTTAAAGACATGTTTTGGAATCAACTGAGCCTTCTTCAATTATCTTAATCTCAATTATCTTATCTCACTTAACACGAGCGCCGTCCATAAGGCAACATCACGTTACTGTGCTCCGCAAATATTTTTCTACAAATGTGGTAAAAAGTGAAGCAGAAGCAATAAAACATATATCGTCGAGTAGCTGGTGATCTGCAGTTTGAAGTGCTGTTTATTGCGAGTAAATCAGGCAAGTGAATCCAGAGATATAAGCAAATTAAAACTTAAATTATTACAAACGGCTGTTTGTTCATCGGTCACTTGCATTGCATGACGCATCGATCGCTATTGTTCGGCCGCCGCCATTGCGCAGTGACTCATCGCGCCCGCTCCACCGCCGACTGCCGGCCGACTGCAGAGCGTTGCACGTTGCATATAGCATTACGTTACTGGCCACTAATTATCTGTGCCCGTTCGCTCATCGCGATCAGCAGCGTATATTGTATTGCTCTCAGTATATATAAATATAAATTGTTCCGCTTGCCTAGGTGCATTCGAAGAGACTGACATGAGCTTAAGCTGTAGTCTAGACCAGTGCTGCAAAAAGTATCATGTTTTGTGTACAGGCGAAAGGAACCTATCCCATGGGGCGCATAAAACTTGGATCTGCCCTGAGTGCCGTTGCGCAACTAAGAAAGGCGGAGACAACAGCTCGACTCCAGTGTCTGCAGTAAAGAAGAATCGTGATCCGAACGTCACACACAGGAAAAAAATTGTTTCACTGCCAACAGATATTAGCTGCAGTAATACGGACCTTGTGCAGGAGATAAGAGATCTGCGTCAAGAGATGGGCAGCGTGAAAGAGCGACTTAGTGTAATCACTGCAGACTATGAAGCTAAGCTAAGCCACTCTGTCACCGTTATAGCCAACTACGAGACACAGCTTAACAATGTTGTGACTATTATTGGGGGCTACCAGTCTGAGGTAGTAAAGTATGCGTCTGAACTGAAACTGGTGCACGGTATGATGCAAAAACACGAAGAAACATACTCGGCAGCTATGAGTGTAATCCCACGTGGCATATCACAAGCGCAACAACCAGCAGCAACCCCAACTTCATCGCCATTAGTGACAAAAACGCAGAAGCTAGTAGCAAAGCAAACCTTGGCACCTGCTCCCCTTCAGATAGAACAGCCTGCTCCTGTTTCAGCTCAGCAGCTATCCTCGGCCCAGCTTACTCAGTCATATTCGTCCATAACCGCAAACTCAGATGCCACAAAGACTAGAAGCCAACAAAAGAGAAAGGCCACACGCCGGGAAATACTTAATGTGCCATCGAGTCCTTCGTCTTCGGCCCATACCAAAAAATCTGTCAAATCCAAAGTGATTCCAAATCATATAACTACAGTCAACGTGCCAACTAAGGAACAGATATCCGAGTCAAACCCACAAACTACTCAGGAATGGACCCAGGTGACTAGAAAGAGCCGCCATATAACAACATGGTGCGGTACCGCAGATTCTAGTGTTACCACACTAAGAGCTGTAGAATCAAGAAAACATATTCACCTATGGAACATGGAATCGGGTGCCGAGGAAGTGCGCGATTACCTAAAGGTGTTGTGCCCTTCGGGAGTTTGCACGGTGGATGAGCTAACACCCAAGGGAAGCTATAAATCATTTAAACTGGGGATTCCGGTCGCTCATTTTGAGAAGTGTTTGTCTGCTGACGTCTGGCCAATAAATGCACGAATAAAGGAGTGGATCAATTTAAGACGACCAATGGAACAACCACATTGGCGTGTTTCTGTTGAAGAGAGTGTCTCTGACTTGCAGCCGTTTCGTGAATATAACGGTTCGGTTGCCAGAGTTGAGCATTCCTCGAAACGACAGCAGCCCTTTCGGAAGCCAGAATTTACTTCCGTTTTCAGAGAATCTTCTCGGGATGAACAATGAACCAGTGATGCATCAAAACTGCAGTAAAAATACTGCCTATCTAAATGTTTTTTATCAAAACGTACGGGGATTAAAAACCAAACTGAAGTTATGGAGAAACAGTTTAGTTCTGTCTGAGCACCATCTTGTCGCAGTTACTGAAACGTTTCTAGATGGGTCGGTAGAGGAGTGAGCTCAGTCACCGACGAAGAATGGAGCACATTTCCGCCGTGGCCAAAGAATCGTACAGAAGACTTGGATTCGTTTTGAGGAACTCTGGAGATTTTAAAGGCGCCCATGTCATCAGGACAATCTTTGGAGCACTTGTTCGTAGTAAACTTGAGGCTAGCTCATGTGTGTGGCATCCACATGAACAATCGTACACCCTTGTGCTAGAAAAAGTGCAAAAAGCTTTCCTTCGCTATCTCTACAAACGGGTGTATGGTTATTATCCATTTTTGTACCCAACCAACTTTCTCCTGGGCTGCTTGGACTATAACTCACTGGAGGTTCGGCGGGAGCATGGTCAAATGCTTTTCATGTGCAAGGTCCTTCGCGGAAAAATTGAGGCACCCAACCTACATAATTCTTTGTTACGGTTGAATGCTCCCGACCCTAATGACCTGCAACCACGTCGTGGCGGGTGTCACAAGCTGTTCTCTCTCCCGCCAGCCGAACAGTCGCTCACAGAGTTTCTCCCATTCCACGTACTCTGAGAGCACTCAACAACCTCCTGGCCATGGCGCCTGATTGTGATTTGTTTGCGGATGTATGGAAGAGCATTGTAACATTATGTTTGGAATTCTGTGAGAAGAAAGCGCGCAATATAAATGAAGAATGTGAATTTGATGAGCGAGCAATGTGTATGAAGACTGTGAATGTGACTTAATCTTATGATATTTACTGTATAATTCTAATATTTATAATCCATTGACCAAACATTATTTTTCTATTATTATTATAATTTTATTTTTTTTTTTTGATTGACATAATTGCAATAATGATGTACTGAATATTTATTATTAATAATGTAATTTTGACATTTATTTACTGATTAATTTGATTATTTTGTAATTTCGTGAAATCATGACATGATGATGGTGAGCACTAGTTCATTGTATAATTACTTTAAAAATATATATTTATATAATTTTATTAGGTACCTTGTTATGTTCTGATATAATATAATATATAATTTGTAAATAATATTAATAATAATTGATTGTATAATTAGGCTTGTTTGATGACTAATGTAATTGGTGATATAACCGTATTAGTTTAAATAAATAAATAAATAAATCTTGAATTTAGTTTTTCATATAAGTATATGTCTCCCGCATATATCGTGTATATGAAGATCCCATACTGTTATGTAGAATTCATTATAATTATCAGAAAGTGTATTGTTTTCAATAAAGTTTAAACTCACCTCTGTGCTGGCAAACACAATACTTAATGTGTAATAATATTGTATGTATTAGCTTAAAATGTTGACATGATTCCAAAAGTTACCCATTAAATCGTTAAAATATTAGTAATGTTAAGGTTGAACCGGTGGGTCAGTTCTCCATACAAACGTGGTAGAACAAAGTATGATATCGATTGTTATCTAGGCTTGTATCGTAACGTTTTTTAATAAGATAATTAACATGAGAGTTATGAGCCTCGAAGCATTTCCATATAAAGTTGTTGAGGCTCATAACTTTCAACATAATTATCTTTTTAAAATTTCGGCATCATACAAGCTTTGATAATCAATCGGTATTATGCTTAATTCTAAACCTAAAATCTCAAATAAGGGAGTGATCCACGTTTTTATGGAGAAGTGACCCACCAGTTGAAACTTAATAGGTAGCAAACTTAGTCAAGTTTAGACGTGGTATATATGTTTAGATGTTGGCCAACAACCTGCTGACCCGCATCCAGCTGACGACGGACGACGACGGGTACGGTTCCGCGCACCCACACGGGGACGTCACGCGGGAGGACGACGACTGGGTATAATATACATATATACTTATAGGTATCAGGAGCGGGTGCAGTGATAGTTGGAGTAGGTCTCTCATACCTAAAGACCTTGTGCGCCACTAAATGAGGAAGAAGTGTAATATCTCCTCCTCCACTCCACAACGGGACTGGGCCTTTAGCCAACGCTCTCCAGGCCGCGGTGGAGTGCACTAGTGGTCCCGTTGCCGTTGCCCGACATGCTGCTGTGGGAGTAGTCGGTGTCGAGCCCGATATATCCCGCCCACCTCCCCCTGGGTCTAAAGAAAAGGTCTCTCACACCGAGGTAACAACACAATCTACCAATAATATCGTTAAAATGTCATACGGTTTAAGCTTTCCTGCGAAAGTCCAACCCGCACTAAGACCCGGGGTTCTATTAGTTATATATATTGGACTTTTTATTTGGATTACTAATTGTATGTTTTAACAATAGATAAAAAACAAAAAAAACGACTACCGTGTGTGGAACTTCTTTTATTTTTAGATTTGTAAGTATTATTAACTGAACACTCTTTATTAAAACTTTTTTGTGCTGTAAACACTTTTTTACAGCACGACCTCGCGCACAGTGTGTGACCTCACGTTAACTAGGTCAAGACCAAAATTTTCATCTTATCCGTGTTCATTTTAAGACCCACCTGCTGGGAAACTCTACTGAGGTCGCTGAGCATTGTACTGAGTTCCTCAAGCGATTCTGCCATTATGACTATGTCATCGGCGAAACGAAGGTGTGAATAGGAGTGTGTGCGGTGTGCAGAAGGTGGGTGATGTATTCGCCATAGATGTTGATGCCGAATTCTTTCCAGTTCAAGAGCTTAAAAACGTCCTCCAACGCATTCGTGAACAGTTTCGCAGAAATAACGTCTCCCTGTCTCACGCCTCGTTGCAGTTGGATTGGTTCCGTGCTCTTGTCCTGTAGTCGAATCAACATGGTGGCGTTTCTATACAAACACTTCAGAGCTTCGATGTACCTATAGTCGATTTGGCATCGCTGAAGAGACTGCAGTACCGCCCAGGTTTCGATTGAATTGAAGGCGTTTTCATAGTCCACAAACGCTAAACATAACTGCCGTTTATACTCCTCAGTCTTCTGTATAATCTGGCGAAGCGTATGTATGTGGTCTATGGTACTAAAGCCTTTTCGGAACCCGGCTTGTTCGGGAGGCTGGAAGTCATGAAACCTACGAGCAAGACGATTCGTAATGATTCTCGAGAACAGCTTATAAACATGGCTCAGAAGTGAAATGTGCCTGTTAATCTTGAAGATCAACAGGCACATTTGCTGAAGCAAGGTCTTGTCACCTTTTTTGAAGAACAGTACCACTACACTTCTGCTCCACGCTTCTGGCGTTTTACCTTCAAGGATGACGGAATTAAATAACTTTTGGAGCACTGAGTGTACCGGTTTTCCACCCGCTCTCAGAAGTTCTGTCGTGATTCCGTCATCACCTGGCGCCTTGTTGTTCTGAAGCTGTTTGAGTGCCATTCTAATCTCGTATGGGCTGATGTCCGGGATGTTTTTGGTATAGTGTCGGGTCAGTTTAGCTCTCTTGTCCTGAGCTGCACTGATAACGGGTTCTCTTTATTATATAATAATTATTATTGTTGTATGTGTGGTTGCAGGGCGGCGGTTGTGCTCTGAAAGGCAAGCTGCTGTTCCCGCTGCTGTCGATGCTGGACGTATCGTGCAACATGCTGCGCACCATCCCCCCCACCATCCACTGGCTCGCCAACCTCTCCGTGCTCAACCTCAGCGGGAACAGAGGTAATGTCTAGCGCTCGCGAGGGAGCTTGCATAGTCTCGGTGGCCGAGATGGTATTACGCATCCGACGCGATATCGGAGGACGCCGGTTCGATTCCCGCCTTGGGATAAAATTTTGTACTCCAATAATTTGTTTGATATGATTTTCGCAGCACGCGATAGTGCTTGTAATTATATTTAGAAATTATAATTTAACACTTTTTAAAAGTCCTTTTTTAATACAAGTTATTTTGGATCGAAAAAGATAATATCTAATGGTTTTTACCCGCATCCCCAGATTATCGTCCTGTTGCATTTCCAATTACGCTATGGAAGCGGGTGCTGGACTGTCGATATTTTTATGTGCAATATAATAAAATCATATAAATTATTTCGATTGGAAAATATATTTTTTTCATATTTGGTTTACGCAAATATGATCACGTATCTCAGTTTCGTTCTAAGCTCAATTGGCTGAATATACGTTTTCGCCGGAATGCTCATATTCTCAGTCTCCTTTACAATATATTGTTCAGTCCTACATCCCCGCGCTATCTCAAGGAACGCTTCGATTTCCTTCACTGTTCTTCATACACGTTAAGGTCATCAGAAAATCTCACACTTGAAATCCATCCTCATACGAGTTCGTTTTTTTTTTTTTTTTTTTTTTTATGCTTGATAGGTTAACCTTTGACCACTATCGCACCTGATGGTAAGTGATGATGTGGTCGAAGATGTTGTTCAGGCTAACCTAGAATTACTGGCTCTCAAGGACAACTGCCGGAACACACCGATAGGTGCTTGGCGGCAGATTTTCTACTATTTTTTATAGCAAATCCTGCACTATTCAGGCTGCCCGCTTGTGGAATTCTCTTCCTGTATCAATCAGACAAGCACCGACTCTCAATATGTTCAAGGATCAAGTTAAAAGGTTTTATTTGTCCAATTAATTTTGCATTATATTCTTGTCCATTTCTATGCTATATATGAGATAATATTATAATATGTACTATATTTTTATATAATTTATAGGTATATGTATATATCATTATCTATTTATGTATGTTGCTATGTATATGTTTATATGTATATATATTATATATATGTTTTTAATTGTATTTGTTTAATTATTATAAAAACCTATATTTATGCAATTTTTTTTATATATTTGTTTAGAAATTACACTAAAATACGATTTATTTTAAAATGTTTTTATGAAATTTGATTATGTATTTGGACTACACCCGCCTCTATTGTTTTATTCGTTCAACTCCATCCTAAGGTTGCCTGGTAGAGATCACTTTTAGTGATAAGGCCGCCCATTGTAACACTATGTTATTATAATTTAATTTGTAAACTTTTATATTTCTAAAGTGGTGTATCAATAAAGAGTTTTCTATCTATCTATATATCTATTTTGTATTATTTTTGCAAAGTTACCCCTAAAGCGGTGAGCTTTCCTCGTTGAACATCGGTGTGGTATCTCCTCCCCAGAGCTGTCGGAGCTCCCCCCCCAGATGGGGCTGCTGTCGCGGCTGTGGTCGCTGAGCGCGGCGGGGTGCCCGCTGCAGGAGCCGCTGAGGGGGATGCTGCTTGGCGGCAAGTACAAGAGCACCGACGTCGTCTCCTACCTCAAGTCGGTGCTGCACGCCGCCACCACCTACACCAGGATGAAGCTCATGCTCGTCGGGCACCAGGTCAGTGCCACGCGATTATACACCTTGTAGTGTTGGTAGCGTTGTTGGTTAAACAGGTATAGGGACCGGACCGCTTCTACTGATGTGACGAATGCAGCGGTACGACGCAACTGCTGCATAAAACTTTTTTTTATATAATAAGCAAGCATTTGACCACAGTTTGATTAAAATGACGACGCGGTCGCTGTTCAATTGTGACGAAGTCATCCTCTCTTAGCACGCTATCACCTCATTTCATAATTCTGTCCACATATACTCTTCATGGTATTATTATGAATAAATAATATAATATTTTAACCAATTTGTAATTATATCAAAAAGAATTCCGAAAGGGAGGAATGTAACGGAGGCGAGTGCGAAACATGAGTGTGGCACAGACAGTTTGGTACAAAAGAACGGAATCCTATTATTAAGCCTCTTTTATCCGTTCTATTTTAAAGAGCTGTATCTGGTAGACATTTTCTCAGTATATGTATATTATAATATGTCGGATTGCTTAGCAAACAATAATTAGAATCTTTGTTCTTAGGACAAGTGCAAACGTGATAACTGCAAATTGTATTTAACTATATATGAAGTGTAAAATATTATGTAAAATATTATATTTTAATCAATTATTTACATAGACGTAATCAGACTTTAATTTAATATATTTAAGTAGTATAAATATGTTCAAATGTATCTTGGACTTGCCTGTAAAAAAAATTACTAAAGGGCCAATAAAACTTTTATATCTTTATATCTTTATATTAAAACAAAAAGTTAAAAATTAAGAACATCGCCAAGAACACCACAAGAAACTCGTTTTTTCCTACGGTTGCGAAATGGCAAATTCTAAACAAAAATAATGACAGTCCGGTGTCTGTCTGTTCAGTCATGTGTAAGCATGTGTTAGCGGAATGAGTTACAGACGTGACAACAGTATGATATGTATATTGAGTACATATATAAAATTTATATACTTATTACTGTGACATCTGTATAGAACTAGAATACTTCGAATATTGATCGGAAACTGGATATTATATTGAAAAAGAGAAGATCTGGCATTCTAATCTTGCTTGCAGTCAATTAGTTCCGTCCTTCTTCAAGAATGTAAAATAAAGTGGTTGTTCTCATAAGCCCCGTCGTGTTTTGTAATTGTTGTTTTCATAAGCCCCATCGTATTTTGTAATTGTTGGTTTCATAAGCCCCATCGTATTTTGTAATTGTTGTGTTCATAAGCCCCATCGTATTTTGTAATTGTTGTGTTCATAAGCCCCGTCGTATTTTGTAATTGTTGTGTTCATAAGCCCCGTCGTATTTTATAATTGTTGTTTACATAACCCGGTCGTATTTAATTATGGTTGTTTGTTAACCTACAACTTGTATTGCAATGGTTGCAGTGTCACCGTTCTAATCCTGGTTGACACTGCAGTACGCTTCGCCCCGCGGCGTTACTTGTTAGGTGTCGTTCGTCCAGTGATTACATCTGCTATTTCCATAAAACTGATACGAGGCAGAACATCTGAAACTGCAGTGGTACACATTAAGACGGACTCTTGTTTAAACAGGACTTACCACCTGGGAAGTGTGAGTTATAACTGACAACCCTGAAATTTAGATATTATGTGTGAAAGGTTGATTTGAATTGTAATGGTTGACATAACGGATGTGGCTATCCCGGAGCTGTAGCACATCTGTACTGTTCTCCGATGCGCGCATCGATAATTTTAACGCAATCCAGTTGAAGAGATTCACTGAAATACTATTCATCGGCTTTTTATCCACATTAGCCATCAAGGAACTAGGTCAAGTAAAAATAAAATAAAGAAACCCGTAAATTTGTACATTTCACTAGAAAATATATTGAATACTGACTTAATCACAAAACAATACGACACTTAAACATACTACGTTCTAAAATTAAAATACTTAGTAAGCCTAACTGGCCCTTAAACATAATAAGAAGGATATTTTGTCAACACCAGTGTAGAAGGATATACCGCCCGTGATTGGGGTTCAGAGTTGACAAGTGTATAAACGCATAGTGACGAGTCCGGCGCGGCGCGGCCTGCAGCGGACTGTACCACGTGCCGACAATGGTTGCTCATTGCCACTTTATATATTGTATATTATTTTTCCAATTTTATTTTCATATATTCTTATATATTTTTCCAATTTTATTTGTATATAATGGACCATTTTGGATTTTCGAAGCAATGATCGCCGAGCGGTAATTGCTAAAGACTGCGGTGCTGTAGGTCCTTGGTTCAATCCCGACCGCCCGGTTTGGGCTTTACCGCGTGGTGGAAGGGTATTTTGCAAATGCTCGCCTGGCTAGCTACCACCCTCAAGTAGAAAATCTGTCACCAAGCACCTAAAAGTGTGTTCCGGCAGCTGTCCATGAGAGCTAGAAAAATTACAGGCACATGAGACTTAACATTGTATGTCTGACAGGTATTGGTTCGGACGAAATTCATCTGTTATATGTAGAGGTTAGGTGCTCAAAATCAGGTCGGCATCATCCTTGTTTCGTCACAAGCACAAAAAAACATGAATCTGAAATAAAGTCTTATTAGAACCCTATCGTATTTTATAATGATTGTTCTTTTACCCGTCTTATGTTCCAGGGCATTGGAAAGACGAGTTTATTGGAGTGTTTGAGGCAGGAGTCGGCGATACAGCACAGAAGGAAACCTACTGATGTAAGTCACATTTATTGTAATGAGCTTGTTTAGGGTACCGTGCGAGGAAACGGGATCCGTAATTGTTGGAAGTAAAATCCGAAATTCTAGCCCGTCGCACCACGGGCATGGCGGATTATTAAATAATTTACAATAGGAGGACTTAATGCTAAAACATTATCTACCAGTCATCCAGCGCTGGAACAGAAAAGTGGTAAAATCCAACCAAAAAAATAATAATTAGAGGTTGTGAAAAATAAAAACGAAATTAAACAGATATAAACAATGAAAAATATTGAAGTATTATATAAAGGGGGGTATGTGTGATACAAATAAATTAATTATATGTTTATTTTTACGAATGTGGTTGACATTATAGTCTGAGCTATCTGACTGATTCACTTGAGTTATACTAAAATATTTAACATGTTTTAACATTTTGTGGAAACGGTAATGCCATGTGTGAAATGTAAAATAAAATATCATATTAACAAAATGGCCATTTTGTAAATATGATATTTTATTTTAAGGGCGAGTCGGATGTGCCCGATATAAAGCTATCGAACTGAATGAACTTTAAAATATTTTTGTCCAAAAAATTGACTTGACTTTAACACTCAAAAGTGTGAAATAACTTGTTGAAGTCGGTACCATGATAGTTCAAAAGTACCTAAAAAATATATCGGTGCAACCATTTTAGCTTGAAGAAAATGAAATGAAATTTATTTACTTGTGAATGAGTTACTAATATATAGACTCAAAAACATGCGTATTTATAAAATGACTGCGTCTGGGCGCTTCCGACTCGCAATTAGCTGTTTTTTTTAAAGATGCCCTTAATAATCTGACTGTCGGTCCGTCCCCAGCACTGGGCGAAGCGTATGGGCAACAAGGCGTCCCGACGCAACATGTCCACAGTGGGCGTGGACATCGGCACGTGGGTCTACGAGAAGAGTCGCTCCACGCGGGGGGCCATCACCTTCCGCACCTGGGACTTCGGGGGACAACAGGAGTGAGTTGATATTATATTACAGTTATTTAAAGATTTTGGACTCATTAAATGCTATCATACCGTTAATAGGAGTGTCACAATCAGCATTTGTGTCTTTCTATAACAGCAGTGTAAGAACCACACGTTGATTAAACGCCTTTGATGTTTGCGTTAAAGCCGACGCCGCAAGATGCTGGCCCCAACGTCGTCGTCGCCACGGTAGTCATCGTCGTCGAAGATTGTCGTTTGGTCCCATTTAAATTTCAACAAAATCGGTCAAGCCGTTTTTGAGTTACACTACAATAATTGAAAAATATTTTCCTATCTTGATGATATAGCCGTTGACAGTGAATGACAATCGATCCCGTAAGTTGCAAGGGTCACTAACAAGAGTGAAGTTTCAAACACTCAAAAGTGTGAAAGAACTTGTCGAAGTCGGTACTTTTGAACTATCGTGTTTTTTAATTGAAATCAATACGCATTCTGTAAACTAAAAGCGACTTATTACAAATGTCTTCAACTGATGTGTCAGTATAGGTTGGTTAAACCATAATATAATGTTATTAGATACTACTCGACGCACCAGTACTTCCTGTCTCGCCGGGCACTGTACCTGGTGCTCTGGAAGGTCACCGAGGGGAGGAAGGGGCTCGCCACTGCGCTGGACTGGCTCAGGTACACATTCACACAATACCTTATCCTATCAGATATATTATTACTTCTGTATATAGATGAAATATTCCTTAGGCACTGTTTTTCTTATGAAAAAAAATATATTTTGTTTTTTTTTTTTGTGTTTGTTTATATGTTTTTGACGGAATAAGCTCGACGACCACCTGATGTTAAAAGTCTCATGCCTGTAATGTATTATTTCATATTTATCATTACTTTGCTCGATGTAAATATTCAAAACTCTATTCAAAGGGAGCGCGGCGCGATCCAGTGTTGCCGCGACGGGCGCTCTTAACTCGGAGTAAACTTTAAAACAGAAAAAAAAATATATATAAAAAAAACTTTTTTTTTCTTACAAAACAAAAAAAATATATTCACGTTATGTTTGTTAGGACTAGCAGAAGAGGTTGTTAGCATTTTACAAATAACCCTGTATAATTATGTTATTGTATATTGTCCGCAGGTCTATACAAGCGCGTGCGCCCGGCTCGCCCGCTATAATGGTCGCCACGCACTACGATCAAGTCTCTAATGTAAGCATTATTATATATATACTCATTTGCTGATCCTTATCCGACACTTGTGGGGTAGATACAAGTCTACTCTCTTTTGGCTTGTTAAAGCTAGGTAAGCATTCGCAAAAAACCCTACCACCATGCTGAAACGACTGCCATTCTTAGACAAAATCCGACACTTGAGACTACATATGCCCTCCTATGCACGTGTACGCCCAGTCAAAGTCAAAGTCATTTATTCAATTTAGGCGTCTACGACGCTCTTATGAAGGTCAATTACAAATTTTAATATTGAAATATACTACATTGTACTGCCACGTTCAGCAAACAAAAATTATAGAGCCACTGCGAGAAGAACGGGCAAGAAACTCGGGGCCATTCTTTTAAACGTTTTTTAACAATGTGTTAGGTACATACTATATAGTAAAATTATTACAATATTTATTTACATTACGTAGGTGACAGGCGCTAGTTTGGCAGAGGCGAACCAGTCCAAGCATTTTTGTCGTTTAATTAATCACAAACTGTGTAGTAAGATTTCTTTATCAAAATATTCTTCACATGCAACTTGAATTTTCTTTCTGTGAGCATTGTAATATGTTTGGGCAATTTATTATAAAACCGCACACAATTGCCTAAGAAGGACCTTTTATTTGTCTTTGCCAATCTAAAACCTGTCACCGCTATTTTATCTTTATTCCTAGTGTTATAATCGTGATTGTCACTGTTTGATTTAAATTTGCTCTGATTTTTACGAACATACATAATATTTTCAAATATATACAGACTTGGTAAAGTTAAAATATCAATTTCTTTAAAAAGATCTCTCAGGGATTCCCTACGATCCATTTCATATATGGCTCGAATTGCACGCTTTTGTAAGATAAAGATTGTCTCTATCTCAGCAGCAGCTCCCCACAGCAATACACCATAGGACATAATACTGTGGAAGTATGCGAAATAAACTAGCCGTGCAGTAGCTACGTCTGTTAGCTGTCTTATCTTACGAACTGCATATGTAGCAGAACTAAGTCTTCCGGATAGATCATGTATATGTGGATTCCACTGTAAAGTTGAATCCATTTTAATTCCCAGGAAGACTGTCGCAGTAGTAATGTCACCAGCGGTCACCCATCCAACTCATGACCACGGCGGACGGCGCTTAACTTAGCTGATTAGTTCAGAACGGCTAAGCAAACTACGCTACGAGCGCTTTAAATTCAAAAAGTATTTCTTGTAGAATAAACCAATAACGCTTTTCCTACCCAGGTATTGTAGTAAGGACCTTGCGGTAAGACACTTAGGCTGACATTCACAGACGAGATCGAGTTCAAACACAAACTATTTATGTCAAAATATGAGTCTAGACTCAAACTCCAAACAGTTTTTAATTCACAGTCGAGTCCGCCCTAATGGAGCAAGAGTATATGCTCAGCGGAGAATGAGACGGGCTGAGTCACCAAATCGGTGACTCCAGCCGAACTCAAACGGCGCGCGGCGCCAAAACGCCGCCATCTTTGCTATGTAGTTGGAACTGAGATATGTTTTGTATTTAATATTTTTACTTAAATTAATAATAGCGATGGAGTATTTCCGGATTTAGAGCAAATAAATAATGGAGATAAGTTTGATGTTATTGATGAACATTATTAACATATTATGACGACGCCGAGTTAAAAAACCGTTACAGGTTCTCAAAGGCGGAATGTCATCATGCCTGCGCTGGGGGAATATGCTCTCCAACAATATAACATGAGAGGGCTGCCAATCTGTGTTGAATTATTATTTTGGTATCTCTAGCCAGTGTTTTCATGTTGTTCCATGCTTTTTTGTAATTGCTTGGGGGTTGCCTAAAATATAGATTGTGAAACTAGTTCTATAAGTTTCCCATAAAACATTAAATTCTGATACCTAGAAAGTTAATACTTTGCACTGCAAGCTTGCTCCTCGCTCCTTCTTTTTTTTTTTATTTAATTAAAACGGTAAGTTACTAAAATTAATTAATCATACAATTCAAAATAATTCATCATTAATAAATGCAGCATTTGTAATTTATTTCTCCAATATATTTATAAAATTACTTACTTTCCAACTCCCTCAAATATTCCTTTTTGAACACCGTAAATGCTGGGCGGGATTTATTTTCCATCTTTTATTTTATCTTAGTTAATGTTGATATAGTCCTCAAGTTCGATAATGTTATGTAGGTTATCTAAGTACGCCGCGAAGATTCATGTTCAAAGCCTAAATTCGCGCCCTTGCATAATGTTTTGTTTCACTTACTCGCATAACTTTTTTATATGTATGTCCCTTTCTAACATAATGATACCAGACAAGAAAAAAGACAATTAAAATAAAGATGTTGAACAATATTTGTCTATGGCTGGAGGCAAACTCGATGGAGGCGGTATGGAGCTATTGTTCGTTCTCAATTGTGAATTTGAAAAGGCGGAGTAAACTCGTCAAACATGGAGTTCAAACTCCGGTGAGATCGGTCGAAGTAAACTCGACCCACTGTCTCTGAATGTCAGCCTTAGACACTCCATCTTAGACCACATCGGGCAGGGTCTGTCAAACGCGAACCTATCATTCATAAAAAAATGATACGATGCTGACCAGCATCCAACACTAGACTAAAGAAATGGATACAAAACTTAAATGATCATTTATGTATACATTAAATATGCTTACTGGCGTCCCGCCCCGGCTTCGCACGGGTAATTACTCGTGCTGGATTACAATGTCAAACATAATTATATACAATTCCAATACAAATAAAAAATAATTAATAAGTAATCCATGGTCATACATAAAAAAATATATACGCGTTTAATTGAGAGCCTTTTTTGGAAGTCGATTACAAAATGCCACTTAACGAATCGCAAAAGTACAAAACGTACGAGTCCAACCCTTAAAAAAATCTGAGCTAAGAATAGCGCCACCTGTTGAACATAGTAAGAAGCTGATCACTATTATAGACTCTCTGTTTGTTAGTTGACTCTCCACTGAGTGGACAGATGGCGGCACCATGCGAGATAGCTCGCGCTGACGATACATTCGCTCGCATGGTGGGATTCCCTTGAAAGCGATAGCGTAGATACCGATTTTGTCCCACATTGATAAACAATGTGTTATATTTTACAGCACGTAAATTGTGACATGCTATTTATCTATTAATTTTGCGGATACTATCGGATGCCTCGATTGTATGAGTTTTACCTCATTTAAGCGTAATTTGCTCAGGTTATAGTGCAAAAGGTAGACGAGTAGTATTTAGTGGTGGATAATATAGCATCTAGCGCCATAGCATAGCGGGTTATTGCCTTGTAGCGCATACAGCGCGCTATGTATATATTCTCTTCGCGCTATAAATTATAACGTTTAGCATCAAGCGTCCACTAACGTGGCTGGGTAGGCCTATAACGCGGATATGCGCAAAGCGTGTTAACGCGACCGAAACCGCGCGATGACTGAAGCTTGGCGCTATGCCGCTATCCGCTATACTGTCACTATAACAGTATAGCGGATAGCGGCATAGCGCCAAGCTTCAGTCATCGCGCGCTTTCGGTCGCGTTAACACGCTTTGCGCATATCCGCGTTATACTGTTGCGCCTGACGCTATTGTGACGACACCTAGCATATGCATCTAGCGCGAGCGCCTTGTTTCGTTATAACGATAGCGTATAATAAAGCGCGCTATTCGAATATAGTTTATAGTCTCTAGCGCGTTGGTGCTGTATAGCGGATTTGAACAATACTAGTAGTATTATTCTATGGGGCAGATTCTCAAAATGCCATATTATTCGTCTAATGATATTCTTTATTATACAACTAGCGGCCCGCCCCGGCTTCGCACGGGTAATTAGGACTATAAATTGAGATGTAAACTATCCTATCTTTCAATTTGGATCAAATTACATACGGTGTGCAAATCATATTTAAAATTAGTTCAGTAGTTTAGGAGTCCATCGCGGACAAACAACGTGAAAGGTTTTTTTTTATATTTATATAAGGATATTACCAGCAAAATTAAACCTAGTGGTTAGAGTATACCCCGGATAGAGGGGGAATGGCGCGAGTTCGAGTCCCGCACATTACTTGAATTTTTCCTTTAGTTATTGTGTAAAATGAAACCTACATCTATGAGGTATCTTCTCTATTATTTTGGAATCACACATATGACGATTAAAATTATAAAATGACAGCTCAAAATTCGGCTCAGTCGAGCATGTACCGATAGCTTAGAGGTCAGGACAATTCGGCGCGGATTTGACTCCCGCTCGGGACAATATAACTACATTAATAATTATTTTAAAATGATATAGCTGGTTAGGGTTTGAATTTTTAAATTCAAAATATTCAGAAGTATAAATATCGATTGTTAACAGTGCAACCTGCCAGAGTCAGAAAGTCCTGAGGCGCTCCAGAGGCTGATCAGGTCCAGTATAATGGGAGCTCCCGACGCGGACAAGCTGGGCCTGCCGAGGGTCATGGACTCGCTGGAGGTGAGCTTTCCTTACAGCTCTACGGAAGATATAGTACATAAGTGCTGCGGCCGGCAACTACAGGTCACGATCGTGACTACAGGTCGAGGTGAAGCCGGGCCACACGTTTATTTATTTATTTATTTAATTCACAAAATCCACAGATCTTAATTTAAAATTAACATAATCATATAGTGATATTTCTTACATCCAACGACGGATTTATTTTATATTAACAAGCTTAATTCATAGAGAGCAAAAATAAGGTAGGTAGGTATTGTTGAAACTGAATCAACATTTGTTAAAAATAATTGAACAAAATTGTTTCCGATTAGGTACATATACTTCGTGAGTCTAAGAGCAAATTAATTAAAAATATGAAAAATAATACACTACAGCCACAAGAGACTTTTAACATCAGGTGGTCCTCGTGCGTAATTGGTAAAAACACATAAAAATTAGAAGAATTATATTTTTTTTAGTGTAACAAAAATTCTAAAAAAAGTCTCAAAATGTTTGTAAGGATTAGCAGAAGTTAACCCTGTAGGGGCACATGCAACGTGAGCGCAATGTGATGATATTGCAAAAGTAGCCTCATGCGCTCAGTTGCCCCCCATGTATATATATTATAGTATATAGTTATATATTAAGGACTATGTATCCTCTTGTAGAAAGTGCGATACACAACTCGAGTATAATACGGCGCAAACCTCACCCTCGACAGCAATTAGTCACTCTTTTCCCTTTGTGAAAAATGTACGAATTGATGTTTATTTCTGCGCGAATAAATCCGTTTGCGTTTTATAAACACTAAGTTTGTAAATGTTAAACAGGTATCGTCAGTGTCAGAAAACCCCAATATACTCGTATATCCGACGCGGGGTAAGAACTCTGGACTCTAAGTCTAGCGATATGCCTGAATATTTGCCCTTTGCTATTAATTTTGAATGTTCTTTGTGGTTTTAATTTTGATGAGTTTGACCTATATATGAAATAATAATAAATACATTATAATTATGAATAAGCACTCTCAAATAATTGTTATTTATAATATATTCCAGATATCGTGCAGCACTCGACACAACATAAGACTTCTAGCAGATATCATCTACTCAGTAGCGTTCAGCGTGAAGCCACCAGGTTAGATCCTATTGACTGCGCCAGTTTTTATAAAGGGAAATTTAAATACATACTAATAAAGCATATAAAGTGCTGATGATTGCCTGTTTCTCCTATCATAGTAGTAGGACGTTAAGTGCATACTCGTCTGGCTATTTAACGCCCTCAAGTAGAAAATTTGTCGCGAAACTGACAAGTCAAAAAGATTCTATTGACTGCGCCAGTTTTTATTACATTGGGTTTGCAATACGTAATGTATATAATACAATAAAAAAAGAAAAGTTAATTTTACATATTAAATTTCAATAGGGATTACTAAAAATGTTGTCTCTGAACATTAGTGAAATAATGGTCGGACACGGTCAAATCTCGTTGACTCTATACCTCTTTCAGTCGGGCAATATGTTAGATTCTTTAATTATGATGCAGTTGTTGAAGATGTTGTTCAGGCTACCCTACCGAGGCTACTCGCTCTCAAGGACAGCTGCTGGAACACGCTGTTAAGTGGTAGCCTACCAGGCGAGCATTCACAAAATGCCCTACCTCTATGTGAATATTATTAGACAGTCATGATTATCTTTGTTGTTTGTATTTTCAGGAAGCAAAGAGCCGTTGTTAGAGCAGCGCATCCCAGCTAGCTATCTCGCTCTAGAGGAGTGCGTGACGTCACTGGCCGCTGAGCTGCCCGAGCCGGTGCTTCGGCACAACGAGTATAAGAAACTGGTGAATTATTCTTCTTTAAAGAGTTCTGCTTCTTTTTAAGAATTTCGTGCTGGAATACGAGACCCTATTTCTAAACGTACACTGCGTCCTACCCTCCTACATTTAAAGGGCTGTTTATTTAGAACGGTAATAGGTATGTTGACATTTTCACAGAATATGTGTTTGTATGGTGCTTAACAAATAATAATAATTAGGGCGAGCGAGCCCTAACACTGTCCCACGATCTGAGCATTTTGTGGTACACTTTACTGAAAAACTATCACGCCTATAGATTTGTGCTTTAACATAGTAATATAACGTCATATCTAGATGTGTTAACTGTCTGATGTGTAAAATTAAATATAACCATTAAAAATGATCATTAATAATTTTGTATTAATTAGATAGAATCTCATTGTACTTCTAACGCCATCTGTTAGAAAACCAAAGAGTTAACATCGCTGCAACAGAACTAAACTCAATACTCAAACACATCGTAGTTAATCTACTAAATACTAGATGACACCACTAGAATCAGGTTGTAAAATAAACGCGATATCTCACAAAGCTCAGCTCTGCTATAGTCTATTTTTTTTAACAAACAAGTACCGAAAATTTTTCTGCCTTGCTTTTGGACCGCGTAATGAACATAATGTCCGTTCCACATGAACTCTGTAGTTACATAATATAGGAACATTCAGTTGTCTTGACTACCTGCGCGGCGAAAATATTGCTTGTAACGAATCAACTCTAAAGTTGCAACTTTTGAATTAGGGTAAGCAAAACAAAGATCGTTTCGGAAAAAATATTGTTGCTAAGTCAACTAAGGATGACGAAAATTTTCTAGATTACAAGAATTTATTTGATTTATATGTTGTAGTGCATAATATACTCGTATGTATCTACTATTACAATATTGTTTTATATCATAAACGCGAACAAAAATTGTATGACGTAATTTTTTGGTACAGTAAATTTTGAGAAGTATTCAATATGAACGGGCCTTAACAATTTCAAAACAAGAACATGGCATTGACCAATGCCGGCAATGACCCATCTCACTCTGTCAATATCGGAAATGTGCGAAAGCCATACTCAGTACCCGTTTGTTAAAAAAAACAGACTATAGTAATAAATTAATGTATTAGAAACTTTTTTTAATCGATAATAGACTCAGGCTTTATTTATCAAAATCAATATTTAATAATAGAAAATATTTGAACAACAAACACTGCGAAAATTACAACATAAGTCGGAAATGTGTGAGAGCCATACTCAGTACCCGTTTGTTAAAAAAAACAGACTATAGTAATAAATTAATGTATTAGAAACTTTTTTTAATCGATAATAGACTCAGGCTTTATTTATCAAAATCAATATTTAATAATAGAAAATATTTGAACAACAAACACTGCGAAAATTACAACATAAGTCGGAAATGTGCGAGAGCCATACTCAGTACCCGTTTGTTAAAAAAAACAGACTATAGTAATAAATTAATGTATTAGAAACTTTTTTTAATCGATAATAGACTCAGGCTTTATTTATCAAAATCAATATTTAATAATAGAAAATATTTGAACAACAAACACTGCGAAAATTACAACATACAGTACACATATTATAAGCAGTTGTTGATGATGAGACAAACCAAATCTAGTCATAAACAACAGAGGTACTCCCGAACCGATAAGACTCTGCTACCTTCTAGAAATGAGCAGCTTTCCCCTCCTCAGAGAACGACAACATTTTTTTTCTATTCCGTCATTTTCCGTCACATCATATTATGATTTGATAAGACAGATAAACCACCCGCGTGATGGTAACCGTCACGGCGGTCCACAGTTGCAGTGTCACTGTTCTCGTTCTGCTTGACAAATTACGTAACACTGCGGTGTTCCCCAACAAACCAAGACCCGCCCGTGAGCGATGGTGATTACTTACCATCAGGTGAGCTGCTTGCTCGTTTGTCATCCTACGCATTAATAATATATTCGTTATTTATTTTAATGTCAACATTGTATCTCAGGTGAACCAGTACATGCAACAGAAGAACCACAAGACGTTCCGCGACGCCGCCGAGCTGCGGCAGGCGACCATGTTCCTGCACGAGAACGGTATGTACTGCCTCCTCTTACACTCGCCTCTGTCCCCTCTTACACTCGCGTCTTTTCACTCTTACTTTCGCATCTGTCTCCTCTTACACCCGCCTCTGTCTCCTCTTACACTCGCGTCTTTTCACTCTTACTTTCGCATCTGTCTCCTCTTACACTCGCCTCTGTCTCCTCTTACACTCGCGTCTTTTCACTCTTACTTTCGCATCTGTCTCCTCTTACAGTCGCATCTGTATAACATAAGCAATGTACTCCTTTAACCTCTATTCTGATGGTGTATCACGCATATGTATGTTCAGCAATCCGCTATGGTATAATAATGTGGGGAAATGCTACCGATATTTTCAGTTTTCATAGCACAAAAAAAATGTGTTCGAGCTACTCGTATGTATGGCATGCAATGGACTGAATCATGTAAACCAGTTTTTAAGGCAAATAAACTGTTTACAGTTTTTATGCATTTACATATATGAGATGGCAAAATTTATTAGAAGTAACATGTCACCTTTCGAACCTACGGATAATAATAACCACAGGACAACTACATGTACACGTCTAAATATGCCAGCACACAAACTGACCATGTTTCGTATACACTGTGTATGTAACATCAAACATGGCACCTCTTATCTATAATTCGTTACCAAGTCACATAGTCAATCTTCCTTTTAACAGGTTTTGTAGAAATTTAAAAAAGTTGTTAGTTGAGGAAAGTTTTTATACTATTGACGATTTTTTGAAGAAAGGTTCGTGTCGCTTCTATGCATACAGAATATGCGTTGTAGGTGTTAAGATTATGACATTTATTTATTCAAACTCTATGATATTAATTATTTCACGTCTTATTTAATGCATGGTATATATAGATTAACGAAATGAATATTGATGTATGTATTCTGATTTCCATATTTGTACACCAGTGGACTGGTGGACTGTAGAGAACTAAATTTATCTTAACAACTATTTGTATCTACCTTCAACAAATAAATAAATATTAAATATAAATATTTGAATCTGTCTACTCTTACACTCGCAACTGTATTTTCTTACACTCGCCTCTGTCTCCTCTTTCGATCATTTCTTAATATTAACTAGTTAATATTTCATACACGTCTAACTTCTCTTACTCTTGCGTCTTTTTTTGTTCTACTCATTCATTCAACAACAACAAAGTACATAATCACGACATCTAACTTTTTTTTAATTAATACTTGATATAATATATCTGAAATAAACATAATATATCAACACGGATGTATACCCCCGTAGAAGTGTGCGGACGTTATCCCTGGTGCAGACTTCGCCTCGGGATTGTATTGCATAATGGTAGGGCATTTTGCGAATATAAGCTTGCTACCACTTTCAAGTAGAAAATCTGTCGCCAAGCATGTAGCGGTGGTTATGGCAGCTGTTCTCGAGAGCCAGCTCCCATTGTAGATTAAGCTATTTTATCATCTTTGACCATATCAATACCTACAGGTGATAAGGGTGATAAAAATATATACGACTATGTGTTCCAGGCGTGATGCTGCACTACGACGACGCCACGCTGAAGGAGCTCTACTTCCTCCGGCCGCAGTGGCTCTGCGATGTGTTAGCGCATGTGGTCGGCGTCAGGGAGGTCAACCCCTTTCACAACAACGGTACTGTTTACTTACATTGAATAACCACATTCTTAAAATAATTGAATTAATTTAATAGAAATATTAATAAAATAAGAATTGATCTTAATGCCCTGGTCATTGTGACTTAGATGGTTATCGCCCGTGGCCTTAAGATTCCTAAGTTGCGTTATTAACTATTCTTGAATCTAGCTGGTTTTCGTATATACATATATAAAATCACGCCTCTTTCCCGTAAGGGTAGGCAGAGACCACAGATTTTCACTTGCAACGATCCTTACTTATCTCTTTTGCTTCATCTACAGTCATCAATCTTTTCATACATGAGCGTCGGTTTAGGGTACTCCTGACCTGGCCTTTTTTCAGAACGTCTTCTATATGATTTCGGAACGTTCGCCTAGCTCTTCCCCTTCCGACACTTTCGTATATTGTCTCTAAAAATTTGTAAATGCGAATCATTCGTAGTTTATTATATACCGTTACCTTCACCGCATGAGGGGTCATGCGGTGAAGCTCCCGCAGGCAGCAGTGAGGATCGACCCATGGACCTACGGCGCGGCAGTCCTTAACTGTTACCGCTCGGCTATGAATACTCCAACAAGTTAATTGACCGAGGGAGAACTTAGTTCGAGCAAAGCGTCTCAGCTTTAACTTACACAAAAATTCTTTCGTATGTCCGGTTGTTCTCCTCTTCAGGTCGCATTTCTCAACAGATTCTCATAAAATTTTGTGAGCAGGTTTGATAAGTCCATAATTTTATTTTGTAGCATCAGTTTGTTTTTAATGGCGAAGATAAACATTATACAGTGTTGAAAGTATGGACGCTTGCGCTAAATTTAATTGAAATGTACCTGATACGCACGTCAGTTGCCCATAAGTGATACTCTCTCTCTCTCTCTCTATCTCTCTCTTGTATAATCAATTATTTAATTTCGTTGTTGCTGTAGGTAGTATATTAATGCGAGATAAATACGGGAGAAAATTAAATCACAAACAACAAAATTATGTAATTGTAAGATTAGCAAGTATGTAAAATTATTGTATTGTATAGAAATAGGTAAGTAAGTAGTAAACTACTTTATTAGATTTTCTCGGAGATAAGTCCAAGAAAATTAGTTACATTACATATTTAGATTTTTGTATTTTGTGACCCATTCCCCATCAGCGTGCGTAGTGAACCTTCATTCAATTGTGAACTATGCAAGGGCAGACTCGTGAGGGTCACAGCTCGGAGAGCCACTGGTATGTAACAATATGTATTGTCGTGTGCAGGCATTATGAAGATAGAGGACCTGGCGCACGTGTTCAAGGCGTCCCCGATGCTGTTCCGGGGCGAGGGCGAGGAGAGCTCCTCCCTGGGGGTGTCGCTCCTCAACAAGTTCGAGTTGGCGCTCTGCTGGGACGCGCGGGTGCTGCTCGTGCCGCCCCTGCTGCCAGATACAGAGCCGCACTGCCCGCAGGTTACATGCACTGTACTGTACTGTGTCTTAGCTCCGCGATTATTGCACTTAGTAACTAAAACAACTTTAAACGGTTTAAATAGCGTATATTTATTATTATTCTTATCCCGACGTTTTTAGCACTTTGCAGTGATCGTGGTCACGGAGTAAATAATCGGTTTTATATGTCACTTGAGTTATTAAGAACATATTTTGTACTACTGTCAGACATTTTAAATTAATCATAACGTGCCCTATGCATAGGGCTGCCATCACCTAAACCACCGATGCCGGACAAAATCTTTAAAAACCCGGACATTTGGGTGAAATTGAGTTTGAGATGGCAGCCCTACCTATTCACGCAGTATTGGCTCACAGTATCCAGAGGTCTTGTAGATTTGTGTCGATTATGGGATTTAATAAATTTTATAACAGGATCCCAAGCAGGTGGTACTTGCCAACCATCATCTCTATTGAAATTTGGGTACTTTTTGATTTCAATAGCCTCTCGTAACATTCTTGGTATTATCCGGGTCTCCCTGGCGAGGATGTGTGGGTTGTCGAACCGGATGTAGTGGCTGGGTTTGTCCTGGGCATGTTCACAAGCTGCACACTTGGTCGAGCGTCTGCTCTTCATGTCACCAATGTGTTCTCTTACCTTCATACCAACGCTCCTCTTTGTGTGTCCAATGTATGACGTGTTCGTCTGAACAACATCTTCGACCACATCATCACTTACCATCAGGTGTGATAGTGGTCACAGGCTAGCGTATAAAAAATAAATACACAAAACAAAATTTAAGTAGACATTTGTACAATGACAGGTGTCGATCCGAGGGCGGGGCCGCATGCCGGGGGGCACCCCCCGCCGCGTGCTGCCCCCCGCCCCCCTCGTCCCCCTCGCGCCACGTGACGTCACCGGGGGAACAGACTCGCCTACGCTCATCAGTAAGTATCATATTGTATATGAATAGTGCATATGTTATCATTTCATATGAATATCACTTAGGTATTATGTGAACAGCAAATTTAAATGTTCAAGAGTGCTTTGAATAAATATGTAAAGAAGTGTGACTCTGATACAGTTACCGCTTTAATTTCAGACTCCACAAGTTCACAATTAACAAAACACGTTCAATCTTCCAGATACAATTGTATCGGTTAATTGATTTAGCGCTTAGCAATGCTCGGTATATATTATACAGGGTTATTGGTAAAATGCTAACAACCTCTTAAGATTGACTTCTGCTAGTCCTAACAAACATTTTGAGATATTTTTTTTTTGTTTTGAAAAAAAAATCAATTATTTTTCTTAATATTTTTTGTGTTTAAAAGCCTACTCTGAGCCAAAAGCGCCCGTCGCGGCGACACTGGCCCCACCGCGCTCCCTTTGAATAGAGTTTTGAATATTTACGTCGAGCAAAGTAATGAAATATATGAAATAATACATTACAGTCATGAGACTTTTAACATCAGGTGGTCCTCGTACTCAGTTAAAAACCATAAAAAAAACATTAAAAAAATTTAAACAAAACATTATATTTTTTTTCTAAACAAAAATAAAATCTATTCAAAATGTTTGTTAGGACTAGCAGAAGTCAACCCTAAGAGGTTGTTAGCATTTTACCAATAACCCTGTATAATATACCGAGTAATAAATAAGTGACTCTAGTTACGAAGCAATAAAGTGCTCTTCAGTTCGCAAAGCACGGAGTACCTCATACTTATATTGACGTACGCGGCGTCTCTCTTCCTCTCGCACGTGCACGCATAGCTCTGTTCTCTTCTGACGCGGCACGTACGTACAATAATCCCGTCCGCGGAGGGTGACACCACGTCTCCGGCCGAACTCTTTCACTAAAAGCTCTTCTGCTATTAGTGCTCACCTCTGCCCTGGGAACTCAGTATGTAATGGTTAACTTCCAGCCGAGGGCTTGGACAGCATCACGATCGAGGGTCGCGAGGGCGGCGCGCCGCTTCGCCGGCTGCTGCTCGTCACCTATGTCCCGTGCGGGTTCTGGGCGCGGCTCTGCACCAGGCTGCTGGCGGACCAGGCGCTCGCCAACACGCCGCATGCCCTCTACAGGACTACGGCCTCTGAGGTCACTACTCGAAACCGTCTCACTAATGTAGCCTGTAAATAATATACCATAAATAAATAAAAAAATCTTTCTTTAGTTTTAAAGTCTATTTTTAACCGACTTAAAAAAAGAGGTTCTCAATTCTACTGTATTTTTTTTAATATTTGTTACCTTACGACTTTTGACTGGGTGAGCCGATTTTGATAATTTCTTTTTTATTTGAAAGCTGATGCTTGTCGTTTGGTACCATTTAAATTTCATCAAAATTGGTCAAGCCGTTTTTGAGCTACACTACAATAACTGAGGAATATTTTCCTATCTTGATGATATAGCCGTTGACAGTGAATGACAATCGATCCCGTAAGTTGCAAGGGTCACTAAAAAGAATAAAAAATATTTTTTTACCTAAAAATGAACGCACAATATTGTAATAATACTTTTGAACCATCATGGTACCGACTTCAACAAGTTATTTCACACTTTTGGGTATTGAAGTCGGTTCCATTTATTGGTTAATATTTTTTTCTATGGCTAATATGAAAATTTTGCTATCTAACCCCTCCATCCCCTCTCTACTAGCGGAGGCCTTTGTTCAACCGTGAACGCTGTGACTGTTGATATGATATAAATAGTGGTTGATCAAAAAGTATGTAAATCTTACCCAAGAGTATTTCTTTTTCAGGTAGAGACTGATGACTCCATATCCAAAGCGTTAGAGCTAAACTGGGGCTGGAAACTCTGGAGACGAGGTCTGAAGTTGGTCTGCGGCGCCCTAACCCTGGTCTCCTTAAGGGAACTGCCTCCCAAGTACGATTCTCTTCTAGGGGCTTGCGCTGCTGATGATGGAGTGGAGAGGGACGGCTATGTCGGGTGAGCAACATCAGTTTTCATCATATTTAGTGACATGTAGATCTGCTTAATACTAGGCGGCCAGAAACTTGTAAGAGATTATGTATTTGTATTGAAGAAAGTAGAGTGTTCTGCGAGGCATTAGTACCAGGCGATAAGAAATTAAAGAAGGTGTATCATTCATTATGTATGTAAAGGACTGGTTTTGTATATTTTATTTCTATCTATATAGACAACATATTAGACCCTAGTCTCCAAAGGGAACTACCTCCGAAGTAAGACTCTCTTTCCCTTACGCAGCTGATGATAGGGGTGGCTACATTGGGTGAGCATCGTCAGTTTTAATCATATTTAGTGACAGGTGGGGCTGTGAGGTACTAGGCGACTAGAAGCTTGTAAGACGTTGGGTGTTTGTATGAAAGAAAGGACCAGGCGATAATAAATTAAGGAAGATGTATCATTCTGTGAAGGACTGTTTCTGGGGAAATATATTATTAGTTATGAGATAAACTTTGAAGCTTTTGTCCTTTTTTATTCATATGCTTTGAAGTATCTTGAAATCATTTAAATACACTTCACCCTGGTGATAAGAATAGCTATGACTATGTCGGGTAAACATCACCCATTATCATCAATATTTAGTGACTGAGAACTGGTTAGGTACTTGTGTGGAAGAGTGAAGTATTCTCGTATTTTGTGAGTACCAGGCGATAAGAAATTAAGAAAGGTGTATTCATTATATCATTCAGTTGTTAGGCAACAATGATTACATGTGATAAACTTTGAGGTGTTTTGAAATCATTTATATACAACATATCTACAAGCAGGTCTTCATAGGGACAGACTATTTTTAAGTGCTTAAGCTTTTAGGTGCTTAAGTTGTTGATGGTAGAGTGGAGAGGGGTGGCTATGTCGGGTGATCATCATCAATTTTCATCATATTTAGTGACAGGTGAAGCTATGAGATACTAGGCGTCCAGAAACTTGCAAGAGGTTAAGGCATTCATACTTAAGAAATGTGAATGATTTAAATGAGTAGTAAGGTTGAGTACTAGGCGATAAGAAATTAGGAAGATGTATCATGTGTGTGTATAGGGAGTTTATCTACATCTACACTAATATTATAAAGAGGAAAGATTTGTATTTTTGTATGCAACGAACAAACTTAAATACTACTTTTTTATGTGATTGTGACGAAACAAGCATGAGGCTCACCTGATGTTAAGTGGATTAACCTCTGCCTATAACAAATGCATGTTATGTGTAACTTGTCATGAGACGAATTGCACTGCGCCCGTCACATTGAGACATAGTGTTGTTAAGCTTCATGTGCCTGCAATTCTTCTGGCTCTCAAGGACTACTGCCGGAACACACTTTTAAGTGCTTGGCAACGGATTTTCTACTTGAGGGTGGTAGCTAGCCAGGCGGGCATTTGAAACTCGTTTATGTAAAATCTTCTTAGTTGTTTCCAAAAGGCTAAAACAGGCAAGGAAATATGCAAAAAGTAAGTTCCGATTGTGAAGGTGGATGTAATGTTATGTTCCAGCAAGTTCCGCGTGAGACAAGAGGGCTCGTGGTGCGAGGTGGACGCGAACACATCCGCGTGTGTAGAGATAGTGGTGTACTCGCAGGTTGCCGTCGGGAGGAGGGGGGACCACCTGCCCATCGCGGGGTACCAGGTGAGGACTAGAGGTCACTACTGGGGGGAGGGCTTTGCAACATGTCATGAAGATATAGACATTATTTCGGATGGAAAACATCCAGCAGGACTTGAACCCGCAACCCCCTGAATAATGATATTACTTGTTCACATCAATTGGAAAACTGACTTCCATACTAAAACAGTTTTCAAACCGCTCGCACTGCTCTCGTCGAGCAGATTACTTTTGCGGAAGCACAACTTTATAATAAACCACCCACACATAGGAAACATTTAAACTCGTTTAACAAATTTAAAAAAAGAACTATGCAAGTAAAATTATCACAGATTAATCATTGTAAGTGAACAATCAGTTTAAAAAATATATATATAGATAGATAGAAAACTCTTTATTGTTACACCACATATAAAATATTAAAGTTTACATCATAACATTTAATTAAATAATAATAACATAGTGTTACAATGGGCGGCCTTATCACTAAAAGTGATCTCTACCAGGCAACCTTAGGATGGAGTTGAATAAACAAAACTATTGGGGCGGGTGTAGTCTAACAATTAACAATGAAAAAAGTACATATTCATAAAAATATTTTAAAAATAAAACGAATTTTACTATAGTTTCTAAACAAATGTATAAAAATAGGATGTAAGTTTTTAAAATAAATAAATACATAATATATATACGCATAAATAAATATATACACATATCAACATACATAAATAGATAATGATATATATATACGTATATATATATATATATATATATATAAATAAATAAATTATATAAAGATACATACATATCATAATATTATCCCATACAAAGCCTAGACATTGACAAAAATGTAGTGCAAAATTAATTGGACAAATAAAACTTTTTAACTTGATCTATATGTGTTTTATGAGTTTTTTTTTTATGTTATTGTGACGGATAACCTCTGCCTATAACAGATGCATTTCGTCACATATCACGAATTGCACTGCGCCCGTCACCTTGAGACATGGTTGTTAAGTCTCATGTGCCTGTCAATTCACATTAGCAAAATGTCCTTCCACCATGCGATGAAGCTCAAGCCCGCGGCGGGATACGAACCATGGACTTGTTGCGCGGCAGTCCATAGCCAGTGCCACGAGCCATCACTGCTTCAAATCTTTCAAATATTGTAGTGTTTATCATATTTATCTTATCTTCGTTACTTTAACTATTATTATAAACTACCTTATGAAACTTTTATGTAAAATGTGTTTGCATACATTTAGGAGTAATCTCAAAAAAATTGTATATGCCCATCAAAAAAGAGAGGAACTTCATCTTCATGACACCACTGCAATTTAGCTAGTTGTATGTGATCTTCACTTATATTAGAAAATTAATATTTAGTGAAATCATATTTAGTTATTATTAAGTTTGTTAGAAAGACAATATTAGAATTATTAATTAATTAAGTTAGTATATCAATAATTGTTTTTATTAATGTCTGTTCATATGACATATGGGTTTTTGTTTCTAAATATTTATTATTTGAGCGTACACTGTTTATTTACACGTGCGTGAGGTCACCTCCCTATACTAACGGAAGACCAGCGCTGGTTGCAAGCAAACAGCTTTTTGCTGAGTTAGTATAGGGTTGTGACTTGTGACAAACAATTTGTTTATTTTTCAATGTGTCCATAATTATATATTTTATCATTATGTAAAGTGTTTGTTGCAATTAAAGTTATTCATTCATTCAAATGTTATCTATTTTATTATTTATAATTTAATTTTATATTTATTGTGACTACGAACTAATTTAAACTATGTTCTCATGTAAGTGACTGCCTATTGTTGTAATTGGGAATAACATTTCTTTAAACCTTTATGAATAATAAATTGAACCAAGTCAAAGTCAAAATTGCTTATTCAATTTAGGCGTCTACGATGCTCTTTTGAAGGTCAATTACAAAATGTTACTATAAATATATTCGAGTGCCGCGTTCAACCAAAAATGGACATACAGTGACTTCAAGAAAAGGCTAGAAACTCTGTGTAGAGTCTGCCACGGTGCAAACACTGTACCAAGTGTAATTACTGCACGAAAGAGATAACAGAACTTACGTTTCGCTCTGTTGTAAAGTGATGTGTATGTGTGGAGTGTATGCAGTATTGTCGTTATATATTACAGAGCATCAGCCTGGAACCGAACCCGGAAGTGCTGGCGAAAGTGCTGGCCATTGTGTCCGACCACGTGGATCTCCTGCTGGAGGACTGGTATCCCTCTCTTGGTAAGTTTTTAAAGTAACACAATGTGCAAATACAGTCGTATTAATCCATACTAATATTATAAATGCGAAAGTAATTCTGTCTGTCTGTCTGTTACGCTTTCACGCCAAAACTACTGGACCGATTTGAATGAACTTTGGAAATAGTTTGAGACCCGGGAAAAAACATAGGATAGTTTTTAGCCAACTGCGCAAAAAGAGGTTAATGTTTTTGCACGATAACCAACATAAGCGCGGGCGGAGCCGCGCCCGGAAAGCTAGTCTAATATATAAATGTGGGATAATTAAGTTTCGCGTAATGGCAACACACTCATGTAGATTTAGTATCTTTAGGATAACTTTTGATGTCAATGCTCATATCATTCTATCAGAAGAAGTAAGATGTTAAGACGTGGATTTAAAGATGTAATATTTGGAAGAAGAATAAAAGTTAGTTATTGTGAAGTTTAATGTTTATTCACTTGGACTCACGCCAATAATCCCACGGAGTCCGAAACCAAAGCTGTAACTTTGAAACTTAACTCTAAATAACTTCAAAAGACTTTTTCCGCCCACATAGTGTCAGTAGAACTGTTTGTGAACGAGTTTATCTTGAAAAGTACTGCCACCGTTCTACCGCCAAGCAGCAATGTTCACATCACTGTGTTCCCATTTGAAGGGTATGTGTGCCGGTGAAATTACAGACACATGAGACTGGACAAGTCTCTGGGTGATGAGCGCAGTGCAGTAATGTATCTGCCTGTAAGGCAGAGGCTACCGCGTATCACGAGATGTGAGTGAGTGTGTACAGTATATACGAGTATTTGCATTGCAGGCACTCGGTTCGTGCACACGTCGGAGGGGCGCTGCCTCATCACGCGCGTGGTGCCCTGCCCCCTCTGCCTCAGGGACCAACAACAACAACACAACACTCTGCAACAACAACACGACATGGTGGTGCAGGTATCGTACCCAGACCGCTCTGTTTCATATAGGTACATTCCGCGACACGATAATTTGGGTGTATATTGAAGCACTATCACAAAATAAACGTATATATTAAAAAAATTGTTCGCTACTGAAAGAAAATTTTATAACATCTAAAATGTTATGTACAATGTATCCATTTCCTTACAAAAGCATGAGTTAAAAATGACTATCTACAATAATTCACAAAAAATATAAACGACTTGTAACACTGGAGTGTGGAATAACTTGTTGAAGTCGGCCCCATGCTCCGTTCAAACAAACTGAGATCACATTTACATGGTCTTCAGAAGTCGGTACCATTTTTGTGAAGAAAAAACAATCACCGTTTTTAGTGATAATAAACTGGTTAATTTATTTATTTTCATTTTCTTTGCAAAACAAACAGTGATATAATTTTAATTTACTTAACATCTAAACTCCGCATATTGTAACTATATTAGAAACTTGTCAACAAGACGCACTGGAACACGGCATCCATACTTGGTCGATATCCCTAAAATACGCACAAAGCGTTTTAAATCCAGTTTTATAATGCGTACGGCCAAGGTATGGACCCTACCAGCGTCTTTGTTTCCGGAAAGATATGATCTGGAGATCTTCAAGATAGAGTGAATAGGTATCTTCTAGGCAAGCATGTTCCACCGTCGACTGCGTCGTCACTTTCCATCAGGTGAGGCAGCGGTCAAATGCTTGCTTATCTAATTAAAAAAAAAAACAATAATGTTGGAAGAGAAAACTAAACAAAAATTATATGTAAAGTGAAATACAGAAAAAGAGTGAAGCTTAAATCGTTAGGTTTCAAAACGATGAAATTAAGAAATTTGTTTACATACGACATTTTGAAATATCGTAAGTTTAGCTAGAGAGATATAAAACGATCGATTTCCACTCCCCTACGAGACTGGTCAACATCGATAAAACTTGGAACTATGTACTAAGTCACCTAGGTACGACAAGCATTGTTCAGTTACTTGAGTGTAACTTAAAAACAACTCGCCCGATGTGATATGGTACCACCTCAGAGGTGTACCTTATCCAATAAAAATAAACATAAAATCGGACTACTCTGTAAAAAGTAATTTATTTATTTACATAATTAGTATGGCTATTGCTAATTACACTGATTAGATTATTAATTACTAATGATAAGATTTATAAATGAATAATAAAATGTCAATATTGAAAAATATCATATACAACTCTAAAATCAATCTATCAAATTAAAATAAATTAGGCAAATAAGTTTCTGGATACAATTTCAAACATAATTATATACAATTCCATAACAAATAATAACCAATTTTCAGGTCCATGGTTCGAATCCCGCCGCGGGCTTGAGCTTCACCGCATGGTGGAAGGGCTTTTTGCGAATGCCCGCCTGGCTACCGACCACCCTCAAGTTGAAAATCTGTCGCCAAGCACCTAACGGTGTGTTCCGGCAGCAGTCCTTGAGAGCCAGTGAAATTACAGGCACATGAGACATAACAACTATGTCTCAAGGTGACGGGCGCAGTGCAATTCATCACCTGTGACGAAATGCATCTGTTATAGGCAGAGGAAACCACTTAACATCAGGTGGTCCTCGAGCTTGTTCCGTCACAATAACATAAAAAAAAAAAAACAATAAGTAATACATGGTCATACATAAAAAAATATATACGCGACTAAATTGAGAGCCTTTTTTGGAAGTCGATTAAAAAAATGCAAACCACTTGACGAATCGCAAAAGTACAAAACGCACGAGTCCAATTTAAACTTAAAAAAACTACGCTATGAATAGCGCCACCTGTTGAACATAGTAAGAAGCTGATCACTATTATATACTCTCTGTTTGTTAGTTGGCTCTCCACTTAGTGGACAGATGGCGGCACCATGCGAGATAGCTCGCGCTGACGATACATTCGCCCGCATGGTGGTACTTACGTGAAAGCCATAGCTAATTAGATAATATCCCTTGCAATCACAAGTTGCGGTATTTTTATCAGCATGGAATTTAAAACATGCTATTATTTAAGATGTATGCTGTTACTTAGTTTACTTACTAGCAGACGCTTCGATACGTAGAAAGAAAGAGTGTAGTAAAAGATTCACTGGCTCCCAACAGATGCGAGATTACTACTAGAGGTGGGGAAAAGCGTTATTTTATTATCACCGTGACTGTCGTGAAAAATAATCGTGATTGTGTCACGTATATCACTGGCGTCACGAAAACCGATATGGTTACAATGGTTTCTAATGATACGAATTAACCTTCACACTTTCATACAGGCTTAAGCCTGTCGCATATTGGAGCTACATCCGTTAGTGGCTACAGTAAATTTCTATTTCAATTATAATATTTTCAAATTTGTAATTTTTGCTTTATAAGACTCATGTGGCGTGTTTATTAATTTGGATCAATTATTTACAGTGATTTTATATTAACAGTATAAATTTTGTTTTTTCTAGTTTATTTTTTGTATGTTTAAAGTAATTTTTTAGCTTTTGAATTTGTTCATTAAAAAATTTGTATCCCATATTTTTATGTATGATAAGATTAAAAATTTTTTTTTTCCTACTTACCTATTAAATCGATCTTTTAATATGTATGAATATGAAATACTTCCGTATAATCTTTATCTTAAATCTATTTTATCGGAAAAGTTTGATTAAAGATTGTTCTCATCTGCCATTTACATATACATACATACCTAATACTCATAATACATAGCTCTGTAACTCGCTCAATGTAGGTAAGTACACAACGAACGAAAGGAACGTACCAACACTACAAACGCTCGCCCTCTCTGTCACACGATGCGCCGAGGATGCACGAGCCCGCCATTCGGTAGCGTTCCACGTCGGCGCTTGCCGTGATGCGAGTGACTGAGAACGAGCTATGGAACGAGGAATGTTGTTCCTTTGCGACAAGTCACGGTGATACTATTTGCCTTCAGATCACAGTGATTTTTTCATCGTGACGTTATTTAACAACCACCTCTAATGACTACTTAATCTATGTGAATTTTGCCATGCTTTTCTGGTGTTAACCAACTAGAGAAGAAAGTCTTGGCTTACACGTGACCCCAATATGCATCTTCATTAATTATTAGGGTTTTCATCGAGTTAGGGATACTATTACCCAGAAAGTAGTTTTCCCATAAAAATTGTTGGGGACGCAATATCTACGGGCGGCTGTGGACTGTATATCTGCTATATATCTTCGATGTAGACACTGTATCCCTTACACACTTGTTTGTGCTGGGTTGTTTTGAAGTCTAGGATAAATAATTAAGCTGCCGATTTGATGTCAGTAATTTACGGAGCGTGAGTGTCTTAGTTGGGTAATGAGAGACCTGTACACGCGACGGTGGCGCGACAACGAATGAACACTGTTTTCTATGACTATTCAATATTTCTATATAATTAAATTTATCGCATAATTGTTCTATCTGCTGGCTAATCGAAGCGTCTTAGCCAATCACAGCGCTTAGAGGCCGTTTTGACGAGTGAGAGGGCATGACAGAGATAGATAGCTCGAACCGTCGTTCTAACGGTCGTTTTGTATCCAGAATTCCCGGAATAGCGTCCAGGTTTTATGGCTTTGCTATTGGCTGATGAGATGGCGTCCCTAGCCTCCGATGCAACGAACATTACCATATTAGGAGATGCGTCGGGTTTTGAGTGTGGCGTGGGTACGCCCCCCGCGTCTCTTGTATAGCGTCATATAGCTACCTATAGTGAGGCATTCCCTAACGGTTTTACGTGTTGATATGTATAACGCGGCGTTGGTTATACATTCCTATATGCTACTGTGTTATATAGCACGGCGGCGGCTATATGACACACGTCACACCTATTGCGTATGCACGCTTGTAGGTACATAACGATGTTTATGCACATATAACTCGGCAGTGGTTATATGTGCATTTTTGGCACAGATTATGTACCGCATAACTATATGTCTATCGTACCTTTTTACCTTATACCTTTACCTTTTACCACCTTTTACCTTTATTACGTGAAGCTATCCATATATGTATCTCTGTCATGTGTTCCCTATATCTATGCCTATATACCTAACTTTTATCCCTATATACCTATGGTCTCGTCACCCAATGAAGACACACACAACTCATATACTATATTTCTATACACAATGGGTCCTTATGTGCTAACTAAGGCCCTACTATACACTTATATCTATATACCTATGCTATTGTGTTCTCTCTATTCTATATGTTTACAATGCTTCTTTTTACATTGACCCTATTCTTGGTAGTCGCATAAGGCGACGCCTGACATTAAAATAACAATGCATTCCTACTCTATTGTGGGTTCTTTATTGAACAATGGTAGCTACATAGGGTAGCGCCTTACAAAAACATACATTGCATTGCTTTGCTTATTCTATAAGGGATTTATACTAACCGCTTAATGCGGTGCCCTAAGTTATGACTTAAAAAACATTGATTCTTAAAGTTAACTTATCAATTTCAAAGCTTATCTACTATTTATACATTTCTTATGGACAGTGTGATTCTGTCCTGCACAAAAATATTAATTTATTTATTTATCTCATGAAAACCACAGCCCATAATATATTCGACAAGTTTATACTTAGCTTACCCTACGGAAAATAACGGATTTAAATTCGTTTTTATTTTTAATCCATTTTTATTGTTCCAGTCCAAGTTTATTGTAGCATTAAACATACATTTTAACCATTATTTAGATTACTAACAATGGTTTACATTTTTAATGTTTTGACTCCATACATTTTGTTTATTTAGAACAAGTATAAAAAATGTTGAAATATATTATTTATTATAGTAAATTTAGTCATGACTGTGCTGAAACAGTCAAAATCTGTCACAGTCAGGTCAAAATCATTTACTAGAAGCTTAGGCAACAAGGTAAGTAAAGATTAACTGCATTTCTCACTCGCATGTTGTTTAGAAATGTATGGTTATTCGAGAATACGCAAGTTTTAGTAATAATACAATGGTGTGATATAAAAATGTGTGAAAATATTCGACTGTTTAAGTATATTGGGTAAAAATCTATCAATATAAAAATATAAACTGTGGAACTGTTCGATCTACTACTGCAGCTGAATTTCGCCGCCGGACTTCCCGACAGTGCATGATGTTTCATTAATGTCATGTCGATGTCTGGAAGTCCACAACCTCGCGATTCTCACGGCATTGTCTACCTCGCGCTGCCACATTATGGAACCAGCTGCCAGGTGAAGTATTTCCGAACATATACGACTTAGGAACCTTCAAGAAGAAAGCATATCCTTAAAGGCCGGCAACGCATACGCGAGACCTCTGCTGTTGCGGATGTTTGAGGACGACGGTGATCACTTACCATTAGGTGAGTCGCCTGCTCGTTTGCCCTCCTGTTCCATAAAAAAAATGCAACTATCCCCTAACGGAGGAGGCCGTGTTCAGCTGTGGAGGATGCGGCCGACACTGTAATAGAGTTGCCAACATTGTGTATGTAGTAGAACATTGTGAACTGTTTCAGGCGGCGGCGGCGTACAACCGTGTAGACGTCGGTCCGGCCCCGGGGGCGGGGCTGGGGGCGGGGGCGGCCCGGGCGCGGGTATCTGAAGAGTCCCGGACGTCGGACGGAGACAGCGGCGTCGGACACGAGTCTAACGGTAAAGTTTCCCTAAACTTGTCTTTTGTCGACAAGCATTTCCTTACTTTTAAATCTCACTTGATGGTAAGTGATGATTTGGTCGAAGATGTTGTTTGGAAGTTATTTCTGCCTCGCAATAAGGCCGCCGCTTGTACTATTTCTAATATATATTTATTGTAACTCGTACTAATTACTACAAAGTGCAATAAAGTATTATCTATATCTCGCTCTTCATTGAAAAAATATGTTAGTTAGGACTAACAGAAGTCAACTCTAAGTGGTTGTTATATGTATATACTTACCGCGTTGTCCCGCAGCGTCCTCCCGCCTGGGCTCAGTGGAGGGCATAGTGAGCGAGCCCAGCGCCACCGCGCACGCGTGGACAGTGGAGCAGTGCATCCTGTCGGGCTGCACCGACGTGCCACTGCACTGCCCGCATCACGCACACCTGCACCTGCGGGACGTCGCGCCGGACGTGGTACGTACCGTATACTATACAATCTGTCTGTAATGACATCGAACGGAACTGACGAACATGCCAAACAAAGCATATTTTTAATATACATATTTTTGCAATGACGCATGCTCCGCGGCATAACATTACAAAATTGCAGTGAGAGCAAAAGTGTAGTCATGTGCGGGATTGAACCCGCGACGTCCACTGCTATAGCCGTGAGTTGAACTATAGATGTCGCTCCATCCCAATAAGCTGAATCCTGCGCCGAGGCAGGGATACGTAATTGTGAAACCTCTCTTTTACTGTTGTACTATTTAACATAAATTAATTCCGTTTCAACCAACAGGCCTAATGTTAGCGCGGTTTTTGGCAGATCTATATATTATAAATGGATTGGCGTACTAGCTTTCCAGGCGCGGCTCCGCCCGCGCGTGTGTCGGTTATCGCGCAAAAACATTAACCTCTTTTTGCGCATTTGGATAAAAACTATCCCGGGTCTCAAACTATTTCAATACCAAATTTCGTTCAAATCGGTCCAGTAGTTTTGGCGTGAAAGCGTAACAGACAGACAGACAGAGTTACTTTCGCATTTATAATATTAAAACTGATTGTACTTCAAAAATCCGTTGTGTCTACTATATCTTACTCAGAAAACGCAGGTAAACTTGGATCTCATGTTACAATTTTACGAGAGGAAAAATTTAAGTCATGTGCGGGCTTCGAACCCGCGTCCCTCCACCTCTTTAGCCGGGGTATGCTCTAATCCTTTGAGCTAACATGACAATGAGTCATAACTCATTTTTTTCTTACCGTTCTTTAACTATCGTATTGGGATGGAGCGACATCTATAGTTCAACTTATCTAGTTAAATTTTTCCTCTCGTAAATTAGTAATTTTGTAATGTAATCCGCAGAACATGCGTTATAGCAAACATAAAAATATTAACCTCTCATTTGTTCGTCAATCTCTTCCTTAAATCTATTGCATTAAAAAGCCAGTATCCCAAAGACCCCCCATCTGGAATATAGACGAAGTAGCATCCTATTTAAGTAGCTATTCTATAGATGAAAATAGTATTTTTGCCATTTGTAGACACACGCCAACGTTATTGCTCCTTTGTTCTGGTAGAAAAACACACGATTTGACCTCGCTTGCAGTGGACTCAAGTCTCCTAGTCTGTAAGGGTTGCTATTTGACCTCGCTAGCAGTGGATTCAAGTCTCCTAGTCTGTAAGGGTTGCTATTTGACCTCGATCGCAGTGCACTCAAGTCTCCGAGTCTGTAAGGGTTGCTATTTGACCTCGCTAGCAGTGGACTCAAGTCTCCTAGTCTGTAAGGGTTGCTATTTGACCTCGCTCGCAGTGCACTCAAGTCTCAGAGTCTGTAAGGGTTGCTATTTGACCTCGCTAGCAGTGGACTCAAGTCACCTAGTCTGTAAGGGTTGCTATTTGACCTCGCTCGCAGTGCACTCAAGTCTCCTAGTCTGTAAGGGTTGCTATTTGACCTCGCTCGCAGTGCACTCAAGTCTCCTAGTCTGTAAGGGTTGCTATTTGACCTCGCTAGCAGTGGACTCAAGTCACCTAGTCTGTAAGGGTTGCTATTTGACCTCGCTAGCAGTGGAATCAAGTCACCTAGTCTGTAAGGGTTGCTATTTGACCTCGCTAGCAGTGGACTCAAGTCTCCTTGTCTGTAAGGGTTGCTATTTGACCTCGCTAGCAGTGGACTCAAGTCTCCTAGTCTGTAAGGGTTGCTATTTGACCTCGCTAGCAGTGGACTCAAGTATCCTAGTCTGTAAGGGTTGCTATTTGACCTCGCTAGCAGTGGACTCAAGTCTCCTAGTCTGTAAGGGTTGCTATTTGATCTCGCTAGCAGTGGACTCAAGTCTCCTAGTCTGTAATGGTTTCTATTTGACCTCGCTAGCAGTGGACTCAAGTCTCCTTGTCTGTAAGGGTTGCTATTTGACCTCGCTAGCAGTGGACTCAAGTCTCCTAGTCTGTAAGGGTTGCTATTTGACCTCGCTAGCAGTGGACTCAAGTATCCTAGTCTGTAAGGGTTGCTATTTGACCTCGCTAGCAGTGGACTCAAGTCTCCTAGTCTGTAAGGGTTGCTATTTGATCTTGCTAGCAGTGGACTCAAGTCTCCTAGTCTGTAAGGGTTGCTATTTGACCTCGCTAGCAGTGGACTCAAGTCTCCTAGTCTGTAAGGGTTGCTATTTGACCTCGCTAGCAGTGCACTCAAGTCTCCTAGTCTGTAAGGGTTGCTATTTGACCTCGCTAGCAGTGCACTCAAGTCTCCTAGTCTGTAAGGGTTGCTATTTGACCTCGCTAGCAGTGCACTCAAGTCTCCTAGTCTGTAAGGGTTGCTATTTGACCTCGCTAGCAGTGCACTCAAGTCTCCTAGTCTGTAAGGGTTGCTATTTGACCTCGCT
Source organism: Plagodis dolabraria (assembly GCA_963854805.1). Classification (NCBI taxonomy): domain Eukaryota; kingdom Metazoa; phylum Arthropoda; class Insecta; order Lepidoptera; family Geometridae; genus Plagodis; species Plagodis dolabraria. The sequence goes on along the minus strand of OY978467.1, from coordinate 17,688,551 downwards.
AGCAGTGCACTCAAGTCTCCTAGTCTGTAAGGGTTGCTATTTGACCTCGCTAGCAGTGGACTTAAGTCTCCTAGTCTATAAGGGTTGCTATTTGACCTCTCTAGCAGTGGAGTCAAGTCACCTAGCCTGTCAGGATGGCTATTTGATGTTATGGCCTATATTTGGATCCAAAACAGATACGGCATCATACAGACAGTCGGGCTGGAAATTATCATCAACTCTACCAACAGGAACCTGGTTTTGTGGGTGAAACGTACAATAGTTGTTCGTGAAGATAAGTGTCGGGCGCATTTTGCTCTAGCCTCTTTCTGAATATTCGAGGAAAACCAAAGGCTGCTTCACGAACTGTCATTGCGGGATGGGTGAAAACTTCGGCAGTGAAAAACCGGTCCAGTGTTTAAATAATTAACTGTGTTGGGTTCTTTTCAGCGATAATATGCGTTGTAGATTTGCCCGTGGGGTGCCGGGATAGAATGTCACCATGATATTTTGTAGCGTTGCTACAGTTTTTATTGTTTGTATTGCAACTATAATAAAACTTACCACTGAGAGAAATGAACGAAGGAATTTACATTAGTAAACAAACAAATTTCCGTCATTCTGAGGATGTGTAGCACTACTTAGCTACATATACTTAGCTAGCATTGTGGGAACTTGTTTTCATTCATATTTACGATATAAACAACACTCAATATGAGGTTACATCTCCCTTTTTTTGTAATTCATACTTTGTTTCGTAAAAACAAATATTCGGCATTTTGCAAACACTATAATGACAATGACGTTTTAGTAAAACGACATGAAGTAAGAGGTATGAATGTCAGCCATTTGCGCTGTGATTGGTTGAATCGTTGCGGAGCACGTTCAAAAACTGTACTTTTGTTTATGAAAAGTTCCAATTTGTAGAACAGAACGTAGCGCGTTCTTTACGCAAACAAGGTTTCATTTTAATATATGCGAAATTAAGATTTCTACATAGTTAGACAAATAAAGATTGTTAGATGGCACAAAAGCAACTTTATTTAAGCCTTATCTACAATTTAGGAAAATATATTTTTACTCAAAAACTACGGTTGTGTCATGACGCTGCAAGGGGGTCTGCGTGTGATGGAACGGTCGGCTGAGAGGTCTTCCCGGATTGGTTCATGCGCTTGAGTATGACAAGGAAAAAATAGTAAGAATTAAAGATGGCCGAGATGATGAATGAGCTTGGTGTTCTTGGCGATCACGGCGAAGATTTTAATCATCGGCACCGGCGAGTCCCGCTGACGAATTATAAAACCCGCACAAAAAGCGGGTTTTTGTTACCCCGCATTCTTGGGACTGCCAGCCCCAGCCCTACGAACGACCCGGAACCCCACGGTACCTGAGTTTGCCCCGCGATTGGGAATATAAGGAATAATAACTTTACGATGGCGCGGTTCATCCCGCCACATTGCGCAAGTATGCTTAATAACATTTAAATTTTATTTCGCACTCGACATTTGGAAGGTGTCCGTCCTCTTCACGACCCCCAGCATTTCATCACGGCAAAAGTGAATAGCTCCACATTGGGACGCTATACTGCATAACCAGCGTCAGTGTGCAAATATTGCGAGATCCAGTTCATGGAATGAGATGCTCGTCGTCAAGTTTATTATAATATCTATTTAGGGCAGGGACTGTTTTGGTTACCCATTTTAGGGTTCTACCCAGGGTATTTTAACGGGGTTAGTAAAGAACCCGAGCTATAAGTGTTACCCTTTAAAATGGTTACCAATTTTATTGAATTACCCTATTAAAACCCCTTCAATAGGGTTACCCTTTGATAGAGTTATTGAAGTTAATTGGTTTATAGGCTTAGTATAAACCCTATGGCTATGGGTTTTTACTCACAGCGGTAAGCCATCCCAACGGGTTACCCTTTGAACTGTGCTAACACGATAACACAAGGGTTACCCTAAATGGGTTACCCTTTTTATAGTGTTTTCGATATGATTGGTTTGAATGAATAGTCAAGCTTTAAATTATTAACTATGAAAATTAAGTTTGTGTTTCATTTCAACTTCTTTTTTAGTTTTTTAGCCATTTTTGGTAATTAAATGTTATGAATGTAAGTAATGTTAATTAGACAGAATACGCGAGACAGCCTCGCTCTTGTCCGGTTGTTTTTGGTATACTTAATATAACAATATAGAGACCACATTTTAGGTAATATTGGAAAACATTTCTTTTCACGATGACAATATGTAGGCACTTATTGTCAGTATAAGTAGGTTACTTATACCTACTCTCTATTGGCCTAGTTTTGCTCGGTCGCTCGAAGCTGATGGGAACATTTTCCTAGTTGACCCACTTTCCCGTAATTTCAACTTTGTGAAGTGGTTAAGGTGGAATTATTTTTATTGCTTTGCAAATTACCTAACGTGTGTTTTTATTTATACTACACCACTTATCACGTTACGATTTTTATGTCGATTTATTTTGGAAACTTCAAAATGGCGGAGAAATGGTCGTTGATAATGTACAAAAAAACACCGTCCTGATGTCTCCAGTGGACAGAGCCGCTTTGTATATAAATAATGATCCTTTTGTATACTGCAGCTGCTGCTGGACGTGGAGGAGAGCAAGCGTGCCCGCTGGGAGCACATCACGCGCACGTGCGTCGCGGGCCGCGGCGCCTTCGGCACTGTGCTCAAGGGCACGTGGCGCCCGCCCGCGCCCCCCTCGGGCCCCGCCCCCGCCCCCGCCCCCGCCCTCAGCGTGGCGCTGAAGGCGCTGCAGCCCGTGCCGCCGCCCCCCGCCAGCGACGTGCAAGCGCATCACGCCTACAAGGTAACTCACTAATAAAAACTTAGTAACGTCAAACTAATAAAAACTTAGGTTTTCACGTATGCAGAATATGAAAGAGGTAAATAGTACATTGTACATCGAGGGGAGAAAACGATCTGTTCCTGTTCGAGAGTATGTTTAAGCCCGACGACGCGCAGCGGAGGGAACGCGAGAAAGGAAACTTGAGAACAGAAATAGAACTTTCTCCCGAGTGATACATAGTGCTTCATACTACACCTACGAGGAAAATAAAATCATTAGGTACCTAGTTATAAGTTTTCACGTATTTGTCCCGAGACGTCTCAATAAGTAAGTTCTTTATGACTTGAGTTGTATTTTTTATTTCTAGTGGCGCCGTTACTATTAAATCCTCACTTTCTATGTTAAGAGGATTAACCTCTGCCTATAACAGGTGCAATTCATCACAAGTCACGAATTGTACTGCGCTCGTCACCTTGAGACATAGTTGTTAAGTCTCACGTGCATGTAATTACACTAGCTCTCAAGGGCTGCTGCCGGAACACACTGTTAGGTGCTTGGCGACAGATTTTCTACTTGAGGGTCGTAGCTAGCCAAGCGGGCACTCGCAAAATGCCCTTCTTATTTTATTCCTATGTTTTATTCATATATTCTGAGTTAGGTTGAACGGGCTCATTGGATGAGTATGGGTCATGTCACGTTTTTCCCGCCGTAACTGCGGTATCCAAGAGGTTCTAGGGGACTACCTCGACTAACTAATAATAAGTAATAAAGTCTAACAATCAGGTTCATTTGGGCTTCTTTTCTTCAATTTGGGCTTTTTTTCTTGATTGAAGTCAACTATGGTGGTTAATAACGATAAAAATGGTGGGTTTTGTCGAGGCTCCTCTCCGGTTTAAACGGGGGTTACAGTTAGGGCACTTCGTTGTGGTAACATTGAGAGGTATACTAATAGTGAAGGGAGTATAGTGAGTAGTTGGTCCTTCGCGAGGTAGGTATATTGTAGTACATTGGGTCGGGTACCCGACAGGCGGCGCTGTCCCGCTGGGAGCGCGACCCGACGGCGGGCGCGTGCCGCGCGTACTGCGGCCTGCGGCAGGAGCTCTCCATCCTGCGGCAGCTGCGGCACGCGCACGTCGTGCCGCTGCTCGCCGTCTGCAGCGCGCCGCTGGCATTGCTGCTCGCGCTGGCGCCCATGGTATGTACACATACGGTCACATACTTCATTCTCATGTCTTTATAAACAATTAGTTGTTATAGCTCACAGGATAAGTTCTAGACACATTCCATCAAAGAAATTTTGATATTTGATGAACAAGGAAATATCACCTAACTGCGATTCATGTGGAGTGGTAGATGACATATATCATGTCATGGAGTGTGTCCAGAATGCAAGTCAAAGGCATGCACTAATAACATCCTTAAATTTAAATATTTTAGACTTAGGAGTAATACATTGATACTTTGGTAGAACCTGCATCAGAGATTGCATTAAAAATGTATAAGATGTGTACGAGTTAACATAAATACTAAGGTTACGATGGGACTGACATGTCAAGAAGCAAAAAATATTTATTTATTTGCTGAAACAGGTACAATTATGGTCTTATATTATAAAATATTATCCATATTTAATCAGAGTCCTGATGTGCAAATCTTGGTTCAATATATCATATCATATTATATAGTAAAACATACAATACATAATCATATCTATATCCCATACAATTTAAATAGGTATTACGAATACTACAATGCACTTCCGTAGACGTAATAACGACAAGACATTTTATTTAGAAATTCTTCGATTGTGTAAAAACTTTCCTCAACTTTTTTCAACCAGCCAGTTCATTAAATTCAAATTTGTTTGTGTTCAAAGCTGTGTGCTACATATTGGTCAAAATGATGAAAGTATCGACAGCTACCTTTTCAGGCGTACAATATTATACATATCAATATGATACAATAAATTATATTCTAATTAACATTATGTGCAATAATTGCAATAATTATTATGTCGGTAAAAAATGTCAAGATTTTTATCATTTAACAATTTGTCTATTGTATAATAGCATTTGTTCAGTAATAGTTTCATTAGACTGTATTTCAATTTGATGAATTTCATAGTTTTCAATGTATCTTTTAAATGTTTGTATAATTTAGTGCACATTGCATAAACAGTTTTGCTAAAAATTTAGTTTTGGCGCCCTGAGGAGGTAACACACAGTAGTGTTTACGAGCTTTTCGTGGCTTACGTGTAATTTTTACGTCAAAGCTATATACATTTTGTTGAACAAATAGGCAAGCCTCTAGAATATACAATGATGCTAAGGGAAGTAATTTAAGCTTTTTAAATATTGGTACACAACTTTGTCTTTGTTTGGCTCCAGTAATTGCTCTTAAACATTTTTTTTTGCATAACAAATACTTTTTTATAGTCGGTGGCAAATAGCTTGTAAATAGATTTCGTATATTTTAGAGTTGTTTATTTGTACCGTTACGTCCTTGTAGGCCCTGTACCACGAAATTCTAGCGATACGAGTTTAGCAATAGTTTGTATGGTAAACGATAGAATTAGCGATAGACCCAATGTATTTTGTGAAATCGTGGTGAAGGCCAGCGAATAACTTCTATTGCCATGCTATTTGGCACCGACTATAGCGTTCACAGAGTTTCCCCAAAGTAATAATCCGTAACGCAAATTGGATGATACGTTTCCATGATAAGCACAAATTGCTGCTCTCTGTGATGCTACTTTAGTTAGTCTCTTTAATGCATAAACGAATCTAAAAATTTTTGTCGTTTGTAATCAGTGTGACTCTTCCATTTTTTGTGATTCACATTGTCCAGGTGAGCCAATAGATGAGGGTCCTTGGAACATTATAATCCACAAAGTAACTGTATATGAGGTGTACGTTTGTATGTGTAGGGTGCCCTGGAGCAGTGCCTGCGGCAGTACCGGGCGGAGGGGGCCCGCGTGGGGGCGCGGTGCGCGCGGGCAGTGCTGCTGCAGGCGGCGAGGGCACTCGAGCATCTGCACGACCGCAGGATACTCTACCGCGACCTCAAGGTAACTCTTACAAACTCACTTTGTCTTACAAACTCACTTTGTAAGACAAAGTGAGTTTGTCCCATAGACGCGTTTTGAAACTCACTTTGTTTTACTAACTCACTTTGTCTGACAAACAAATTAGTTTGGAAGGCAAAGTCGAAGTGAGGTTTTACTCAATTCGACTTGAACTCACTTTGTTTAACAAACTTACTGCGACTTTCAAACTCAGTTTTATTATTCACAAAAACTGTATTCCAGTCAGAGAACGTGCTAGTATGGCGGATGCCGACGCCGTCGGAAGCAGCGGACGCAGAAGCAAGCGACGCTCCCATAGACGTGCACGTTAAACTTGGAGATTATGGTATGTTACCTATACCTTTAGTTTGACTTCTATTTTTAAACGACTTACAAAAAAAAAGAAGGGACTTAATCGCGATAAAACATATAATATATTATTTACCTCGACGTTTCCACAAAATAACATTGGTCTTGGTCGCGAGCGTATTCAACATAACTATGTGTGCAAGATGATAAAGACATCAATAAAAAATAAACGCGTTTATTTATATTATTTTAGTCCCGACGTTTCAAACAGTTTTGCCCGAATAATGATATTTTTTTTTGCCATATACGTTAGCCTTTGACCACTATCTCACCGGATGGTAAGTGATGATGTAGAAGAAGATGTTGTTCAGGCTAACGAAGAACAAGACGAGACAAGAATTACTGGCAAAATAAAGAGGAGAGCAAGCGACCAACGGGTACTATGTGCAAAATTGTACATAGATGCTCCAGTCCTGCATAATGAGTTGTCATGGTTTTGTGTACCTGATAACTATCGGCGTGCAAGGGGACACGGAGCCCAAACGCTACACTGCCGCACATGGTCCATCCCCTATTCCACGATCTCTCAAGGCACTTAATTGTCTCCTGGACCGGAACCCTGATTGTGATGTGCTCGCGGATGAATGGAAGGTGATTATCTCTGAATGTTTGAAAATTTGTGAGGAAAATGCCAGATATTCTGTGTATTTTAATTGACATTTTATTTATTAATTTAATTTTTATTTGTATTGGAGTTGTATTTTATTATATTTGACATAGTATTCAGTAACAGTTTAAAGCAGTGATAGCTCAGTGGCTTTGGCTATGGACTGCCGCGCAGCAGATTCGAATCCCGCCGCGGGCTTGAGCTTCACCGCATGGTGGAAGGGCATTTTTGCGAATGCCCGCCTGGCTAGCGACCACCCTCAAGTTGAAAATCTGTCGCCAAACACCTGACGGTGTGTTCCGGCACCTGTCCTTGAGAGCCAGTAATTCTAGGTTAAGCCTGTTAACACCTTCGACCACATCATCACTTACCATCACGTGAGATTGTGGTCAAATGCTTACCTATCAACAATAAAAAAAAAAACTTTTTGCCTTATTGTTATATGATGTTTTTTCAATATTGACATTTTATTATTCAGTTATAAATCTTATCATTAGTAATTATGTAATAATATTGTGTAATTAATAATCTAATTAGTGTGATTGGCAATAGCCATACTAATTATGTAAATAAATAAATAAAATGCCGGAAACCTAAGTCGTAAGTTAGTTCTAATAGTTAGTAAAGTTAATTCTAATTCTAGGTTAGCCTGAACAACATCTTCGACCACATCATCACTTACCATCAGGTGAGATAGTGGTCAAAGGCTAACATATCAAGCATAAAAAAAAAGTCGATAAAATCGACCAATACGGTGTGAGTACAGCCGGTTATTTAAATCATGAATGTCTCATACTCACGGGAATTTTCAAACTAAAATGATATGATATAATGTAAAATTAGTACATTGTACATCGAGGGGAGAAAACGATATATTTCAAATATAACTTTCTCCCGAGTGATACATAGTGCTTGATACTACACCTACGAGGAAAATAAAATCATTAGGTACCTATAATTTTACTTGTATTTGTCCCGAGACATCTTCTGAAGTAAGTTTTTTATGACTTTTTTTAAATTTGACGGATGTATTTTTTTTGTTAGCAGCTAAAAAAACAAAAGAGCGCTAGCAGGGCAGTTACCTTTAAAAAGTCATAAAGAACTTACTTCAGTAGATGTCTCATACAACATTCCTTCACTGCTACGGAGGGAAGGAATGAAATCCCATATAACTTTTCCCGCTGCATATTTATAAGGGAGAAATGACAAACTTTATAACACGTTTTTGAAGGAGCAGTGATACTCTTTCTGAGTGGGTGTGGTATAAAATTATTTTCTATTTCGGTTTATAAATGTTGAAATTCTAAGGAAAGGAACATTCAATATAACCTCCTTTTTTTTTAAAACTTTCTTAACAAAATGCGATTGATATGGTGGCGCCACTTTATATGTATACCCGTTATACGGCAGGTATAAGCAGGCTAGCCCCCCCTTCCGGCACGAAGGGGTTCGGGGGGACCGAGGGGTTCATGGCGCCGGAGATAATGCGCTACAACGGGGAAGAGGAATATAATGAAAAGGTAATAACACTTTTATATAATAGTACATTTATATATTTTTACCCGAGCCTGTCCACAAAATGTTGTGTTATGTTTTCAGAGTTTATGTATGATTTGAGTTTCTTTATTCCACCATAACTTCTTAACAGCTTAATCGATTTTAATGTACGAGATATCGTTAGATTTGTCTTGATAGCTCAAGTGGCACTTGGTACATTATATTAATAAATGGGAGATTTTAGACGCCATATTTAAATAGATAAAAAATGTTTTTTTCCTGGCAACACTGCCGTCGGTAGAAGATCGGTTCTTTGTAATTATTTACGTAAAAGTGCTTAAAATAACTACATAACGTTGAATTACCTTGAGAAGTGTATAAGAAGGTGTAAATACTGTGCACAGTTGTTAGTGGGACCATTTAATCGGTGATTCGTGAGTTATTTACAATTTATACACAACACCAACAGTACCAACACAACATCATAAAATCACCCTGGGCAAGAAACTGTTCACTGTTAGACGAGTAAAATCTGTGTCGTACCCAGATAATCTATCAAATAACCACAATAGTAATTAGTTTGGTTGAAAACACACTTATTAATAATCCCAGTGAATTGTTTACATATTTTAAATTACCAACGTAATTCGAGTATGCTGTTTTTACCGACATAGTAACCACGGTTATTGATACAAAACGCTACTCGACACTAGATGGCGCTGTAAGCAACAGGCCTTTAAACTGACAAATATTCAATTGATTTCCAATACATACGTTATCACTTATCAGCTAGTTTAAAACCATGTATAAGGAAACAAAAAATGTAACTATGAGAAAGCAGCCAAGAAGAAGTTCTGACGACTCAATAGATCGGTCGTTTATATCGATTGACTCAGACTTACGAGCAAGGAGTTTGCCGGACATCTCGTCAGCGGCGCTTACCGATTTAGATGATCTTTACAAGGAGAACAGCATTTTAAAATCTCAATTATCTAGCGCACATGGGGAGATCGAGGATCTATCTCTTAAAATTAGAATGCTGGAAAGAGAAAATGAAGAAAAACAATTGAAAATAAATAATTTCAAAAAGATCTGCTCTTCACCCTTGAATACTTTAAGCAAAAGTCAAAGGAAAAAGAGGTCATCAAATCAGTTTATAAATTCTAGTATTATTGACCTGCAATTGCCCGAGGAAGTGACTGGTACAGCTGAGAGCTATAGCTCTGAGCCTAAATGTACCGCAGCAAAAGAATCTTGTTTGAAAGTGGAACCTACTATTATTATCAGTTCAGATAAAGTTACTCTATCCAACCGCTCATCGCCAAAGGGAGCCACTAGTATGATAACATCAGAGAGTCCAGTAACTAAGCCAAAACTTGTTATCTACGGAACACAGCAAATCAAAGGGTTGGCGTCATTCTTGATCCAGTTCAGACGTGATTTCTGCTCCAAATATGAAGATTACGACATTATTGCATGCATAAAGCCTTTTGCAACTTCGGAGGAAGTCTTAAAAGACTGCCATAGGCTAAATTTAAATGTACAATGTGACCAGTTAATTCTATGTGTTGGAGAAAACGATAAAAATCCAAGTAAATTGTTATACGAATTGTCAGGAGCCTTCAAACGTTTGGAAGTTTGCAATATAATTGTGATTAATGTAAATGATAATAGATATCTCGATGAAAAAAAATTAAATAACTTGATAAAAACTTTATGTAAATATGCTCCTAAATGTGACTTAATTAATGTTCCAAAGATGTCTAAATTGCGCTATTTAACAGAACTTTGTAAAAAAATTAGTTTTATCGTTGATTGCAGATTTTACAATAACAATTATTTGAATCTTGATAAAATAAAAAGCCATCTCAAATGCAATGAACACAATGTTAGAAATGTAACAAAGACATCAAAGCTAAAACAATTAGTTCAACCCACCTTGACCATTTATTTCAAGAAAACACTGCCTAAGAATACTGAAAATGTTTGTACCCAAATAAAAAAAACCAAGCCAAAACAAGCATCTCTGTTAGACTACTTTGCTACAGTACCAAAGCGATCCAACATAAAAAGTGATAGTGATACTTGTAACACCACCGTTAACAACAATGTCGAAAGTCGTTCGTTTTTTCGTCCCTTACAGTAATGGTATTTTGACAATCTTTTATCAAAATATAGCCGGGCTGTTGAATAAGATTGAGTCACTGGAGTTATGTATAGATCAATTTTTACAAAAAAATATATATGTGGATATTATTTGTCTATCTGAGACGTTTGTTAGAGCTGGAAATGAGAGTAATATCTCTGTACGAGGTTTTAATTTGGTCTCGTCTTGTTCAAGGAAAAATGAAAAACGCGGAGGCGTATGTATTCTTTTGCGGAATAGTTTTGAATTTGTGGACCTGCCATTTTGTAAACAGGTATCTACCGAGAGATATTTTGAATGTTGTGGAACCCATATACCTTCACTAAATTTGATTATTTTATGTATTTATCGTACTCCGAACAGTAATGTAAATGTATTTTTTGAAAATTTGGATGCAATTTTACATAAAATTACACAAAAAAGTAATAAAAAAGTTATTATCGCCGGTGACCTTAACATAGACACTCTTAAAGCCAATAATATAACATCCCGTTTGCAGGATTTAGCTGCAAATTATAATTTATTTTTTCATATAACGAAACCTACACGCCAAAAAACATGTATTGATCACTTAATAAGTAATATTCAGGAAGCTACTGGAGAAGTCCATGATCTATATCTATCTGATCACAACACTGGCCAAACTCTATCAATGCCGGTAGTGAAAAAACCAACAATAATAAAGCATTGGTACGTAGAGACAAGAAATTACAACAAGGAACATATTCATAAATTTCAAGATTGTTTGTCATCATTAAGTTGGTCCGATGTTTTGGAGGCAAAAAATCTTAATGAAGCCTTTAATAATTTCCATGACACTTTCAGTTTATTTTATAATCTTTGTTTTCCAATAGAACGAAGGAAAATTAAAAGTAGTAATGCAGCACCTGCTTGGATTACTACTGGTATACGAAAATCTAGTAAGCGAAAACGACAACTTCGATTTCAATTTTACAAAAATAATACCAAAAAAAAAAAAATTGAATTACAAAAATATAGTTGTCTTCTTAGGAAATGCGTTCAAAGCTCTCAACAGGCCAATAATTATAAACATATAAAAACAGCAAAAAATAAATGTAGAGCTACTTGGCAAATTGTTAAAAATAAGACTGATTGTGTGCAGACGTATTCGGGTATTAGTTCTATTCTTTCTGCTAATAACATTGTGCGTGACCCGTTAAAAATTGCAGAAGCTTTTAATAACTTCTACATTGGCATTACAGCAAACTCTACCAATGATTCTATCGCTTCAACCAAGTACAAAATACCTTTGTCAAGCCATAGCATGTTCCTTGAACCGTGCAGTGAAACTGAAATAGTTAGAATTATAAGGTCACTCAGTAATACTTGTGCTGTGGGTTTTGACGGTATATGTACACGGGTGATTAAGGAATGTTCAATGATTATTTCTCCAATTTTACAGTATTTGATAAATCTTTCCTTCTCCTCTGGTTTGTTCCCGGAGAGACTTAAAAAGTCTATTGTTCGACCTCTTTATAAAAAAGATGATAAACTTAACATGGATAATTACCGTCCTATCACTTTGATTCCTATCTTTTCGAAAATATTTGAAAAAGCCATGCACAATCGTATTAATACCTATATGGTAAAGTTTGATATTATCAAGGAAGAACAAAATGGTTTCCAAAAAGGTAAATCAACAACTCTAGCGGCTTACAGTCTTATTAGTAAGGTAGCAGAACAAATTGATAAACGTTTTCCGATTTCAGTGCTCTTCTTTGATATGAGCAAGGCTTTTGATTTCGTTAATCATAAACTGCTTTTAATCAAATGCGAAAATTATGGGCTCAGAGGACCAGTTCTTAACTGGCTTCATAGTTACCTCACCGACCGTAAGCAATGTGTTGAGATAAATTCTCTTAATGATAGGCACATTTCAACATTTTATAGATCTGCCTATCAAGTTAATGACAGTGGTGTACCGCAAGGCAGTATATTGGGCCCATTACTGTTTTTAATTTACATAAATGACTTACCGTCGGTGGTTGACCATAAATGTATACTTTTTGCTGATGATGTGTCAGTTGTTGTAAGTGACAACAATAAATCTACAACTGATAAACATAGAGATCTGTTAAATATAGTTACTGACTCTATAGTTACTTGGTTAGAATCCAACAATTTACGCGCCAATATCTCAAAAACTAGGTATATAAATTTTCGTAATTATAATTCAATGAAAAATAATTTTGATGTAATGTGTAAGGGCCAACAAATAGAAATTACAGATGACTACAAGTTTCTTGGCATATATGTAGACCAACATTGTAATTGGAAGACTCATATTGAGCATGTCTGTTCCAAACTAAATCGATTTGTATTTGCACTAAAACGATTACGGCGTACAGTTAATCAAAGTGCTGCACTCACTGCCTATCATGGCTACGTGGCTTCAGTTCTGAGGTATGGTCTTCTGCTTTGGGGAAACTCTACCAACGTCACGAAGGCATTCCTCGTGCAGAAAAAATGTATCAGAGCTGTTTGCGGTGTCGGTCCACTTGACTCGTGTAGACCACTATTCAAAAAACTAAAAATACTAACTTTAACTGGCTTGTATATCATGCAAGCAGGACTTTTTGTAAAAGAGCATCCTTATTTGTTTGAGCAATTAGGAAATACTAAGTTTCCTCGACTTGTTAGTAGAGATCCTACCAGACTACGTACGCCCACATGTAATACTGCCTTATGTAGTCGAAATTGTAATCTCATGTGCGTTAAAATATTTAACCAAATTCCTATGGCAATCAGGGAGCTCCCATATAGATATTTTAAAATGAAATTACACCTGTGGCTGACTGAAAACTGTTTCTATACAATCAAAGAATTTATGAATTTTAAAAAAGTGACAATATAATTTTGTACAATATACCTTATGCAGTTGATTTTAATTATAAATTTTGGTTTTGATGTGTGTATTGTATTGTTTTATTATTTGACTAAAAGTGACTAAGATATTGCAATATTGTGGTCCTGACATCTTATATTTTATAATTCCTTGACATTCATTTTATTTAATTTAATTCAATTGCATTCAATTCATTGATATTTAATTTTTCTGTTTGCAACTGTAACTGTATAAGTAATTCTATTGTTATAATAATTTTTTGTATGCCAATTATTGGTGCAACATGCTGAACCTATGTGACTAATTATCTAATAACTTTATTGTACCATGTTTCGTGCAAATAAACAATTTTCATTTCATTTCATTTCATTTCATTTCATTTCCAAACCCATCGAGTGGGGTATCAAAAAGAAAGGCTATAGAAACAATTCCAAAAATATATACGTAATTAACAGTTTTAATGTAATTAACAGTTTTAATGTAATTAACAGTTTTAATGTAATTAACAGTTTTAATGTAATTAACAGTTTATTTGCAGCGGAACAATAAAACGTTTAGTAAGAATAAATAATTTGCAATCGGGTTTTTTTTTCTTTTTAAATTAATTTATACATGGTTACATGACTAGTATCTTTAAAACAGAGATGGCGCAGCGACACAATAACAGTCTGCCTGCATTTTGCACCTTTTTATGGGATTGTTACGGGACAAGCAAGAAGTCCACCTGATGTTGAGCGGATTAACCTCTGCCTATACCAGATGCATTTTCATCGCAAGTCATGATTTGCACTGCGTCCGTCATCGTGAGACATAGTTGTTAAATCCCATGTGTCTGTAATTTTTCTGGCTCTCAAGGACTGCTGCCGGAACACACTGTTAGGTTAGTTTTGAAGCACTGACGGCCGAGCGGTAAGAGCTATAGACTGTTCTGTTGAATGAAATTAAATTCTATTATAATATTTTGCGAAAGCCCGCCTACCACCCTCAAATAGAAAATCTGTCGCCAAGCACCTAACGGTGTGTTCCGGCAGCTGCCCTTGAGAGCCAGTAATTCAAGGTTAGCCTGAACAACATCTTCGACCACGTCATCACTTACCATCAGGTGAGATAGTGGTCAAAAGCTAGCTTATTACCTATACTGTATCAGCCAGGTTTGTCCATTGCTAAACGCAGCCTCCATCATTGAGGAGGGTTTTATAGTAAACCCCACGCTTGGCAGGCGTCTTGGACATCGCATATTAAGATCAGGTCCCCAGAAGGCGCGAAGGCGACACTCACAGGTAGCAATGTGTGGGTGACATAAGGCATTGTATCCGTAGGGCGTCGTTATCAGGTATAGATGTATATGTAATGTGTTGTGTTGTGTATGCAGGTGGATTGCTTCTCGTTCGGCATGCTGGTGTACGAGGTGGTGGCGCGCCGCCCCCCCTTCGAGGGGCACGAGGCCGTCAAGGAGGCCGTGCTGGAGGGCGTCAGGCCGCCGCTAGACCAACAGGTCCTCTACCTCTACCTCTACCTCTACACCTACATCACATACCTACTGTCTCTCCGTCTACTATTGTTGTATAAAACGGGCAGTTTCTGTGTCTAGCAAGCTGTTGTTTCACTTCATGGTGACAGCGGTGATTAAATAAAAATTGAAATTGTGCGTTCAGAGTCAGTTTTTGCAAAAGATTATTGTTTCTGGAATCAGTGCGAGTAATTATTGCAATGGAGCATGCAAGACCATCACCGGAATTAGATTTGGGATGCGGGCCGACGTGCTACGAAGTCTAGGCAAGCTTGCTTATCAACCTAATTGGTTCAGATGGACATTTATTTCACTTTTAAGTTTATCGAAGATCAAGATCGTGATGATGTCAAGGAATTGATTGAAAAATTTGATGAGCATTTTCCAACGAAGTCCAATACAACAATGGTGCACACAGAAAATATGTTACAACCACTACATACATACATATATGAGGATTGCGACGAAAAAATCCTCCAATAAGATCGCTGAGTTCAGCGAGGCTAAGAAAATGAAGCGATCTTATTGGAGGATTTTTTCCTGACACCGATCATCTTCCTCGCACATCTCTAGTTTATTTTTTTTCTAGTGGTATACTTTGTACATCATTATATTACAATCTAGCCAAGAATACGGACCAATGATTAATTTTAGGTAATGAATAGATTCAGGCGTTACTTTGCGGAAATCCATATTTAATAATAGCAAATACTTTTAAAAGTATCCTAAAAAACATTAAATAATATTTAAATAAAACACTTAAAAAGCTAAGTCGAGTCTCGATCGTGCGCTCGGTAAGTCAAGACCTTCTGAAGATGCTTCGTTTCGAAGCGAAACTAGTCGGGTATTCTTCCGGTTAGGCTGCGTGATGTTTATGACGTCACGTAGATAACAGGAAAATTAGGCGGAATTGTCACTAGATATATAATTTTATGCTTTTTAAGTGTTTTATTTAAATATTATTTAATGTTTTTTAGGATACTTTTAAAAGTATTTGCTATGATTAATTTTAGCTTGACTTAAACTGCTAAATAGAGTTTTTGTCAAATGAAAAATGTTTATGTTATTATGACGGAACAAGCTCGAGGTTCACCTGATGTTAAGCGGACTAACCTCTGCCTATAACAGATGCAGTTCGTCATAAGTTACGAATTGCACTGCGCCCGTCACCTTGAGACATAGTTGTTAAGTCTCATGTGCCAGTAATTTCACTGGCTCTCAAGGACTGCTGCCGGAACACACCGTTAGTTCCTTGGCGACAGATTTTCTACCTGAGGGTGATCGCTAGCCAGGCGGGCATGCGCGGTGTATTCCGGCAGTTATCCTTGAGAGCCAGTAATTCTAGGTTAGCCTGTACAACATCTTCGAACACATCATCACTTACCAACAGGTGATAAAGTGGGCAAATTCTGACATTCTCTCATATTCTGGCTTAAAAAAACATGGTTAGTTTGGAATAGTACACTGTACGAACTCAGAAAGTTCACAATAACTTAAACATATAGTACAAAAAAACAGAGTCTATACTCTAATTCGTCCAAGTTTCGAACTTCGGCTCCGAAACAAAGGTATCCACAAAACACGTATCTGCTTACTTTTGGTTGACTTCGTTCGTAGTATAGACTTGCAAGCATTTGCCTGTGTAGATTCTGAATAACATATTTTTTAAATCGGATTCGTATGGTTTGTATATTTTCCAAATATGAAATTATAATTTATTCGCAGAAAGAACACAAAAAATACTGATAAGGATATAAATACCTATAGAGAATAAAGAAATTAACGTAAATTTTCTAACCTGTGTTTTCTGGAACAGTAGCGACGCCTCTCGCTGATTCATAACTACATGGTTCTCAGACTCATACCAAGTTAAAATGTTCTTTACATTCTTTTATTTAAGCCTTAAAATTGATTGAGGCACGATAGCGTTTTCAGAGTAGTATGGGAGAAATCATAGCGGGACAAGATTTGTGATGAACGATGACCATAGACTATATGAAACAACGACATTCGTACCGCAAATTCGATTTTCGTTGTCTAAAGTGTCGCTTGTAACACGAAAATCGAAACTTCGTTGAATTGTAATAGCGGCCGAGTTCTATCCATTGTTACGTGTATATCGTATACGTATCTTCATTAGTATAGTAAACAATATGTGTGCAGTATTAATGCAGTCAGTATGTCAAGCCAATTAAGGAGGTTAATAATTTGAAAACAATCAAAAAATGATTACTGGGTTACACAATAAAAATTATTACTCAGTAAATGATCTATTGAATAAAATGTAACTTTAATTATGATTATTGTAAAATTGAACGTTTCTTTCTTAATTAATAACTATATTGTGGACATTATTTTGACTCCCTAATTAACAATCGGTATTATACAGGGTTATCGGAAAAATGCTAACAACATCTTCGGGTTGAATTCTGCTGGTTCTAACAAATATTCCGAGATGAATTTTGTTGTTTAGAAAAAAAATATTATCTTTTTTTTTAGTTTTTTTATGGTTTTTTGACTGAATAAGTGCGAGGATCACCTGATGTTAAAAGTCTGTTGTGCCTGTAAAATTTCATATTTTTTATTACTTTGCTCGATGTAAATAGTCAAAACTTTATTCAAAGGGAGCACGGCGCGGTCCAGTGTCGCCCCTCTTGGCTCAGAATAGGCATTAAAACACAAAATAATATATAAAAAACTTTTTAATACAAAACATTTTTTATCTCGTTATGTTTGTTAGGACTAACAGAAGTCAACCCTAAGAGGTTGTTAGCATTTTACCAATAACCCTGTATATATATGACTAATATTTAATATAAAATTATGATTAATGTTGGACGCCCATACTAGGGTAGATTGTACTTTTGTAACACTCTACATGTAATATTGTACAATCTGTAACAATAAATGTTTAATTGTATTTGCAGGAGCTGCAGTACCCGTGCACGCTGGTGGAGACGATGACGCGGTGCTGGGTGGGAGCCTAGGAGCTGCGCCCCTCGGCCGCCGCCCTCGTGTCGGTGCTGGCGGCGCCCGACGCCACGGCCCTCAGGGACGCGGCGGCGGCGCCCGCCGGCCCCGCCTCGGGGCGCGCCGCCGCCGCGCTGCCTGTCGTCGCGCCGGGTGAGTGCCGCCGCGCATGCACACTTCTCTAATCTCGACAATACCAATGTTGTTTTACGATCTCAAAAAGAAAGAAATTTCATAAAAAGCACAAAAAAAATATCTTCTTAGGACCAAATTTACTTACTATTCGAGTGGTGTTTTTACCTTTAATCTCTGTACCCAACAAAATAGAGAGAAGTTTGTCACCATGATACCCGTAAAATAATGTTGCCGTATTCTAAAATATGTCATTTAAAAAAGTATTTTAGGCGCTGCGCTAAAGCAAAAGAAAAAAATTTAAATTAGGCATGTAACACATATGATGCAATAAAAAATTGAGTTGAGAAACACAAACAAGACTAATTTTCAAGGTGACAAAAAAACAGTATAGAAAGTTTTTTTTTAGCTTTTAGCTTATTTTCGTAGCTGATAGGCTAGCCTTTAACCGCTATCCACCTGATGGTGAGTGATGATGTAGTCGAAGATGTTCATTAGACTACCGGATCACACCATTAGGTGCTCAACGACATATTTTCTACTAGAGGGTGGTAACTAGCCAGGTGGCCTGTGGGCATTCACTAAATGCCCTACCATCACGCAATGGGATCAAAGTTGGACACTAAGTCTCGGCTACCTGTCCGTCCGTCCTTTAAAGAGCTTTATCAACAATATACTCGTACTTATGTTATGCCTTTCGCCTAAAGTGTGTGTCGTTCAATAATAATGATTTCGAAAAGTGTTTTAGAAAAGTTGTTTTTTTTTCGTAGAAATCGATTATTTATTTTTTATAAAATCGATTTTTGAAAAATCGATTATATGTGTGCAAAGAAAAATTTAATTTTATTTAATCGATTCTTTTCCATTAGTCTCACATCTCTATAATGAGCAACTTAGTTCACTTGTATCACAATATAGTATTATTTACAGACGATGGCGGGCCGGGGTGGGAGGTGTGGTACGGCGGGGGTGAGGCGGGGGCGGGGCCGCACGCACACACGCAGCTCGTGTCGGGCTCGCAGTGCACGCACACATACACAGTGCGCGTGCCGCACGGTACGTATGTGTAGTGGGGTGTGGGGTGGGCGGTGCATCGGACATATCGCGATGTGGCTAACCAGGTCTTGGAACGCCCCACTTACATTAGCCATATCGTTCGACACTTAACGTTTGACATTATATGCGAGTAAACAGAGCAATTTAACCGGGTAATACAAATTTGTAACAACAAAAAGGTTTATATGTAATTAAACACAAAACATTAGCCGCGCGCAAAAATAAAAATCTGCGCGCTATTTTCCATAATTTTCATATGTTGTTTGTATCGCGTTTGTGCAATATATTTTTTTTTCCTTCGCAAGGGTGTTGAAATAGTGCGTATGAAACTCGTGAGCAACTTGCTCATTACACACTCGGCTGATTTACGCCTTCGCCTACGGCTCGTGCTGCAACCCACAGCCTCGTATGTAATGAGCAACTTAGCTCACTTGTATCATAATATACTATTAAATATATAGTTAAATTTTTTTGAATTGTAAGCTATGCTAGGGTAGACTCCCGAGGTTTACAGCTCGAAGAGCCACTAGTTTTAAAACGCTGTAATTATTTGTATTAGATAAGGCCGAGCCAGTGACGGTAAGCGCCATCTGCCGCGTTGGAGCCAAGATATGGATCGGTGACTCGGCGGGCAGGCTGTCGGCTTACTCGTGAGTACTATTTTATCATAATGTGGGATTAAACCGAAAGTTGCTTAGCGACATGTTC
The DNA here is from genome assembly GCA_963854805.1 of Plagodis dolabraria. Classification (NCBI taxonomy): domain Eukaryota; kingdom Metazoa; phylum Arthropoda; class Insecta; order Lepidoptera; family Geometridae; genus Plagodis; species Plagodis dolabraria. The sequence goes on along the minus strand of OY978467.1, from coordinate 17,668,833 downwards.
TCTACATCATGGTGGTTGCTAGTCAAATGTGCAAAACGCTGGCTTATCAATCGAACGTTCTACAGCTATGAGGAGTTCCTCACATAATATATGTAGGAGTTCTTATAAATAGATATGTAGTAGGCATTTTTTCGATTTTATTTATTTATTAATGTGAGTACTGTGAGTATTTCTTGATATTGATATGAGTTTGTCTTATTCTGTTTCCGACATTTTTATGACTACTTTATTATATTATTATTATTATTTTCTGTTCGAATTAATTTTTTGACATATGTTTGTTATTATTTTTGACGTATTAGTAGGATTAAATTATTGACATTTATCATAATGATATTTCAAATTATTTAATTAATTTGATAACGTTTAAGACGTAGATTATAGTATTTTAATGTTTTTTAGTAAGTGTGTAATATTCTTTTGTACACATACTGAAATGTACTTTTGACGTGTATGTTATAATATAAATATATGAATATGAATATGTGCATTTGCATAATGCCCTACCACCATCCAGTGTAGCTAAATTCCTCGACTGGACCTTCACAAAAACACACGCATTTTTTTGCACTTTTATTTAAAAGCTAAATTATTTACTTAAAATAATATTTAATTCAGTTTATTAGCCGAGAACCTGCTCCTTTTTTTGAAGACAAAAAATGGAGCAGGTTCTCTGTCGTCTTTTTTTTATGTTACCTTAGAACTTTTTGCTCGGTGACCCGATTTTGATGTTTCTTTTTTATTTGATAGCTGATGCTTGTTGGCCTCATTTAAGATTTCATCAAAATCGGTCAAGCGGTTTTGGGGTTACACTCCGATAACTGTTTTTTCCCCTATTTTGATGATATATATATAGTTATTTACAATGAATGACAATCGATCCTGTAAGTAGCAAGGGACACTAAAAAGAGTGAAATTTTTTTTACCTAAAAATGTAACCGATTTCATGCGCACAATATTGTGATAAAAGGTACTTTTGAACCATCCTGGTACCGACTTCAACAAGTTATTTCACACTTTTGAGTGTTGAAGTCGGTTCCATTTTTAGGTAAAAAAAAATTATACCGGACATAAATAACAACTTTACAAACACGGGAACGTTATCTTGCAGTTTGTATGTAACATTGTCGAGTGTTCCATTACATTGTGTGTATACTCCCGTTCCAGCGCGTCCTCGTGCGCCCTGCTCTGGAGTATAAAGGTGCAGGAGGCGGTGGGGGGCGCCCCTTCCGGGATATCCGCGCTGCAGCCGCTACTCTCCATACAGCGGGTCGCGCTCGCGCTTACCTGCGGACGGTGAGACTGTTCAATTTCTTAATATTATTGTCATTCCATTAACTCATATCAACGGGTACGTTTTCTGAATGTTAAAACGTTGCAGCCATTGCACCAATTTTTAAATGTGGGTCTAAACAGCTCCCAGAAAATTATATACCAATAGCTTTACTTAACATCACATCAAAAGTATTAGAAAAGGTTGTGAACTATCCTCTTATATGCTTCTTAGACAAGCATGGGCTAATCTCAGATAGGCAGTTCGGCTTGAGACGTGGCAGATCAACCGAGGACGCTATATCATTCTTAGCTATCTAGTACCTGAACACATCGAGGATGGAGACAACTGTATTACGGTGTTCCTAGATCTAGCTAAAGCTTTTGACACCGTCTCGGTTGGCTTGCTACTTAAGAATATGGAAGCATTTGGAGTTTTTCACTTGAATGGTTCAAAAGCTACCTAAAGGATCGAATGCAATATGTAAAAATCAGCACTCAATTTAGTAGTCGTCTTCCTATAAGTTTTGGTATCCCTCAAGGCAGCGTACTCGGCCCAATTCTCTTCACATCGTACAGTGACGACATTGTCCGTACCTCCTTAAATAACATGGAAGTTTTAGCTTACGCTGACGATACCGCGTTATTGTTTCATGGGAAGGATTGGGAAAACTACTTTACAAAAATCTTTTGACTCCTAACGTTAGTAAAACAAAATACATTACATTCTCAAACACAATTGACAACAATTCTCAAATCAGCCATGAACTCAAATTTCACTCATGCTCTCGGGCCTGTAGCTCAGACGATAGATGCACTTGCACCTTAATCGAATGTGTTACTGAAACAAAATACTTAGGAATAACAATAGACCAAAACCTATTCTATGCAGACCAAATTCATGATATATTAGGCCGGGTGAGAAAGCTCATATTTATTATGAAGAAGCTAAGAGATTGTACGCCTTTAGATATTCTGCGACCATTTGATTTCGCTTTATGCCAGGAAATTCTTTAATACTGTATTTCTGTATGGGACTGTGCAGTTCATTGTGCAATTAATTTTATGATAGTAGAAAGAACCCAGAGAGTTCTTATTAAGGTTACGCTTAGAAACCCGTCAGATACCCAACCAATACCATTGAACATATAATAATACTACGTATAGAATGGTCACTTCTGTCCCTCCAACCAATTGAGCCTTCCTCACCCCGCCACCGATTCTGAGCTCACTGTGAGCTGCTTTCATCCGCGCACGAGAAAACCTGAGAGCGCACTGACTGCCCTTCAAAACAGAGGTGAACGCCGGCGCCGGGCTCGCCGCGCGCCGGGCTGCGCGAATTCATTCACAATAGATTGAGATAACACAGATACAAGATTCGCGACCGCGCGTTCAAAAACTGATTGCATTGTTTACCTGTGTTTACCGAACAAAATGGCTATTTGAAAATTATTGTTTTAGAAGTTTTTCGTGTGCATGAATATCGGACTCCGTTCGCAGCGAAACAAGTGTCTTTGTAACAGCGTGTCGCATAAAGTATATGGATTTTTTTTCTTTACTATTGAAACCACAGCGATTACTTGACAAGTTTTAACTGACTTCAAAAAGAAGGAGGTTCTACGGTTTGTATGTTTATATGTATCTATGTTATGAATCGATTATGATCATTCAATTTTTCAATTTGTGAATTCAGGTTTGAGTATTTTTATCTACGTATATTCATCCATTCGTTGTAGACTCATAATAATTGGTTCGCGGATGTAAATAGATTTTATCTACAAATTAAAGTTAAACTTACTACCCAAACTTAGCTGATTTGGTCGAACATCGATTAAAATAGATTTTCAATTCATCGACAACTATGTCTGTGTAACCAAATATATTCGGATAAGTGTAGTAATTGTAGCTTTAAATTGTCGATACAATGTATGTAATTACATCCACCAATCAGTTTTCCTGGATCTACAGTGAATGATTTGAATTTCGCTTGCTTTTCTTGATTTTTCCCTTAAAACTCGCCAATGCAAATTTATGTTCACACAATTCTGCACACTTCAGCACTAACTATGCAAAAAAAAGATTGACCACCCCATGAGCACGTAATTATTTAGTAAACTATAATTTTATATTATTGTATTGTGTTTGCAGGTTATTCTTGGTGACGTCACACCGGCCGGAAGCGGAAGGCACGTTCGTGCTGACGGAGCTCGGCACTGCCACTGAACTGTGCTGCCTCACTGCAGTGCCCCAGGGGCAAGGGTAAGTACACATGCCACTGGATCTTACATGTTTCTCAATCTGCCTTCGAAGCTCGAGCGGGTTCCAATATTAAGTGAACGCTGCGTATTATAAGTATGTGTATCTAATAGTACATTATGATACAAGTGTGGTATGTTCATCATTACACACGAGACGATATAACTGATCGATGAGGGAGCCGAGTGAGTAATGATCAACATCCCACACGCGTGTCATAGGCCTTTTTTCAACACACTTGTGAGGAACAAATAGAAAATTTTGATAAAAACATATTTATTTATCAATGGCGCGCTGATTTCGCTAATAGAGATGGCCCTGACGAAAACACCGAACCACCTTAATTTTTCCATAATCAATGTGTTGATAATATCAACATATATTATATATCTGGTACTAGATACAATAAAAAGGAATCGAAATATACTTTGTACCACACCCACTCAGAAAGTATTTCATTAATTGCTCAAAAATGTGTTATAAAGTTCGTCATAAATATAAATAATAAATCATAAATTCTTCCACTATAAATGTGCGGCGGGAAAAGTTATATGGAATTTCATTCCTTCCCTCCGTAGCAGTGAAGGAATGTTGTATGAAAATCCATAATTGCCCTGCTAGCGCTCTTGTGTTTTCTAGCTGCCAGCAAAAAAATACAATCTTAAAATCTCAAAAAGGTTTTATATCAAATAATTAGAAAAAAGAGGTGGGTTTTTTTCGTACTCAATTTTCAATGAAAGGAGGTTGGCAACCTTTCTCTGCACTACGAAAAAAAGCGCGGCAATTTATTTGTTTTGTTAAATTTGTTTTTTTTTTACTAAATTTATAATATAACAGTAATCTTTTAATTATTCTAAATATTTTTCCACAATGTCATCTGATAGTGAAAAAGAGGATTTAATAGTAACGGCGCCACTAGAAATAAAAATACAGCTCAAGTCATAAAGAACTTACTTCTTGGGACGTTTCGGGACAAATACGAGAAAACTTATAACTAGGTGCCTAATGATTTTATTTTCCTCGTAGGTGTAGTATAAAGCACTATGTATCACTCGGGAGAAAGTTATATTTCTGTTCTCGCGTTCCCTCCGCTGCGCGCCGGGCTTAAACATACTCTCGAACAGGAACAGATCGTTTTCTATTACATTTCTATTCCTTCATGTACATTGTACATGAAGGGGAGAAAACGACAACTATGTCATAATTTTTCTATTTAAAACACTAGTGCGGTAAAGTAAACAAAAAGCACGAGTGCGTAGTAGACTACATTATGACACTAAAATCGGTGCATTTAAAGGCCCGTTACGAGCGAGTGTGTCAAAAATGTTGTTGAAAGCATTAATGCGTGCGTAAATTATATCAAAACATTTCATTTCGGGCGAGAATTGAACCCGCGTATCCCTAAAAAGGTCCATTTTAAAAGTTTTAATTTGAAAGATAAATAAAGACGATATTTGTAATTTAGGTTCTCACTTTGGGCGGGCGGCGCCGACCTCAGCGCGTACTCAGTGAACGGGGATGGCGTCAGCAGCGCGGAGTCGGTACCAGTCGCGGGGAGCGTCACGGCGCTCGCTGCTGAAGAGGGACCTGTGTTCGGATACTGCTCGCCGGGTACTTATACACCATTCTTTATTAGTTGTTTACTACCGACTTCCAAAAATGGAGGAGGTTCTCAATTCGTGAGTTTTTTTTTGTGTTTATTACCTCAAAACATTTGATTGGGTGAACCAATTTAAAAAAATCTTATTTTGTTTGAAAGCAGATACTTGTCGTTTGGTCCGATTTAAATTTAATCAAAATCGTTCAAGCCCTTTTTGAGTTGCACTCCACTAAATGAAAAGTATTTTCCTATCTTGATGATATAGTCGTTGACAGTGAATGACAATCGATCCCGGCTTGCTGGGCTGGCTTTCAAGGACAGATGCCGAAACATTCCGTTAGGTGCTTGGCGATAGATTCTCTATTTTAGGGCGATAGGTAGCCAAGTGGCCGTTAGCCATTAGTAATGCCACTAGCAGACACCCATCCAAGTCATGACAGCAGGGCACGATTCTTAACCTTAAAATTTATCTTAAATCATAGTTTTTTATTTGACATTATCACGTACCTACTTCTATTTGACATTATAATTATTTTATTTTTTAATACTTTGACTTATTGTACTATTATTATTTTATTTTTAGTTTATTGGAATACTACTTATGATTATACTAACCTTTGATTACAGTTTCACTAATATTTTAATGACCGTTATAATGTGATTATTTGATTTTAAGGTATTTTGATATTATGTTATTAATGATATGTTTGAATGTACATGTTATGGTTTAATAACTGAAATAAATAATTATTATTTATTATTAACCTTGTTGCACTATTAAGAACGAATAATTAATTCGCCTTTAATTTGATTCTTACTATTTTTACACAAGTTTTCTGTGTGTTTCTACATACCATTATTAATTAACAAACGGTGAATGTACTAACCATACGAGTCTAATTTAAAACCAAAAAAGGTACAGTCAGATGTTCTGCAGCGATAATATATCGTAAAACTATGATAAAACCGTTCTATAACATCGTAGTAGTGCGAGCGGGATAACGCTATATTATAAACATCTTGTATCACACTTGCACATCCATAATACGTATTTCATTCGTTCTTTAAGTGGGATCAAACCAATATTGTTCGAGGCGATTATGTTGCGGTGAGAGTTCGTGACTGTGTATGAATATTTTGAGCATGAAACAAAGCGCTCTTTTTCTATGATAGTTTCGTATAAGGGAGTAGGCCCCCAGGAATCTATTTCGAATATCGAATGAAATTTAAAATTTAAATTTCAAATTTCATTTAAATTCAAGTTAGTCTATTATTTAGGTTAGTGAGTGTAATTTTATTTAAGCATGTTCTGTTCACACGAGAAAGATATGATTAATTTGTAATTTATGTGAGCATTGTGAAACAACCAGTTTTGTGAACATATTAAATAAATAAAAAAATAAAAAAAAAAGAGAAATTGTACTCGCCCTCATGCAAGAACGATATTGGAAGGAAGCGATTTCACGGTTCTACCCGTGCACTGCACATTACACTAACTGAATTCCTAACTAGGTATTGAATAGAATTATTGTTTTGGTCTATGTTACATTTCTTTAAAGGATTATTATAGGCAGATGCTTAACTTAGTATTTAAGTGTATTTCTGAACTATCGTGTAAGTAAAGACTAAAAAATAATAATCTGTGCAAAAACAGTCTACTTTCGTAGTTGCCATTTCGTAATAATCGACATACTGTCCACAATTTCACGATCGTAAGCTGTCGATAAAAGTTATCGACAACAGTTCCATACTTGCAATGGGCGTTACGATTCGTTAAATTTATCGATCAAATCGATTCGATAATTTATTGAGCTATACTTACTACGGTACTTGTGCTGCTGAAGTCTGGACGGAACAAATAATGACAGTTAAGAGACTAACTCTACACAATCAAATTGACTAAGCCAGTTGAATTAGATAACGCAGGGCAGAGATATGTCTGTGACATTTCAGTGGTAGCGAATGAAAGCATGAACACCTTTCAGTATAAGTTAATTTAGGTGTTTTGAATTTAAAACTAAGATACCTAGTAAACTTTCTCTGTCATTTTTTTAACAAATCATTGGAGCACAATATTTTATACCCCAGGCGGGAATATATCGGTTAAAATTATGCAATTGGAGCACGAAATTTCGGCTAGAAATGGCGTGTCCAGGTGGCCGAGAAGGTTTAGGCATCCAACGCGAAATCGGAGGACGCGGGTTCGATTCCCGCCCGGGGCATAAGAAAAAATTGTGCTCCAATAATTTGTAAAATATCTTAAATAAAATATCTTCTTAAGTACAATCTTTGTCGTGATTGGTTTATTGAATAGTTCAGCATCTAAATATTATGTTCTTAGTGAATCTGATGTGTTGTGGATGGATCTTTGTAAATGCATGTTTATATTTATTGATTTAGAGGTCTATTTTTGTTTTTGAACATTTATGATGTAGGTAATTTAACGTTTTGTTTTATTGTACAATTATTTCTTGCTTTGGAAATCATTATTTATTATGAAATTTTTATTAGTATTGCTATATCTTTAGGCCGCCGTCCATATCTATTTAAAAATATCCCTTTGTAATGGGTTGTCTGAAAGAGAACGCTCTCAGCGTTAAGATCGCCCTTTGACACAGCTAAGTACTCTTAGTTATTATGTTTTAAGTTATAAGTGTGTAAACGATAGGTATGAGAACATAGAGAAAGCTAAGCTAGGAATGATCAGGGAAGGTCCCGATCATTTCGATTCCCGCCTTGGGCATAAAATTTTGTACTCCAATAATTTGTTAAATATGATTTTGGCTTAGCACGCGATAGTGCTTGTAATCATATTTAGAAAAAAATAGATGAGGGAGGGTGTTGTAAATGTTGTTGTTGCCCTGTCCCCAGGAGTATGCGTGTACCAGTGGGACGTGAGCAGCAAGCAGCAGACGGGCCGCCTCGACTGCAGCAAGCTGGTGCCCAGCTCCGAGAGCCTGCAGGCCATCGCGGGGGGGGACGTGCTGGCGGGGGACAGGGGCAGGGTGAGTGTGCGGCTGTCTGCTGCCCTGGGACATTACTTGTAGACACGGGTCAGCTGGTGCCCAGCATTTTTTAAATGTCGTACAAACTCCTCATACTTTTTGGAGACATATTTTCTTAAGTTATCATTAGTTGCTGAAAAATAAAGAGATGATAGGGAGGTTGGGGACGTGGCTGTAGGCTAGGCCTCCTACAGCCACGTCCCCAAATTTTATGCAAAGAAAATGAATTGGCTCAGTTTTGGAGAAGTTAACCTGGAGACTACTCTTTGGAGTTAAATTTGGGATGTCGATTTCATGAATTATGTTCCCATTCCTCGAAGGCATCGCTCCCTCTTAAGATGTGGAGTGTAATGGGAAGTTGCTAACACACTTTCATCGATTGTTATACAATGTTTATTAGTCCGGTGTGTGTTGGTTCGTGTTTAAGAGAAGGTTCCGTGCCTGTAGGTGAGCGCGCTGTGCTGCGGCGCGGGGCTCGTGTTCGTGGGCTCGGCGTGGGGCTGCGTGCTGGTGGCGGACGGACGGACGCTGAGCCCCCTCGCCGTCTGCAGGCCCTACGAGGGCACGGTGAGTGTCCACACAGGGGGGGGGGGGGGCACCTCTGCCAATTTTGTGATATTGTTAAGCCAAAACGCTTACAAAATCTGGCTGGACTACCTGCTGGGATACTTCAAATTGATGAGCAATATTCAAATTCAAAATCATTCAATTTAGGCGTCTACGATGCTCTTATGAAGGTCAATTACAAATTTTAATATTGAAATATTCTACATTGTACTACCACGTTCAGCAAAAAAATGTATAGAGCCGCTGCGAGAAGAACGGGCAAGAAACTCGGGGCCATTACTTTAAATGTCTTTTAACAATGTGTTATATACTATATAGTAAAATTATAACAATATTTATTTACATTACGTAGGTGACAGGCGCTAGCTCGGCAGAGGCGAACCAGTCCAAGCTTTTTTGTCGTTTAAGTAATCACAAACTGTGTAGGTAGTAGGATTTCTTTATCAAAGTGTTCTTCACGTGCAACTTGAATTTTCTTTCTGTGAGCGTTGTAATATGTTTGGGCAATTTTATTATAAAACCGCACACTGCACTTTTCAAAACCATTGTTTGACACTTGATAAATCAAATATTGTGATACTCAGTATGCCTTATCTTACCCTGTCGGGTAACACAGACGTGACAACGTGTAATGTTTATATAGTTGATGATGTGTTGTAGGTGAGCGCGATAGTATTCCTCGAGGAACACTCTCCGGGAGAGGGCGCCATGTTGGCGACGTTCGGCGATGGGTACCGCCCGCTGCTGCACAGATACGCACCCACGCAGGTATATACTGTTTTATTTTTTTATTTATTTATTTATTTATTAATCGCTTCTGAATTCTTTCTATTCTATAAATATGACAATGATATGACGGGCTCCAAACATTTGAACCATAATCTAGAAAGCTACGAACTAATGTATTGTAAACGACTTTTAAAGCGAGTATACTTTTGAACTGCTTACAGTTACGCCAAATAAATCCTAGCATTTTATAAGATCTGCAAATAATATTATCGATATGGGGAATAAATGTCAATTTTCTGTCCAAGACAACACCTAAGTCTCTTATGGATTCTACTTCTTCTAGCTTAGATAACCCCAAAGTGTATTCAGTTGGAATACACAAAATCTTTTTAGTAAATTTAATATGTTTACATTTTTCTGTGTTTAAAGGAAGTTTGTTAACTATAGTCCAATTGAGAATGCAATCGAGATCATGCTGAAGTAATTTAGAATCATCAATGTTGTTAATCGTTTTAAACAATTTCAAGTCATCTGCAAAAAGAGAATATTTTGAATATCTTACCTTTGATGCTATATCGTTAATAAAAGCCAAAAACAAGACAGGACCAAGGTGTGATCCCTGGGGAACACCACTATAAGCTACATATGCTTGAGACTCAAATATTCACTACTCACTACACTACAGTAGTACACTTTGCTATAATCATTACGTAAAGGAATCACAACAGGTTCACCTTAAGGTGGCTCTTCGCGTTTGCTGCGAGAAATTCAAAATTTTAACATTTATTTTATTTTATTGATGTAATTTTGCTTAGCTTTTAATCACTATCTCACCCGATGGTAAGTGGTCGAAGATATTGTTCAGCTAGGATTACTGGCTCTCAAGGGACAGTTGTCGGAACACATCGCTAAGTGCTTGGCGACAGATTTACTTCTTGAGCCAGGTGGACTTTCGCTAAATGCCCCACCACCATGCTATAACGACTGCCATCATAAGACAACAACCGACACGTGAGACTTAACGTGCCCTCCGAAGCACGTGCACGCTCAGTAGTAATGTCACCAGCGGTCATACATCCTACTCATGACCGCGGCGGACGGCGCTTAACTTTGCTGATCGGTTCAGAAAGGGTAAGCAAACTACGATACGAGCGCTTTAGAACATGCATTTCGACACACAAAAATCATATAAGTATCTTGTTGGTAGGTCTATTATATTTATAACGTACTAGCTTTCCGGGCGCGGCTCCGCCCGCGCGTATGTCGGTTATCGCGCAAAAACATTGCCCTCTTTTAGTGCAGTTGGATAAAAACTATCCTATGTTTTTTTCCCGGGTCTCAAACTATTTCCATACCAAATTTCATTCAAATCGGTCCAGTAGTTTTGGCGTGAAAGCGTAACAGACAGACAGACAGAGTTACTTTCACATTTATAATATTAGTACTGATTATAATATACGATATTCTGAGATTTATTAATTTATTTATTTACTATATCGATTGTTGTATATAACTAACTTACTGTTATTTTTCAGACAAACAATTCGAGCACTCCGTATCCCGGTTGCTACTGTCTGCTGTGGAAAGCAGAACATTGGCTCCCGGACTAATGCGCTGACGGACTCGGACTAATTGGACATTTCAAAATTTACACACGTTTTCAGTATTCCAAACAATGTATTTACTTAGGAAATATTGTTAATTGGCTAAAAAAAACTACGACTTTTAGTAGCTATGTATGACATTGCAAAAAAGTATACATTTCTGCCAAACCCGGCAATAATCACTATGATTCCATAGTTGGTTATATATAGCTTGGTTTCAAACATGTCCAATAGATGGCAGTATTTTAAGTGAACATTTTTGATGACATGTACAAATCCTGTATATCTACGAAAATAAAAATAATGTTATATATGTCCCTTATGTACGGAAATGAGGCCAAAGTAATGTGTTGAATCTCAATTATATATTCTTAGGGGATTCACGATTGTTATTATATTAGATAGGTGCATATTCTGTATGTTCATCTCTTACATAATCCCAACTTGATGTTCCCAACACTAAATAATATGTATTAAGTAACGTAAAAACAAATTGCATTATGTAATTATATGAATAGTTGTAGATTACGCGCTAAGTACTCGTAGATAAAGCAGTGTCTTGCGTCACAGCCGATATAGAGTCCCGTGCGTAACGAAAGATTCTAGAATCAGAATTACGACCTCTGTTGCAGTGAAAACGTATCTCAATTTAATTTTGAGAATCAGTTTAGATAATGTACTTACACTAGAATCGACGCCTGTATTGGAAGACCAAGTCACACTATTAATTATTGTACGGCTAAGTCCCGCGTGTGCGATAACTGCATACTGTATCAATATTGGTTTAGTCAACATTTGCAGTTATAGATTAATGTTCAATGAAATGTAAACGGAAGAAATTCAAGACAAATTAAACAGTCGTTTATTCTAGAAGCAACATAAGTACATTATATTTTAGAAAAACACTTAAAAATATTTAATATATCTGGTGACATTTTCGCCTAATTTCCTGTTAAGCTGACGTGACGTCACAGACGCCACGTCAGCCAAACCGGTAGAATTTTCGACACCTTTCGCTTCTAAACTAATCATCCTCAGGAGATCTTGACTCTACGAGCGCACGATCGATAATGTCATTCTTGATCGTGCGAATGACATGACGTGACTTTACAGGAAAGTAAGGCGGAATGGTCACTAGATATATTTTTAAATTTTTAAGTGTTTTTCTAAAATGTAAATTTAATATTTTCTTATTTTTTATTTTATTTAATATTTATTATTATTCAATATGGATTCCCGCAAAGTAACGCCTAAATCTATTCATTAAATTATATTTTGGTTACATATAACTTATTCTACGTACCTACTTATAAAGTTGCATTCTGTTAATTGAAAATGTATCTGCATAGATACTATTGTTTATTCTGTGTTTTATATTAAACTTGCACAGCACATAGTGAGTGCGGTGTTGTAGAGCCGAAGGTGTAGATATATCATCAATAATTTTGCTTGTGACGTAACTTATGTTGTGTTCGTTTATTATAGTTATTGTTTTAAATTATTTATAAAAAAATGGCGGCTTCGAAGACTGACTTACGATCTCAATGTCTGTTATTCTCATTATACATGGAACAAGAAGCAGTGATGGCTCAGTGGCATTGGCTATGGACTGCCGCGCAGCAGGTCCTTGGTTCGAATCCCGCCGCGGGCTTGAGCTTCACCACATAGTGAAAGGGCATTTTGCGCCTGGCTAGCGACCACCCACAAGTAGAAAATATGACGCCAAGCACCTAACGGTGTGTTCCCGCAGCAGTCCTTGAGAGCCAGTGAAATTACAGGCACATGAGACTTAACAAGTATGTCTCAAGGTGACGGGCGCAGTGCAATTCGTGACGAAATGCATCGGTTATAGGTAGAGGTTAGTCCGCTTAACATCAGGTGGACCTCGAGATTGTTCCGTCACAATAACATTTCGATGTTGAATTAATGATATATCATTAATACTTTGTGACGTCATTGCTGTCAAGTTTGACGACGTAACCTTGTAAAGTATGTCTTAAACTTTTTCTATTGAGATTTTGTTTTATAGACGAAACGTTATATAACCAAGGGTCCGTTTCAGAATGTCCTAATAAAGTTTCGGGTTGCTATGCAACACATTAAATTACTGAATAATAAAAATTACAGTTATCATGCAGCGCGTTTCAAGCTTTAACCGATGGATAGGCTAAATCGATGACTGTGAAACGCAAATATAGTGTTTTATTTATTAAATATGTTCTGGGTAGTATAACCGGAACTTACTCGAACATTCTGTAACAGACCCTTTATGTTATAACATTCTAAATGCTTTACAAAGTTATGTGGTCAATTTTATATGGGCTGTAATAAAAACATTAACATAGTGTATATAGCAGGTATTACCTTTCATACCAAACAAAATATGGACTCACAAACAGATGGTTATGTCGAAAAATGGGAACTTTATCTCAAGGACACATGTCGTCTGACACCGTTAAATGCTTGGCGACAGATTTTCTGCTTGGTAATCAGGCAAAATGCCCTACCAGTAGGAGAAACTCATGCCTGCGACTGGTTTCGATTTAGTTTTTAGTTTTATTATATTTATGGGTATTATATTAGGGATGTTCTTCATTGTGCAGCTTTTATACATGCCTCAGTAGTCGGTAAGGTCAATAGAGATATTATACCAAAGAATAAATACATCTTGAAATACATATTTTGTTTTCTTTAAAGTTCGAATGTAGATATACATTGTTTAAATATTAATACGAAGGTTAAATAATTAATATCAAAATCAGTTTAAAATAACCTCAAATAGGCAAACTTCATTTAAATATATTTTTAGAATTTAATATTGCGCATTACAAATCAAATCATATTTCTAAATATGATTACTAGCATTATCGCGTGCTAAGCGAAAAACATTTTATAATTTTTTTATACGGGAAACGAACCCGCGTCGCCTGATGCCTAAACGTCCTCGGCCACCTAGACTCGACATTCCTGCCTATGCCCAAGGCAGGAATGTCGAGTCTTTTTTACTACAATAATTTGTAAAATAAAATCAAATCATGTTTTGTGTCTATAGGTACAGTAGATCGTATCAACACAAATTTTAAATGTTTTATTAGCAGTCGTGTAAACGTACCTGATAGCCTTATTTAGTTTTTAAAAAGCTTACATTTGTATGAATTTATTTATAAAAATCTATTAATATATTGCGTAGTTCTGTAAGTGCGCTCTGCACACTCAAAACGAGATTAAAATACAAATTATTTATTTAGAACTTAAGCACAAAATGATGAGTCTCCGTCCTTCGCCTTAAGTCTGATATTTGTCAAAGACCACTTCGCGTTAAGTATTTTTTCAACAAAGTAACAAAACTGTATCTAGGTATAATCTTCTAGTCTCTAGTCGGTTTTTTAAACAAACGAGTACCAAAAATGTTACTGCGTTGCTATTGGCCCACGTAATCAACATATATAAATTTGAATATATAACGGACTTTATATATAAAGTCCGTTCCACACGAACTCTGTAGTTACATGTAGGTACATTCAGTTGTCTTCGACTACCTGCGCGGCGAAAATATTGCTTGTAAAGAATAAATATGTACCATAGTTGCAACTTTTGAATTAGGATAGGCAAAACAAAGATCGTTTTGAAAAAAATGTTGTAGCGAAGTCAATAAATCGTCTCGTCATACGTTTGCCGACGTAGCACTGTAGCTCAACCCAATTGAACTCGTTTGGTCTCAAGTGAAGGGCTATATAAATAACAAAAGTTATAAAATGTATGAGGTCTGAACTCTTTTGTTACAAGGAGTAGCTAAAGTGGGTAGATAAAATGGTGGTCAGGTCTCAATAATGTGATAACCAAGATAGAAACAAAAATGTACGGAGTCGATAATCATGTACCTACAAAATAAGTTAGAGCAATTTATTATTGACGTACTTAAGTATCTGCGGCAAGTTCATCAGAAGGATGACGATAATTTTTAAAATTACAAGAATTGTAGTAGAATTATTTGATTTACACAAAACAGTTTTAGCGTCTCCTGAATATTTAGATATGTTGAAACGCAGAATTTACCCTTTGGCTACCCCTGCCGTACAAACCGTACTTGCTAAACGTTTCGGAGAGTTCGTCAAAGCATATGTTTATAACTCTGTACTGAAACATTGTAATATAAAGGATATGACGGTAGTGGAAGCCAAACACACCATTCATAAATGGTTATCTACATTAACTTATGATAGCACTGAAAAAATACTGCAGATTCTCGCGTAAACCTAATCTTTTTTCTGGGTCCTGTGAATATGTATATGTATGTTTAAACATATTTCTACTAATGTGTGTGTTATCAGAGATACAGTGTGAGTGCTTAAGTTTCACACGTAGTTCATAAAACTTTATATTTTTCTTATCTTTAAGACTTAGGTGTCATTATTATTATTGTCATTTAGTTAATCGTCAAAGATCTTCACGATACAGGCTTGCCTAGTGTGAAGATCATAAGCAGCTGACAAATATATTAACCATCTCGGTGTTATTTGGGAGATATGTTTAATTATTTTTAAGCCAACCATTGTGTCTAACTTTTCCATATAATGCTGTAAATAAATATTTTTCATTTTCATTTTTTTTCAAGCTTACAAAACTAAATACGGGTACCGTGCTGACCGTGGGGTCCCGGGCTGCCCGTGGGATGCCATGGGGTGTCGGGCTGCCCGTGGGGTTCCGGACTGCCCTAGGGGTGCCGGGCTATAATGTCACCCCCCATCTTTACCCGTAATAGGAGTCGTAAGAAGCGATAAAGGGTAACACTACAGAGGGTGGGCAGCAGCGCTTTTTTCCAAGAAACTGCCAAGCGTGGGGATTATGGCGAACCCTCCCATAGTGGGGAAGGCTGTGTTCAGCAGTAGACAATGCGGCTGATATAATATATATATTATGCCTTTATGATAAGTGCGAATGGTAGCTTAAGATGAGCTGTATGCTCAAGGGTTTCTGAACATTCCGCGGATCAAGTATGTGTATGTCTCCAGCTTACTCAATTGAAATTTCTTAATTCTGAATATGCCAATATTTAGAGCCGATTTAGTGCAATTATGAATACCAACTCAAAATTTAGGTGCCAAATAAACTTCGATGCTACACGTGATTATTAGTGTGTTAGCTGGCGTTATGGTCTCCAGCTGACACATGCTGTATATACGAAACGGCTGAAGATGTGATTATATACTATAGCCAGAGATTTAGCGCATAATTTGTGCCAGCGGCACAAAAAAATTTAAACGCCCTACTTGAAAACTGTAGTAGTAATGACCCGATTACAACGTGTAAGCTGGAGACCACGTGTCTACAGCTGCTCATCTGTATCTTCTGAACGAATGGGTCTACGACTTTGTATAATATGTCAAAATTTTGCGCCAAATTTGTGCCATCGGCACTAAAATTTTCAAGTCTGTGGCTATTAAGGTTTTAGAGCTACAAGCTCAAATAAACGTGTAAGCTGGAGACACATGTCCCCAGCTAGCACATGCTGTACAGCTCAAACGGGAAAGGCTAGACTACTGTTTAATAGCTTAAAATGTTGGATAGAATTTGTGCCATCGGCACCAAAATTTTCAAAACAATGGGCCTCATAGTTTTTGCGTAATAAGCAAAAACATTTCTTCCCGCCTAAATATTCAAATATTTGTGCAAAAATATTTCTGAGTGTGGCGTTGCCGTTCCGATGATTGTAGTTACAATCTGTCTTGAACCTTATTTCTATACACTTGGAACCTATTATCGCTTTCATACAAAATAAACGCAGTTGAGGCATAGGCTAGGAGCATGTAATCTGACAAATATTTTATACTATGCATGCTTTCCGGATTTCGGACGAGTGGTCGTTTTAAAACGTTACTGGTTTCGAAAACTATCTTCCCATCGTTGCAATAGCGGTTTTTCAGTTTTCGTTCTGAAATGAAACTATTTAGATCTTGTGAGTTTTAAAACTCCGACGTATTGAATAAGGATATATTACGCGGAAGTCCACGTTTGTAGCTAGTTAGCGCCTATTGCATTCGGATGTATAGGTATAAAAAGCTACCATCGGTTTCGGAAACATTCGCTACATAGTACTCGGACACACTCGAGTTTAGTCGGGTATAACTTGCTAACAACATATTCTGTGTCGTCAACATATTCTGTGAAAATAAGCAATTATTACGGACATACCATTTACAATAATTAATCAAAAAAAACAAATTTACATGGTCCTAAAAAAAAATTACATAAATTATAAAATAAGTCATTCAGTCAACAGATTATAAATTACAATATTAAATAAACATATAGTAAAACATTTGTCAATAGCGACGTGACAGACACTTACTATCAAGCGGCAACAGAAAACATGACACCTATGTTGAGCAAACTTCGCTACGAGGGCTTACTGTATGGGCGGGGGGCCCTTTTTCAATGTCCCGTAGTCCCACACTTTACCAAGAAGTCGTGGCGTATTCGACTGGTTTCCTAGAATGTCACAAGAAGACACAAGCCGATATATATAACTTACCCCTTAACGGTTCGCTAGTCGCTCCGTCGAAGGAGGCTTAATGCAAAACACCGTAACCTACGTTAACTGAAGTTAAATAGTCGTAAATTAAGGAATTTTAATTTCATCAATCGTCCCTTGAGCCCGATGGTAACGTAGAGGCCCGCAGACAGGAAAACATTGCTCCCTTACTTGGGAGATGAACGTCCGACGCCCAAAATAACGATGACCGCACCGAACACAATCACACACAAATCAGCCGCTGTTTTGAAAACGGTATACATTGGCAAGACGCGTGCGTTTCTCGCGAAAAAAAATGTGTGTACACCCTCAAGTAGAAAATCTGTCGCCAAGCACCTAATGGTGTGTTCCGTCAGCTGTCTTTGAGAGCCAGTAATTTTGAGTAAGCCTGAACAACATCTTCGATCAAATCGTCACTTACGATCAGATGAGATAGTTGTAAAAGGCTAACCTATCAGGTATAAAAGAATTGCACAAGCTACTATGTAAAGAAGATGTTTAAATCAATTTAAGATAATTCATTGGTACCCCAAAATCAAAACATAAATATCACCTACTTTTATGAAAAAGCTTTTAATTACTGGTATCACGTCTTTACCATCAGTGATGCACTCCGCTTCTAAAAACAATAGTAGCTTCGCATACTGTTGTGTGCGTGATACATATACAATCATTTCAAACGTGGCCTGTTATTTTTTTTGCGATTGCTGAACTACTGTCTTTCTAGATCATGATATGTAAATGCTATACCAATTTGGACTTTTGCAAACAAACTAGGAACTTTTATATATCACTTAATTTTAGTTGGTTTTCCATAACAGAATTACGAACAATTATCTTTTTTTCCAATTATAAAATTACAGCATATTCGTAGTCAGTTATCACTGATAGATGTAGAGTGTAGGATTAGATTAGAATGCAATATCTTGGTCAAACAAAGAGGATGTAATAAAGATCTAGTAAATAGGTCAACATTCTGAGAGAAAAAATACCTACCTACATATCTTGTAAATATTGGCATTATATGGTTGTCAAACTACACAACACCGTCTCCTAGTCTATACATTTACTGTTTCTTTATAACTTCTTCCACATATCCTTAACGTGAAAGCAAAAAGTAAGTTCTAATGTTATAGAAATAAGGTTCAAAACAGATTGCAGTTACAGCGAACGGGACGGCATCGCCGCGTTCAGTAACGTTTTCAACGAAATATTTAAATATTTAGGCGGGAAGAAATGTTTTTCCTTATTACGCAAAAACTATGAGGCCCATTGTTTTGAAAATTTTGGTGCCGATGGCACAAATTCTACCCAACATTTTTAGCTATTAAACAGTAGTCTAGCCTTTCCCGTTTGAGCTGTACAGCATGTGCTAGCTGGGGACATGTGTCTCCAGCTTACACGTTTATTTGAGCTTGTAGCTCCAAAACCTTAATAGCCACAGACTTGAAAATTTTAGTGCCGATGGCACAAATTTGGCGCTAAATTTTGACATATTATACAAAGTCGTAGACCCATTCGTTCAGAAGATACAGATGAGCAGCTGTAGACACGTGGTCTCCAGCTTACACGTTGTAATCGGGTCATTACTACTACAGTTTTCAAGTAGGGCGTTTAAATTTTTTTGTGCCGCTGGCACAAATTATGCGCTAAATCTCTGGCTATAGTATATAATCACATCTTCAGCCGTTTCGTATATACAGCATGTGTCAGCTGGAGACCATAACGCCAGCTAACACACTAATAATCACGTGTAGCATCGAAGTTTATTTGGCACCTAAATTTTGAGTTGGTATTCATAATTGCACTAAATCGGCTCTAAATATTGGCATATTCAGAATTAAGAAATTTCAATTGAGTAAGCTGGAGACATACACATGATCAAGTTATTTAGAACGAAATATTTAGTTTGTGATATCTGTAATTTCTAAACTACAAAACTGAGGACTTTGAAATATTTACGGGAAAATACTTAAATTACCACTATTGTAACAAACAAAGAATGATTGAAATCGGACTACGCGTTAAGAAATTACAACTAAGTGTACATTTTAACTTTCATCCTCTTTCCCATGGGAACCGTACTGAAATTCGGGATTAAAAGTTTCCTATGTCCTTCGTAGTATGAACTCAAATCGTGCTTAGTTTCATTTAAATCCATTCAATAGTTATGGAGTGATGCGCGGCCGGGATACAGACAGAACCCTTCGTGCGCGAGTCCCACTCGCACTTGGCTGGTTTTTTATTTTAACGTGCGCGAGTCCGACTCGCACTTGGCCAATTTTTTGTATTTGTTGTTATAGCCGCAACAGAAATACATCATCTGTGAAAATTTCAACCGTCTAGATACTTATCACCGTTCTTGAGATACAGCCTGGTGACAGACGGACGGACGGACAGCGAAGTCTCAGTAATAGGGTCCCGTTTTTACCCTTTGGGTACGGAACCCTAAAAAGAAACTTATGAAATCAGACCACGCGTTAATAAATTACAACTAAGTGTATATTTTGACTTTCATCCTCTCTCCCAAGGGAACCATGCTGGATTTCGGGATAAAAAGCATAAATTATCCTACCTTGTAGTATGAACTCAAATCATGCTAAGTTTCATTGAAATCCATTCAGTAGTTTTGGAGTGATGCGCAGCCGGGATACAGACAGACAGACAGATAAAAATAAAAACAAATGCAGACAATGCAGTTTCGGCATCAGTATCAGCTACAGAGTATTGTACATTTTTTTTTTCAAAATATCTGCCATGTACAGAATTGGACCTGTATATGCATACGTCGGACTTTAGTAGAGGCCGACTGAAATTCTACATGTTTCACAAACAAGCAACTTTTTGTAGAACTTGTGCCTTTAACGTAAGAAATTCGGTGTTTTATTTACGCCAAGAAAATAGTCGTTTACCGAGTATCTGACGTGGATTGTCTTAGTAGGAAATGTTGTAACGTTTCACGTTTTAAAAAACGATCTCAGTAGTAGTGTTTACACACTTAAAATTACGCGTAGGCAGGGATGAGTTTAAATATGCGGGGCCCCTTTTCGCGCGGGGCCCGTAGCAATTGCTACTCTTGCTACGTGGTTAATCCGGAACTGAGTGTATATAATATTATAGGTACCTGCAAAATGGCGAGCTAACAAACATTAAAATACTGCCGTATTTTTTTGCTTCCAGTGTAAATACTCGCGAGATGTAGGTACACCATGGATAGCAGAAAATAATCATACGTAAGATTAAGTTTAGAAAATGGTTCGGGAGAGTGTCTTCTCTGTGTAGTAATATATAATTTTGTTTAGTATGTCATTTATCAGTACTGTGAGACTGGTGTAGGATGTACATTTTAAGCTCGTTAATTTGGGATATGCTGAGGATTGACCAGATGGTAATTAGTAACCGGAAAAAAACATTAATTCTTAGAGAGCTATAAATGCAATTTTTAATCTTAAAAAACAAAGAAAATTTGTAAACGCTGTCGAAAAAGAATGAGGTAGTTAACATGAATTCAATCTATTCAAATATGTATTTGTTGAAAGTAGGTACAAATAGTTTTTAGATAGAGTAAATTTAGTTCTCTACAGTCCACCAGTCCACTGGTGTACAAATATTGAAATTAGATTATATACATCAATATTCATTTTGTCAAAAACGTGTAGTAAGTATATAATATCAAAGAGTTTGACTAAATAAATGTCATTAGCTTAAAACCTACAATGCATTTCTGTACCTATGCATAGAAGCGAGACAAACCTTTCTTTAAAAAATCATCAATAGTATAAAAACTTTCCTCATTTAACCATTTTTTTTAATTCCTACAAAACCTGTTAAAAAAACAAAGATCGACTATGTGACTTGGTAACGAATTATAGATAAGAGGTGCCATGTTACATACACAGTTTTTACGAAACATGGTCAGTTTGTGTGCTGGCATATTTAGACGTGTACATGTAGTTGTCCTGTGGTTTGTATTATCCGTAGGTTCGAAAGGTGACATGTTACTTCTAATTATTTTGCCATCTCATATATGTAAATGCAAGGAACTGTAAGCAGTTTCTTTGCATTAAAAACTGGTTTACATGATTCAGTCCACTGCATGCCATACATAGCTCGAACACATTTTTTTGTGCTATGAAAACTCTGAAAATATCGGTAGCATTTCCCCACATTATTATACCATAGCGGATTGCTGAACATACATATGCGTGATACACCATCAGACAGAACAGAGGCTAAAGGAGTACATTGTTTCAGCTTCTTAAGTGCAAATGTAAATTTATTTAATTTACTACAAACAAAGTCAATGTGATTCTTCTAACGTAAGTGTGCGTCAATATGCAACCCTAGAATTTTAATAAAACCATAACAGTGTGATATACAAAGAATAAACTAATCAATAACCCACGAATAGCTGAAGAATACGCTCTCAGGCGCTGCAATAGTCACTTGTCTGCTCTCAGCAACTTGTCAAGGTATACTTGGCAGGATATGCGTATCTGCGGCGATTTTTCATCTTTACGTACAAAAACTCTTCCATTTGATGTCCAGCAGAACGTGTAACCATGACTTTTAGCAAATGTTCGAGCTAAATAATAAAATTTACGTTCCCACTGACTGAGATTCTCAGATATGTGATTTTGGGAATGCATACTAGAACATACAAATTACTTAGAGCTATGTAACTTGGGCCTATTTCTTTCATGTATTATCTTAATTATACTTATGAAGAGATACATAACAAGCATTTCTTATAACTATGACTGGTATTATTATATGTTCTATGCTATGTCTTAAGCTATTGTCTAGAACTACCTATACTCGTATATACATAAACGTTTGTGTGGCATCGCTAACAATATTATGTGGTTTATCTCCAGTGTGTGTTCTGACGTGTCTCTGTAAGCTCTCCTTCCAAGCAAACTTTCTATCGCACATTGTTCATTCCTATGGTTTCTCTCCAGAATGTATTCGAAGATGTGTCTTTAAGTTACCCTTTTGTGAAAATTTACCATCACACATTGTGCATTCATAGGGTTTTTCTCCAGTGTGTGTTCTGACATGCATTTGTAAGTACCCCTTTCTAGAAAATTTACTATCGCACATTGTGCATTCATAGGGTTTTTCTCCAGTGTGTGTTCTGACATGTATTTGTAAGTACCACTTTCCAGAAAATTTACTATCGCACATTGTGCATTCAAATGGTTTCTCTCCAGAATGTATTCGAAGATGTGTCTTTAAGTGACTCTTTTGTGAAAATGTACCATCACACATTGTGCATTCATAGGGTTTTTCTCCAGTGTGTGTTCTGACATGCATTTGTAAGGGCCCCTTTCCAGAAAATTTACCATCACACATTGTGCATTCATAGGGTTTTTCTCCAGTGTGTGTTCTGACATGCATTTGTAAGTTCCCCTTTCCAGAAAATGTACTATCGCACATTGTGCATTCAAATGGTTTCTCTCCAGAATGTATTCGAAGATGTGTCTTTAAGTGACTCTTTTGTGAAAATGTACCATCACACATTGTGCATTCATAGGGTTTTTCTCCAGTGTGTGTTCTGACATGCATTTGTAAGGGCCCCTTTCCAGAAAATTTACTATCGCACATTGTGCATTCAAATGGTTTCTCTCCAGAATGTATTCTTAGATGTACCGTTAACTGACTCTTTCGTGAAAATTTACCATCACACATGGTGCATTCATATGGTTTTTTTCCAGTGTGTGTTCTGACATGTCTCTTTAAGTGACTCTTTCGTGAAAATTTACCATCACACATTGTGCATTCATAGGGTTTTTCTCCAGTGTGTGTTCTGACATGCTTTTGTAAGTACTCCTTTCCAGAAAATTTACTATCGCACATTGTGCATTCAAATGGTTTCTCTCCAGAATGTATTCTTAGATGTACCGTTAACTGACTCTTTCGTGAAAATTTACCATCACACATGGTGCATTCATATGGTTTTTTTCCAGTGTGTGTTCTGACATGTCTCTTTAAGTGACTCTTTTGTGAAAATTTACCATCACACATTGTGCATTCATAGGGTTTTTCTCCAGTGTGTGTTCTGACATGCATTTGTAAGGACTCCTTTCTAGAAAATTTACCATCACACATTGTGCATTCATAGGGTTTTTCTCCAGTGTGTGTTCTGACATGCATTTGTAAGTTCCCCTTTCCAGAAAATGTACTATCGCACATTGTGCATTCATAGGGTTTTTCTCCAGTGTGTGTTCTGACATGCATTTGTAAGGACTCCTTGCTAGAAAATTTACTATCGCACATTGTGCATTCAAATGGTTTCTCTCCAGAATGTAAACTTAGATGTACCGTTAAGTGACTCTTTCGTGAAAATTTACCATCACACATGGTGCATTCATAGGGTTTTTCTCCAGTGTGTGTTCTGACATGTCTCTGTAATGTCCCCTTTTCAGAAAATTTGCTATCGCCCATTGTGCATGCAAATGGTTTCACTACAGAATATTTTCGAAGATGTAACTTTAAGTGACTCATTTGTAAAAATTTACATAAAGTAGACTTTTAATTATGGTATTGTTGTAGTGTCTTTATTTAGTTTTTGCAACGAGTAATCCATTCATGTACTTTTATAATTGTAAACACCATATAATTCTCTCCAATGTGTGTTTATAGATGTTGATGTGAGTGAAATGTTTCATTGCATTGTATACATTCAAATAGTTATACATATATACTGTACAGTGTTTACCTCTAGCACTTGTTATAAAGTTCTCATATGTACTCGTTCGTAATCATTTTTTTATCTCTATATCGGCAATGGACGTCAGTAGCAGAGTCACATCAGAATAATACCTTATCAAATAGCATAGGCGAGAGTTGTCTAAAGTTTGGCCCATCTGAAACAAGGAGATATATATTTAATTTCTAACCAAAAGCAAGAATATCAAAGGAAACTCATACTTAAGTTATAATTTTTATTATAAGATTTGTGACAGTTCCCAGTCCACTGTTCCCTATCCTGCCGTAGGATGCATATTATACTAAACAACTTTTACAACTATTTGCGTCTATTCCTATCACTTTGCAGTGTATATGAATAGACGCAAATAGCCACAGGTCACATGTAGACTAAATTCTAGTAATATAGACTAGAATGGAACAAATGTGTGTGATAAAAAGTTGTTTGAATTGTATGTCAAGCAAACAACTTCTTATGTGGAAATATGGGTCAGTACACCGTGATAAGTACCCGATGGTCAAAAATTGATGTTGTGCATGTGAATGATAAAACCTGAAATTAGGAGCCTAATTACCATAATTTCTTAACCAAAAGAAAATCCAGTTATTTTATAGTTTTTAAAATATTTGATATCAAACTGAAGGATAAATCAACTTGCATATTAGAAAAAAATATACAGGTTACTAAACACTTTCATTATTAGTCAAAATTACATTGAGGAAATGCACCTGTTATAGGTTACCGCTTAACATCAGGTGGGCGTCGTGAATGTTCCGTCACAATCCCATAAAATAAATACAACTGTAGTCACTAGTTTGCATAGTAGTGGGGCATTATCTGTCACTAAACACTGAATGGTGTATCGCAACAGCTCTTCTTGAGAGACAGTAATTAGGTTACCCTGAACAACATCTGCATTGACACTTACAATCAGAGAGTGGTCATATAAAAACGTAGGTGAGGGTCCATGAATAAGATCAAGTACAGATATCTAGGCATATTTAGCTATTGACCAAGGAAGAGGGGAACCACCAATCACGTTTAGTTGACGGCAACATTTTTATGTTGATGAAAATTACACCTTATGCCCCATATTTTACCAAATCCTTTAAAGTTATAGTGTCTATTGACGGCATTCATTGCTATGCGGACGACAGTACAGGGGACACCCGTTACACGGGCCGTGCAAATATCCCTAGCTCCGAGGTGGAGGTAAACCGCGAACGGCTGGTGTCTGAAATCGAGAGTACACTAACTTGTGTCTCCGATTGGGGTCGACTAAACCTAGTCCATATCAACCCCACTAAGACTCGAGCCTGCGCGTTCACCGCTAAAAAACCCCATGGTCTGTGGCTCCACAATTCCAGAACACCTCCTTGAACTTCACTCAAAGCATCGGGATCCTTGGCATCGACATTTCACTTGAAAGACAAGGTGAAGCTGGCTTCCAAAAAGCTTGGAGTGCTCAACAGAGCGAGGCAGTACTTCACATCGGGGCAAAGGCTGCAACTTTATAAGTCGCAGGTCCGGCCTCATATGGAGTACTGCTGTCACCTGTGGGCGGGAGCACCTGGATACCAGCTTGGGCCTTTAGACTCGCTTCAGCGACGTGCCATCAGAATTGTCGACGATCCCGAGCTCACAAGCGGTTTAGAGCCCCTAAGTCTAAGGAGAGACTTTGCCTCCTTATGCGTGTTCTACCGTCTGTACAACGGAGAGTGTTCTAAAGAATTGTTCGACTTGATGCCCACGGCTACCTTCCACCATCGCAACTCTCGCCATCGACGGGGAGTCCAACCTCACACATTGGAACCAGAATGGTATCGAACTGTGCGGGCTCAAAGGGGTTTCCTTCCGCAGACGCTTCGATTGTGGAATGAGCTCCCTGCCGTGGTTTTCCCGATGGAGCATGGGGTTCTTCAACAAGGGCGTGAAGACATTTCTTCAGGGTCGGCAACGGGCGAGTGATACCCCTGTTGTTGCAAGCGTCCATAGGCTACAGTAACTGCTTACCACCAGGCTGGCCGTATGCTTGTTTGCCACATTGTATGCTAACGGCACAGCATATTTTATTTTTATTTTAGTTGTACCCACTAAGGCAGCATTTTGCTTAAGTAGCCTACCACCTGGTTTGTCATTTGATTCGCACCACCCAGGGACCGTGTGTGGGATACTACGAAGAAATGATAAGTCAGGAACTATAATTCAGAACAAATTCCACGCAAAAAGTGGCCCTACTTGAAACCAAAACGACGTATGTTTAAAAAACGAATCACTTCCGAGGTTACAAATAGACGTGCTTGGTGATTGGTTTAAATTCATAACGAAAGCAACGATTGGTTTGCCAGTGTGCTGCAATGTCTGCTATGACAGCTGAGCGTGAGAGTATCCATAGTAACCTAGATACTGTAAGCAGCTGAGTGATAACAAATTGGACGGTGTTATGCAATAAGTGGGCCGGAACAAGTCAATAATAAAACAGTTATATTGTACAATGTTTTTTAATAAAATTTTGGGCCACTTTTTACAGCTAAATAAATTCTATGTTCCGTGAAATATTATAACTTTATTAAGTTTTTGTCTAGAAGACATTAAAAGAGAATCTTTCTTCACAATGTAGTGAAGACGGATTCTGAGAAATTCAACTATTATACATTTTATCAAAAAATTGAAAAGGTCATTATTTGTTTGGTGACTGTTTTTAATAGGCGCAGAATGTCTTCATTAGCAATTATTTTAGATAGACACTGTGTTGATATTACGGACAGAATACTTGCTCGAGTAAGTGTTTTTCCGTTACCATTTATTTTTATTATCTGTCTCAGTAGTGTTTCTGTGCGTGTGCATATTTTATATAAAACCACATCTGTGGTTCAAACTAATCAGCTTGTGAAAATACAATTTTTCATTTGTAGGGAGCAACGATAAGCATTCTGGACAGTTGATTTTTGCTTTAAGTTACCGGGTTACAAATCCAGCTATATAGCCAACAATTTGTTCCACAGTTTCTGGCAGTTGAAGGCTAGCGTCCAACATGTTTGAAAACACATTGCAATTCTCCTCTTCTGTTTTACTGTCACCTGCTGCAGTACAGTAACTGTCGCTGTCGGTATTATTTCTAAAGCCAGGAGTGGTTTTATTGATTACTGAGGAGCAGTTGAGTATTGGAATGTCCTCCAATGGTATGCGGTTGCCTGTAAATTTGGAGTTAAGGTTCAGGTTCAGTAGAGTATTTTTATATATTCCCATAAACTGTCGGGCGTTTGGGTTATTGTTGTTGCAACGGCCATGGTTGCGGATCACTCCAAAAACAACTCAATATGATCTTGGCTAAATTTGAAAGATAAATAAATTTTAATATTTGTGCTTCTACTAGCCGGGCAAAAAGTAATTTAAAACTCGAAATATAGACTAGGAGTCCTAAAAACCCAGTTTTTGATGAAGGTTTGGTCACTTGTTTCAAGAAGTTAGTATATTCCGTTACCTTTTTGTCCATTTACTGTTCGAGTTTTTTTTTGACTGCACATGAATTTGGAGACCTTTAATAAATTTTTCGCTATATTTCAAAATGTTGTAAAGTTTTACTTTTTGTTTTACTGAAAAAGGGTGTTTAAATCCGTGTCCAGAAAGTGATCATTACTACTTACATTACAAGTTGACTGACTTCATCTTGCATAGTATTGATAATGTCGGTTTGCCAACATATCTGAATTCTGAACAACATTGAATATAAATAATAATTTTGCTTACTTACTAGTGAAAAGTGATCCCTGGACATTTCAATCTTGTATGGCTTCTGCACCACTTTACAACACATGCTGGCATGATGGATCACTACTGTAGTCCACAATGATAAAAACGTACGTAAATATTTAATGTGTTCTCGCTTGCAAGACAAATGTCTGGACACGACTTTTAAGCCCCGCCTACTTGGACACGACTTTTGTTGGGTCATTTTTTTAAAGCAGTTACATTTCCTGACTTATCATTTCTTCGTAGGTGGGATATCGAGATTAAGGATACCTTCACAGGGACGAGGGTGACTCATACCCAATTTTTTTAAGATATACCTAGGTTGTGTGCGTACTCCCAGCGGCAACATGTTGAAATACATGATTTGAGCTTAGCAGATATTTAGTGTATGAACTGGTATAAATGTGTATGGTAGTTTTAAATTTGTGTGTCCAGCCATTCATAAGATACTTGCGAAAAACAC
Source organism: Plagodis dolabraria (assembly GCA_963854805.1). Lineage (NCBI taxonomy): Eukaryota > Metazoa > Arthropoda > Insecta > Lepidoptera > Geometridae > Plagodis > Plagodis dolabraria. The sequence goes on along the minus strand of OY978467.1, from coordinate 17,640,340 downwards.
TTTCCGCTGGGAGAACGTTATTGACACGAGTGAAATAGGTAGTTATATAAGCTGTATATTAGAATGCGGATTTTTCATACTTTAAAATCTAATAATAAAGCATTTCGTACGTCTCACAAATATTTTTCGGGCGCAAATTTTTAAGACTGATTTTTTATTCAAATATAAACAAGTTTTTTTTTAAATTAAATCTACCAACTTAACACTTCCTGTTAATTTCACAAAGAATTTTATTTGTTTACATAAAAAAAGTATATTTACAATCACAAAACTAAATGGAAACATAAAGTAGGCAAATGTAATTAAAATGCTGGATGCGCGTAGCCCTATCGCATGTTTACGTACCTACAGCGCGGCAAAAGGTAGTTATTTCAACGACAGACCCGAGTTAAAATACTGTATAGATAACATTACCGTGGTATTGGTTTTCATAAAAGCCTCTGTACTAGATAGCCACGCTAATTCCCACGCAAATAGAAATAACATATTATAAATAGAATATTTTACCTACCCTTTTATTTATTGAGCGGGAATATAAGTAAAAACTAGTTGAATAATTGTGTACGCAAATGTACCAGCCACATAACAGTATAATTCTATTTATTTTTGAAGACTAGCACTTTATATTGTGCGGCCGCTTTTTAGTTATCATTCAAACTTGGTCGACTTATCACTAGTTTCGTATCCTGTGGGTTTTTAACTTTATCTCTTTATTTATTAAGTGTATTGAGCTAAAATTTTGTGAGCAGATAATTGGATGAATACACTAATTGTTGTGATACCTTTTGATTTGCAAACCTTTGTAAAACTCGTCAAACCCAATGGCGAAAACGGGCGTGATTTAGGCATGGTTTTTTCAACGAATCTCATTAACTACTCATATTATACAAATGAGACTTAGCAAGATATTGTAAGCTACTAAAGGGCACATATTGACGTGAAAATTTTGTCTCGAAGACATCTATTTTAAGCACTAGAACCTAAAAACCTTATTTTTCGTATAATTTTTTTTCGTCTTAATTGTAATGTTTTTTCGGATTCTGTTTTCACAAACATTACACACAAATTCATAGAGACCTGTGTAAAAATAATCAGAATTGTGCGCTTAATCGTTAAGGATATCCAGCCAACAGCCCAACGTTCCCCCAGCGGCATCTTGCATATCTTCAGAGTCTTACGACACACAAATTTCATTTAAAGACACACATTTACCTCTCGGTATACTCTAATTATTGGTATACTTCTTTTCTTCGTGCGGCCGTTTTGACGAAAAAGTGTTTTTCGCAAGTATCTTATGAATGGCTGGACACACAAATTTAAAACTACCATACACATTTACACCAGTTCATACTCTAAATATCTACTAAGCTCAAATCATGTATTTCAACATGTTGCCGCTGGGAGTACGCACACACCTAGGTCAGGGTTAATTTTAATAAGAAATTTGTATATTATGTAAACTGTTTCATGATTTCATTACTATTATGCTTTCACATATCAGTATCAAATACAAATCAGTAATTGGGGTACAAATATCTTATACCTGGGACCTGTATATAATAATATAGTTATAACTATATTAATATCTATGAATAACAATATATATGTTATTCGTAGATTAATATACAATAAGTTTATCGGGAGGCGATAGGTACAGCAAGACACTTATTGGTAGGATGCAAGGTGCTCCTTGATAGGGGTCATTATTCACATCGCCATGATACGAGTCCTCAAAATCATACGAGAAGCAGCGAGTCTCTCAGTAGCTTGAACAAAATACGGTTTGACCACGAACAAACGACACTTCGATTTTGTAAAAGAAGGGTCATCTACAAAATCTAATCCAAGGCTTACTCTATCTTAGGCGCAGCTCCCGATTGGACTCTTTTGATGAACGCGTATGAAAAACACTACAAAATTCCTGAGGATGTTGGTGCTTCGTCTTCCAGACCAGACATATTTCTATACTTAATAAATCTAAAACGCATAGTACTTATAGAACTTACTATGCCGTGGGAAACGAACATACCTAAAGACCACACAATTAAAACATACAAATATTATGACCTAACAAATGAATTAACCAAAAACGGGTATGTGGTTAATTTATATGCTGTAGAAGTTGGAGCAAGGGGTATACCAGCGAAATCCCTATATAACCTACTTAAAGACCTTGGCCTGCCAAGAACAACCGTTACTTCCATCCTAGAACGTGCATCTAAGGCGGCATTAGTAGGATCTTACCAAATTTGGTTAGGTAGAGGAGGAGGCTTGAGCGGGAAGGGGAGCATTGATATATCATAAAGAGGCCTATTAACCCTGCACCTAGGTTGCAAGCCCCGGGCCCCTCTAGCCTCTTCCTCTGCAACGCTATGGACCCGGCACCGGCACGGTGAATCCATGGAATGCTAAGTAATTTGTCTCTGAAATTTGGAAGAAAAATATGTCATATATATAATGCATTATATTTGGTCGTGGCTTTTATACCTACGTATCTCAAAGTGGGAAACGCGCTATGCGTGCGCTCCCGCCATGCGTGCGCTCTCGCGCCGGCTGCAGTGGCACACTGCCCTCGCGTGGTTTGCGACCGGCGTCCTCACAGTGGGAAATAGTGGTTGCCCACCATGGTTGACAACGCATTCTCAGTTTCTCACAATCCAAAAGCGTTGGAAAGTCAAACGTAATTTGGTCGCAAACCATCATCTCCACAGTTGTAATCCATGGTTGGCGATCATGGTGGGAGGCTGGTTTCGAACTGTGTGGCACAGCTTATAGGTAGAACTTCTGTGTTGTATTAGCTAGATAGGTACACAAACTTACCACTATCACGAATTCCTATGTAGGTACACCACCTCACATCACTCGGAACAATAAATTGAGGACATACATGGGATCTGTTTGGCAAGTAATACAAAGTTACCTACTTTTATTATCGGGATTACTTAGTTTCTAAGTATATACTGTAAGCGTAAGGCAATTAAAAATGATAATTAATATTATAATTTGAGATTATAATGTATGGGTTCATAATATTAGATATTCCAACGTGTCAATAGTTTATAAAAATATCACGCTGTCGCTATTTCCCCGCAGTCATTGACAGGCATATATTATCTGTGGAACCTTGCATAGATAATATAACAGATAAAATGAACCCATAAAACTGAGTGCGTGAATGGGCAGCCTTTCATAGTCTTAATGGGTCTGACAAACGTTTTTTACTTTACATGCTAAAAAAATTTGCAAAAAATTACGAGAAAAACTGTGTTTTTACTATTTTCATATCTTCAAAAATGGCTGAGATATTAACGACCAAAGTGAGTATTTCCGGCCGAAGGTTTTTTAAAACTCGGGCGGGCACTCACTGGCCGATGACGTCACAGCCCGGGTCATTCAACAGTCGCGCTCTCGTTTGCACGCCGCTGCGCAGTTAAAATCAAAATTATAAAGTCAGCTGCGGTAAAAATGGACAAAAACCTACTTTATAGTGCCATAGTGCTTCAATTCAACACATAAACCATTCGAAAAACTCATTATTTATGTGCCTGAGGACCCAAAAATTAGGAAAAAGTGTATGACAGCCATTTGAAGACTTAATAGAACAGGCCTTAAAACTAAAGCGCACTTTTTTTTTAACGTTTTGCATGTTGGAATGGTGTTTTGCGAATGCCCGCCGAGCTAGAAACTACCCTCAAGTAGAAAATCTGTCGCCAAGCACCCTACACTGTGTTCCGGCAGCTGTCCTTGAGAGCCAGTAAGTCTAGGTTAAGCCTGTTGACACCTTCGACCACATCATCACTTACCACCAGGTGAGATTGTGAATTAACCTATTAGCAACAACAAAAAATCGGCCAAGTGCGAGTCGGACTCGCGAACGAAGGGTTCCGTACGATTATTTATACAACACTAGAGCTCATATTTTAACCTTTTTTTGTTTTAACGGGCGCGAGTCCGACTCGCACTTGGCAACTTTTTGTATTTGTTGTTATAGCGGCAACAAAAATACATCATCGCCAAGCACCCTACTGTGAAAATTTCCGAATGAAAATTCCGAAAGACCGTTCTTGAGAAACAGCCTGGTGACAGACGGTCAGACGGACGGACAGCGAAGTCTCAGTAATAGGGTCCCCTTTGGGTTAGGAACCCTAAAAATGTGACGGAACAAGCTCGAGGCCCACCTGATGATATTAAGTGGACTAACCTCTGCCTATAAACGATGCATTGCGTCACAAGTCACAAATAGCACTGCGCCCCTCACCTTGAGACATAGCTGTTAAGTCTCATGTGCCTGTAATTTCACTGGCTCTTAAAGACTGCTGCCTTAACACGCCGTTAGGTGCATGGTGACAGATTTTTTACTTTTTAACTTGCGAATGCCCGCCTGGCTAGCGACCACCCCAAAATGCCCTTCCCCAATGCGGTGAAGAAAATCAATCCCGCAGCGGGATTCGAACCACGGACTCACAGCGCAGCATTCCTTAGCTATCACTGCTTCAAAACTGCTGCACTGCTGTGAAGACCATTTCGATGTTAGTATTTGTCCTCTTATCCTTTCCATATTTGATCTACTTAACCTAGGTACCTAGTTGTCAACTATTGATTATTTAAATAGGTATCTTGCCTACTACCTAGTCCTTACCTATGTAAAAAGCCCTGACGAAATACTAACTTATTAAAAGATATCTAAAGTGCTCGCATACTGAAAGGCTCAATAATTTTGATTATCGGAACAAGCTCGAGGCCCACCTGATGTTAAGCGATCTAACCTCTGCCTATAACAGATGCATTTCGTCACAAGTCACAAATTGCACTGTGCCCGTCACCTTGAGACAGTTGTTAAGTCTCATGAGCCTGCAGTTTCCCTGGTTCTCAAGGACTGCTGCCGGAACACACCGTTAGGTGCTTGGCGACAGATTTTCTACTTGTGGGTGGTCGCTAGCCAGGCGGGCATTCGCAAAAATTCCCTTCCACCATGCGTTGAACCTCAAGCCCGCGGCGGGATTCGAACCATGGACATGCTGCGCGGCAGTCCATAGCCAATGCCACTGAGCCATCATTGCAATAAGAATATAATATATTCATTAAGTATGTTCTCACTTAACGGTCAAAATATTTTGGGATGTCTAAAAAAAACTAAACACGCGTCAGGACACGTGACCGTTATCGTCAACCTCGAGATGTTCATTGCGAGTACCTACCTAGTATTTTTATCACCGCCCATAATAGGTACTAAATGAAACATACACACACACACACATACTTTCAGTTAGGTTTAAGTTTGAACAAATTATTACCCGTGAATAGTTAGTGGTTACTTAGAACATACATACCTTTTCATCTTTATTGCATAAATTTCGGCAGCCATAATACCTATCCTGATATTGTGCATCAAACTATCCACTTTTGGCAGTTTGTCCGTTTGATCTTTAAGAAATCCTTCTGCCATTCTACACATTACAGTTTCACTTTAGTGTAATCGGATATAAACGATCGTAATCGGAATAAACTTGAAGTCAAGCGAAAAAAATTAAACGAGACGTGCGTATCACCGGACCGAGCGCCGCACCGTGTCGCACTCGCAGGCCGAACGGGGCGGCTGTGACGTCATTGCATGAGCCCGCGTAATCTTCAATCATTCAAAAAAGAGCTTAAACTTCTCATCGCTATAACTTTGGAAATACTGCCTGCATTGAAGTGAAATAAAAAGTAATGTTATGTACATGATCTACGCTCTGATGTTATGTGTATTTGATAGTAATATTTTGATCATTTTGTGTTCTCCATTATTAGTCAGTTGCGCGCGCGCATCTGCCGGTTGCGAGCGTGTGTTGGCATACGTACTGCGTAGCGAAAATTTGCAAAAATGTCGAATATTGTAAAATGTACACAGTGTAATCTGATAGTCAACGAGTTACTCTCATATGTGCAAAATAAAGTGTCCGTAATTGATGAAGATACGTTAGTGCGTGTGTGTACGTCGGCTTTCGAGGCCAGTGAAATCAAAATTGCGAAATCGCTGCTTTTTGAAGCGATTCCTAACGGTAAGCGCAAAATGAATCGTAAAAATGCAGGCAAAGAAAAACGCGACATGAATGACATTATCAATCTTTTTAAATCTACTGATATTGATGATTTTCCAGTTGTGTTCGTATCGAAAGACCTGGAAAAATTGCCGGCGATCACTTTCGACCACTTGGACTGCTCGAAGTTACTAAAAGATATGGTGTTAATGAAAAGTGAAATTGATACCATTAAGTCATCGTACGTAACTCACGAAGATGTCAATGACTTGAAGAGAGAAATGTGCCGTTTGAAGACAGATTCTTTGCCGCCTACTTCGGCATTTAATGTGAACACAAAACGTGGTGCATGGCTCGACAGTGGACATATGGAGATGTCGCACGATTGTCATATCGCGGCATTCGATGAGTCACCAATTGAACACAACTATACACCTGTTGACATCGTTTCGCCCTCACCAACCTATAGAAAAATTAGGGTAGATATCGAACCAGCTGTGGTGCCTAAATCATATTCTGAAATCAAACAATCAGCAACGATCGAGGCGGACGGCTTGGGTGCTAGCGGGGTTGGCAGCGCGGGAGGACAGCGCCTGCCCGCTGTGCTGCTTCGCGAGCCGATAGCCGGAACCAGTCCTACAGCGAGTGGAAAAATAGCTGCGGTGACGTCACCTCAGAGCCTAGTGCCTTCGCAAGCGATAACTCAAGTGCTCCGGCCCACGGATAAGGGTCGCAACACATCCGCAGACTGGCGGCGCGAGTGCGAACTACAAAAACAAATGCCTACAATGTCTCATACCGGTAGCAACGATGATGGTTGGCAGCATGTGAATAGAAAAAAACAACCTAAATATCGGTTCACGGGAAAGTCGGGTGTAGCTCGTGACATAGAAGGTAATTTTAAGGCAGCTGATAAGAAAATTCCGATTTTTATCACGAATGTTCATCTCGAAACAAATTAGAGCGACATAATCGATTATATTCGAAAGAAAACCAAAGAAGTTGTTGTTTTAGAAAAAATTAAGATGAAGACGCAAAGGGGGCACAAAGCATACAAATTTTTAATATCTGATTACAATGTGCCGTTATATATGGACGAACAACTATGGCCCGCTGATATAATATTTAGACGTTTTGTTGATTACAAAAATAAAAGATCGAACAGTCCCCGGGCTGTTACCGGCACAAGTGAGCTACGAAATGGATAGCGGTCCGTATAGATTTGCTAGCTACAACTGTAAGAACGTGAAGCGTTCCATCGACGACGTCCGGAGTCTATGCCGTACGTGCGATATAGTATGCCTACAAGAAACCTGGTTATTACCACATGACATACCATTCATTGGCACTATAGATAGCGGTTTTGGATATACTGGGAAGTCAGCTGTTAATACGTCGGCGGGCATATTGCGCGGGCGCCCTTACGGCGGAGTGGCAATCTTATGGCGGCATAGTATTTTTCCGAGCGTATCCGTGTTGCCATGTGATAATTCGCGTATTTGTGCTGTTAAAATTAATACGTGTGATCGGGTATTGCTAGTGATAAGTGTTTATATGCCGACAAATTCTACTGAAAATCTCGATTTATTTACGGACTGTTTAAGTGAACTATGTGCTTTAGTTCTGGCTCATGACATTGAATCGGTGTTTATTTTAGGTGATTTTAATGCGGACCCTCGTGAATTGTTTTTTAAGGAATTAATAAACTATTGTGAGGATCAGTTTTTGACATGCATAGATGTAGATATACTAGGGATAGAATCAAATAGTTATTCATACATTAGTCAAGCATATGGTACATGTCGCTGGCTGGATCACTGCGTAGTGACGCAAGCAGCTAGGCAATGTGTCACTAATGTGCGAATAAAATATGATTCTATGGTTTCTGATCATTTACCGCTCATAGTTGAGTGTTACTTAAATTTATTGACGCCTAAGATATCTCAAACTATAGAATCGAATAAAACTGTAATTTGGGGTCAACGAAATGACAAGCAGATAGCGGATTACATGACTAAAAGTAATAAATTGTTAAAATTAATCAATTTCCCAGCCAAATTTACTTGCTGTGCTGATTATTATTGTAACGATTCTGGTCATATGCGTATTCTGGATAAGCTGTACTCGGACATCGTCACTGCCCTTCGCACCGCGGCAATGTTAACAATGGATGAGGGTCGTGGTGGGTCTAGGAGGCGTATGGGGGGTTCCCGCGTGATTGGATGGAACAAGCACGTCGCCGGGGCTCATAAGGAGGCCAGGTCGAAGTTTACGGAATGGGATTTGTGCAATAGGCCTATGTCCGGTTCTATTTATAATGATATGTGTGATAGCAGAAGGGTATTTAAAGCAAGATTGAAGTGGTGTCAAGATCACCAAGATCAGATAAGAATGGATGCCCTCGCCGAAAAACACAGTGAAGGCGATTTCCGTGGCTTCTGGCAGAGCACTGCCAAAATCAACGATCGACCTGGACGTCCTGCGAGCGTCGGCGGGGTGAGTGATCCTAAGGGGATTGCTAATCTTTTTAAAGAGCAATTTGCGGTTAAATCACCGCGTGGTCCAGCCAGTGAGGTGCTCAATGCTGACACGAGCGGTCATGTTATCGGAACGAGATTTAGTGCTAAAGAGGTTGCTAGTGTCATAAGGCACATGACTCGAGGAAAATCTCCGGGTCACGATGGACTCAGTATTGAGCACTTCCTGCATGCTGGACCACACATCTCGCGAGTATTAGCAATGTTTTACTCCCTGTGTGTGAGCCACAGATATTTGCCGGATGATTTTATGAAAACTGTGGTAGTGCCGGTAGTTAAAAATAAGACAGGTGACTTAGCCGATAGCAATAACTACAGGCCTATCTCTCTCGCTACCACAGCAGCTAAAGTTTTTGATGGTCTGCTTAATGCACAGCTGAACAAATACGTAACTCTCCACGACAACCAGTTCGGATTTCGTCCGCATCTATCAACTGAGAGCGCGATTCTGTGCCTTAAGCACACCATCAACTACTATACGAAGAGAAATACGCCGGTATACGCATGCTTCCTGGACCTCTCAAAGGCTTTTGATTTAGTCCAATATGATGTCTTATGGAACAAGCTACACCATATTAACTTACCTAATGAGATTATCAGTATATTTGGTTTCTGGTATGGGCATCAAAGGAATTATGTGAGTTGGGCAGGGGTGATGTCAGAGCAATATGAACTTGAATGTGGTGTCAGGCAGGGTGGTTTGTCATCTCCTACGCTATTCAACTTGTACATCAATGACCTGATCGTCGCGCTCAGCAATCGCCATGTTGGCTGCCATATCGATGGAGTGTCTGTGAATAATCTCAGTTATGCAGACGATATGGTGTAGCTGAGTGCCTCGGTATGTGGTCTGAGGAGGTTGTTAAATGTATGCGAAGACTACGCTCGTGATCACGGTTTGCGGTATAATGTGGAAAAAAGCAAGTTCATGCTATTTGGAGCTAGTACAATAAGTCCCCAAAATGTTCCGCCTGTAAGACTTAAAGGAACACCTCTGGAGAGGGTGTATAAATATAAATATTTGGGACATATCCTTACGCCTGACCTAAATGATAATGAGGATGTTGAGAGAGAGCGGAGGTCGCTTTCAATACGAACCAATATGATAGCCCGCAGGTTTGCTAGGTGTTCTAAGGAAGTAAAAATCACACTATTTAGAGCCTATTGTGCATCGCTGTACACCTGCAGCCTGTGGGCTCGTTACACAAAGAAGTGCTATGGCGACCTCCGTGTTCTTTACAATAATGCGTTTAGGATTGTGGTGGGGCTGCCTCGGTTCTGCAGTGCCTCGGGAATGTTCGCGGAGGCACGTACCGCCTGCTTTCACACAACTATGCGCAGGCAGAGCATCTCCTTGGTGCGCAGAGTACGGGCCAGCTCCAACACAATCCTGGCGATGATTGCTGATAGGCTGGACTGCCCCTACATGCTGCATTGCTGCAACAGACACGTTCCGCCAATGCCGTTTGTTAGGCGCTATTAAAATTTGTCTTAAGTTTTTGTGTAGGTAATGTGATTGAATTTATTGAATTTTTAATTTCGTTGTGTCTTATTTTATTTTGAATTTTTTGACATTTACTATAATACTATTATTTTAATTTATTGATTTTTTAATTTCATTGTATCTTATTTTATTTTGAATCTTTTGACATTTACTATAATACTATTATTTTATTTTTCAATGTAAAACTGTTACTGATGTGTGCCTTATATGGGTCTAGTTGCCCGAAATAAATGAATTTATTATTATTATTATTATTATTATTATTATTTGATTTTTACTGATGAAAAATTGTTATGGGGGCATATCCAAAGTTTTTGAAAATTATTTCATAATAATTTTATTTGATTAATTTTAAGTTCCTTTTGATTTTGTTGGAACATAATGTGATCACAGTGTCCTAGATAAATACGAAAGCTGAATATTCTAAAAAACGGCAACATGGGTGCCCGGACTGTCAGAAATATGTGCATGTGTGTATGTATTTCTGTGAAAGTGTTAAGGTGTGTTATCCATGTGTGCTCCTGCGTGGGCAATGTATAGTACTGCGGGGAAATAGACATACTATTTCCCCGCAGTACTAATATAAAATAACCTTTTTCACCGTTCGCCTTTTTAGAATGTAGGGGTCTTTCAACTGGTTCTTTTATGGTGTGCTGTATGTATAAGGCTTTTACATTCTTACGAAGATATACGTCACGTGACACGGAAGTAAGGGTTGTTCTTATTTTATTAAAAAATATATGTAAATTGCTTTTTAAAAGGATTAGGTATAAATTTAAACATAAATGAAATTAAAAAATTATGTGAAATATTATAAAAATTATATAATAATACTAGCTGGCCCAGAAAACTTAGTTTTGCCATATAAATTATTTCTAGTGAATATTTTGGTAGTCACATTAAAATAACTAATTGTAAGTGTGTGGAGATGTGGTGTATCTTTCACTCATGTGAAAGAGGAATGAAGCGCTATGAACGATACATAAAAAATCACACCTCTTTCCCGGTGGGATAGGCAGAGACCAAAGATTTCCACTTACAACGATGCTTACATATCTATTTCGCTTCATCTACACTCATCAATCCTTTCATACATGAGCGTTGGTTTGGGGTAGCCTAGGTAGTTTGGTAGCCCTGACCTGGCCATTTTTCAGAACGTTCACCTAGGTCTTCCCCTTCCAACACTCCTGTTCACTACCACACACCATGAACGATGATGACATATAAAAAAAAAGACGTGTGGCACTCGGAGACTGCCGCGGTAAAGCTATTACTGTTCAGGCTCCTGACGTCACACAAAATGTTTATACTACTTAGTACTTAAGTAAAATCATAGATGGCGCTCCGCAGTGAGCGGTCGAAAGGCTGAAACACGCAAACGTTTGTAACACGGTGGCCGATGTACATTTTGTGAATGTTGAAATAAATAACTCATTCTTTACCTGACAATCTTTGTTTGATTTCGGAGTTTTTTGGGATCTGTTCATGGTCCGTCGAAGCCGGAAGTGGCATTTAGGACAGAAGGCGTTAATGTACGGGTCCGGTACGACATTGCGGCAAGTGCCACAGAAAAGGCAATAGTTAGTAAGGGCGCATTACAAATTGGCGATATCGGCCCCGGTGGAGCGGGTCTGGTTGGTGGTATCAATTGACCACAGAAGGTAAAGCAGTTAGTACCATAAGTACGCAGCGACATCGTCGGCTCTAGTGGAGCAAGCTGCTTGGCGGAGAGAAATTCAGTCATCGTGTGTGGTGTGGTAATAGTGTGCGTGAGTTTTAAGTGGAATAAAATCGTGAGTACTTTGAACCTTATTACTTAGCAGTGTTTGACTTATAAAATTTCAAGATAGTGCAAATTTGAAGAAATTTAGTATAGACATTCAACTTAGAAAAATTTTAAAATAATTTCATTAAGATAGTCTAAATTTGTTAAAGTTGTGCATGGACTTAGAATAGTTTTAGTAAAAGTGTACCTACGGGGAACCTATGCCCAATTTTTTCAAAGTGTTTAAAACACTTAGAAAATTTCTGCTTCTTTTATATAATATAAAATTTGTATTTTTTTATTCTGAATCTGTAAGACTTATTGTAGTCAACCATGGATAAATTAGTAAAATCTCAAGAAGATGTAAAAGCAAGAATTGTAAAGGCCAGAATTAATTTCGGTAAACAAGCTAAAGATAAGATTACTTCTACTTATTTAGAGACACGATTAGATAATTTAGAGGATCTTTGGATTTCATTTAAAAAATGTCATGAAAGGATTGTTTGTGAAACCGAAAGAAAAGAGCTAGAAGCATCTGAATATTATAAGGCGGATTTGTACGAACAAGTAGAAGAAGTTTTCATAGAATTGAAGTCGAAGTTAAAGGAGGGTCTGTTAAAGTTTAAAGCAGCTGCTAGACCAGATCTCTCTTCATCACACTCGGCAAGTGGAGATGTCAAGTCGATGAGTGTACACTTGCCCAAAATTTCAATACCTACTTTTTCGGGCAAATATGATGAATGGACTACTTTTAGAGATTTATTCTTATCACTTGTCTATAATAACCAAAGCCTCGATGACGTACAAAAATTGCATTACTTAAAGAGTTACCTTCAGGGAGAAGCAGAATTATTATTGCGGCACATTCCGATAACGGCTTCCAATTTTAAAATATGTTGGGTTCAGTTAGAAGAAAGATTCAATAACAAAAAGTTTCTTGCTAATTGTATTTTAAAACGATTTATGAATCAGAAGAATCTCATGATTGAATCGGCAAGCGCTATCAAAGAGCTTTTAGACACAACAAACGAAAGTTTGCACGCGCTTACCAATTTAGGTGTTGATGTTCAATCATGGGCCATACTGGTTATTTACATTGTAAGTCAGAAATTACATTCTGAGTCCAGACGACTGTGGGAAACAAAGAATAATGAATCTCCCAATGAATTGCCTCAACTGAGTAATTTTCGACAGTTCTTAGAAAATAGATTTAGAGCCTTAGAATGTTTAGGTTCACAAACTTCAAATAAGCAACTTAGTACAAATAGAAATAAAAACACTGCGTCATTTCATGTTGCCACCACTGATAATGGTTGTGTATTTTGCTCTAGCAAAGATCACAAGCTATGCAATTGTAAGAGGTTCGCCAAAGAAGATGTAGATGAACGTCGCAAGTTTGTTCAAACCAGTAAGTTATGTTTTAACTGCCTAAACTCGAATCACTTAGTATACTCGTGTCGCCAAAATACTAAATGTCATTTGTGTAAAAGAAAGCATCATTCACTTCTTCATCCCAAGACTGCTCCGAAGTCTGATGATGGAGTAAAGCAGGATCAGATCGTCGGTAAGGAAGTTGTTACTTTAGTGGAGGTACCATCTTCAAAGGGTGAGTCCACCAAGGCTTTATCTTGTTTTGCAAATGCTAGCAGCCAAGTACTGTTAGCTACAGCCTTGGTTGATGTAGAGTCTAGAACTGGATCATTTGTTTGTTTAAGATCCTTGTTAGATCAAGGATCTCAGACGTCGTTTATAACGGAGTCCGCAGTCCAGTTGCTAGGATTAAAGAAAAGTTCCATTAAAACTTTTGTATCAGGTCTTGGCGGTGATCAACAAGCTTCTTTAGCTTGTAAGTCTATAGTCTGCTGTGGGCATGGCTTGCAGGGTGGAGGTGTCCATGTATCAACGTTGACATCCAGAGATATGGAATGGGGCCTCAGAAAACTAAAACCAGGTAGTTCACCGGGACCTGATTGTGTTCCTAGTTCCATTCTCAAGTCCTGCAAAAAGCATATCTCCCTCCCTCTTTGCCATATTTTTAATCTTTCACTTTTGCAAGGTAAATATCCTGATCAATGGAAAATATCCAGGGTGACCCCTATTCCTAAAACTTGTGATAAAACGTTGGTAAATGAACACCGTCCTATTGCTATCTTATGTGCGCCAGCAAAAGTATTTGAGTATATTCTCCACAAGGAGATATACAGGCAAGTGAGGCAGCTGATAGGTGAGGAACAGCACGGATTTAGACCTGCGCGCTCTGTTAACACTAATCTTTTATGCTTGGTGGATTATATATCTAGTGCTTTGGATCGTGGGCGGCAGGTTGACGTTATCTATTTCGACTTCCAGAAAGCTTTCGACAAAATCGATAATGATATATTATTAGCCAAGCTATCTGTCATCGGTTTTTCGTCGGGCTTGCTTAAATTTTTCTCAAATTACTTGAGAGATCGTCAGCAGTATGTTAGGTATGGCTCATATGTATCTGAACCTTATTGCACCAGATTAGGCGTCAGCCAGGGATCAGTTTTAGGACCTCTCCTCTTCTTGATTATGATACATGACCTCCCTAGTATGCTGAGTACTGCAAACTGTCTCCTTTACGCTGACGACCTCAAACTTTACTTGGAGGTCAATTCCAACATTGACTGCCTTAGGTTACAAAATGACATAAATAATATTTTTGACTGGAGTGTGGCTAATAAAATTAAATTTAATATATCTAAATGCAAAGTAATGTCTTTTGACAGGAAAAGAATTCCTGTCAATTTTGTTTATAATTTGGATAATCTACCTATTTGCAGGGTGAATCAGATCAAAGACCTTGGAGTAACTTTTGATCGTTCGTTAACTTTTCATGACCATGTTTCCGACCTGGCCAAAGAGGCTTATCGTCGCCTTGGCTTCGTTCTGAGAAACTCGAAGGACTTTGAAAATCCCCAGGTAATTATAACTTTGTACAACACTTTGGTTAGGAGCAAGCTCGAGACAAGCGCGTGCGTCTGGAACCCGTACCATGTCAGCTACACCCGAATGCTCGAGAAGATCCAAAAAGCTTTTCTAAGGTCATTGTACAAAAGAGTGTACGGGTATTATCCGTATCTTTACCCCACTAAGTTTTTACTGGGCCAGCTCGGCTATAATTCTCTGGAGTTGAGAAGAATGATAGATCAGCTCACAATGTGCTGTAAGATACTCAGAGGCTTGGCTGATTCCATGGAGCTGCTTAATTTAGTTTGCACACTGTTCGTGCCTGACGATCCGTGGGCTCCAGCGAATAGGCGTGGTAGGCCGCACAACTTGTTTGCAGTTGATACGACTTGCACTGTGGCGCGCTCGATGTCACCGCTGCTCCGCACACGGCGCCATCTAAATGAGCTCCTCGCTGCCAGCACTGATTGTGACTTATTTTTTGACGATTGGAAATTCATGAAATTAGCTATTAGGAATTATTGTGAAAATGTACCAGACCAATGGAATAGAAATGTAAAAAGCCCTGACAACTCATTTGAGATAGATGACATGCCTTGATTTTTATTTTATTTTCTGACTAAATTATTTGTATTCAATATGTATTATCTTTTGACTTTGTGTAATATTTAATTTGTATGTCTTTAATCTTCCGTTTAATTTGTGATTTAATTGTAATTGTCTTATGACGTTATTAGATCAATAAATAAATAAATAAAATAGTCTCTATCAAACTACAATCCCGTCATGATCCCAGCTTTATCATTTGTGTTAAAGCTTATGTCATGAATAAATTGACCACACTCCTTCCTGAAAGGAAGGTAGTTGTTCAGATGTTGCCCTTGTTGCCGTCTGATGAGATGGCTGATCCGCTGTTTGATACACCCAATAAAATTGATATATTATTGGGAGCAGAGGTATACAGTCAGATTTTGTTACAAGGGTTGATAAGGGGCCCGCCAGGCTCTCCCATTGCTCAAAAAACTACACTTGGTTGGATCTTATCTGGCGCAGTAGGTGAAGTTGATGAGTTACAGACGTGTCACAATGTAGTTGTTAGCATGCACTCAGCTCATACAAATGAGAACGAGCTGCTTAAGAGTTTCTGGGAGCTTGAGTCAGAACATCACTCCCGTAAAGAAAAACTTTTAACGGACGATGAACAACAATGTGAACGAATATTTGCTGAGACCACCCAGAGAGACGAATCTGGTCGATACGTAGTAAGATTACCATTTCGCACAGAGGATCCTAAATGCAAATACGGTGAGTCGCAGCAAATTGCCCACAAAAGATTTCTCCTATTAGAAAGACGGCTTGCGAGAAATCCTGAATTGAAAACGCAGTATACCGATGTAATTACTGAATATTTGAGACTCGGGCATATGGCGGTTGTCGAAAATAAAAATAAATCAGATGCCGTATATCTACCACATCACGCAGTTGTTAGGACGGATAAGCTTACGACCAAGGTAAGAGTCGTCTTTGACGCATCATGTCCTGGTAAAAATGGCGTTTCGTTGAATCAAGACATGTTGGTAGGTCCAACTCTGCAATCAGAGCTCCGCCACATCTTACTGCGGTGGCGATGTTTTCCTATATGTCTCGTGGCAGACGTTATTAAAATGTATAGGCAAGTAAAGGTAGCTGAAGACGATGTAGATTTTCAACGTTTATTGTGGCGGGAAAATCCAGAAGATGAACTGAAGCATCTTCGACTCTTACGAGTCACTTTTGGCACATCGTCAGCTCCATATTTGGCCGTGAAGTCCTTGCAGCAAATTGCGCATGATGAAGGTTCTCAATTTCCTTTGGCATCGAGTCGCGTATTAGAGGATTTCTACATTGATGATTTGATGACCGGGTGTCAGACTGTCGCAGAAGGAGCTCAGGTCCATCAGCAAATGAAGGAATTGCTTGGTCGAGGAGGTTTCCAGCTTCATAAGTGGGCTACCAACAGCAGTGATTTACTGGAGCACATAAAGGAAGACAGATTAGAAGCAGAAGATAACCTAAAATTGAAATCAGATGGAGTTACCAAAATATTAGGACTTACTTGGAACAGACGATCTGATGAATTTGAGTACACAGTCCAACTACCTCCTCTGGAAACACCTGTAACCAAACGTAAGGTTATTTCCGATATAGCCAAATTGTACGACCCTCTTGGGTGGTTAGCTCCAGCTATTATAAGAGCAAAGGTATTTATACAGAAGATTTGGCTAGCTGGAATTGACTGGGATCATGAGCTGCCATCAACATTGTTGAAAGATTGGCTAAGTTTTAGAAATGATTTGTCTCAACTTACCAATTTTCATATCCCGCGATGGATCCATACGTCCGCAGATGATCAATGCATTGAAATCCACGGGTTTGCAGATGCATCAAGTGACGGGTACGCAGCTGTTTTGTATGCTCGAGTAATTGATAAAGATGGCACTATTCATGTGAATTTGATAACGTCCAAAACCAAGGTGGCTCCAATAAAGCAGGTTTCAATTCCCAGACTCGAATTGTGCGGTGCAGTGTTGCTTGCAAGGCTTATTAGCGAAGTCTCCGATGTTTTGAAAGTTCCAAAACATCACCTACATGCATGGACAGATTCGTTGGTTGTCTTGGCTTGGCTACAGAGCCATCCAAGTCGATGGACAACGTTCATTGCTAATAGAGTAGCTGAAATACTTACCGTGATGGATGGAAATCAATGGTCTCATGTTCCATCAAAGCAGAATCCCGCAGACTGCGCATCCCGAGGGGTGAAACCATCTGACTGTGCGCATCTCCAGTTATGGCAGCAAGGTCCTGCTTGGCTGAAACATAAAATTATAGATTATAGAAAGGATGGCATGGAAACAACACTAGAAGAAAAGAAATTAAAATGTCATGCTACTACAAGCATTTATACTGATGAAGGTATCATGGCAAAGTTTTCGTCATTAAAGCGACTTGCTAGAGTTATAGCATACTGCAGAAGGTTTATGGCTCCAAGAGTTAAAGGTGCAATAACGGCAGAAGAAGTGAGTAAAGCTTTAAGTTGTTGCATTAAGATATGCCAAAGGCATAATTTCCAGGATGAAATAGATAGCTTGCAAATTAAAGGTAAAGTGAGCAAAAGAAGTAAACTTACCTCACTCAATCCTTATATTGATTCTGACGGTATCTTGAAGGTTGGGGGACGTTTACAGAAGGCTCCCCTCGAATATGAGATGAAACATCCTGTTCTTATACCACAAACTTCACACTTCACAAATTTATTAATTGATGACGCTCATCAGAGAACTTTGCATGGTGGTCCTCAATTGATGATTAATTATTTGAGATCCAAATATTGGATCATTAATGCAAAGAGTCTCGTACGACAACATGTCAGAAAGTGTGTAGTATGTGTTCGTCACTTGGCTAAGACCAGACAGCAAATGATGGGTGAGCTACCAGAAGCTAGAGTAACCGCTAGTAGACCTTTCTTTAGAAGCGGCGTTGACTACGCTGGCCCGATTAGTATACGCCCTACAAAGGGTCGTGGCTATCACTCCACAAAGGGCTACATCTGTGTTTTTGTTTGCATGGCCACAAAAGCCATCCACCTGGAGGTTGTCAGTGATATGACAGCACAAGGCTTTTTAGCAGCATTCAAACGCTTTGTAGCGAGAAGAGGACATGTAGCAGATTTGTGGAGTGATAACGGAACCACATTCGTTGGCAGTGCAAAAGAGTTGAAGGTGTTGTTTGACGCTGAAAGGTCTGGCTTAGCGCCTGAAATAGCAGACTGGATAGCTTTTAATGGTACGAATTGGCACGTCATTCCTCCGCATGCGCCAAATTTTGGCGGATTGTGGGAGGCAGGGGTGCGTTCAACCAAGCATCATCTTAGACGTGTAATAAATAATAGTACCCTTACGTATGAAGAGATGTCAACGCTATTGGCCCAAATAGAAGCATGCCTTAATTCAAGGCCAATATCGCAACTTCCAAGTTACCCAGACGATCCGTACCCTCTCACTCCTGGACACTTCTTGGTGGGTGAACCCTTGGTGGTAGTTCCCGATAGAAATTACGAAAACTCCAGTACTTCTTCTTTGACTAGGTGGCACCTGACGCAAAAAATGCTCCAAGATTTTTGGCGAAAATGGTCACACGAGTATTTAACTCAATTGCAGCACCGATACAAATGGACAGATCAAGCCTCTGAGCCACAAATAGGTGATGTCGTTTTAATTAAAGAGGATGATCTTCCGCCAGCCAAATGGCTATTAGGTATAATTACACAGAAGCATACTGGTTCGGACAAACTTACGCGTGTGGTGAGCGTAAAATGTAAGTCAACTGTTTTGAAGAGACCATTATCAAAAATGATTATTTTGCCTGTAACTCAATAGATTGCTCAAGCATTACTCATACAGTCCACTGAAAGATTAGGTATTATTTAAGTTATCAAGGGTATATCATGTGTATGTTTATCATTATGTAATTTTAAGTTGAGGTTGTATCGATCTAGCCTACGGTGGTCGGATAGTACAACTGTTGTTCTTATTCAATTAATGTTGCCGTATCAGTTTCAGTTTTATTTCAAGAGCCTTATTATTGTTAAAGTTGATGGACATTCTGTCCATGGTGGGCGGAATGTTCAGGCTCCTGACGTCACACAAAATGTTTATACTACTTAGTACTTAAGTAAAATCATAGATGGCGCTCCGCAGTGAGCGGTCGAAAGGCTGAAACACGCAAACGTTTGTAACACGGTGGCCGATGTACATTTTGTGAATGTTGAAATAAATCACTCATTCTTTACCTGACAATCTTTGTTTGATTTCGGAGTTTTTTGGGATCTGTTCAATTACATAGCATTTTTTATAAACTTATGCAATTATAATCATTTATTTTATTCATGCAGTATTTTTTTTCCTTTGTTTGTTTTTCTTTGATATCAATTCAAGTTACACTTTTTGAGCGTGGTGACCGATAAGAAAACAATTTTTTTTCTTATATTATTTTTAGTATTGAAATGCCATTTCTATTACTAATGAAATCTAATACACTTTGAGCTATCGTCTGAACACTATTTAAAGACAGTCTTTTGAATTCTTGCAACAAAGATGCAGTCGATGCAGCTTGCTTTCGATTATGATAAAACTTGAATGTAGAATCATCGTTTTTGTCGTGATAAACAATTTTTCAATATTAATCACCCGAGAGAGCGCAACATAAACGAGTGCCTGAGAATGTGCTTTACTATACTCATATACTATTTCGTCAAAAGTTCCACCTTGCGACTTATGTATAGTTAGAGCAAGAGCTGAAGTTAATGGAAAATGTTTGCGTTAGGCTATACATTTTCTATCCGATGTCAATTAAATATTTGCTGTTCGTAATTCAATGGGAACAGCGAGATTGCCGACTCTATTTTGTACTGCTACAACGGCTGCTTTTTGCCTTTTTTTTATACCCACTTTATCTGAACCACAAAATTCCAGCCAAACTAATTAATGTGTTACTTTCATCAAATTCTAGATGTACCAATTTCCCAACAGCACCATTGCATAAACCATCAGTAACGTCGATGTTGGTTGTAATAACATAATGCTTTCCAACAACAAAAGTAATGTCCTCCAGTGTCAATAACAGATTTTTTATGTAATTTAAGTCTAAAATTAGCATCTTGCTCAGTACTTTTAGCGCCAATAATGACGTCTACGGCCGTTGAAAGAACTTTGTTTTCACATTGGCTCAAAATCAAATTGTTATAGGCGGCAACATCTTCATTTTTGAAAAATAAACGAACTCCATCAGGACATAATGTAGCAACATCCTCTTTTTAGAAAAATCTCGATTCAATAAGTTGAAACTCATCCTCATCTAGTACATCTCCATTACCTATTTTCGTCAAAACTTGTGAAAATGAAACATTAGCTTGTCTCATTACTGTGGTAAGTTGATAAAATTTCATCGCCATAAATGCGGTCCAATCATGCTCGTTCTGATTGTCTTGTAAATTAGTGTCGATCATACTGGTGGCAATTGACGCAAATCTCCGATCAAAATAACATCTATACTTCCGAAAACTGTGTTTTTTCCTGTTATTTGTTTTAGACTATTATAAATTTTAGGTAGAAGTTCTGCACTACCCATGCTAATTTCATCAATGATCAATGCTCTGACATATCTGAAGAGAGATCTACACAATTGCTTCGTTTCTGATGACAGAGGCAAAAGTTTTGAAAGAGAAATTTTGACAGCTGTATGAACAGTTGTACCATCAATAGCCACAGCAGCTTTGCCGGTTGAAGCACGTGTAATATAGGCATTGCAGTAACCATCATTATCAGTGAACCTACTGTAAATTTCCATAATCAGTTTGATAACGAAGGATTTTCCCGTACCAGCTGGTCCCGTAAAAAAAAATGTAATGGTTCTTGAATGGAAGTTTGTAAATGATGAATTATAGTCATAAGAATATCTCTTTGTTGATCATTGGCCATTCGCATTAAATTATAGAATTGTTAATAATCCATTAAATTTTCTCTTTTTTTAGCTACAGCGCCAAGTTTATGCAGAGATGCATTTTGTAAATCAACGTTAGCAGTTGAGTTTGGATCACGTAGCAATAAGTCATAAGGATCTCTTTCATGCAATATATCAACCGCTCTTAATAATTCTTCGTCTTCTTGTGTTCTCGACACAACTGTCTACAAATTTCTAAAGTTTTTTTGGATTATGATTGTAACTGTCATTACATTACCAAAAATAAAGAAATTACAACTGTTGGTGTATTTTTGTCTTTTTATTCATCTACTTTCCTTTATTTTTAAGGAATAATGTGGCAAAAGAGCATGATATCGAGCATACCTAGGCATATAACAAGATCAGAGGGGGAAGAAAAATGCTTCTCACGGCACTGCTATGAGTTCGCCACCCAATAGTCTTTTATGCGCCACCAATAGTAGCACACACTGATCCATGTCATCATCACTGTTGTATGCTCAATGCGTAGCAACATCCCTCTCACACCGACCTAAGTAGTGGCATGCTGTCATGAATTTTGTCTTAGTCGCGTTTCACGGCATCCAACAGGAGATCCTATTATTCATAGGCCACGAACTGTTCGGTATATACCAATAAATGACGCACAAGTTCACTTCGTTTATTTTTATTGACCAAAAATCCAATAACACAGCTGCTACGTTTCACATTAAAATCTTCTTCGTAGTAGTGGTTAGAATGTTGGCGTGAATGCTCACCATGCGGTCATCACTTCAGAGTGCGTAGGTAGCTAATCTGACAATCCGTTGGTATTCCTTTCGTGTCGTTGCCTGTGTTCTTCTGGTGCATTTGTTGACAGCTTTGGTTGATCTTGAAATCTTGAATGGACAGGTGATCTGCTACGAGCCTTATTATTTTCGATTTGACCATGCACAATGAAGAATTTCATAGCATCATTAGTGCGCCGCAAGACATATTCAACGAGCGAAATTGGTGTAAATGTGGGCTGGAAGGGTGGAATATAGACGCTGTTTGATGCAGTTTTGGAAAATGCCCTGAATTGGATCCATCAAACATAAGCATACCTCCCTCCTACTTTGTGCCTGGTAAAAGAAATGGTACATTTCTACTTGTAATCTTGCTGCCATGTTTCATAGGTAAATTATGAATAATCAAGCACATTAATAACATTAATTTTCGAAGTTTTATCACAATTGAATACGTTACGTCAGCCATCTCACTAAAAATTTCTCAGTGACATAACATTCGTAGGTTTTTGACAGACCCTCGATAGCCAGCCTTCGAGTTTACGTTAGAATTAGGCCGAGGCCGCACCACGGTTTTTTCCAGCAAGCGGTTACCGCTATAACCGCTAAACAGCCTGGAGACGCGCGCACCACGATTAAAAACCGCGTAACTGCCCGCGGTTTTCACAGTTTAAAGATGGATTTCAAGAGAGCAGTGTGTGTTGTTGCTCTGGTATTAAGAAAAAGTAAAAGTCAACGCTAAAAGTTTATTTTTAACATTTCTATCACTATACTGTCGCAAAGTAGTGTCGTACAATGCTGGTCTTTGTTGTACTTTTATAATGATTTTCTGTGACAAACTTTCATAGTCTGGTTCGTTTGAAACAAACTCCTCGATAGACGACATAACTGCAATGGCGCGAAAACGGCAACACAAACACTCTGCACGGTGCGGCGGTCTGCCGAATACTGGCCAAAACCGCCCGCGGTTACCGCATAGTGCGTGTGCGCCCACTTAGTTCTTTGGATTACAATTTTGCTGCGAATCATTTTGTTACATTTCACGGTTTTTAAATCAGTCACGGGAAAAAACCGCAAGTGCGGCCGTTTGTATTAGTTTTCCTGAGTCACAAAATCACGCGGTTTAACCGTGGTGCGGCCTAGGCTTTAGGTTCGTGCTCGCGATTTCATACAAAACTTTTTACAAGACAAACATTCACATTAAAATCTCGACACGTTAGTTGTCAAAGCCTTTTTTTCTGCCAAAATTTAAATATAGTATGGTTGGTCGGATGGGTATGGGCGGTCGGAGTGGGGGTGTTAGGTTATTTTCGTTACGGAATTTTTGGATTCGGTCTCCACGCTCAAGGCCCGCGATAGAAGCTATGCAATAGCTTAATAACAAAACACCAAAGATAATAAGATATCAAATCTTTAAATAATACTTCAAGTGCAGGATGTGATGAAATAAATACTAAGATTATAAAAGAGGTCGATTTAGTCATATGTCCAATATTAAATCACATTATGAACCTATGTATAGATAATGGAATGTTTCCAGACTAATTAAAATTAAGCATAATAAAGCCAATATATAAAAAACAAGATCGAGAAATTGTCGGCCATTACATGCCAATAGCTTCAATCCCGGTCTTTTCTAAAATATTTGAAAAAATACATTCATAATTGTCTATACACATATTATATGAGTATGCTTCATGCGAAGATATAAAAACATGGTAGTACTTTTTATCATACAGGCAACATTGCACGTCTTTAGAGAAGATAAAGTAAATTGACTTCCACTTCGTAGTAGTCTGTGCTTCGAGATTTCGTCATTTTTTTTAGAGACAAGTAAATAATCACAAAATTTCTTTTAGTGGGTTTTGGGGTGGGTGGGAGTTTATATCTTCGCATGAAGCATACTCATATAATATTGATTGAACTTCATTAACAAGTTCGTTTAATCACATATTATATATTCGTAGCTTCATGCTTCAGATATAAAAGCATGGTAGATGTTTAGAGCCAAAATTTTGTGAGGGGTAGTAAAACATATTATTAAAAAAAATAATCATTTATTATTTAGCATAGTGACAATTTTACTAGTCTTAAGTTTAATAAATAAGCTTAACTTAAAACAATAATTGAAAACATCACAAATCTTACAATTTTTAGGATATAATTTTCAAATTTCTTTGCACACTTCATTGCTTTGCAAAATTGATCTTGCAAAATTATTTTCATCTAATATTGGGCGATGATAAAATTTTGCAAACGTTTGTGAAATACTGGTCCAACCCGCTGTTTTTCGGATTGTATCCAATGAGAGCCCAGAAGCGCTGGCCGCGGATGTGGTGGCGTGGCGCGTGCTGTGTCCCGAGAACTTATCAATATCAACGCCACTCTACCTAGCACCTTCTTGATCCACCGACTGATTGTTTGTGAAGTTGCTGGTTTATACGGTCTCTTATGCGTTAGTATAAGGTTGCCAGTAGATGTAGGCCTCATATTTTTCGTCATGAATATATAGTCTTCGATAACAGTAGCAGGACAGATTGACTTATTTTCATGAAAATATGGTAGCACTTAGACCGGCTGCTCACGTCCCACTGCGGAAGTTTTTATAGTATTTAAAATACCTATCTGAATACTAGAGGGTCCTATTTTTATATTTTCTAATTTAATAAGTGAAAATGTTTGTACTCTATGCGCGGTGCATAATGCTAGTAATGTCACTAATTTTAATGTAATTCGTTCAATTGAAAGACTTCTATTTGGAATCCAAGTAGCAATAAAATTCAATACAATTTGGGGATCCCAGATCGAATAATATTTTGGGGTAGCCGGTTTCAACTTGTAAGCACCTTTGAGAAGCCTTTTAACTTGATCATTGTTTGTTAGGTTGCTGCCTACTTACAATGACAGAGCGGAGCGATGGCTGTTCAAAGAACCATATTATGCTGCACCTTTGTCAAATTGTTCAGTCAAAAACAATATAACCAAAGGCAGAGAACCCTCATAAGGGTTTATTCTCTTTATGAGACAGAACTGCCACCATAGCTTGTAGGTCCCGTTGTACTGAGCAAGTGTATTTTGGGACAGTGAAGCCATCGTTAAATCTAAGGATTGGTTTGGGGTTCCTCTTGAGGTGAAGGCCGTCCTGAGAGCAGCACTGCACCCAGGGTAAACTTCGTATGATGTTGAAGAATAAAATGATGGAAGATAATAAAATTTTTGACTCTGGGCAAAAATAAATAACATCGGACTGAATCAGACTTTTAAGCAGTGGGAACCAGGGCTGTGATGGCCAGTACGGGAAAAAAAAATGCCCTCGGCTTTGTCATTAACAATTTTTTGAAGACATTTCAGAATCATTGTGAATGGCGGAAATGCATAAAAAAACATTGAATTCCAATTCAACGTAAATGCGTCTACTGCCATTGCATCTGGATCTGGTTTCCAGGACACGTAAACCTTACACTTTGCGTTAGTGCGAGAAGCGAACAAATCAATTATGGGTTCACCAAATGTCGTAACTACTGTTCTAAATTGAGATTCAGTTAGTTGCCATTCAATGTCAGGATGGACCTTTCGAGATTCCTCATCAGCTTCTACGTTATCTTTGGTGTTGATATATGATGCGTATAGATAGATAGATAGATAGATAACACTTTATTGTACTTTCTTATTACAATTAATATAACTAACAAAATATTTCATCTTATCTGTATATCCATATGTTTCGCTTCTCGCACCACTGCCATATAATTTTTGTTAACTCATTGAGATGTGGGAACTGGATTCCACCCATTCGATTAACATAGCTAATGGTTGTGGTGTTATCGACGCGTAATAATATATTACAACCATTTTTATCGCGAGCGAAACATTTCAAGCCCAAGAAAACAGCTAGTAATTCCAAATAGTTAATATGAAATTCTTTTTCACGTTTTGTCCAGCCTCCACCATTGCGGTTATTGTCACAATATGCGCCCCAGCCTGTTCGACTGGCATCTGTGAAAAC
This sequence comes from Plagodis dolabraria, assembly GCA_963854805.1. NCBI lineage: Eukaryota > Metazoa > Arthropoda > Insecta > Lepidoptera > Geometridae > Plagodis > Plagodis dolabraria. The sequence continues at coordinate 17,614,294 of OY978467.1, read as the reverse complement.
TTCCAAATCAAAATTGGGGATTTTTAATACGTTTGAGGTAAAAATAATATTATTCATCCACCATTTAAGGTCTGATATGATATCCACCGATGGTTTAAACTTTGCATCGTAATGATTGCCAAATATTTTTGCCGTTCAATTTGCTTAGTGTACAGCCAGCCATACCTTGCAGCTGGGCATGCTGATGTAAGAACCCCGGTCAAGTGGGCGAACCGCGTAATGTACAAGTGGGTAGACGAGTATATTTTTGTGCCAGTTGTAATATATTTTTGCGCTTGTCGGATGGCAGCGATATTGTCATGTCTATTGAATTAAACATAAAACCTAAAAATTTGCAACATTGTTGAGGTTGCAAACAACTCTTTTCATAATTGACTACGATGCCTAAACACTTAAGTGATTTGAGAGTTTCGGTAACGTTTCTACGACATTCATCGTGATTATTACCTAAACATAATTTGTCATCAAGGTATATCACTGACTTAAAATCTCGATATCTTAGATTATCTCTCTCATAATTTTAGTGAAAGTGCGCGGTGCTGAAGACAGTCCATACGGCATCGCACTGAACTCATAGGTGAAAGTTTCCGAATTTTCATATTCAAATTTAAATCTTAGATATCTATGTTGGGAAGCATTCATTGGCACTAATAAATATGATTCTTTGAGATCTATAGTAGCCATAAAGCCTTCCTGTGGAATCATTTTCATAGCCGTTCTATGATCTTCCATTTTAAAGTGCGATTTAGCAACAAATTTATTTAATTCCTTGAGATTGAGTATAAATCTATACCCACCATTAATTAGGCTTTGGTGTTAGAAAAATATTTGATACAAACTGATTTCCTTGATTTTTACATTTACTAACAGCGCCTAATTTTACTAATTTTTGAATAACCAATGCCATATCCTGCTTTTCTTTGGTTGAAAATGCATTATGTGGTATTTTGTACTGAACTACATTTTTAGTAAAAGGTATACTATAGCCGTTACAAATCCAATCAAGTATGACTGGATTACTAGTGACATTTACCCAACATTCATAGTAATGATGTAGCCTGCCAGCATGTACCTGCACTACCTGCGTTACTGCTGTCTTGGGGCACGTTTGTTGGTGGCCACTTTCGAGGCCGTCGGTCTGCTGATTGGCGGCGCTGGCTGCGCTGATGTTGGCCCGCGACGATATTGATTCCGGTTCGGAGCTGTGCGCCCTCCTCTGCTCGATTGGTACTGGTACTGAGGAGGGCCTGACCAGTTTCCCCGTGGCCGAGTGGCTTGGAGCGCAGGGGCACTATTTGAGGTGGCCTTAGATGGACCCAGCTTTTTTATCTGTTGGCCATGTTTTTCTATGGCTTTTGATGCCTTTATTTTTTCAGGTAAGCCATTTCCGAATAATGTATCGTCCCTATCAGAATAGATTTGTCAAGTCCGGGTGTGATTAATTTAGTTCTGGTTTGAGTCTCAATATAATGTAAATCAGTAAGTATGCGGCCGAGAGAAATTTAAGTGCGTGAACTTTGTCGTCTCCGTTCAATAGGAACGTCATGGCCTTACATATGGCCGTGATGCCTAGACCTAGTTGATCTTGTTTATTTTGTAATTTCTCAAATTCAAATTCTTTATTTGCTTAAACATGGGTAAAATTAAATTACAGATGTTATTGTTAACAATGTTTTGTTCGCCATGTTCCAACCTGTTTGAGGTATGCAACATTATTTTGTAAAAATACATGCACTTACATATTTAACTACGCAACAAATACAAATTATTACCCACGAATAGACTATTTGCTTAATTTTGATTAATATTTAAGATGTTTTCATTGCAAAAGAAGTACAATTTATGTGATTTAATTATATAAACAATGACATATTAAGATATACACAAAAAATTTATACAAGAAACACATTTCTATGCACATCGTCAGTATTACAGTCATGGTAATTATATTAAAATATATTACAAATTATAAATATAAATTCAAATTTTGTCGTCAAAAAAATCATTAATGTTATAATAAGCTTTAGTTGTCAAAAATAATTTAAACTTGGTTTTAAAGACACTGAAACTATTTATTTCTTTAATATTTAGTGGAACTTTGTTGTATATTTTAGGTGCCATATACAATAAGCTTTTTCCAAACATAGCAGTGTTATGATGGGCTGATCTTATTATGTGCTTATGTCTCTGGCTGTTCAAAGTCTCATAGTTTTTAATATTTTTCCTAGTTAGTAGTGCCATTTCCAATATGTATAGCGAGGGAAGGGTTAGAAGCTTAAGGCTTTGAAAGTATGGCTTACAAGAAACTGTCTCTTTTATATTGCATATTGCACGGATACACTTTTTTTGTGCTTTAAAGGCCGATTCTTTTTCGGTGGAGTTACCCCAGAACAATATACCATATTTGAGAGTGGACCCTACATATGCATGATATGCGCTAAGAAGTGCACTTTCATTTGCCACTTTTCTTAACATGTGCAGTGCATAGGAGAATTGATTTAATTTAGTGCACACATGTTTTATTTGAGGTTTCCATGAAAGTTTTGCGTCAATGTGTATACCTAAAAATTTTGTGCATTCAATTTCATTTATTTTTTTATTTAGATAATTTATATTCAGAATGTCAAAGTTAGAGTTTTTATTTTTAAATGTCAGAATGTTAGTTTTGTCCAGGTTTATTTTTAGATTGTTAGAATGTAACCAGTCAATAATAGATGTCAAAGATTTATTTATATCATTTTCATGTCCACCGTTCTTGTTATCTGTAAAAATCGCTGTACTATCATCAGCAAACAGGACCATGGGCTGGCTTAGTACTTTAGGGAGATCGTTAATATATATCAAAAAAAGAAGAGGCCCTAATATGCTGCCCTGTGGGACGCCGAGCTTAACTGTCCTACAATTTGACCAGTGCTTATCTTCAATTTTAGTGGCCACATTTATCCTGGTTATCACTGTACATTGTTTACGTTTTGATAAGTAGGATTGTATTAAATCTAGAGCAATTCCTCTTACACCATAGGACTCAAGTTTTTTGAATAGTATGTTATGGTCCACGTGGTCAAATGCTTTTGTCATGTCCATGAACAAAGCAGTGACACGTTTTTTATTGTCTAAACCGGTATGTATATTTTCAAGGAAACTTGAAATTGCCAAATCGATTGATTTGTTTTTCCGAAACCCCACTTGCTCTGCTGCAAACAGATTATTTTTTTCAAAGAAGCTGTTGATACTGTTGTGGATAACTTTTTCAAAGATTTTGGAAAAAATGGGTATTAAAGCGATAGGTCTATAACAACGCATATCATTTCTGTCCTGCTTTTTAAATAGTGGAATTACAATGGAGGTTTTTAATTTATCAGGAAATGTACCTCTCTCAATATTAATATTAATAATGTAACTAAGTACAGGAGATATAAATGGAGAGCAACGTTTAATAATTTTAGTACATATGTCATCATACCCAGTGCTGTTTGTGTTTTTTAAATTTTTAATAATTTTCATAATTTCGAAAGTATTTGTTGGACAGATAAAACACGACTTTAATTGGTTGTTTTGTAATTCATGTAGACCGCTGGCGTTTTTTATTACGATTTCTTCAACTTCATCTATGAAAAAATTGTTGAAACACTGTGCTATTTCTACCGGATCTGTAATTATTCTACCATTAATATTTATTTGCATAATCTCTTCGTTAATGTTGTATTGTTTGTATTTATTTATTATATCCCAAACAGCTTTAGATTTGTTTGTGGCATGTGATATGTGATAATTATTTTGCGTCTTTTGCGTTTGTTTTATAACAGCTTTTAATCTATTTGAGTATTGTTTAAAGGTTCTTTTGTTAAGTTCATTTGTATCATGCCGGTATTTCCACAATAGGTTTCGTTTACGTTTGGCACAAAGTTTAATTCCTTTACTAAGCCATTTTGGTCGTTTTATTAGGGATATTTTGACTTTTAATACTGGAAAGCAGAGGTCATAAAAAAGTTTGAATATGTCAAAGAAATCATTAAATAAATTTTCTGGGTCATCTGAATTATATATGTCATGGAAACTGAGATTTTGTAAAGAGTCAGTGAATTTGGTTAAATTTTCTTCGCTATAGTCTCGCTTATACCTAAAGAAGTGACTTGTAGAGTAGCTCTTTTTGACAGGGCAATTCATTACTTGTGCTGTGTGATCTGATACGGCAAGCTCTATGACTGATGTCTTACATCCTTTTTATGTTGTGTGCAAAGTTGTCTAAGCAAGTATTACTTATAAGTCTTGTTGGTTGATTTATGTCTAACTTCATGTTGTAGCCTGCAAATGTCTGCTCTAATTGCCGTGATGCAGGATTATTTTCCAGACGATTAATATTAAAGTCGCCACAAATTATAACTTTTTTATTACGGTAGCATATTTTATTCAAAATTTGTTCAAGCTTTGTTAAAAATTGATTAATTTTTTCTACTTTTCTGTTCGGCGATCTATATAGGCAAACAATTATAATTTTGTGTTCAATCAATTCAACAGCACTGCATTCAAAAATGTTTTTCTCACAGATTAAATTAATGTCAGGTAGTGTTTTATATTTATGTTTCCAGGAAATCAGTATGCAGGAACCGCCATTTCTATTTGGCCTACAGAAACTGGCGGCTAAAAGGTAGCCCGGTAAGTATAATAATTGTAAATCGTTTTTGATCATGTTATGTTCGCTGACACATATAACATCGATGAAGTTGTTGTTATTTCTTAATTGTTCAATATAAAGCGCTACTTCGTCTAATTTGGTGATTAAACCATTTATATTCTGATGCATGATATTTATATAATTATAAACGAAAAAACTTATTACTTGACCTTAATGTGTGGTTCGAATCTGTTGGAGCTGTATCTAAGAAACTATTTTCTGTTTGTGTGTCTCGATCAGTCATACGTTTTTCCTTTCTTGCTTTTATAGCTTCTAACATTTGTTTATTATCATTATTATTACGCTTGTAACAGTAGTCTAATCGTAATATTTCTCTTAATATATTTCTACCTAAGTTGATACAAAATTGTTTTCCGCTTGGTATAAGTCTACTATAGTTTATGTCAACGAAACATACGTGGTTATGCTTACCACATATGGATTTCAAGCCGCCATTGAGTTTTCCTACGTGACATGGTCGGTTGTACGGTATTTCACAGATAATGATATTTGTGTTTCTGTAATGTGTAAAAAAACTGTTCAGGCTTGCTTGAAACTCATATGGGTTGGTTTCATTCGTACCCCCTAACAATATAATGAAGTCATTTTTGCTAAGGTTTTGTAGATTTTCTCCATGGCTGCTTATGATATTGTGAAATTTCGCTCCGGGTTTTAAGTAGCTTGAAACTGAATACTTGGGTCCTAATAATGTTTCTAAGGTTGACCGTAGTGAACGTCCTTGTTGGTCTGCAAAGATGACTATACGGTTTTCATTCATGATTAAGTCACCAATGACATTATCTTTTGAGGCTCAGCTTCTTCATCTTGTGTGTAACAATGGTCGTTGCAGATTGGGCTTATGTTATCTATGATGAGATTATATTGATTTGTATTTTGTGTCGTAGTTCGGTTATTGTCTTGATTTTGTGAAACCAGGCATTGTTTTGATGCCTCGCTTACGGGTAAAATAGAACATGGTGTATTTATCATTTCCGTAATTTGTTTGTTTGACTTATTATTTAGTTTTCCAAACGGTGATGAGGTATGGCATGTGGTATCAATACTCCCATTTTTATCTATTAATTTATATGCCTTTCGCAACTCCTTATGTAGTCTTTCATTGTTCAATTTCAAGGATTCGATCTCTAGGCTGGCTGATGATAATTTTTCCTCAAGTAAGTTGATTTTACTGTGCAGCTTCGTTGTGTATTGATTTTCATCTATTGATGTATTCGGTATACTAATAGCGGTATCAAAAAGTATCGAGTTTTGTGACATTGTAGTTATATCATTTGCTGAGCTGGTTCTGCGCAGTTTCCGGAATGTTATATTTTCCGTGCTGCTATCCATTTTATCCTATATTTAATAAGTCGTTATTTATGTAATATGGTATTATCTTCGATTTCCAATCACAAAAACAAACAAAATCGTTAAAATAAAAAAATTTCGTTGCAAAAAGACCAACAGCAACTCATTGCATTTCGATATCCGGGATGGCTGAATGTAAAGCGGCTTGCTATTCAATGTGCTACGGATGTTGTCTGCAGGAGCCTCGAAAATAGCCTTGTGATGACACTCATATATTCGTAAGTTGTGTTGTTACAAATAACATTCAACGAGTTCAAGGTCAACGTTTATTTAAAACGAGGTGAGCTAACTGTCATTTAAAATGACGCTTTTAGTGAAAAAACACACACACACACTGCAGATAATCCAAATATATTTGCACTTTTTTATTGTTATGGTTGTAGGGAATTTTATGGTACGTTTAGTTAATTGATAAGAACGTTTGACGTTTACCGATTTTGAAAATTCACAATTTGTCGTATTTTTGTTATTAAACACTGATATGAATTGAAAAATCACTGAACCACTCCTTTAATAAGCTATAAATTACACACTGCTTGCACTATTCACAGTTAATTTCAATGTTTATGATTTTTAAATAATATTTTACTACGGAGTCGATATTATCCGTGCGGCGCGCGGCTATCGTACTAAGCTGTCTTTGGTTCTTGTCCCGTCCTTTAGAGAAATCGGCGATGGCTGCAGCGATTTCTGGATTTAAAGTCGGAGCCTTGAGCAGTCTACAATTGTCAGGTACTGCATACTCCTTAAGAAGCTTTTCCTTTGCTTCCACTTGCATATCTCTTTTAAGGATGGGTAGCCAACGCTGTGCTAAAATTTCATGGATATTCGGGCCATATGAAGGAATATCATCAGATGCTTCTCCTAGAGCTGCTAACAACTCTGGATCAAGCCCTAACGAGGGTTCTCGGGTAGTGTCTTGTGGTACTTCATCGTCTATAACGTCAGGAGTCAGATGCGACGACGATGGGTCCCGTGGCGGTGTTGTAAGCGGCTCGTCTATAGGGAGAAAGGTAGCTGTAGCCACAGGAGCTGATCTGGGTGGTGATATCCGGGCGTTATCCTCGTATGACGCGTTTATGTTCATCGTAGCTCTGGTTCCGTTTTTTGTTCAAGGAAAACGTTTTTATGTTATATCACTAAGTAGAAGAGCCTCAAAGGAGCAATAGAAATATAGTTGAAAACGATATGTGTTTTCTTGATAAGACTTATTTATATTGGTGGACGGCGTCCTGCTAAACCTTTATGTTAACCGGAGGTTAACGGATAGCTTTAAGACTTGTGTCCAATATATATTAAAATTATTTGTTTCTGATAACAAAACCATCGTCTTGACTCACGGTCAATATCCCGGCAGTTTTCAAGCGTCATACTAAACCATCGTGTTAACCCACAGTTAACCGCTAGGCAAGCTTCAAACGCAAACATTTTTAAATCGTCTATGAAGGTAACTTCACTTTCGAAATAGGATAGGGATTTTTGAACTTACCCGAATCATCTTCGGAATCGGACGAAGATGAATATATAATTCTTCTACAACGACTTTTTTCAGCTATATATTGTAGCTTTTTTTATGAATTTTTTCTTCTGCTTGGCGTTTCGCCATATTTTCTACGTGCGTGTTACTTGCTGCCTTGCACGAAAAAGAATGACGAAATCTCGAAGCACAGACTACTACGAAGTGGAAGCCAATTTACTTTATCTTCTATAAAGACGTGCAATGTTGCCTGTATGATAAAAAGTACTACCATGTTTTTATATCTGAAGCATGAAGCCAAGAATATATAATATGCATGTTGATGAACAAGTTGGTTTTCGTAAAAAGAAGTCAATAACCATGGCTGTATTTAATTTAATCAAAGCTGTTATGTCTGGCCGAGAGAAAAAGCTGCCTGTTTATGCCATGTACATGGACCTTACAAAAGCTTTTGATTACGTAGATCACAAAATTCTTGTCAACAAACTCGAAAGATATGGAGTAAGAGGAAATGCCTCAGATTTAATCAAATCCTATCTTAGTAATAAAACTCAGCAAACGCAAATAATAAAAATGTGTCCTAAAACCAACACTGAAATAAAATATACATCTTCTTCTAATGTGGTAAGATACGGCGTACCTCAAGGGAGTGTGTTTTGGGCCCTTACTCTTTATTATATACATTAATGACAAACCTCGTGCCATTAAAGAGCCTATGGTTTTATTTGTTGATGACAGCACTGCCATTTTTGTAGGTGAAAAACAGAAACCACTCGAGCCTGAAATTAATTTAGCTCTTAGTAACATAACCAGATGGTGCACATTCAATAATTTACTGATTAATCTTGACAAAACAAATATCATGACATTAAATAAATATAGGAAATTGGCATGTCAAATTGCTTATTATGATAATGACATTAAAGATATATCTGACACAAAGTTTTTGGGTCTACATCTTGACTCTGACTTGGATGTCAAATTCGGTGTGAAAGGGGATACACGCATTAGTGAGATCGCGCACAATTTTAATCAAATATCTTGTTATTTTCTTTCTTAGTGAGCTTATTTTCCTACTAACTGGTGTCGGTAAGTGTTTTATGTTATTAATCAGGGGAAATGGACTCCATTTCCCCTGAACCGGGCGATCCCCCAGACCCTATTTGGACGGAACCGATGGAAGTAACGCCATCAGCATCAATGGCGGCTACCAAGCGTCATGCTACAGATTTGGATGATGAGGCCCCGAAAGGCAAGAGAACTATTATAAATACTGAAACTGCCTCCGCATCTATCCAATCCACGTATACTCACCCCTCTATTACTGTTTTGGGTATTAAATCGTATGAAAGTACTGACTGTGGTCCATATTTAGTGCATGTGTCTGTTGTCGAAGCTGACCCAGCGGCGGGATCGACCATACGACCCATCAAGTTTGGTCAATTTCTCTTCCAAAATAAAATTGAAAACATCTCACAAGATGGGGTTAAAAAAGTCGGAAGAAATAAAATCTCAATACAATTTAAATCAGCTCAGGGAGCCAACAAATTTCTAGAAAACCCTATGCTCAAACTCAATAAGTATGAAGCATTCATCCCTACATTTAATGTTACGCGGATGGGATTAGTACGCGGAGTGCCTGTTGAATGGTCAATGGAGGAATTTGTAAACTCATTAGAAATCCCTGGTCATTGCACTCATGTACTCAAAGCTAGGCGCTTAAGCCGTAAAGTACGCATAGATGGCAATATTAGCTGGGAACCAACCCAAACTGTAGTTTTGACATTTAGGGGTCAAGTTCTTCCCATGAAAGTGTACAGTTTCTATTCAGCTCTTTCAGTTGAGTTATACCAATTCCCTACTATACAGTGCATGTCCTGTTGCCGCTTCGGCCATGTTAAGGCTCAATGCAGGTCAAAGCCAAGGTGCTACAAATGTGCTCAACCACACAATGGAGATGACTGCCAAGTTCTAGAATCCGAGTCAACATGTTTGAACTGCTCTGGACAACATTTTACTACCAATAGATACTGCCCTGAACAGGATCGACAAAAAATGATCAAGGCAATCATGGCACGTGATGGCATTTCCTATCATGATGCTGCAAGCCAATACCCTAAATCTGGTCGTTCCTTTAATCAAGTCCTCAAAGAAACTGCTAACCCAAAGCCCAACAATCCCCGTCAACCACAAATTCCCCAACCCCATAACCAAACCCCGCCTACACAGTCATATAGAAGAACTGAATTCCGCAACCCCCGCCCCCAGGCCCCATTGGGAAAGTCATATGATAAAGCTGCCCACCAAGCTTTAATAGCTAATGAACCTTCTGCACTACCGAATGGATATGCTTTACAAATATCCCAACCATCGCCCTTCCTCTCCCAAGAGGAACCACAAAACCAACTGTTAGTCCAACTGTTAACTATAATCATTAATATTATTTCACAAAGTTCACTCAATTTACCGTCCAACGTTGCCCACATGATAGCCCAACTTACATCTATGATAGGACATAATGGATCAGTCTCCCATACTTCAATGGAACTGCAAAAGACTTCGTCACTAAACTCCTGAATTAAAATTTCTCATTAGTAAGTATTCCCCCATCCTGGTGGCCATCTCGGAGACATGGTTAGTTCCTGGATCTCATTATAGAGTTTCGGGATACTCCTGTCTTAGGGATGACCGCCAGGATGGGTATGCAGGATGTGCCCTTCTTGTCAAGCGAAGCTTGACATATTCTCAAATTGCACTACCAGCACACAGTGAAAAAATTAATGCTGTCGCTGTTCGAGTTGATAACATTACATTTATATCCATGTATACCCCAGAAGCTAAATCTTATCTTATCCCAGATATACAGCTCATTTTAACATCAGTTCCTCAACCCATTATATTAATGTCAGAATTTAATGCTCACCACACGTCGTGGGGTGCAGCTAATTGTGATGCTTTTGGATATGCTCTACTTGATACATTTGATGATATAAATCTCTGCATTGTTAATGATGGGTCCCCAACACGGAGGGTGTACCCAACTCAGAATCCTAGAAGTGCAGTAGACCTTACAGTCTGCTCTCCATCTCTGCTACCTAGTCTGTACTGGCAAGTGCTTCCTTTAACATATGGTAGTGATCACTTTCCCATTCTGATAAAAATTCCACAAAGAGTTGCCCCACAGTGTTCATCATCTCCGGTCCTAAAATACAGACTTTCAGGTGCGGACTGGGAGTCATACTCGGGCTCATTGGATGCTAGATTAGACTCACTTGACACCCCTATTAATACCAATTGCCTTTTTTATTACATCAATTTTATTGATGCTATTAACTCATCTGCAAAAGACCACATTCCACTTAAGAACCCAAGTCACAATAGAGCATCCCCCCCTTGGTGGGATGCTGAATGCACAAAGTTGGAACAGGCCCGAAACACTGCAGAATTAAATTATATAGCATGCATGACCAGACAAAATTTTTATTTGTACCAAATAGCATCAGCAAAATGCAAGAGATGTGGGGGACGCAATATCTACTGACGACGTGGACTGTATATCTGCTATATTTCTTCGATGTAGACACTGTCTCCCTTACACACTTGTTTGTGCTGGGTTGTTTTGAAGTTTAGGATAAATAATTAAGCTGCCGATTTGATGTCAGTAATTTACGGAGCGTGAGCGTCTTAGTTGGGTAATGAGAGACCTGTACACGCGACGGTGGCGCGACAACGAATGAACACTGTTTTCTATGACTATTCAATATTTCTATATAATTAAATTTATCGCATAATTGTACGATCTGCTGGCTAATCGAAGCGTTTTGGCCAATCACAGCGCTTAGAGGCCGTTTTGACGAGTGAGAGGGCATGACAGAGATAGATAGCTCCAACCGTCGTTCTAACGGTCGTTTTGTATCCAGAATTCCCGGAATAGCGTCCAGGTTTTATGGCTTTGCTATTGGCTGATGAGATGGCGTCCCTAGCCACCGATGCAACGAACATTACCATATAAGGAGATGCGTCGGGTTCGTGGGTACGCCCCCCGCGTCTCTTGTATAGCGTCATATAGCTACCTATAGTAAGACATTCCCTAACGGTTTTACGTGTTGATATGTATAACGCGGCGTTGGTTATACATACCTATATGCTACTATTTACGTTTATAGACCATATCGTTACATACCCACGGTGTTATATAGCACGGCGGCGGCTATATGACACACGTCACACCTATTGCGTATGCACGCTTGTAGGTACATAACGATGTTTATGCACATATAACTCGGCAGTGGTTATATGTGCATTTTTGGCACATATGTGTACCGCATAACTATATGTCTATCGTACCTTTTTACCTTATACCTTTACCTTTTACCACCTTTTACCTTTATTACGTGAAGCTATGCATATATGTATCTCTGTCATGTGTTCCCTATATCTATGCCTATATACCTAACTTTTATCCCTATATACCTATGGTCTCGTTACCCAATGAAGATACACACAACTCATATACTTTATTTCCATAAACAATGGGTCCTTATGTGCTAACTAAGGCCCTACTATACACTTATATCTATATACCTGTGCTATTGTGTTCTCTCTATACTATATGTTTACAATGCTTCTTTACATTGGCCCTATTCTTGGTGGTCGCCTAAGGCGACGCCTGACATTAAAATAACAATACGTTCCTACTCTATATTGTACTATTCTTTATTGAACAATGGTAGCTACATAAGGTAGCGCCTTACAAAAACGTACATTGCATTTTACGTTGCTCCGCTTATTTTATGAGGGATTTATACTAATCGTTTAATGCGATACCCTATGCTATGATATACTTAAAAAACATTGATTCCTTAAAGTTAACTTATCAATTTCAAAGCTTATCTACTATTTATACATTCTATATGGACAGTGTGATTCTGTCCTGCACAAGAGAATACTATCATCTCAAAAAAAGGCTGGATGGATAAAGTTTTGCGAAACTCTTTCTCCTACTACGCCTCCATCTATAGTGTGGAAACTAATCCGCAGGTTCAGAGGATACTACAATTATGTAAATCATACATCAAATGACCCCTCTTCCTGGATAGAAGCATTCGCCCACAAACTTGCCCCTCCATTTGTTCACCAGCTCCTTTCGTTTGTTATTCCTGACTGCCCTCCACTTCCAGATAACATAGACTCCTTTTTCTCATTTGATGAACTTCAGATTGTTTTAGATAAATTAGTGGACTCATCTCCTGGAATAGACGGCATCCCTTATTCCTTTATCACTAAAGCTTCTCTTAAGACTAAACAAGTTTTGCTGAATCTTATTAACAGGTTTTATGAACAAGGCGAGATCCCAGATTCCTGGAGTTCACAAATAATAATCCCCTTATTAAAACCAGGAAAAGATCCATCTGATCCAAATGCACGACGCCCTATTGCACTTTCTTGTGTTTTTGCCAAAATTACTGAAGCTCTGATTAAAAATAGGCTAGAATGGCTGGTTGAACACAACAACCTACTACCTAAGTCCCAGTTTGGCTTCAGAAAGGGAATGAGCACTATGGACAGTCTCGGCATTTTGACCACTGATATCCGTCAAGCTCTTCACAACAAGGATTATCTAATTGGAGTCTTCTTAGATATTATATCTTCTGCATATGATAACGTCCTTCTTCCGGCACACAGAACAAAACTGTTACAGCTGAATGTCCCTGTAAGAATGATACGTTTCATATTCTGTTTTCTAATGCAACGAAGAATCTCAATAAAGACACAGAGTACTTATACCCCCCCAAGAACAGTTTGGAAGGGACTTCCCCAGGGTTCAGTTCTTAGTCCCCTACTGTACAGCCTGTACACACATGATTTAGAGCTATCTGTAAATCCCTTTTGTCAAGTACTGCAATATGCAGACGACATAGCTCTATATGTCTCCACCAAGTCTATCCCTGAAGCTGAAAATGACCTTAACTCTGCTCTTAGTTACCTCGGAGACTGGTTGTTCGAACATGGTTTAAGCATCTCACCCTCTAAAAGTAGTGTTGTAATCTTTACTAGAAAAAGAAATATCCCGGAAATCAATATTATATGTGAAAATGTCTCAATTCCCCAACTAAACTCCATAAAATTTTTGGGTGTATATTTGGATTCAAGATTAACTGGCACCGCTCACTTCAATTACATTGTTGGAAAATGTGAAAAAAATCTTAACATACTACGTGCCCTATCTGGTGCCTGGTGGGGATCGCACCCCTTCTCACAAAAAATATTGTATAACGCCTTAATTAGAAGCCACTTAGACTATGGATCATTTTTGTTAGACCCTGGCAACATGGCAGCCTTAGACAAACTTTCAAAAATCCAATCTAAATGTTTACGGATAATTCTCGGCGCAATGAAGTCATCTCCTATTCATGCAATGCAGGTAGAGTGTGTTGAAGCCCCACTAACCCTGCGTAGACAATACTTATCAGACCGTTTTTTCTTTAAATTAATTCAAAATTAAAATCATCCTATTCTACACAAAATTGAAAAGCTATATGACCTTTTTAATATGCAAGGATTCAGATCTGAAAAGATGCTACCATGTATCATCCGAAGCTATATAAAATACACAAAACTACCAGCTCCAGTAGTCCAGTTCCCCTTAAATCCCCTATTTTTAACCAAATATGAAGCCCTTATTTTTAGTCCAACAATTATGCTTGATTTTGGCATTAATAAAAGCACTATTGAACCCAGTAAATTATTTTATGAAACTATAGACAAAAACTGGAAAGATTGGCTGACAGTATATACTGACGCATCCAAATTGTCAAATGACAGTGAGGTAGGAACAGCAGTTTGGATTCCAAAATACAAGATTATTCTTAGTAATAGTTGCCCATCAATGACCTCTGTTTTCACTGGAGAAGCTGTTGCTATATTAGAACCCATTTTATATATTATATCTCCCACAATATTAGTAAAACTATAATTTTCACTGATTCCAAAAGCTGCTTACAGGCAATCATGTCTAATCAGTTCAAGTCCAAAATAAGGTTCCCTATCATTCTCAAAATTAAAGAAGAACTTTTAAAATGTCAGCAAATTGGGTTGCAGGTAGTGCTAGCATGGATTCCAGGACATGTTGGCATCCCTGGCAACGAAAACGCTGACCTCTGTGCCAAACAAGCTGTGACAATTGGTAACAAGGACTACAATAGAATTTATTCTCATGATCTATCTTCCTCTTGCCAGACCCACCTTCTCTCAGCCTGGCATAAACTTTGGCAACAAGTCAGAAGCATTAAGGGTAAATTTTATGGTAACCTCCAGCCCTCACTACCCCCAAAACCATGGTTTTTCAAATTTCAAAAAATAAACAATGTACTACTACTATTTGTCGCCTGCGTTTGGGTCACTCTTGTACTCCAGTATTCCTAGCGAATGTGGTCTTGATGAAGGAACTGTAGACCACATATTTTTTGATTGCTCTAAGTTGCAGTGCTCTTTGTATGATATATTACCCAAAGAAATCAGCCGTCCCACTAATATCTCGAACCTATTAACCTATGCTTTTAACCCCTTTATTTATGTTTTGAGTAGATTTATACAATCTAACAAAATTAAATTGTAACAATAATCATTGTGTGTTTACTACGATAAGTATATGTAATATATAATATTTTTATATCCAATATTTTGTGCCGTCTTGTGTATGTCTGGTTTTTTGTTATTAGTTGTTTTAGATTAACATGGAATTCAAGCTCTGACTATAAACCATCTAGAACGCATCACAGTTCCAACATATCTCCAGTGTTTATCTTCCACTCTATCCACATGACATTGGCGAAATTGTGGCAACCCCGCAGAGGCCATAACCTTAAAGTTGAAGTTGAAGTTGACTCTGACTTAAACTGGAAAATACACGCTGAATCTGTTCGCTCTAAGCTTAGCAGTTTTTCCTATGGTCTCTATTTATTATCAAAAGTAGTTAGTCAATCAGCTGTACTTACAGCATACCATGCTTACGTAACAACTACCTTGCGTTATGGAGTTATATTTTGGGGAAACTGTTCGGAACGGGAATCAATATTTAAGGGCCAAAAGAAATGCTTAAGGTCTGTCTGTCATTTAAAGCCGACAGATTCCTGCCAGCCATACTTCTCCAAATTTAAGATCCAGACTTTTTTTTTCCATTTCTATATATTTACGAGATGTCGCTATTTGTTGGAAATAATCTGTACCTTTATGAATTCGGGAAAGGTACACAAAGCAGAAACAAGTTAAAAGTTCCTGCACACAGAACAGTATGTTTTGAAAAAGTTGTGTGTGGTATGGGTCCTAAGATATACAATCATTTGCCAGAAACAATATTAAAATCGGAGTGTCACTGCATTTAAAAGAAGTTTGTATAATTTTCTTTCTAAAAAGTGACTGACTTTCTTATAAACTAGATAGATCCTAAATTTGACGTTATTTAATTTTATTTGGATTTATATTGTTTTATTCACGCCTACTATTCTTCTTCTTCTTCTTCTTCTTCTCTTTATATAAAGCTCGATTACCACACACTGACTGACTGACTGACTGACTGACTCACTGACTGACATAATTGTTCTCCCAGAAGGAGTAGAGTAGGACGACAATGATGTATGGCAAAAATGTAGGGGGGGCTTAGGTGAGTATGGGAAAAATCGAAAATCATTAAAATGACGCCTGCCAAGTAAAGGCGGATGACATATCTCGAAAACGGTAAGAGATAGATAGGGGGTGCTCGACCAAATGTCATAGGGGATCGGGAGAGCAGTCGAATGACACCTGTCAAAAATGCTCCTCTCATTCTTCATTTGGAGTATTTTCCTTATATTTTTGACTGTATTTGGAGTTTTTGTGGGATTTTTGACTGATTTTGGAGTTACTGTCATTGATTAAGGTATAGCGAGCCCGAAGGGCGAGCTTCTGGCGAGGCCGAAGGCCGAGCCATATTAGTGTCTTGCGAGGCCGAAGGCCGAGCTCCGAATTGACATGCTCCTCTCATGCTTCATACTGCATTTGGAGTACTTTTCCTTAATTTTCGACTGTATTAAGAGTTTTTGTGGGATTTTCGACTGAATTTGGAGTAACTGTCCTACATCAAGGTAAAGCGAGCCCGAAGGGCGAGCTTCTGGTGAGGCCGAAGGCCGAACTTTCGGCCCGCGAGGCCGAAGGCCGAGCGTATGGTTGGCGAGCCCGCAGGGCGAGCTCTTGGCGAGGCCGCAAGCTGAGCCGTGTGAGTGTCTTGCGAGGCCGAAGGCCGAGCCCCGAATTTACATGCTCCTCTCATTCTTCATACTGTATTTGGACTATTTCACTATATCTTACCGACTGTTTTAGGAGTTTTTGTGGGAGTTTTGACTACATTTGGAGTAACTGTCCGAGGCCGAAGGCCGAGCCCTGATTTTAGGGTATTTTCCACATCTCCAACTGGTCTCCAAGGTAACTGCCCGCGATAACCAAAGCACCTACGAGTGGGGTTCCTTTACCAAAGTGACTCAGAACCTTGGTACGATTCTGACCGTACCACTTTTTTATTGCGGTAGGGTGAATTTGTTTTGGTGGTGACAGTTTGGTTTCGTACTGTATTAGGAGTTTATATGGGATTTCATACTTGTATTGAAGGTTTTTTTTATTATTTTCTTTGTTTGAGGTGCTTTTATGACAGTTCGTACTGACTCAAGATAGATTACCATCCATTACCACCACTTACCATCTAGTTTTATTATATAATTATTCATGCGTTAATAATTAAATGACTATAAATATGTATTAGATATAAGCACATTATTATTGTATGTCCGAATGGACTTAGCTGTTGGTACTATTTATAATATTTAAGAACTACATGTAACACAGTCTAACAATAAATAAATCTGAATCTGATACAATTCTTGAATTCATTGTCGTTTTATTATCATACGTAATAAATTTGAAACTATATATTTTAGTTCTTTTAGTTATTGGTAGGTATTTTCAATACAAAGACAGCCGTATTTTGTACTTCTTTCATTCATATATTTTTCGGTGAGAAGCATCAAATTTTCAAGTGATATAATTTATATTAGGTACTTGAATATTTGATGCAACGAACTCAACATTATATGTTATTTTCGATATCCGTCGACATTCGTGACTGTATAGATAGTGACATTTGTAGGAAAAAACATTTGACATTTGCATGGTGGTAGGGCATTTTGCGAATGCCCGCCTGGCTAGCCACCACCCTCAAGTGGAAAATCTGTCGCCAAGTACCTAACGGTGTGTTCCGGCAGCTGTCCTTGAGAACCAGTAATTCTAGGTTAGTCTGAACAACATCTTCGACCACATCATCACTTACCATCAGGTGAGATAGTGGTCAAAGGCTAACCTATCAAGCATAAAAGAAAATAAATAAAAAAAAACTGTTTAGGCCCTAAATTTTAGTACGTGAGAGAAAGCTTATTGTGTGAAAAAGATAGGAGTCCGGCCTACTCCGTGCTGTTTACGGGGTGAGAAGGATAGACGCCTGGTGGGAATAACTGATCGAGTGATAACTGATCAATTATCGACCGCCGAGAGTAAAAAAATATTAAAGTACTAATTTGGCTATTAAAAAATAGGGGTTGGTGGTAGAAGAGTGAAAATTTAGGGTTGTATGTATTTCTAATGCCAAATCGTAGATAAATTAAAATAGTTGTATTTTGTCCGAGAGATAAAAACAAAATTTTGGTATGAAAAATAGTTAACGTCCTATTCTCAGACCTAGGTAGCCTAAGTAGGACCTAGGGTCAAGCCGTTTCGGAGGAGTTTTGTTAGAAACACTGTGATACGAGAATTATATGTCTACATCTACACTAATATTATAATGAGAAAAGATTTGTATATTTGTATGCAACGAATAAACTTAAAAACTATTGGACTGATTTGATTAATTGACCGAGCGAGAACTTAGTTTTTTTTAAATATATTATTGTGATGGAACAAGCTCGAGGCCCACCTGATGTTAAGCGGACTAACCTCTGCCTTTGCCAATGGCATTAAAAGATCGAAACGAAGAGGTCGTGGAGAAAATGTTAAACAGAAAGAGGACCCTGGAGTCAGTGGCGGGTCCATCCGGGACAAGATCATAGAATAATATAGTTTTAGTAATTCAAATGTTAAAATGTAATATGATAACTATAGAAACTACTTAGATAAGAAAGATACTAACAAAAATTAGAATAGGAAAAAAATATTGATATAGATAAATATGATATGGACTCACTTAGTTTTTAAGATATAACACCATAACACTAACCTACATCTAAGTGTTAAAGTCAATGATGTAATGGAGTACGAATTTTGTAAAATTGTAATATGTAGTAACGTGCAAATAGATCTAAAAAGAGTACGGACCACGAGTCTGTAGAGCGTTGTATGTTAAATAAAAAAATAAAAAAACCTCTGCCTTTAACAGATGCAGTTCGTCACAAGTCACGAATTGCACTGCGCCCGTCACCTTGAGACTTAGTGAAGTCCCATGTGCTGGTAATTTCACTGGCTCTCAAGGATTGCTGCCGGAACACACCGTTATATGCTTGGCAACAGATTTTCTACTTGAGGGTGGTCGCTAGCCAGGCGGGCATTCGGAAAATGCCCTTCCACCATGCGGTGAAGCTCAAGCCCGCGGCGGGATATGAACCATGGATCTGCTGCAGTCCGTAGCCAATGCCACTGTGCCATCACTGCTTCAAGCAAAGGCACTGCTTGAACTTGTTCAAGCGAAGCGTCTCTGCCTGCCTCTGCTACTCTGCTTTAATTTACACTAAAATACTTTCGTATGTCCGGTTGTTCTTCTCTACAGGTTGCAACTCTCAACAGATTCTCTTGAAATAAAAATTTGTGAGCAGGTTTAATATGTCCAAAAAATATATCCGTCGATTCAATTTTTGAACATTTTTCAAAATGATGGAGATATGATTGAGAATTTGATATACATTATAATTATTATAGTGTTGAGAGTATAGAAGCCTACGCTAAATTTAATGGCAATGTCCCCAAAACGCACGTCACCAGTTGCCTATAAGTGCTCTCTCTCTCATATAATATAATTTCGATGTTTCTGTAGCCAGTATTAATTCGAGATAAATAAGGGAGAAAATTAAATCACAAACAAGAAAATAATGTAAAGATTTAAAACATTACCAAGGTTAAATTTGCTTTTTTGACATAGCTACATTGATTTATTTTGTGGATAGGTATATTCTGATTCATTCAAGAGGCGTTTTTTATGCTTGATATGTTAACCTTTGACCACTATCTCACCTGATGGTAAGCGATGATGTGGTCGAAGATGTTGTTCAACAAACTAACCTAGCCGGAACACACCGTTAAGTGATTGGCGACAGATTTTCTACTTGAGGGTGGTAGCTAGCCAGGCGGGCATTGGCAAAATGCCCTACCACCATGCTATAACGACTGCCATCCTAAGACAACAACCGGGACCGACGGCTTAAGGCTGCAGTCATGCAAAGTCGACGCGTGGCATTTAAATTGCGCAACTTTGATATACTTTTAAAGTAAAGGGCGAGCCGGGTTATCAGCCCCGGGCGCTAGCTCCAGGGGGCGCAAAATTCATAATTTTTTCAGCAACGACGTCATCAGTAGAATACGTCCACTACTGAACACACAAATGAAAATTGGTATCAGAAAGCGCCCTTGCACCTAATTGCAATTCGTAGATTCAGCCAGCGTATTATTTTTTGGCGGGAAAGCGCGGCCGCGTTGTAAACAGGTAAGTACCTACCAAAAAAACGTTCGACCATGGCGCGAGAAATGGGCGCTTCTCACTGTGTATTTACTGTTTATATTCAGAGCTTTTATTTTGAGATACCTATCTAAACTAAATCGGGTTAAAATACCTACTACTTGTTTTGTAGTTAAAACGAAAAAACACAGCCACATATTAAGCATAGGTTTATGTATAGGTAGGAAATAATGTTTAACTTGAAATGTTAAGGCCCTTGGGTACGTCAAATTCGTACTTTCTAAAGCGAACTCCTCCGTAACCGCTGAAGTTGAAGACTTGAAAAAAATATATTTTATAGATGAATTCAAGTACAACATTTGCAACATATGATTTTACGGTATTACTATTACTTTTGCCTTAAAAAAAATTCAAACTACATACTATTTCTTGACTTATATGGCGAACTTCTTCTAAACGGCTACGATTTTTGAAAAATAAATTGTACCATTAAATTTCTAGATTGTTATACTACAATTATAACATAGCATTTGTAAATCCATTGATATTTTCCTAAGAAAATGTCGAATTATTCAGATTCAGAACGCTTGCGGTTCCGAGGTGCTCTGCGCGGACGCGGGCGGCAGTGTTGCGCAAGCGTTGGCACGGGGAGGCTGTGTCGCTCGTAGCTCCGCTCGCGCTTTCGACTGATAACGATCTTGTCTTTGTATTAGTGTATTGACACGCGAGATTCGTAGCTGTGTGCGTGCAATGATTCGCTCGCTGCAGAGGGCCAACTTGATTGCGACGTGAAGTATGCGCGGTGACGCTTTATTATTGGTATTTTGTAGACAAATTTTATTCGAATTGTCTCACATATGAAAAGAATCAAAACTTGAAATTGACAATGTTGTGGGTAAATTACAATGGGCGGCCTTATCAATAAGATCAATGAAAAGTTTTATAATATATGTACAAAATTAATTAGTAATGTCTATAACGCTCTCATGTTATAACTGGTTAACTAATGATAATATATTTTTTTATATTATGGTAAATAGTTTCCGGCTTTAGTAGTTTGTAGGGTACAAAATGGTTCTCTACTACATTTAGAGTTTATATGGGGCTACATACATCTTTTGGAGTTCTAAGCTTTTCTTGATAATTGTATTAGGTGTTTTGATATAGGTTAACTAATCAGTACTAATATTATAAATGCGAAAGTAACTCTGTCTGTCTGTCTGTTACGCTTTCACGCCAAAACTACTGGACCGATTTGAATGAAATTTGGTATGGAGATAGTTTGAGACCCGGGAAAAAACATAGGATAGTTTTTATTCGACTGCGCAAAAAGAGGTTAATGTTTTCGCGCGATAACCGACATACGCGCGGGCGGAGCCGCGCCCGGAAAGCTAGTACTACATAAAGATAACGTCTGCCAAGTGAAGATGGATAACGTATCTCGAAAATAGTGAGAGATAGGTAAGGGAGATTAGCACCGTGGGGTGCCGGGTTAGAATTGCACCTCCCCATATAATCCCGTGGGTGTCGTAAGAGGCGATTAAGGGAAAACTACTGGAAGGTGGGCAGCCACGTGGGGTGCCGGGTTAGAATTGCACCTCCCCATATCATCCCGTGGGTGTCGTCAGAAGCGTCTGAGGGAAAACTACTTAAAGGGGGGCAGCAGCGCCTTCTAAAGAACTGCCAACTTACATTGCGATCCCCAAGACGCCTGCCAAGTGTGGGGATTATGGCAAATACCCCCTTAAAAAGTGAGGCTGTGTTCAGCAGTGGACGAACTGACTGTTACAGTTACAGTACTGAAAATCGATATATAGGTTTTTCTGGACGTCCTTATTCCGAATTTGGAATGTATTTTACGATGACGTCTGCCATGGGAAGTAAGTTACTCTGAATTGGCTGAAAATCAATATCTAAGTTTTTCTGGACGTCCTTATTCCAAATTAGGAATTTATATTCCGATGACGTCTGCCAAGTGAAAAAGTTCCTCCGATTTTGCTGAAAATCGATATCTAGGTTGTGCTGTGCGTCATTATTCCGAATTTGGAATAATTTTATCTATGTCGTCTGCCAAGTGAAGAAAAATACTCAGAATTGACTAAAAATGGATATCTAGGTTGTTTTAGACGTTATTATTCCAAATTTAGAATTTGTTTACGATGACGTATGCCCAGTAGATAAAGTAACTTCGATTTAGCTGAAAAGATCGATCGTCTAGAACAACCTAGATATCGATCTAGGTTGTTCTAGACGTCTTAATTCCAAATCTAGAATTTATTTAACAATGACGTCGGCCAAGTGGAAAAAGTTACTTTGATTTGGCTACAAATCGATACTTATCTTGGTTTTCCTGGACGCTTTTCTATTCGTACTATCGATCTTAATTGTTATTAACTTGTTGTGAAGTGCGTGAATCCCTCTAGGGTGAGTTCCTTATTTATTATTGTTATTTCATAGTGCTGACTAAAACCTATGTAACGTAAACAGCTGTGCTGCCCTACCGCGCTAGACTGTGAGTTTTAAAATGTGAGTCGCTGGTAACAGTACCACGATCGTGTCGGCGCGGCTTGGCAACAGTTGGCTGAGGAATATCAGCTACTAAGCCGGTGTCTTCTTTCCAGGATTCCACTTCACTGATTTAATCCGAGGACGGGTGTTTCGAGCACTCACTACCGAGATCCAGAACTATCAGCTGACGCCAAGACCACCACATCTGGGACCTGGATCACGTGTACTATCAGGCCAGTGTCTCCCTCCGGTCTATGTAACTTCAGTAGAACTGTGCGGCTGTGCAACCTGATAAGGCTTGGCCTAATAAACTTTTCAAACCTACTCCCTGAGTTTACCTACCTACCTGCTGACCGTGGGATGATTAGAAGTTCCCTATCGCCGCAGTACGATAAGAGTAGGAAAATTATGATTACTTATCAAAGACGCACGAATTAACATCAAAATAATATTTTGACTAACCTCGACGTTTCGATCAAGTTGCATTGACCGTGGTTATGAGTAGACTGAAGAAGCGGGTGTCATCGTCTTGAGTAGCGGCGGGAGCGATTTAAATCTACCCCGCTTGGTTTTCGTTAATGTAATTTAGAAACATGAGTTTAGTTCACGAAAGTTTAAAGAAAAGTACTTATAAATCAATTATTCAAATCTCCTAATAAATGAGAAAGTATATCGGTTACCTTTTCACGATGGAACCAATCTTTACAATATAGCTGTAGATAAATTGCCCATATTATTATTTCCTAGACAAGAAATTATCATCTTATATCTCGTACCCGGAAAGTAGTGTTTGTTTGATGCGAGTAGCGGGTGGAAGACTGCCACCTATGGGCGGGAAAATCTAAAGGTAAATACTTCCTTCTCAAGGGCCGACATGTCCAATAGCACAAACGTTGGCCATTTTGTATTTTTGCGTACGACACAGTCGTCCCTATTCTTATTTTTCAATGTATTTTCGCCATTATACAAATCTTCCTTTTATATCTTCGTTTTTAAACGAGTAAACCCGCGTCGGCTATAATCTCATTTATAAGGAGATTTGAATAAACGATTGATTATTATAATTTTCTTACTCTTATCCGATATATCTTAGCGTTTTAAAGATACGTCATCTATCTTTACTTAGCAAACGTCATTGAAAAATGAAATCCAAATGTAGAATAATGACGCCCAGCACAACCTAGATATCGGAGTAACTTTCTTCCCTTGACAGACGCCATTAAAAAAATAAATCTTAATTCGGAATAATGACGCCCAGCACAACCTTGATATCGATTTTCAGCCAAATTGAAGTAGTTTTTCACTTGGCAGACATCATCGGAAAGTTAATTCCAAATTTGGAATAAGGACGCCCCGAAAAACCTAGATATCGATTTTTAGCCAAATCTTAGTAACTTTTCTCACTAGGCAGACGTCATCGAAAAATAAATTCCAAATTTGGAATAAAAACGTCCAGAATAATAATAATAATATAAAGAATAATATAAATCTTTATTTAAGCCAATAACACTTTTTCCAAATCTTGTATTGCTGGTGGTCTTCACACTTCGACGTTGAAGTTTGTATCGTTAAGACCTTAATTGATAGCTGTACAGTGCACAGTTGACTTCAGTACAATTTTTCACGCAAAATAGTTATAAACATAAATTTAACTTACAAATTATCCATAAAATAACATCTTGTTCAGTTTCATACATTTTTTTTTATAAATTATCCACACAGGTGGTATTTATATTTTAACTAAATTTGTGTTATTTACGTGTTTGTATGTATGATGCTATATGGTGATATATAAACTGAAAAATTCAGGACTTGATTATATAAATATGTTTTAATAAAAGGGCTAAATCTTCTTGCAAAAGTTGTACGAATGACAGGTTATTTTAATTGGAAAACTTGTTTATGTAGCATATCACTAAAATTTGCAGATTTTTTAAAGAGTCTGTGTGCGAACTGAAAATAACCTAGATATCGAGTTTCAGCCAAATCGAAGTACATTTTTCACTTGGCAGACGTCAACGTAAAACAAATTCTTAACATGGAATAATAACGTCTACAACAACCTAGATATCAATTTTCAGTAAAACCGTAGCAATTTTTTTTCACTTGGCAGATGACATTGAAAAAATAATTCCAAATTCGGAATAATGACTCTCAGCACAGCCTAAATATCGAGTATCAGACAAATCTGAGTAACTTTCTTCACTCGGCAGATGACATTGAAAAATAAAGAAAAGGAATAAAGACGTCCAGAACAACCTAGGTAGGTACACTATACATTTTCATTTGACGACTGATCTCAGTCGCAGTTGCAATTGCGGATACTCACTAGAATCGTACGGTAGGAATATAAAGTGCCATGTTACCGGAGCACATCGCGCATCTGCATATTCTTTGACCGTTATATTTGTGCAGCGAGCGCGGAACGTATGCGGCGAAGCGCGAGTAAAGTAAGCTCGATTAGGTCCAGATGCTCAAGGCCATTGGCGACTCTAATCGCCTTAAGCGACCTAACCAAACCTACCGTTAACCAGTTCACGTGCTCAAATAGGTATATTTAGTGATAATATTTTATACGAGAAAAAAATTAAATCACAACCTGGAACCAAAAAAAATACCTACGTTGATTGGCAATAAACTAAACTTACCGAGCCCACGCGCCACGTGCTGAGCGCCCGATCGGCCGCCATAAGTACCTACAAGTTCTATAACGAATTTCACTGCGGGCAGCTGCGGGTCGTACCATATCGAATTTTGGTAGAAAATAACACTGTGAAATTGCATACACAATCACAGCATATTAACAAAATTAACGAACTGCCTATATCGAAAGCACCAAATTTACCACTTTTAACAACGCAATCACAGTTGTAGGTAGGTACGAAAACGAAATATTCGGTAATACTCGGGGCGCGCACGGCGGATTGGTGTGATCGCGTCATAGATGATTTCACCAAAATGCGACAAAATCGTTGCCTAGGAGTACTATGAAATGAGAAGTAAACCTGTAGAAAAATGGATTGAAGAAGCTGAACTTTTATCAGAAAAGCTGGAAATCGAGCCCATTCTAAAAACAAACGAATTCCAAAAAAAAGGCAGCATGACGAAATTTGCGAATGCAAAGTCTAAATGAAAATTTCGCCTTCCTTATTGGCCATGCATTTTTAAACATGTCTACCCAGGATCTGCAAAAAAAAATAGAGCCGATCTAGCGAGAAAATATTCAAAAGAATGCAATTGATTTTTGCCAAGATGTATATTGTTTTTTATTATAAGTACTTGTATAGGTACGTATATATATTACGTCACGCAAAAAAATATGTAAGTAATTATATGGCTATAATTCTGTCATGTTATAAGTAAGTACTCTTAGGTATTAGGATAGTAAGATGTAGTATTTTTCGAAGGTAGTAAGTAAGGTAATATTCCCCCAGTCCCAAACATATTATTATATTTTTTCAGAGGAAATAATGATGTTGTCAATTTGGTAATATGTTGCCGAAATTTATTTTTCATTTATTGCAGATGGGAAATAATGGTAATTACGTGCGTGCTCTGGTTTAGGTAAATCACATAAAGTTGCAAAACTAATTTTTTTTAGTTTACTTTTTGTTCTAGCAGTAAAACCCGGTACGAACTAGTAAAGTTCACACCTCTTTACTGAGGTATAACTTGACTGTGACTAAACTTTAATCCTGTTACTTGACCTTGACTAAGTAATACATATTCATATTCATTTATTGGTAATAATTGATTACAAGTCAAATATTTGCGTTACATAAACATATTATAGTATATTAATATTATTATATTATATTATCTTTCTGAAACCAACGTGAGGGCTGGCGCTGCGGCTACTTCGGCGGAGCAACTCAAGCGGCGCAAATATGCTAACCTCGGTATGGGTTACATATTTGAGCCGTTTGGTGTAGAGACGTTGGGTCTGTGGGGACCGGGAGCTCATCGTATTTTCCAAAACCTATCTGAGCGCTTGGTCGATGCGACGCGTGATCAAAATGCTGGCACATATTTGGCTCAACGAATAAGCATTGCAATTCAACGGGGCAATGCTGCCAGCATGCTGGGCACGCTGCCAACTGGGAGTGGGCTGGAGCATTTGGACTGCCTATGAGTCTGCTATGACTTATAGGTGTCTAAATGCTTTTATTGTAGTAGCTGTAGTGTTGTATATAGTTCATAGTATTTTGTTTAATAAAGGCATTTGAAAAGTATATTAAATAAGTATAAAAAAAATCATTAATACATTTAACCATTATCTGCTCACATTTATAATTGCGAAACTCATATAACTTGTCAAAATAAAATTAAAAAATACAAATGTAAATCACAATGTCAAAAATAAAAATCAAATTCATAGAAATAGGTAAAACTAAATCCTCATCATCATAACAATAAATTATGAAATTGGTAAAAATATGTCAACATACTACAATTTAAATTATTATAAAGAGTATGAAAAATGCGAGTTATAAAGGTCAAAATTAGAAGATTAAATAAAAATGTCAAAATAAACTAAGTAGAAATTGTTAAAATAAGGTCCTCATCATCAAAACAATAATTTGAAATATGTCAACATACGACATTTAAAATAATTATTACAATACAAATTCGTCAAATGAATAAAAAGACTTCTCGACAAGCCAATCTTTCATTCGACATTTAAAGATGTGCGTTGAAGGGGCATTGCGAATGTTATCTGACAGCTGGTGCTATGACATGCACTAGCTTCGACGACTTGACGAGACGGTGCGGCACTGCGCGGAGCTTGTGCGCATAACGCGTATTGTAACCACTGTCACCGAATCTCGAGTATTCCTCCAGGTGACCTCTAGCGTAAAGAGCGGCTTGGAGGATCACCAAACAAGGTACAGTCAGGATTTTTAATGTTTTGAACAGTGGTTTCGCAGGAGTGTCTTGTGGCACTCGCATCATCGCTCGTACGGCTCTTTTTTGCATCCGAAAGACGCGTTCCCACTCAGCCCCGCGCCCCCAGAGCTCAATGCCGTATCCATCTAAAGTTGCTCTACTTTAGTAAAAAAAATTGAGGGGGATTGTAATTTTATGTATATATTTTCATAAATAGATATGAGTATTTGATTAGAATATGGATCGTAAACGCAAAAATATGCGTGTACAAGAAAAAAGTAATTTAAGTCAAACGTTTGGAGTGATGAAGATAAATAGAATTCATAGGAAAGTGATACACAAAAAACATTTTCTTGTTCAATTAACATTGAATGCACGTGTTTATTTTGCTGACAAATGTAACATAAATAAACTAATATTTTAAAAATGACGATTGCAATTTCAAAACATTGATCTAAAACCCTCTTCGCATTCTTCTCACTGCGCTGGCCACCCATCAAAAAGTTATGCAAACACAGGTAATCAGTAGGTAAGCGCTATTCCAAAATACTGACTTAACAGATCATTTTCAGGAAAAATTGACATTTACTGACCAAGGTTAAAAAAACTGACTTTTACTGACTTTACTGACCATTTTCAGGAAAAACTTACTTTTATAGACCGAGGTTAAAAAAACTGGTTTTTACTGTCCATTTTCGACCCCTGGTATATATTTGAAAATATTATGTACTTATGTCCGTAAAAAATTTAGTAAATTTAAATCAATCAGTGACAATCACGATTATAACACTAGGAATAAAGATATCCTTAATTAATCTTTGTGACAATTCTGTTTTGTAAATTTTATAACTCTGTTTTCCTTTTTTTTGTTCATTTATAACACTAAATTGTAATTGAATTTATAATTCCGCTGTTATTATTAATTTATATATGTAAAATCATAATCAAAATTGTATTTCGCTCATTTTTCGCATGTAGTCTTCCTCTATAATTGTAATGGCACTTAACATATTCTATATTGTTCTTTACTTGTACTTTGAAACGGTGTGCATTATGTTGGGGATCAAATAAATAAATAAATAAAATAGCGGTGCCAGGTTTTAGATTAGCAAAGACAAATAAAAGGTCCTTCTTAGGCAATTGTGTGTGGTTTTATAATAAAATGCCCAAACATATTACAACGCTCACAGAAGGAGAATTCTAGTTGCACGTGAAGAACATTTTGATAAAGAAATCTTACTATGTAGCAAGATATTCACCAGTAATCACAAACTGTGGTTTGTGATTACTTACCTGCAACGACAAAAATGCTTGGACTGGTTCGCCTCTGGCAAGCTAGCGCCAAATACGTATTGCACAACCACGGAAACTGCTGCGTACTTCCTACCTACACGAGGCGTCGAGTCAGCGGAACGTGCGGAAGGCGACACCGGCCGAGTGCATGGCTACAAGCGTCACTTTTGGTTCCCACATCGACCAGAGTAGACATTATTTTAGTAATAGATTTAATATTAAATTGTACTTTTAAAGGCATACTCGCCCGACCGTCTTAGAGAGCAGACGTATACGCGTTCCTATCTTTCGTTTTTTAGAGGGTAGTAAAAGTAAAAGAAAAAATCTAGGTTCTACTTTAATAGTTTCATCGCTGCGTGTGATTGTGTGCCTATTTATTTTGAAAGGCTCAATACCAGATAACTACGATGCAAGAATCAGGTCAAGCTAACGTCACCGTAAGAAGAGGCACACAGGCTTCCGCCTCTACAGTACAGGCGGCTAACCAGGACGTCACCAAAACCCTCAAGGATGCAATGACTGTACAGTTTAAGGCGTTGGGAGAACGCCTCACTGGACTCGAGACAACAATGAAGTATCTCAGTGGACAATACGACGACATGTTCAAATTTTATTCTGAGACCAAGGCCAGTATTGCATTTCTCTGCGAAGAAAACAAGCAGCTCCGGGCGGAGCTAACTACACAAAGAGCTCGCACCAAGGCGATCGAAGACTCCCAGGCGCGCCAGGAGCAGTGGTCGAGGGCTCAAAATGTCGAGGTAGTCGGTGTGCCCGAGACGAAGGACGAATCTACCATCGACATTGTCGTGAAGATCGCGGCCGAAGCCGGGGTGAGCGTGCAAAGCGGCGACATCGAGTTTGCGCACCGGGTGCAGCCGCGCCACACCAGCAGCGCCGCTGTAGCCGGCCGCGCCATCGTCGCGCGCTTCAGACAACGCGCCGTCAAAGACGCCGTCGTGGCTGCTGCCCGGAAGAACCGGAACATAACTACAAAGGCGCTTGGTCTAGGCGGTGAAGTGAGAAGAGTTTTTGTGAACGAGCATCTGACCAAGGAAAACAAACAGCTTCTCAGATCGTGCAAAACTAAAGCTGCAGAACAAAACTACAAGCACGTCTGGACAAAAAACTGTCGGATATACGTAAGAAAAACGGACACATCATCTCCTATTCCAATATTATGCAAGACGGACTTGGACAAAATATAGAAACTGCATCTTTTGTATCGGTACCATTTATTTTCATAATATTCACATATAACATTAGTCATTCTATAATACTTAACCTATTTTTTAAACTATCACACACATTACACATATATTTTATTCAAACAGTCACAAAAACACTTATAACTACTATCGCTTTCACTTTAAACTTAGGTAACTACTATCTGCACTCGTTAAATCAACTAGCAAGAATAATGATTGAGTTAATTTCGTTAGCTCAGATATTAATGAATATACTTGTTTATAATCTAACTCTCTTATTACAACTGTATAATTTCTGCAGCCCCAGTAAAATATTTAACACAATTCACTATCATGAGCTCCTTGAATCGTTCAATAATTATTATACGTTACGCTATAAGATTCACTATAGTCCACTTTCACAATGGATTCCACGGGTAAATTGACGATTCTGTATCAAAACGTACGCGGGTTAAGAACGAAGACAAACGAATTTTATAACAATTCACTCATTTGCGATGCCGGTATCATCCTGGTGACCGAAACATGGCTCTGTGACGGTATACTGGACACAGAGCTGTGCAGCCACCGGTACGAAGTGTTCCGAAGAGACCGGGGCTCGCTCGGCGGGGGCGTCGCCGTGCTGAGCGCAGCGCGGATGGGTGCGCGCGCGCGTCCCGAGTGGCAGCGTGACGACCTCGAGTGCGTGTGGGTCAGTGTTACCAGTGGCCTATAGCAAAAAGTAACATGAGACACCTCAAAAAGTAACATTTTCACGAAATAAGTAACATCATCTTATTTTATGTAGAAAACGAAACTAATACTATAATAGGCACTTTATTTCATTTGTTACGTGTTCAAGGAACAATTATTGATCGAGCAATTCATAGTTAACCTGAAAAACACGTCATACAATAAAAAAAAAGATATAAATAGGGTTTTTGTAATGCAAAAACGAGCCGTGCGAGCTATGTTTAGAGTCCAAGACGACACCTCGTGTGTTGAGTTGTTCAAGGAACTACAAAATATATTGCCTTTGCCGTGCGAGCTAGTCAATCAGGTAGCCATGTTTACATACACCCACATACATATGATCCAACAGCGGGGCGAAATCAAACCATAAATTTGCGAAGCAACAAAAAGAAAGAGCAGCTAGTTACTCCAGCCCACAGGCTCGCCAAGTCAAAGAGGTTGGTATACATCATAGGACCAAATGTATATAATAGAATACCATTCCCCATACGTAACACAGCTTTCGCCACCTCGTTTAAAATCAAAATTAAGACGTAGCTGCACGAGAAGCAATTTTATGAGGTCGATGAATTTTTAAAATCACCGGAAATTATTAATGAAGCACTGTGACATAAACTATAATGATAATGCTACAAGAATTGTAATTTTGAAATTATAATTGTGATTTATATACATTAATTTGACATCTAATGATATTAAGAAGTAAGCCGTAATAATTAATATTAGTTGTGGTATGAAATAATTAATGAAATAATAATGACTGATGAATATATGATGAATATTGATGAATACATAATAATTGATTTGACATGTTGAGATTATATACCTAATTATATAATATTTTTACAATACTATATTTAATATAGCTACTGTAGGACTTGTAACAATAGTGTTATTAATAAATAATTTGTATTTGTATATGTAAAGTGGAAGTGATATACCAACCAATACAAACATTATTTATAATAGCTCCACTAAAAATTACTTTGCTAATATTTTTTTAAAACGTCATCATAACCTATTATGATGAGGTAGAGCGGAGTTGCTAATTTGAACATGAACCCGAAAGAAGCATTAATTTTATATCGTCAACTAAGGCCTGAAAGTTACTTGTAAGTGATGTTTAAAGGTTATTTTATTAGGCAGTTAGTACCTTCACTACTCTTGCTGTAATTTATATTTACTCAATACTCAATTATTTATTGCAACATAATATATGTAGTTACATGCAGGTTTATTTAACATGTTTGTGTGTACTTTTATGCGTTTTACATGTTTGTTTACATATGTCCCTATAAGGGTATGTTAATGGTCGGATTTGCATGCTTCATTGCTTTTGATGGCTCAAACTTTGTAGCGTTTTTAATATTAATTGCTTTAGTAGCCATCAAAACATAAATCGTTTCAGTCTTTAGTCTATTCCGGTTATCACACTTTATCAATTGTATTTGTATCAAATTACATGTAGTTGCTGGCTATTGTTTCAATAAATTTTTGGATTACAAGTTTTAACTGGTGGAGTAATGGTTTTTCAGACTGGATAAGGCGATTGAAATTGTTGAATAGCTCTAGGACGTAAGACATACATTCTAGGTAAATTTTTGTTAGTGTTTCTTCCACTCGAAAGTACTCAGAGAGTACATCGTACTGTTTTAATACTATGTTGACGCAAGCCTGTACAGTTAACCATCTTGTGACTAAAGGGGCCAACATTTTGTGTAGCTTGACTTAGTAAAATTGCTTTGTCTTTAAGAACTACGGTTAAAATGGGATCCAACATTACTTTAAAAATAGGTGATTTCATATATGACAAGGAATTGAGTACAAACTCAGCATTCTTCCTGGTCAAAAAAGTACCACGCGATATATAATATTAAAACGTTAAGAACAATATAATGCATTAAAAACAACATATAAACATACAGTAATTCCAAACATAAACTGGAATATTACATTATATGATACATTGCGTACAGCTAGACCATAATAAGTAAAAATAAAACTGGTAACACTTCAAAATCACGAATAAAGTTATTACACTGAATATAATTATATGTTTATTGAATTTTTTAGATGCATTTGAATTCCACTTTTTCTGACCAACTCTACAGTAGGTGGTATCCCCAAAGTTTTAACTTTTTTTTTTAAACAGCTACAGTCCATTTAGCCTCTGATGTTTACCTATTCGATAATAATTTTGAAAAACGTAGTCAATACCAAAAAAGGTAACCTGTAGAATAAAGTCTATTCGAGAGGTCATAGGACTCATAGGCCAAGTATAAGGGGGTAACTGTCAAAATACGCAGCCCGTTGCCGATGTCTTTGAAAATCACGAAAACTACTTGTGGACTAAGGTTCATACCAGCGTGCGACGCAACGTGATGGAAACCTCAAATTCTCGGCCAAAATGCGCAAAAATAATAATTTTTATATGGATGCGATGAATTAAAAACAGAACATATACCTAATACAAATTGTTGAATATAGGACTATTTTGTAACATTTTGAGTTGTGTAACATGAAAGTAACATAAGTAAGTCAAAAGTAACACAAAATGTTACAAAAGTAACATTTTGGCAACGCTGGTGTGGGTGACTGTGCCGCGCACTGCGTTCGCCTCGAACCAGCCGCCCGCGTCCAGCGGGCCGGGGCCGGCGCCGGGGCCCTCCCACTCCCGCCGCGATCTTCACGTTGGTGTTGTTTACCTGCCTCCGGACAGATCTATACCTTCACGCGTATGTAAATTGCTCGACATATTATCGTCAATTATAGATGAACATCCGAATGATTTTATTATGTTAGCCGGGGATTTTAATTTACCTTGTATCCGATGGTCCTCGGGCGATCCGATTATTTTAAAAAAGGGTTCTGTTGATATTCAAAATTGCGCGTCTATGCTAGTTAATAAAATGTCTTATATAGGTTTCGATCAATATAATACCTTAGTTAACTCGCACGATAACACTTTGGATTTGGTTTTTGCAAACTTTGCACTAGGACTGCAGAAGTGTACATTTCCATAAGTTAAAGAGGACATCAGCTACCATCCCGCGGTAATCATGGATGCGACGGATTTTTTGATACCACCTATTAAAACTGCACCGTACATTAAGCGCCTGTTTCGACATGCCGATTATGCGGCTTTGAACGAACATCTTTCCAACAACAAGTGGCAGGAATGGCTTGGAGATTGCAGTATTGAAGATGCGGTGAATAACTTTTATACCCTTATCAATAGTGCTATAGAACGACACATCCTCAGGTATATGTCTCACAAGCACATATTTATACACCCTGGTACACTCGTGAATTAATCAAATTAATTAAGGAAAAAGCAAAAGCACACTTGAATTGGAAAAAGTATAATAATAAGCTTGAATATCAGTCGTTTTCATACTTACGAGCAAAAGTTAAACTATTGGAAAATCTTTGTTACAAAAATTATATTGAATTTTCTCAAGAAAAAATTAAATTATGTCCTAAACTATTTTGGTCTTACGTTAAATCTAAAAGAAAAAACAACACTGATTACCCGAAATTAATGTTCTACGATAATCAATTATTAAACACACATATAGATATATGTTCATCATTTAATGATTTCTTCTGTAAAAACTTTAGTTCAGCCTCGTCGAATTCAAACATAAACTGCGGCGCTGTCTCCGTCACCAGTACAGATACTTTACATACAATACATGTGGATGAACCATTTATTAAGAAACTTCTTAAAAATGTAGATCCTAATAAAGGTGCTGGAAGTGACAAGATACCGTCTGTTTTCTATATTAACTGCGCTAATTCTCTAGCTGAACCTGTCGCTATTTTGTTCAATCGCTGTTTTCGTGAAGGATACTTTCCGAAAATATGGAAAACTGCACATATAGTCCCCATACATAAAAAAGGCACCAAAACTGCAATAGAAAATTATAGGCCAATCTCTATTCTTAACACCTTAAGTAAACTCTTCGAAAAAACTGCGCATCACTATTTGTATCCCTTCTTAAGTCAAAATATACCAGATCAACAACACGGTTTCATCAGGGGTCGCTCGACCAATACTAACCTCGCTATATTTACCAGTGACGTGTTGCGTGGTATGGACGGAGGGTCGCAAGTCGATGTCATCTGCACTGACTTCGAAAAAGCCTTTGATCGCGTCGACCATAATATTCTGCTTCGAAAGCTGCAGGAGATGGGAATTTGTGGGGATCTCCTAAGATGGGTGGAATCCTACCTCCGCAACCGCTGTCAAGCGGTAGTTATTGGTGGACATCGGTCTGACTTTATGGACATCCCCTCAGGCGTACCCCAAGGATCAATTCTTTCGCCGTTGCTTTATGCAGCATACCTTTACGATGTCGGTAAATGTTTCAAGTCCGCCAAATACCTAATGTATGCAGATGACACTAAAATATATTGCAATGTCCAAACTGTATCCGACTGCGTTCAGCTTCAGAACGATTTAAATAAACTTAACTTATACTATAAAGAAAATAACATTAATATAAATATTAATAAATGTATGTGTATGACGTTCACTAGGAAGAGAAAGCCGATAAAATATACATATAGTATAGCTGGCACTCCCGTCAACAAGACTAACTTAGTTAAGGATCTTGGAGTTCTCTTAGACAGCAAGTTATCTTTTAACGATCACATATCCGACATTGCTAATAGATCTTATAAAAACCTAGGCTTTATTTTACGAATCAGCAAACCATTTTCTGATAATATGTGTCTCAAAATACTTTATTTTGCATTCGTCAGAAGCATTCTAGAATACTGTTCTAGTATCTGGAACCCACATTACGTAAAATACATACATGACCTTGAAAGAATACAAATTAAATTCATAAAACATCTTAATTACCGCACAAATCACATGTATGTTGACTATAATGAATCTTGCAAATTCCATAACATTCTCAGTTTACATAACAGACGAACGCTCTTAGATATGATGTTTCTGTATAAAAACTGTGTTGGAACAATAAACAGTAACGAGCTTCTAGAAAACTTTATGAGTCTGCAAGTCCCATCAGTTCGCAAAAGAAGCACAAGACATAATCATTTTTTCAATCTACCGCGCTCGCACACTAATTATTATCGAAACTCAATTATTTATAGAATTCAAACGACTTATAACGAACAGTTTAGTTCAATCGACTTATTTAATAATAACTTACATCAATTTAAAAATCTTGTGACAAATAAATTAAATGTAGATAAATAGGTTACACACACACGCACCCACCCTCCCAACACGCACACCTTCTTACACGCACACATACACACACACACACACACACACATATAAACATATATCTCTGCTCTCTGTAAGTATTTATTGTAAATAAAGTAAATCCGTCATTAGATGTAAGAAATAGTTAATAAGTAAACCTATGTTTTTTAAGATCTGTGGATTTTGTAATAAAGGAAAATGAAAATGAAAATGAAAAAATAATTAATAAATTAAGTTGCAAGTAATTTTGGTTTTTTTAAGTCCTTCGGCTGGTGCCTACGTATTTCGCCTGTCACCTTCGTAATGTAAACAAATATTGTAATGATTTTACTATTGTAGTATTATTTTTATTCATTGTTAAAAAACGATTAAAAGAATGGCCCCGAGTTTCTTGCCCGTTCTTCTCGCAGTGGTTCTATAATTATTTTTTTGCTGAATATGGCAGTACAATGTAGAATATTTCAATATTAAAATTGACCTTCACAAGAGCGTCGTAGACGCCTAAATTGAATAAATGATTTTAACTTTGAAACAAAACCGATGCAGTATTATAATTTAAATATTTATCATGTAGGTATAAATGATAAATAATTACATAATTACTTTTTGCTGTGTTTATTACCTAAACTAATATAATAATAAGGAAAGATTTGGTTGTTTGTTTCTTTTATTGAATAGGCTCTGAAACAACTGGACCGATTTGAAAAATTCTTTCACCATTAGAATGTACACTATTCCTGATGAACATAGATTTTACAAGATTAAAACTGCTCATAGAGCATATTACGCATGACTCAGCTACGGTGTCGCCCTCTGGGGTAGCGGCGTGGATGCGCCATCTGTATTCACGGCCCAAAAGAAACTATTACGAATCCTTGTCAATGTCAAACAAACCGATACATGCAAACCCCACTTCATACACTGTGCATACAACATAGAATTCTTACCCTTCCATGTATATATATATATAATAGAAGTCTGTAAATTTGTAAGAAAATACCCAGAATTTTACGTGAAACGCGAAGATATCAGTACTAATATTATAAATGCGAAAGTAACTCTGTCTGTCTGTTTGTTACGCTTTCACGCCAAAACTACTGGACCGATTTGAATGAAATTTGGTATGGAAATAGTTTGAGACCCGGGAAAAAACATAGGATAGTTTTTATCCAAGTGCGCAAAAAGAGGTTAATGTTTTTGCGCGATAGCCGACATACGCGCGGGCGGAGCCGCACCCGGAAAGCTAGTATATACATAAAAACGTTTATGTGGCGTCGTCGCTAACAATGTGGTTTATCTCCAGTGTGGGTTCTGACGTGTCTCTGTAAGCTTACCTTACTAGCAAACTTACTATCGCACATTGTACATTAACAATAACAATAATACTTAAATATAATATAATAATACTTATGCTCCGAGCTAGTGAAAACTGTGTTTCAGAGCCAATGGTTTTTTTATAGCTTATAGGCTTACCTTTGACCACTATCTCACCGGATGGTAACCCAAGTAGCATTCGGAGTTCTATACAACAATATTTTGAAACTACCAAAAAAAAAAAAACTGGTCCATCTGCTGCTGGTACTAAAAACATACAGACAGAAAAAAACATGAGTTACGTAAAAAAAAAAATATCCAACATATACATAAATATTTGGTCAAACCTCTTCATTGATTAACACACCCAAGCATTTAATTCACACCGTTTCCTCTACTTCATTAAGAAATACTACATGCACGCGGTTTATACATACGTAATTACCCCTACATAAAAATGTGTCATTCATAAACAAAACTCGTCGAGGTCATCTCGCTTCTCACGTCATACACCTTGACCTTGCAAATGATCCTGCCGAAAGAAAACGCCGAAAGTTCAGATTTCAGTCGCGTACCGCACGCGCCGATGATGCGTCGTTAATAAAGTATAATTTGTTTCTCTTTATAGCACGCCGCGATTTGATAACCGCCATGATAGTTTTTCATCTAAAGAATAAGACGATGTAAGTAAGTACCTACCGCGGCATATCAATTCGGATGAAACGATTAAGGACTTCTATGAATTGAAAAAAAATGATGTGTTTACTTATTTATGTCGGTAATAACTGTGTAAACAGTGGATGAAACTTAAGTGAAAGTGTTAATAAAGCTGTACATTATTGATGCGTTAATGTCACTACGAAACAATTTTTTGAAACGTGCAATTGACAATAAACAAGTGATATAATAATAATGTAAGCATCGAACTGATAGCTAGTTATTTAGCTCAGTGTAAACAAGCGGGTGAGTTATTATTACTACAAAGTTGACACGCTATGATGTTTATCTTATTAAGCTTAAAGCAGATACCTAAATATCCGATTGTTATTTAAATCAAAACAATTCACTAGGTACCTACAAGTAATGTAATCTAAGATCAAAGTATGAAGGGAAAGGAAAGTTAGATTCGATCTTTCATTTAATGCTAAAAATACTTACTAGTACGTAACAGATGTTTGGATTAGGTACCTACCGAAACAGACACGCGCAATGCAGAAAATAAGAAAGAGAGATGAATATTATGTGTAACTTCCGCGCATCATGTGTTTCCATTCATTAATTGTACTTTTGTGTGTGGTAGTTTTGTTTATTTAGTGACCATAATTTTAGAAGGAATTTTTGAAAATTTCAACTTCGTGTAACTTTTTTAGTGAAAAGTAATAAATAAATTTGACTAGTTGTACTTGATTAGTACCAGCAGTAGATATTGCTATTAAATTTTTTTTGGTAATTTAAAAATGAACTTGTATAAGATGTCTAGTCGTTCACATGAACTCCAAAAGCTGTGTAAGTCAGCTGTATAAGAGCTGTATAGCTTGCTATAACGCTCTTATAGAACCAGTTTGGGCACAAATTAGACAGCCTTAAGTTCACTATGGCTGTACATTAGCAGTATAATAGCATTATAATAGCAGTTTAAGTAGTAAAATCGGACTTAAGGCTGACTTGCGGCACTATATGGGACGCAGTGTGATCCATACAATGTACATGAGCGTAATAAAGAGTAACAAGTGGCTAAATACACAGCCTTCACAGTTTAAAATCTGACAAAAGTACTCCAGTGCTACCTATAATTCACGTGTGTCCTAAATTATTTCTTCATTTTATATAATTATTCACTATATATACAAATTGTTTGGTTTTGTGTGTGCCATCCAGAAAACAATTAACTCCGGCGGATATTTGGATAAAAATTTATGATAACACGCGGTAAGTATATACCTGTTTCAAAGACTTAATAATGTTAATGCCATGGGAATGCAACTTTATCGTGAAATGTATACATATTTACCGCTAAAATATTCACGCGCCTCTGTAAAAACGCGTTATTCATTTTAAAATATTTAAAACTGGCTGAGAGGAAATGTACAATTTTCAGTTTTTGATATTATATTGGCATTATAATTATACTACGGAAATTAATTATAACATGAAACCAAAACTCAACCGCTCTATCTGCGTATTTTGTGATAATCTGCATGATAATTTTTGAGATTTATTATTTGGTAAATATTTTAAGTTAGAATAAAATGGTGGAAATGAAATACCGCTATGTGAACTGTTATAACTCCAATTTAATACGGTTGAGCGTATATAGGTTCACATGTGTTCTGTTAGTATGCTGTTATCTATATGAAGTCCCACATTTGTATCACTACAGAGCCAATGTCTATAAATTTATTCTAATGTGAACTTATGTACAGCTTTAAGATGTAGTTCAGGACTATTGTGTATCATAATGTACTGAAATTTTAGAGATCCGCAATCATAATTATTGCCCGTTAAATCGCCTAGACCAGGTTCTAAGTCAAGTATGAATACCTAAAGGACAAATTTTGTAACAAACTAACAAAAATAACTTTTTGTTTTCGTGTGAGACACACAGTTTGGTGTCAGAGTTACAAAAACACTACTACTCTGTTCAAGAAGGTATTTAAAATAATGTAAACAAATTAGATAAAGGTGGACAACATTATACCCTGCGACAGAAAAGGACAGAAAATAATAGTTGTCACTCAGCCATAGTAAAAAACACTGTTTACAATGTTTTAAAGGTGAATATACACCTGTCAGCACCGTAAGCGCCGAGTCGGCAAGTGTAATAGTGTAACCTTATTATCAGATAAATAGCTGTTGTCTGTTTTATAAATAACAGTTATTTCTGATATTTATCTGTTAAAATTCTGTAAAATATGGTTACACTAGCAGACTTGGCGCGTACGGCGCTGACAGGTGTACGATCGCCTT
Organism: Plagodis dolabraria; assembly: GCA_963854805.1. NCBI lineage: Eukaryota > Metazoa > Arthropoda > Insecta > Lepidoptera > Geometridae > Plagodis > Plagodis dolabraria. Next base: position 17,573,881 of record OY978467.1, on the reverse strand, counting down.
AAATATCTACTTAGACAAAGTATATGCTATTTATTTCTGACCTTGAAAGTAAACATGCGCATTCCTTTTAACAAGTAAGCGAGAAATAGAGGCGGGAACGGGATAGGTATAGATCCTCTGATCACTCGCGTGCGCCTGTAGCGTGCGTGATGGCTAGGATAGGATTTGTTATTGTATTGTTATTTAGTTGCGAAATAAAGATTACGTGAAGTGCATGTTTCTGTGTGTCACCGTTATTCGTATTTTATAAAGGTATTATTTGTTTATTTTAAGCAGCGTGTATTATTTGTTTATTAGTAAAAATTCATTTATGTGAGTGATTTTATTGTGGTTTTAGGTCAGTTTTATGTTAAGCTATGAAAAAGTGAATCTATATATAAATACTTGCTAAGTAATTTTTCTTCATAAAGAGGTTTAATATCACGGACTACCGTCTCCGGATTTGATTTCCAAACTACATTTTGTATAAAGCAGCGATAACACATCTCAATTCGGAATACATTGCTGGTTACCTTGACTTTATTGTAGGTAATTCCATCCATAATAACCAGCAATGGAATGTGAATCGGGCCCGATAAATCGGGATGTGTTATCGCTTCTTCAAATTCGTATGGTGGTATTTTGGCTATCACCACACTCTGATATCTGTATATTTTGAAGGGAACTTTCAGGTTCAGGCACATTTTCCTCTGCTTCATGTACAGAACCACCATGACCAACGGTTGAATTCGCACTTGTTGAAGCCGTTTCGACGGGCTCATTTTCGGGCGTCGTTGTCAATCGACTGTTTATTCTTACAATTTGCGAATATTATTTTGCAATTTTTCTTCTTATTCCACCGGTTCTCGCTCTCATTTTCCAAGAGTTTTTATTCATTTTCACAAATCGTAGCACGCGACGATAAACACACGTTATCACAGTGGGATAAGTGTTATAGAATATCACATTCACATTCATGTTCTGCTTACAGCAAATAAGAGTAGTACTTCTGGACAAATAAACTGCTATTGATGTTAATGGACAACACATATAGTCCTTTTAACAGCCTACAGTGCACATGCGAACCATTTAAACACTTTTGTACAGATAGTAAAAAAAGGTTATTTTAATGATCACAAACAAGTCCTACTACAGATACTAGCTGTATAACAGTCTAAAACAAGTAAACATAACAGCCTTTGGTTTTATAAATGACCACGTGTGTTCTATTAAAATGCTAGCTCTATAACATCGTACAAGTAGGCCGTTAAACAGCGGTTGCCGTATCTCTACCCTCCTATAATGCTCTTAGTCAGACGGCTGACTAAAGGATAATTGTTAGAGTATTATAACACCAACAAACATATAAAAGTATAACTCTACACTCCTATAAGTCCCTTAGACAGGTGTAGGTGTAATTAATCGCAATAATGCAGCTTATACATCACGAGTGAACTGTAATAAAGCTTCAAGTACACCTGGGAACTAAATGTGTACTCTTAAATTGAATAAAATGCTATACTTGGGAAGTGATGACGTGGTCGAAGATGTTGTTCAGGCTAGCCTAGAATTACTGGCTCTCAAGGACAGCTGCCGGAACACATCGTCAGGGCTTCTACCATAGTAGTTGAGCTTAGATTTAATATGACCAAACTTAGTTACAGTGTTTTAAAACATACAGGTACTAATTGATAGGTAGATAAAAGCTATGTTGATATAAAAAACCGAGTAAAATTCAAATTAAATTAATAAAATTATTAATTAAAAATGTAACCTAACATATATCATCTAAAATATCCTTAATGCCATCGTAATCAAATTGATTAAGCCAAGTCAGTAAAAACTATTTAAAGTCGTTGTTGCTATATTTCTTAATTATTTATCTATTGTGTTATATTTATATCGTCGGTATTGTACCAACACTTCATATTATTTTTTTACATTCATATGATTTATCTCCAGAATGTATTTGAAGATGTAACTTTAAGTAACTCCTGTGTGAAAATTTGCTATCGCACATTGTATATTCGTATGGTTTGTCTCCAGAATGTATTCGAAGATGTTTCTTTAATCCTTTAAACCTTTCTGAAAATATACTTTCACACATTGTACATTCGTAATTTTTTTCTCCAGTGTGTATTTTGATATGTCTCTGTAAGTTTCCCTTTGTAGAAAATTGACTATCACACAGTGTGCATTCATATGGTTTCTCTTCAGAATATATTCGAAGATGTACCTTTAAGTTGCCCTTTTGTGAAAATTTACTATCAAACATTGTGCATTCCTATGGTTTCTCTCCAGAATGTATTCGAAGATGTACCTTTAAGTTGCCCTTTTGTGAAAATTTACTATCGCACATTGTGCATTTAAATGGTTTCTCTCCTGAATGTATTCGTAGATGTACCTTTAAGTAACTCTTTTGGGAAAATTTACTATCGCACATTGTGCATTCATATGGTTTGTCTCCGGTGTGTGTTTTGACATGTCTTTGTAAGCTTCGCTTATCAGAAAATTTACAATCGCACATTGTACATACATAGGGTTTCTCTCCAGAATGTATTTGAAGATGTACCTTTAAGGTACTCCTGTGTGAAAATTTACTTTCGCACATTGTACATTCATATGGTTTGTCTCCAGAATGTATTCGAAGATGTACCTTTAAGTTACTCTTTTGGGAAAATTTACTATTGCACATTGTGCATTCATATGGTTTGTCTCCAGAATGTATTCGAAGATGATTCTTTAGTGTACACTTTTCTGAAAATTTGGCATTGCACATTGTGCAGTCATATGGTTTTTCTCCAGTGTGTGTTTTGATATGTCTCTGGAAGTTTCCTTTTTTAGAAAATTTACTATCGCACATTGTGCATTCATATGGTTTCTCTTCAGAATGTATTCTGAGATGTTTCTTTAATGTACAATTTTGTGAAAATTTGCTATCGCTTATTGTATATTCATATGGTTTGTCTCCAGAATGTATTCGAAGATGTTTCTTTAATCTCCACCTATCTGAAAATTTACCATCACACATTGTGCATTCATATGGTCTTTCTCCAGTGTGTATTTTGACATGTCTCTGTAAGTTTCCCTTTCCAGAAAATTTACTATCACACATTGTGCATTCATATGGTTTCGCTTCAGAATGTACTTGAAGATGTACCTTTAAGTGACTCTTTTGTGAAAATTTACTATCGCACATTGTGCATTCATATGGTTTGTCTCCAGAATGTATTCGAAGATGATTATTTAATGTACCCATTTCAGAAAATTTACTATCACACATTGTGCACACATATGGTTTCTCTCCTGAATGAATTCGAAGATGATTCTTTAATGAACACTTTTGTGAAAATTTACCATCGCACATTGAGCATTCAAATGGTTTTTCTCCAAAATGTTTTCGAAGATGTAACTTTAAGTTGCCCTTTTGTGAAAATGTACTATCGCACATTGTGCATTTAAATGGTTTCTCTCCTGAATGTATTCGTAGATGTACCTTTAAGTTACTCTTTTGTGAAAATTTTCTGTTGCAAATTGTGCATTCATATGGTTTGTCTCCTGTATGAGTTCTGACATGTCTCTGTAAGCTTCCCTTTTCAGAAAATTTACAATCGCACATTGTGCATTCATAGGGTTTCTCTCCAGAATGTATTCGAAGATGATTCTTTAATGTACACTTTTCTGAAAATTTAGCATTGCACATTGTGCAGTCATATGATTTTTCTCCAGTGTGTGATGTGACATATCTCTGGAAGTTTCCCTTTTTAGAAAATGTACTATCGCACATTGTGCATACATATGTTTTTTCTCCAGAATGTATTCGAAGATGTATCTTTATCGACTTTTTTGTGAAAATTTACACAAAATGTAGTTTTATTTATGGTTTGTTTTAGTCCCTTTCCTTAGAAATTGCAACTAATAATTCGTTCATGTACGTTTATAATTGCTCTTGTGTTTGTTTATAGATGTTCATGTAAGTGCTATTTATCATTGCATGGTGTGTGTAAACATTCAACTTCCCTTAACAAATTTTGCTATCGCACTTTGTTGTAGCAATTTGTTGAGACTTTTTTTTTTTTTTTTTTTTTTTTTTTTTTTTTATTGGAAGACCATTTTCTGATTACACTCAATTGTACAGTAAAAAATAGTCTTTCCCTGTAGAGTCTCTTTAAAAACATTTAAATGTAGCTGCTTAACCCTTTTGTTTCAATTTAATATACCTTATGGTACATTTATATGTTTTATCTCCATTATGTGTATCTGAGCTGTCTCTGCAACTTTCCCTATATGGCAAATTCACTATTGAACAATATGAATTTATATTGTTTCACTCCAGTATGTTCTGAGATATACCTATTTCCGTTTCGGCTATCTAGCACATTCATACAATTTTATGAGGAGCGTTATTTTGATCAGTTGTTTTGGTTTCACTATGATTGTAAATCACTCAAACAGCAAGAGCATTTCTTTCAATGCCTGTTTTTCAGAGGGATCTTTTTTAAAAGACGTACTTTTATATTATTTGGCATTTGTTTTCTTTTGTTTCTCAGGTTGTCTTAAAAATTACATCTGTATGCAGGTTTACTTAAAACAAGGTGTACTTTATTAATGGTATTGTTGTAGTGTCTTCATTTCATTGTCGCAACTAATATCCATTCATGTACTTTTATAATTGTACACACCATATAATTCTCTCCAATGTGTGTTTATAGATGTTGATGTGAGTGAAATGTATCTTTGCATTGTATGCATTCAAATTAGTATCTGTATAGCGTTTACCTCTAGAGCTTGTTCTTAAGTTCTCATACATACCCATTAATAATTATTTTTTTCTCTCTCTATATAGGCAAGGGACATTAGTAGCAGTCACATCAGAATAATTCCTTGTCAAAAGGAAAAGGAGAGAGTTGTCTTAAGTTTGGCCGATCTGAAACAAGGAGATTTATATTTAATTTCAAACAAAAAGCAAGAAAGTCAAAGGTAACTCAGATTTTTCTAGGTCATGCATGTCATAGACAGATTTTCTACTTGAGGGTGGTCGTTAGCCAGGTGGGCAATTGCATGATGCCCTTCTACCATTTGGTGAAGCTCAACCCCGTGGCGGGATTCAAGCCATGGACCTGCTGCGTGGAAGTCCATGGCCATTGCCACTGAGCTATCAATGCTTCAAAAAATTACGTTGAGTATATGAATGATAAAACCTAAAATTAGGAGACAATTTACCGTAATCTCTTAAAAGCTTGAACTTATAAAAATCCAGTTATTTTATAATAGTTTTTAAATATTTGATACCAAACTTAATGATAAATCAACTTGCATAATAGAAAAAAATATACATATTAATAAATACTTTAATTATTAGTCAAAATTACACTGAAGAAATGCATCTGTTATAGGTTACTGCTTAACATCAGGTGGACGTTGTTACAATCCCATAAAATGAATGCAACTGTAGTCACTAGTTTTTGCATTATAGTGGACATTTTGCCTATCTGTTACCAATCACTAAATGGTGTTTTCCAGCAGCTCACCTTGAGAGACAGTAATTCTAGGTTACCTTGAACAACATCTGCATTGACACTTACAATCAGATGAGACTGGTCAAATAAAAACGTTGGGGAGGGTTCCCATGAATAAGATCAAGTACAGATATCTAGGCATATTCAGCTATTGACCAAGGAAGAGGGGAACCACCAATCACGTTTAGGTGACAGCAACTTGTTTTAAGTTGGTGTAAATTACAAGTTAGGCCCTATCTTTTATTAAATTCCTTTAAGTTACCATCACCAACATTGTATACTTAGGGCACAGCATATTTTGTTAATAAGTGCCGAGTTGGACAAGCCGGTGCCTGATGGTAACTAATGTAAGCATCATGTCTTTCCATCACAGTAACAGTATCACCATTGTGTGTGACAAGGCTCTATGCTATCTACGGACTCTCCAAGACATTCATTATTAAATCTTAATTGTCCGATAATTCCACTTGCTACAGTGCCCTTCAAACCTAAACACAGCAGTGTGCAAACACTACTGTGTTTAGGCAAATATGTGACACTGCGGTGGTACCCACCAACACAGCATTTTGCTTAAGGTACCACCTGGTTTGTCACTTGATTCACACCACCAAGGGACCATATGTGGGGTATCGAAGTTAAGAATACCTTCCCGAGGACGAGGGTGACTCAGCCCCCAAATTCTTTATAAATATATTTAGGCCAGGGTTAATTTTGATAATATTTTTTATAAATAATTAGTAAATTGTCATTATTTCATTATAACTAGGCTTTCACATACAAATCAGTCAATCGGGATAGAAATATCTTATACCCGGGACCTCAATACTGATGAATATCAAGTTTTATCAAAATACATTAAATCATTTAAGAAGTGAATGGCAACACACAATATAAATGTAAAAGGACACAGTTATTTTTACATTTATACTATTAGTGTCATAATTGTAGTCACAGTAACATGGACATGTTACTGTGACTACAATTATGACACTAATTAAAGTGACCATATGTGGGGTATGTCATAATTGTAGTCACAGTAACATACACATGTTACTGTAAAAATAACTGTATAAGTGTAAAAATAAAGTTATTACTGATTACCTTACATATTGATTGAAAAACCGTTATCATTTGTGAAAAGCAAGAGAATTATATGTCTGAAGATAAATTGGTGTTTTATTATTAAAAGCCTGCATAAAACATAACAGAAAATATTATTGAATATGGTAAGAATACAATTTATAGGTGGTATAGGCACTACTGCCACAGTAGCCTATACATTTAGATGTCCAGGTACTAAAAAGTGAAGTATATGTACAGTGCAGACAATTTAAGGCTGAATTTTTTTTTATTTGTGGTAAATGGTAAAACATACAAAACTTTTGTATGTTTTATGGAATATAGAATCTTCTCCAGGAGTAATAATAATTGGTGATTATCACATACAGAAACAATCTCATGTAGGTCATGTTTAGACCTTAACATTCTCATCATCTTAACATTATCCTAACAATTTAGCAACTTACATTTCCGTTCCATATCAGAAAACGGGAACCTTAGTCTCTGTGCTTGTCTAATTTTTCTAAATTACGAATGTCTTGCTATTTAGTTAATACAGAAGAGCCTCGATAATCCGAACAATGAAAATCAACCCCTGTTCGGACTCACGGAGCGTTCGGATCATACTATGCTTTTTTATGTTATTGTGACGGAACAAGCTCCAGACCCACCTGATGTTTAGCGGACTAACCTCTGCCTATAAGAGATGCATTTCGTGACAAGTAACGATTTGCACTACGCCCGTCGCCTTGAGACATAGTTGTTAAGTCTCATGTACTGAAATTTCACTGGCACTCAAGGACTGCTGCCAGAACACAACATTAGGTGCTCGGCGACTTCTACTTGAGGGTGGTCGCTAGGCAGGCGGGCATTCGCAAAATGCTCTTCCACTAGGTATGTGGTGAAGCTCAAGCCCGCAGTGGGATTCAAACCATGGACCTGCTGGGCGGCAGTCCATAGCCAATGCCACTGAGCCATCACTGCTTTATGTTTGTTCGTATCTTCTGTTCGTTTCGCTTCAAATCGATGCTTGTATATTTTCCGATACCTTTGAGAAAGTGAAGTTGCAGATACTCCATCTTCTAACCTGTCCAATATATATGGCACAGTTTTGCGCAATAGTTTAGGTTTTATGTTTGCGTTTCGGTGTTGTAACCATGTTTATAACCTAAAACAACACGTGGTGCGCGAGTGAAGCACAATGTAGCGTTTACATAACACATTAACAGACAGCTTATTAGATGCTGAAAAACATCGAACTGTGGCGTCTCGAGCGGGAAATGCGGGCGGGGTAATTTGGCAGTTCGGATTACCCTGGGTACGGACTATCGAGGCTCTACCTACTGTATATAATTTTGAATCATAATAAGTAAAATTTTCTTCTAAATAAGTTATTCTGCCAAATACTCCTACAAACAAGTGAAAATTAAGGTGTGTGCAAACAGAAACATGATTCTCAGGGTCAGAGTTCTGCTTGCTAACACTGCAGAACTCTATGAAACTTAATAATATTTTGGTAAAATGTGTAAATATGTACCAGACAAGTAGCCAAATTCCTACCAAAATTAAAAAAAAAATTAAAAATTCCTACCCCAGAGGGAACGGAGCAGAATGTTGGTCTGAGACTCTGAGTGTGCAGTGGTTGATTTTCTTGAAAGTATATTAAGTAAACCAAATCCATGCACAAATGCAACTTATACAAGCGGAATTATTATTTTAGTTTATCTTAGGAACCTACCTATCGTAATGCAGGTGTAGTAGAACTTCTTTGTTGTACCAGGTTGTGTAGCTAGCTAGGTACACAAACTTACGACTATTACGAATTTCTGAGGTACACCACCTCACATCTAATATAGGGTGCGTTCCACTTAGTGCTAAGTTTGCCAAAAACGCTAATAACGATCACACTCCTAATAATCCGTTTCACTTGGGAGAGAGCAAAATTAACGTTATTTTCGCCCCAGAACGCTTACATGCTACAGAAACAGCCAATGCATAGATCAAATAGAATATATATGAGCCAATGAGTAAGACGTTGATTGATTGATTTCTTATATTTATGGCTTCTGTGGCATATTGTCACAATTCTGCCAATGTCCGTACATGCTAGTGTCATAAATCATGTGGGAAGTGCTTAATATAATGAGAATGGTTGGTGTTTACAAGGGAGAATCCACCAGATGTTTTCCATCCATGATGATTATTTAATCTAAAACAAAAGAGACAACACAACTAAGACACATACAATGTTAGTAGAATACATATTCATAAATATAATAGACATACTTATAAAATAGGTATATATTTACAATCTTATCTTATTTATTTTTATAAATTTACATAATATAGGTATAATTTGTTTGTTAGAAAAAGTTAGAGATAACAGACATTTAAAGGAAGTTGGACGGGGGATATAGGGTGGGAGGATATCATAAAGAGAACTATGCAGTTTAGGGCAATTAAAAAATATGTGGTCCACAGTTCCCTCGTCCAGGCCACACTCGCACCTTGAGTGATCCCTGATCCGTAATTTGGCTAAATGAACAGGAGTACATGAATGACCCAAACGAAGGCGACAAATTGTGGAGGTGACAGTTTTATTTAAAAAACCAGGGACTTCTAGGAATTTGGGGTTGTATGTCTCCATAATGCTTGCCTTTTTGTTTTTTCGATTTCTCCCAGTATTTTGACCATGATTCTTGAAGGTGTAGTTTAGGGAGGAGACAAAGGTCATGCGAATATATTTTAAAATGCTCAAGAGAACCGATTTGAGAAGCTGTTTTTGCGCATGAGTCCGCTGTTTCATTGCCGGGAATTCCAGAATGACCTGGAATCCAGGCCAGAACAACATTTAAATCCTGTTTATGACATTCAAATAGGATGTGCTTAATTTGGAAAATTACAGGGTAACGAGAGGAAGAACGAAAAGGATTAGATAGGATACTTTCTAGACAGCTTTTAGAGTCTGTGAAAATTAAGGTATTATTAAGGTTATGGGACTTAACAAAAGTGATCGCTTCCAATATAGCTAGTGCTTCCCCAGTAAATACCGAGGAGTAGGAAGGACATTTAAACGGAAGACAAATTTTAGAAGAGGGGATCCACACCGCTGCACCAACAGCACTATCAGGTGACAACTTTGATGCATCAGTAAATAAATAGTGCCAACCGATGAATTGAGAACTAATGCGTTCATTGAACAGGGCTGAAGCATTAGGTGACTCTTTATGAATACCAAAATATAAAAGGACTTTAGGTTCAAAAGTAAGTGCTTCATAGGGAATTGAGTATAGAGGGTTGAGTGGTAGTTGAATGAGAGGATGAGGGAGCTTTGTGAATTTAATGAAGCTGCGAAGAAGGCAAGGGATATTATCTGTATTCCGCAAATCGTACAGGCCAGAAAGAAGACTCAATTTTGGGAGTAAGGGGTGGTTAGAGTTTTGGATTAATTTGGAAATAAATCTATCTGAAAGGAATTGCCTGCGAATATCAAGAGGGGGTTCTGTGCATTCAACCTGCATGGCATTAATAGGTGAGGACTTCATGGCGCCAAGGATAATTCGCAGGCATTTGGACTGAATTTTGCATACCTTCTCTTGCCCAATGCAAAATTTAAAAGAAAAGAACCATAATCAAAGTGGCTTCGGATTATGGCATTGTAAAGCAGTTTTTGGGAATATGGGTGGGAACCCCACCAAACACCTGAAAGAGATCTGAGAATATTTACGTTTTTTTCGGCCTTTTGTGATATGGTATTAAAATGGGGGATACCTGTCATTCTCGAATCCAGCTTGATGCCTAAAAAAGTTGTGCTGTTTAATTGTGGAATAGATTCCTGACCTATAAGCAACTTGATCGGAGGGATAATTCTCTTTTTAGTAAATACTACCACTGAACTTTTCGAAGCAGATAGAGATAGACCATGGTCAAATAGCCAGTCTCCGAGATACGAGAGAGCCATATTCAGTCTATGGATTGCCTCCTCTATGGACTGTACTTGTACATACAGCGCCAGATCGTCGGCATATTGTAGTACTTCACAGAATGAGTCCACAGATCTGTCTAAGTCGAAGGTGTAAAGGCTGTAAAGTAATGGACTTAACACTGAACCTTGGGGTAAGCCTCTCCAAACAGTTCTAGGGGGCAGAACATGTTGGTCATGTTTAACGACTACTGTTCGTTCCATTAGCATATTGCAAATGAATTGCACAAGCCTCGCAGGAATACTCAGCTGAATTAGTTTATTTCTGAGTAGTGGAAGCAACACATTGTCATATGCAGAAGCAATGTCAAGAAACACCCCCACGAGATATTTTTGCTCCTTATATGCAATGTTAATGTCCGTTGTTAACAAGCCTAGACTATCCATAGTACTATAACCTTTCCTAAAACCAAATTGTGTCTTGGCTAGAATAAGCCTGTTCTCGACAAGCCATTCCAGTCTATGTTTAATTAGATGTTCGGTAATTTTGGCAAGAACTGAAGACATTGCTATAGGTCTACGACTGCTTGGATCTGAAGGATCCTTTCCAGGTTTTAAAAGTGGGATTATTATTTGAGTTTTCCATTTTTCAGGTACTATGCCATGTTCAAAAAAGTAGTTTATTAAATCTAAATACGTCTGCTTACATTTTATAGATGACTTAAGTATAAACGAATATGGGATGCCATCTATCCCTGGAGATGAGTCCGTCAGTCCGTCTAGTGCAAGAGTTAGTTCATGAAAGGAAAAAGGCTGATCAAAGCAATCATGAGAAGGAAGGTAAGTAGGGGGTGAAGGAAGAGAATCCAGAGAGGGGACAGAAGGGGGAGCAAGTTTATCTGAAAAGGCCCCTAGCCAACTTGATGGATCATTTGCTGATATATTTTCTATGTTTGTTGAACATCTAAATCGTTTTATCTGTTTCCAAACAATAGATGCTGGAGTTTTTGGTGACAAAGTTTCACAAAAACCTATCCATCCAAACTTTTTCTTTATGGAAGAAAGTTTCTTAACTTTAGCCGCTACTTGCTGATATTTTAAGAAATTTGCATTTGTCATACACAGATTATAATTCTGCTCTGCTTCATTCCTATCTGAAACTGCAGATGTACATTCAGAGTCCCACCATGGAGTTGATATTATAAAATCTTTGGCGGCTTTCTTAAAAGGAATGTGTAGGTCAGCGGCTGCAGTAATATTTTGTATGAATAATTCATATGAAACAAGAGGGTCAATGTCCAAAGGATAGATAGAAGATGCAACTAATTTATTGTCTAGGGTAGAAGAGTATGACGACCAATCAGCAGCAGAAAGTTTGTATTTTAATGATGGGCTAGGGTTACGGAATGGTACTACTCTATTAGGAATAGAGATGATAATGGGAAAATGGTCGCTTCCATAGGTAAGTGGTAGAATTTTCCATGTGAGCAGTGAAGCGAGTGAAGGTGAGCATAAGGTCAGATCTACTGCACTTTTAGGATTTTGGGATGGATAAACTCTATGAGTGGGAGACCCATCATTAGCCACACACAGATTAACCTCATTAAATGTTTCGAGGAGGGAAAGACCAAATAAACTAGAATGATGGGAGCCCCACATTATGTGGTGTGCATTAAAATCACCCATTACCATCATAGGGGTAGGAATAGAAGAAAGAAGAAAGAGTATATCAGTTATTAGGGAAGAGTTGGGATGGGGTATGTATATAGAGATGAATGAGATGTCCAAGGATCTGATACCAACAATGTTGATATCAGGGGAATGGGATGGGATGTTAATTTGGGAAAAGGGAAGGGAGCGCTTTATGAGTAAAGCACTACCAGCATACCCGTCAGCCCTGTCATCCCGGAGACAGGAGTATCCTGCAACCCTAAATTGGGAACCAGGAACTAACCATGTCTCCGAGATGGCAATGACTGACGGGTGGTAATTTGAAATTAAATGGACCAGCTCATGCTTCTTTGGTCGCATGCTCTGGGTGTTCCATTGCAGAACGGTTACTGGATCCATTATGGCCAGTAAATGATACTAACTGTCTTAAGTTTATCGGCAACGTTGGACGGTATAGATTGAGGGTTCATTAAGATGATGTTTATGATTAAATTTAACAATGTCTCCAACATATTGTCATTTTGAGGAATAGATTCTGTTGTTTGGTTAATGCCTAGAGCACAACCATTAGACATTGCAGATGCAGGAGTGGCAACTATATCTCGGTGGGTTTGATTTATCGTACGACTTCCCAAGAGGGGCTTTCGTACGAGGGCTGGAATACACAGTTCTGACATATGAGGTATTGTGTTGGGGCTGTGAAGACCTTGGCTGTGCCAAAGAAAGAGATGAGGTGGGGGGTGGAGCAAGTGTGCTTTGGGAGACCTCAGAATACGATCTTGATACTTTAGGACACTGAGTAGCAGCTTCTTCATAGGAGATGTTGTTTTGAGCCATAACAGCTTTTATGGACTTTTGTCTCTCAAGTTCTGGACAATTTTTGTTGGTGGCAAAGTGGCGGCCTGAGCAATGGAGACAAGTAGAGTCTTTTTCCAACACATCGCAACTATCACCAGTATGCTCTTTGGTACAACGGAAGCATCGAGGTTTAGACCTGCACTGGGCTTTAGTATGGCCAAACCGGCAGCATGAGTGGCATTGGATGGTGGGGTACTGATAGAGCTCTACAGGCAGAGATGTATAGTATGAGTACACTCGCGATGGAAGAACCTGTCCAAGAAAAGTAACAACTACTGTTTGTGTGGGGACCCAAGTTGGATTTCCATCTACTATGGTCTTCCTGTTGAGACGACGAGCTTTCAAGACTTTACCGCATCCTACAGGGAGTTCTAGTGAGGCTACAAAATCTGACATGGACATATCAGCTGGAACTCCACGAATGAGTCCCATGCGAGTTATGTTGAAAGTGGGTATTGTAGCTGTGTATTTACACATGGCTAATATAGGGAAGCTGATAAATTTGTTGGCATCTTCAGCGGTAGTGAATTCTACTGATATTTTATTTCTGCCTACTCTTTTAACTCCTTCTATACAAACATTGGACACCTTGTGTGTTTTCAAAAATTGCCCAAACTTGATAGGTCTAATGGTTGTTCCTGCAGATAGATCGGGTTCTACTCGGGAAACGTGGACCACATAGGGGCCCTTGTCCAGAGATGTGTAAGCGAGTCCGCCAACTACTAGTGACGAATCCGTGTACACAGTCTCAATAGAAGCCGTTGCAAGCTCAGGTGAGGTAATAACCTTCTTGGCCGGGGGTTGTTCTTCTATTTCAATCCGCCTCTTAGATGCGGTTGGGGTAGTAGTAGGGTCCGGAGGATCCGGAGGGTCGGGTGGATCGTAATCCATGATGGGTGTTTGAGGTTAGGTGAACCTCAAACACCAAATTAGACAACTAAACACAAAAGCTACTACTAATTATATCTTACCGACACCAAAATAGGACAACACAACACTTATAATAATCAATATGGTGGCATTAACCACCCTAAACAGAAAAGAAAACGAAAATCACTCCCACAAGTTTACTCGCTATCACTTCCGAACGCAGAAATCCTCGAGTAAGACGTTTGACTTGACATGTTTGTTGACTTTGACATATTATGGACTATCGTAACTGAATTCGTCACTAAAATCTCTCCTACAGTGCTGCCAACTTAGCGCGTTCAGCTCCAGTTCTAGCGCTTTTTTTGGCTAGAAGCGCGTTATAGCGCCTAGCGCTAAATCTAGCGCTTTTTTTAAAATCAAATTACAATACTCTAATCATTAAATTTTATAAACTAGCAACAGTGAAATACTGATATTTTTTGTAAATTATGAGATAGCGATTACTCGAGTTATAATTTATATGTTTTGGTGAATACCTAACTAGTGTGTTCGTTTCATCTCATATTCTAACTGTTCCCAGGGGCGCGTTCCAGTAAATGTTGGTCGAGCAATGTTTGCTCTAAGGCACCTGGAACGACCTATAAAGCTCCTTTCAAAATATGGAATTGACAGCGATGTTTTTAGGTGATAAAATACAGTCTACATTTTTAATAAATGGGGCATAATACGTAATTAAGCAATATTAACATAGTATGCCACTAATCCTTGGTTTAGCTTGTACAAAATCTATTATTTATTGTAGAATCTGTCACATTTGACAGCTGGCCAAGATTTGGCCGATTCAAAAGGTAGTAAAAATTTGGCCAGGCAGATCAAAATTTGCTCTGACAGGTCGCCCGGGGGGGGCCCGCACCCCAGGGGTGCGTTCCTCCTACCCATCAGCCAAGACATATTTTGGTCTAAACGCAGTTATACGCCGTTCCAGCACTCTAATCGAACTTAATTTGATCCTGTCAAGATTTGAGGCCAGCTGTCAAATGTGACAGATTCTACAATAAATAATAGATTTTGTACAAGCTAAGCCAAGGATTAGTGACATACTGTGTTAACATTGCTTAATTACGTATTATGCCCCATTTATTAAAAATGTAGACTGTATTTTATCACCTAAAAACATCGCTGTCAATTCCATATGTTGAAAGAAGCTGTATAGGTCGTTCCAGGTGCCTTGGAGCAAATATTGTCACTCAATGTTATGTAGGTTTTTAGGAGTTTAAAGATAAAATGGATTTACCTTTTAGCAAAGCATATAAACAACATTAAAAGAGTGGGAGCAAGATATCGATTACAAACACTACTAATTAAAACCTGTGAATTGTGATGACACAAAAGCGGACTGTACATATTATTGTGAACTGGAATTTTCGATCAAAATTTGTGTCATTAAACGACATCGTGAAATTGCCTATTATGTCAGCATGAATTGGATTAAGATTATGAATTAGCTTTTTATTTGACATATAATTGTTAAGGTCAACTCGGCGAAGACCGGCATACTTCATTTAAAATGTTACAAATTGACTTATTTTGGCTATTCTATAACCTTAAAGTCAAATTTTGTTAAACAAGATAATAAGATATTTAGTTGATCTGACAATAAATATATCAAAATTACATAGAAACCATCGGTAACGGTATAACAACCATTTTTGTAAACACAGTGAAAGGATTTGGCTTCCATGTCGGATAAGACCGTAGATTTACTTAGTTATGGACAGTTTTTGTAGTTATAGATAGTGTGTAGGAGTGCCAGTTATTGTAACATCTTAATTTGTGCACTCTAACTCTCAGGAATAAGGTTTTTTACTGCTTATTTAAAGACCGGCAAACATCGCACTTCCAGGGGTGCAAGACATATTTCACCTTGAATAATAATTAATTATTTTTTATTACAAATTTATTACAAAAATTTAAAAATGTAATCAATAAAATTAAAAATGTTTCTTGTGATAGTTTTGGACAAACTTAGAAAAAAATAAATAAACGAGTGCTTATTATTAAAATTATGAGATTCAAAATCGTAGGTAAATACCTACTAACCATAGAAACCGCTCCTGAGTAAAACCAAAAATTACTAGCAAAATTGCTGTTATTTGCGTTTCTTTGAACAAAATAATCAGTCTTCCATTTAACAAAAACGAAAAGAAATTACGATTTATACTTTGAAGTGTAACCAACCAGGAAGGTAATGAAAAAAAAGGCTTAATTAGACACCAAATGTTGACGACTTCTGAAGGTGGCGAAGACCGGCATATGACATTATTACCCTCCAGAACCTAGACGGACTTCCCCACTACATATTGAGAGGTTACTTTTTATTTTCATCAAGAATAACGTAGTGCAAAACGTATATAACACTGATTTCAAATAATAATTATATAGATATATTCATAAAGAATGAATTTACTTGCATAGATCTGAAAAATAACTAAGATTTAAACACTCTTTAACATTTTTAATAGTACGTGGTACATTCCCAATGCAAGTCGCGCACCATACTAAAATAAAAAAATTATTTTTGTCCGCTTGCACTACATGCACCGCCATCTCTGTCAATGTATAAAAACTAGAACGGCTTTATTAGCCGGTTGATTGTGTTGCCACCTTCGGAAATCTGCTGAATTTGTTGTAATTCTCGTTGTACGATCTTTTCCGAAAGACGGTCTTCGCCGAGTTGACCTTATTTCATAATTTTTTTTTCATGAAATAACAATTATATGTGTATGTCCTTGACGAAAAGATATAAATTTTTTCGTCAAGGACATACACATCCACAATTGCCTGTCCGGTGTAGAGCATGGATACGGGTTTTCGATAATATCGAAAAACCGATATATCGGCACAAATATCCGATAGTGGAAAACCGAATTTTAAATCAAATAATATCGGATTTTCGATATTTTACTTTTAAAGTTACCAACTTAATAAATCTCCTCAACTTTAAACTTTAACAACTTATTTACATTTAGACAAGACTAATAGATATTTAATGACGATAGCACCCATCAGTGTGGAATCCCGAAAAACTTTTTACTCCGCTGCCTACACTTGCAATAACATGATAACAGCAAAGTGCATCCAAGATAATACTTTTTAATTTTGATGCACTTTGCTTTGTGCGGTCGTTATTCCAACAAGCTTGATCTCACCATTTACGATAGCCGTCAGGTCAACGTCGAAATCTTAAATTGTCATTATAAGCTCTATTGTACCTCTATCTTTCCTATTGAAATCTTTATATATGTGTTGAAATTCTTACAACATAGCAGAGTATTACATAATTACAAATTTACGAGAGGATAAATTATAGTCATGTTCGGGATTCGAACCCGCGTCATCCACCTCTTTAGCTGTGGCATGCTCTGACCGACTGAGCAAACATGAAAATGGTTCATAACTCTAATTTTTCCTCTCGTTCCTTAACCATCGCATGTGGGTGGACCAAAGCATGCGAAAAGTAAAAGTATTAAAAACAGCAGAGTACGTTTAGCTGTTAGCAGATGTATAATAAATAAATAATATTAATATACGTTTTATGTCCTGTGGGGTGCCGGGTTATGAATGATGAGAAAAAGACGGCGGTATGAGGCCAATCGCAGTGGGCAATACTTTTCACCGTTTGGTGGCCAAACCTTGCCGAGCAGTTCATGGTGAGATCACACCTTATCTCTAGCCCCACCAGGTAGGTTTTGGTACGCCCCTTGGATGCGAAACCGCTATCCATGCCACACGAAACTTTGTTATGAGAGCCGGGAGCGATAACGTCCTTCTAAAACTTTACATCAAGAACGCTTTCAACAGTGTCGAGAAGGGCTCGATGCTGTCGGAGGTCAGGGAGTTGACACCGTCTATATTTCCATTTCTTCACCAGTGTTATGCGGCCCAAAGCAATCTATCTAACGATGGCGTTTGCGTCCGATCGCAAGTCGGCGTGCAACAGGGCGATCCTTTGGGACCACCTTATTTTCAGTATGGCGATTCATAAGGCCATTAAATCTCTAGAGTCGCCCTTTAACATCTGGTATTTGGATGATGGAACTATTGGTGGTAGTCCAGAAGTAGCCCGGCGGGACGTGACAGCATTCTTCTTGGTAAACACTGACAAGTGCGAATTTTACCCCTATACTCCAGAGGCAGCGGAATCTAGTCCCAGTTTCATAACCCTCATTCTCGGGTTAGGGTTATGAATCGGAAATCCATGTGCCTTTTGGATTTGCCGATTTTTCCTGAAGGCGTCGCTGACAGCCCTGATTCGAAGATGCAGACCCTGGCATCTGAACTTTCAGCCCACGTTTCCTTGGTGCTTTTGAGAGCCTGTTTCGGGATGCCCAAGTTGGCATATCTCATTCGGACGGCGCCAACTTGGAAGCTCCCAGAGGAGGTCCTTCGGTTTAACAGTGCACTTAAACGTGTTATCGAGAAGACGCTAAACATTAGTCTAGCGAAGCGCAGTGGTGTCAGGCTAGTCTGCCGATTCGATTTGGCGGTTAAGGCGTGCGGCAACTTCAGGAGTCGGGCCTCATCGCATTTCTAGCTTCCTCCTGCACGCTCTCAGTTGCACTCGTTGCGCTGGACGGAGGCCCCGTCATCATGCCATCAACAATATCATTAAGAGGGCCCTCGTTTCGGCAGAAGTCCCTTGCGTGGTCGAGGCTCCTGGTCTCCCACGCTCTGATGGCAAGCGGCCGGATGGGCTAACGCTGATCCCATGGCAGAGGGAGCGTCGCCTCATCCGGGATTCTACGTGCGTGAACACTTTTGCCGCTTGCCACCTGCTCGCTACCCAGAAAGCCGCCGGCGGAGGTGCAGAGGCAGCCGCGGTAGGCAAGAATAATAAATACGATGCTTTGGAATTGGCGTACGAGTTGGCGTAGAGTGCCGTTTTCTGTGGAGGTGATGGGGCCGTGGTGTTCAGAGGCCAAGAAGTTTGCGGCGGATCTAGGGCGGCGCTTGCGAGATAGGACACGAGATCCACGGTCAGGAGAATACCTTGTACAACGGATTTCCCTTGCAATACAGCGGGAGAATGCGGCTAACCTAATGGGCACGTTTGGGCGAGGGAATAATATTGTAACGTAACCTTTTTATTATATTATAATTTTATCGCCTAAATTGAATAAATGACTGCTGTGCAGTAGTAAGTTGATAGTAGAAATAATTACAAAACGTCAAACGAGTTTTGGATTTATTAAATAATGGCTGACTTTGTTCTTACGTAGCGTTTATTTCACTGTACTAATTTTTTTTATAAATATCGAAAAAATACCGAAATATCGAAATTCCGATATTTTAAAATTGAATATTGAAACAATACCGGTATTAGAAAATTGATCCGATAGTACATGCTCTAGTCCGGTGATTGTGGTGGTATGCGGGTATGCGACCCCGACGTCCTAGCTGCTACTACCTCAACCGTACCCTGCCAAGGCAGTAGTATCCCTAAATACCTATTCCCTACCCAAACTCATAGATATCCTTTCCTCGTCAGCAATCCTTTCTATTTCCTTTTCCTTCCCTTTCCGCCATTCTGGGGTCTGCCGTGCCTATGGATGCGTGGCTAGGGGCGTGCCTAGTCTCAAGCGTGCCAAACTGCCCTGGGACCTGGTGAACCCAGAAAATGGCTAGCCTTATCCTGGCATGCGGGGCTCTGTCAGGTTGGACCTATTTTTTCCCTTGCTACTCGTGGGAACCGCATGGATTTCTATTTAAATAACAAAATCCCAAATGGCGGCGATGAGGTTGGCCACCCATCACGTCTAGTTCCACGCGGGGGCGGAAAGCGGCCCACAGAGAGCCGCTTTGCTACGATGAATGTTAGAGGTGGAATAAATAGTAAAGTAGATGAAGTATGCCAGATGATGCATAAAAGACGTATAGATGTTTTGTGTGTGAATGAGACGACACGGAAAGGATGTAGCACCACCAAACATAGCTCCTATACGGCACTGTGGTCGGGAGTACCGGTGACCAACAGAGCCTGTCAGGGCGTTGGTATGATCCTTGCTGCACGAATGAAAGAATGTATGATTGAATATGAATGCGTGAGCGCAAGACTTCTCTGGGTGAGGCTGAAAGTTGGGCTTACTCGACTGTTTGTGGTGGGTACATATGCACCGACTGACATGGGTTCGAGAAAGTCCCCAAAAGCCCAAAAAGAAAGAGAGGAGTTTTGGGACAGTATGCAAGATATTTTAAAAATGTGTAGAGATAATGAGAGGATTGTGTTGTTAGGAGATTTTAATGGATGGGTAGGAATAGAGCGAGATGGATATGAAAGGGTTCTTGGAGCTTTTGGGGATGAAAGAGTGAACGAGAATGGACAAAGTTTGCTAGATTTGTGCCTGGAATGGAGTCTCTGTGTGACAAACACAATGTTTGATGAGAAAGTATGGGATGCACAAGCAGGGTTTAGAAAGGGAATGGGATGTACGGATCAGGTCTTTTCTTTACGATGCATAGCCGAAAAATGTTGGCGAAAAGCCAAAAGGTCTATTGCGCTTTCGTAGATTTAGAAAAGGCTTATGATAGGGTGAGTAGGCATGAACTGTGGTCAGCGTTGTCTATGCATGGGCTGAATGTTAACCTGATCCAAGCGCTGAAGTCCCTATATGACGATTCCAGTGCTTGTGTTAGGATAAACGGGACATACACTGATTGGTTTAACATCGAAAAAGGTGTTAGACAAGGATGTGTAGCGTCACCGTGGCTGTTCAACTTATTCATGGATAATTGCTTGACAAACCTGAAAGACAGTGAATGTGGATTAAGAATGAACGAGTTACTCCTCAAATGTCTTCTCTACGCTGATGACCAAGTGATACTTGCGTCGTCAGTAAAAGAGTTGCAGGAGATGGTAAATGTTATGCATGAGGCTTTAGAAAGAAAGGGAATGAAAGTAAACGTAAATAAGACGAAAGTTATGGTGTTTGAACGAGATGATAGAGTGACCGATTGCAATATTGTGATTGGAGGTGAAAAAGTGGAACAAGTGAAAGAGTTTATATACTTGGGATCTATGTTTACAAAAGATGGAGAGTGTGAAAGTGTTATAGAAAGGAGAGTGAATGCTGGAAACATGGTTAATGGAGCATTGCACGCGTTTATGAACAGTCAGAAGGTGTCTAAGAAGGCACCTGGAGATGAGAGCATTGAGAAGCATGATTGGAGTCAAACGGAGTGACAGGATAAGGAATAGTGTGATAAGGGAACGATGTGGTGTGAATGAGGATGTAGTGACCAAAATCGAGAAAGGTATGTAAAGATGGTTTGGACATGTAGAGAGAATGAATGAAATGAGATTGACTAAACAGGTATACGTGGGACATGTGAACGGAAGTGTTGGAAGGGGAAGACCTAGGCGAACGTTCCGAAATCAGATTGAAGATGTTCTGAAAAAGGCAAGGTCAGGAGTACCCTAAACCGACGCTTATGTATGAAAGGATTGATGAGTGTAGATGAAGCGAAAGAGATATATAAGGATCGTAGCAAGTGGAAATCTGTGGTCTCTGCCTACCCCTATGGGAAAGAGGCGTGATTTTATGTATGTATGTAATAACATCTATAAACGAATATTATTGGACTTAATAATGTTACATAAAATATTTATAAACGGAGTAAAGACATACGAGAGAAGACATTTGAAGTTAACAGGTCTAGGGATATCAGGACTTAAAACATCATACAGAGAATGTGAGGAGTGACGTCGCGCACGAATCGACGACAGTGTGCGCTCTTGCTTTTTATAACGTAAATTATAGTTTCCTTGCATTTTTTCACCTTAAATAAATTTAAAACTGTGTTGTTTTGTATCGTGCAGCTGTGCGAGTGTTGGTGTGTTCTAATTACTTCGAACTAATTATTTATAGTGTTGATAATTGTGTCCCAGTTTGTTACTATTTTGTTTGTTTACTATAAGTGGGTACTTTATAACTTGGGAACGACACACCATACACATTGTTAAATATTGTGAGGTTTTACGTGGAAATTATAGAATTTCTTGTATTGGAAAATGCTTTTTATTTCGCTCCATTCTTGACACAAAGATAATACAATCAAACATCTAACTACAGACTATAAAGCTAGAGTGTATGCATAGAGGATGCGTTCAAAGATACTTATTATTTCTAACACGCCATCTAGCGGATTGACTCTGCACTGCTTGCTATCCACAATATATTGAGAATATCAGATCCAGTACCACTGCACAAAATGCCCAAGAAGTGCAACTCTTGTGGTCGCTTTGCGAATTCAGCAGAGGGCGTTAGCTGCTCCAAATGTTCGGCATATTTTCACAAATCTTGTGTACGGTTTCCGGGTGACGTAAAGGTTGCAACCGACTGGCTATGTCAGGATTGCAAGTCAGTTACCACCAGTAAGGATAACACCGAGCACCCAGTATGCGATGAGAGAGCAGTTTATGTGCATACTTATCAGCAGGGTAGCCGGGACTGTGGCACTTGTGCAGAGGTGTTGAAAGAGATGAAACTCGTGAACGAAAATATGATGTCTTTTAAAAATGACCTTACAATTATATAAGAAGAATTTAGTGTACTTCGGGGCATCGTCGAAGGGTTCGGTGGGCGTCTGGATAGTATGGAGACGCGACTGGTGTGTGTGGAGAGGAAATGTGCCGAGGCAGGGCAGGCTGGACAGGAAGTAGGCGATCTGCTCACTACCATCGATGACTTAAAGGCACAACTGAACGATCGGGAGCAAGATGCCGTTTGCAACGATTTTGAGATAAGCGGAATACCGGAAGAGCAGGGAGAGAACGCTGCTCATCTCGTGGGCAGAATTGCAGAGAAGTTGGGCGTGACTTACCAGGACCGTGATCTCGTTTTAGCAGAGAGAATAGGCGTCCGACGTGTGCAATCAAACGGCGCCGGCGCGCCGAAAGAGACGTCCCGGCCACGTCCGCTGGTGGTACGGCTGGTGCGCCGAGCGCTGCGCGACGCATTTCTGCACGCAGCGCGCGTCCGGCGTGCCTCCACAACAGAGGGCCTTGGGTTCGCTGCTGCTCCCACCAGATTTTATGTGAACGAGCGTTTTCAAAGCACGCGAGGCGGCGCGCACATATGGTTGGAGGTATGTTTGGTCCAGGGACGGGCGCATCTTTGTTCGTCGCGAGACAGGCAGGGCGTCCTTCCGGGTGCGCTCAGAGCAGGACGTCGAGAAAATATTTGGGAGCGCGAGCGCGGGCGGTGCGGTGCCACCGCCACCGGTTTAATATGCTTGGGGTACGAACTATATGGGAAGTTTTATCCCTGCGCACTATCGGGTTTGGTAATATTACATTTGTATAGTCCCATTATTTTTAAAGATTTTGAATCTTGTCTCTGTGGTTCAATAAATCACTATGTTACAGTAATTTATACATCGGAAGATTTTATTGTTAAATTTTGTAATTTTATTTATTTCATAAAATGTTTAGTTTTACTTATATTTTTATGTTTCTCTTCAATTGCATTGGTGTTAATTTCTTTACGTGTTCATTACCCTCGTTATTGTTTTGAATATTTTTTAAGTATGTAAATGGCTACCAGAAATTTTAGTGTTGGAGTATATACAATGCAGGTTCTCTTGGCACCAACCACGACAACATTATTGCTTCAGTCTGTCGGTTTGGTGTCGACATCCTAGCGCTCAACGAAACCTGGTTACACGCGGAGGAGGAGGGGCGAGCGCCCGCTATCCCCGGCTACCGGTTGAGGCACACGCCGAGGCCGCGCACACATCGCTCGCGTGGTGGCGGTGTTGGTTTCTACGTGAGAAGCGGACTTACAATAGGTATTATACAGGCATTGATAAATACCTCCATCACTACTAAAATGTTTCCCGAAATCTGGAAATTGGCAATAGTACGTCCGTTGCCAAAACATTCAAGTCCAGTAGAACTAAAAGATCTCCGACCTATAAGCATTTTGCCGTGTCTATCTAAAATTCTGGAAAGAGCTGTATGTATACAATTAACCGAGTTTCTCGAAAAACAGAAAATTCTGCCAGAAATTCAGTCGGGATTTAGGAAAGGTCGAAGTACCACAACTCGCTCTTTTGGATGTTACCGATAACATACTTGGTGCTCAGGACAATGGAATGTGTACAATTTTGGTTTTGCTAGATTTTTCCAGGGCTTTTGAATCTTTGAATATTAACCTTCTGTTGTCAAAACTAAGTTACTACGGATTTGATTCTGAAGCTGTCGAATGGTTTAGCAGTTTCCTCAGTGAGCGGTATCAATTTGTAAAAATGGGACATTCCGATGGCACTTCACTCGTGTCAGACAAATTAGCAGTTACACGGGGGGTGCCTCAGGGATTAATTTTGGGTCCGATTCTCTTTATTTTGTACTCTGCTGACATTGTGAAACACATTCGCAATTGCAAGGTGCATATATATGCAGATGATATGCAGATTTACATCTCTTGCAAACCGTGTGACATTGACAATGCCCTAAATAAGCTGAATGAGGATCTCTCATCAGTGGCCGCATGGTCATCGAGTAACTGCCTGTCGTTGAATCCAACCAAAACTAAATACATGGTTTTCGGTAGCAAATACCAACTTGCGAGTCTCCCTCCGTCGATAAGAGTCACAATACTAGGCGAACCCATCGAACGAGTATATGAGGCGCGTAACCTGGGCTTACACATGGATTGTGAACTGCGTTACCAAAAACATATAGCTGACTGTATGAGGACTTCCTTTTATAAATTAAAAGCGTTCATTGTTAACGACACCCCTGGGGTGTCGTTAACAATAAGCATTTGTTGACGACACCACCGTAATGTTGGGATAACTTATCGCTTAAGAATTTATTATCGAGCTAGTATACTCTCAATGGTTAATAAACATATGCAATTGTATCTTTTTATCTCTTTCTCTAATGCACTGGCTGATAACGTTTATGACGTTCAAGAGATAAATTATGTGTCATTTGTGAAGTTAATCAATATATTGACATTTCTAACATTTTCAATAACTTTCGAAGAAAAGGATAACAATGTCAGTACACAAACTCCTGAAATGGCTAATGAAGCAAGCCTGCAAGAAGCAAATCGTAAATTCGGTGAATATAACAATGTCAGTACACAAACTCCTGAAATGGCTAATGAAGCAAGCCTGCAAGAAGCAAATCGTAAATTCGGTGAATTGATTGGTCAAGAACTTAACAACGTACCTGTCGTAAAAAGAAGACAGATAATGTTTGAAATAATAAGGATTATTGAGCTTCGATCAAGTTAAATAAAAATATCTTTACAGGTTCTTTTTATTTTATTTATTATTTTGGTATAGGTACGAACATACAGCAGGGTAACAACACTATTTGTTAGTGGTGTCGTCAACAAATGCTTTTTGTCAACGACACCCCAGGGGTGTCGTTTTGGGGGTGTCGTTAACAATGAACGATTAAAAGTTTTATATAAATTAAGACCCTACATAAAAGAAAGTTTGCGTATACAGTTGATTGAGTCATTGGTTTTATCCAAGTTAAACTTGTCACGTAATAGAATAGTAGTGTGACTTAAAGGGTGACTTAAAAAAGAATGATAAAAATAAAAGAGGGAAAGTATAGAATAATTATAATATCATTTAAAACATAAAAAGTTGGGCTCTCGTTATATCTCACTTAATTATAGGAATGTATAAAATTAGCCTACAAAGAAAGCTAAAAAATAAATAGGAAATAAAAATAAAGAGAAAATCTAGCCGGCGGAATTTATGTGGAACCAGGAGCGCTTCGCCAGGAACGTGGAATAGATAGCAGCAGAGCAGAAGCGGGTGCGCCTCTTTGCAGGAGAATGGAGGCAGGCACACCTCACCAACACTTCGCCAGGAACGTGCGTAGAGAGCAGCAGAGTAGACGCGGGTGCGCCTCTCTGCATGCAGGAGAGTGGAGGCAAGCAGAGGTAGGAGGGCCTCGCCACAGGAAAGAGGAGGCAGGTACACCTCATCAGCACCTGGTCACCTTGATTTGCTGGTCCGCGTATGTGTTTGTGGACTGACTCCGGTGAGCTGGTGGGAGAGAAAGGAATTAAGAACGGAGATAAGGGTGGCCGCGCTTGAGGGGCTTCGCCACGTAGCTCCCACCAACTTCAGGAGCACCGGATGTAGGGCCGCGTCGAGAGGGCTGCGGCAGTCTAGTCTTCCAGTGTTGGACCAGCAATCTTCTCAGGTGACTTCAGTTGTTCAGTGAGGGTTTCTTCCTGTACTGTATTTTAATTTTAGACTTTCTTGAAATCCAAGCAAAGAATGATCGAAGAAGCCGAATGTTCCGTTTATATAGGGCCGCCTGGCTTTAAAATCGGAACCAAGAACATTAGGTTTTAATTCTTAGTTGCTAGCAATATTTGACTTATAATCACCAAATTTTGAATGCAACCTCATAAATTTTAGAAGAAATCGTCGTTTGACAACGCAATTTTGACTCAAGACAGTGTCATTTTTGACATGTTTACATTTGTGGAAAACCCAAAATATGAGGATAAATACTATGAATATAGTAAAAACAAATATAGCAACGTATAGAGAAAAATGCGACTGATATAATATCAAAAATCACAAAAATAAGTGATTTAGGCTATAAAACAGGTTAACCGTTGTAATTACTATCATAAAAATACTGTTTCTAGATAGAACAATGCATTCCACACATCACCAGCTACAAATTTCATAAAACCATTCATTTTTCACACAGAAACATCAACTCGGAAATGTATGATGTTGCTACGAAAACCTATCTAGTTTTCTTGATTTGGCTTGCAAAGCCCTAAGCAAACAAAGGAAAAGTTATCAGCATGTCTAGAACCAAAAATCAGCACAAATCTGCGTCATATTCTATTCATTTTGTAAATTTTCAGATAAAAGCTTCAGTGTCCAGGATAATAAGGACTTATTAAAGTCGCAAAGAGCATATAACGAGATGAAATAAACCTATATATATGAAAATCAAAAGTAAAATGAAATATTTATTGTTACAGATTGTAGGATATAAGGGTGTTACAAAAGTATACAAAAGTACCTGTACAATCTACCCTATTCTGGGTGTGCAACATTAATAATAATTTTAAATTAAATATTTGTCATGCATGAATAATACCAATTGT
The DNA here is from genome assembly GCA_963854805.1 of Plagodis dolabraria. Lineage (NCBI taxonomy): Eukaryota > Metazoa > Arthropoda > Insecta > Lepidoptera > Geometridae > Plagodis > Plagodis dolabraria. The sequence continues at coordinate 17,546,840 of OY978467.1, read as the reverse complement.
TAGTCAAGGAGTCAAAATAATGTTAATATGGTTATCTATTAAACATAAAATTCAATTTTACAATAATAATAATAATTATGAATAGTAAAAGAATAGTACCACTCAAGTAGCAAAGATATATAAACACAAGAACTTATTTACGAGAAACAACTAAAATCTACGTGGAAAAACTACCATAAGAACCATCTAGAGCTCAATAAGAATCCCTATAACTATACGTACAACGAAACGTGCGCATAATATGAGTAATATGTACATATTCGAGTGAGGCAGTGCTGAGTATATAATGTACCAAGTTGCAGACATATACCTACGTTTAGAATGAAATCAAGGATAAAGCATCATCAGATAAATTATGGAAATGATTGTTAGTACAAACTATATTATTATTACAAAAAAGAAAAGCTTAGTGAAAAATTAAAACCCTACAAACTATATGGATGCAGTTTACGGTCCGAGGCTACTTGCCAAAACTAAAAAGTTGGTACAACGGGTGCAGAACGCATGTGCCAGATTCTGTTTTAACATCCCGATCAGGTCACATGTTACCCCTTTTCTTAACAACGCTATGATGTTAAAAATGATGCATCGTCGAAAGGTACACTTGGCGTGTCTCCTGTTTGGCGTTATAAATTATAAAATGCCGTCTTATCTGAGCAATAAGTTGAAGTGGTTAGTAGGACGTGGGCCCCAAGGCTCCCGACAAGCTTCGAGGCAGTTGGCGACTGAATGGCACTGCTCAGCCGCCTTTAGAGGAAGTTTCCGTTACGCTGCATCGAAATGTTGGAACAACATCCCACCACCAATAAGAAATCTGCATTGTTTGCATACATTTAGGAGTAATCTCAAAAAATTTGTATATGCCCATCAGAAAAGAGAGGAACTTCATCTTCATGACACCACTGCAATTTAGTTAGTTGTATGTGATCTTCACTTATATTTGAATGTGAAATCATATTTAGTTAATATTAAGTTTGTTAAATTGAAAGACAAGATTAGAATTATTAATTAATTAAGTTAGTATATCAATAGTTGTTTTTATTAATGTCTGTTCATATGGACAAACGGGTTTTTGTTTCTAAATATTTATTATCTGAGCGCGCACTGTTTATTTACACGTGCGTGAGGTCACCTCCCTATACTAACGGAAGACCAGCGCTGGTTGCAACCAACCAGCTTTTTGCTGAGTTAGTATAGGGTTGTGACAAACACTTTGTTTATTTTCAATGTGTCCATAATTATATATTTTACCATTATGTAAAGTGTTTGTCGCAATTAAAGTTATTCATTCATTCATTCATTCAGAATAAGATAACTTAGGACAGCAAAAGAAAATATGATCTAAGGTTTCATCTTCAAGGCCACATTCACAAAGAGAATGGTCCCTGACCCTAATTTTGAGTGAAAGTGAAAACTGGTGAGCAAACATGTCCCAGGCGCGATCTGATTATTGTAGAGGTAACCATTTTATTAGACTTTTTATATTGAAAAAAAACCATGGCTCTGTAGGTATATCTGGCTGAATGTCCCCATAATGTCTACCTTTAATCATTCTTGTCCTATTCCAAATTTCAGACCATTTTTCTCGAAGATTTCTTTCCGCTAAAGTACGTAGGTCTCTGGAAAATCCTTTTGAATACGTGTCCAGGCCTATTTCAACGGCTTGCTTAGCATAATAATCTGCATTTTCATTACCCTCAATACCACAGTGACCTGGAATCCAGGCAAGGGCTACCTCGATTCCAGAAGAGTGGCACCTGTAAAGGATTTCTCTAATTTTTAGGTTGGTGTGTAAGAGGTCTTTAGACCTAAATGGGAATTTATTAATGCCTTGCAAACAACTTAGAGAGTCTGAAAATATTATAGACTTATTTAATTTACGGGATTCTACATATTTGACGGCTTCCAATAAGGCGATTGATTCACCAGAATATACAGATGAATAAGGAGGACATTTATGACTCAGAACTATCCTGAATTTAGGAATCCAAACCGCAGAACCAGTCGATCCATTATCTGTTAACTTAGATGCATCGGTGAATATAGCCATCCAATTCGGCCATTGACGATTCATAGTATCATGAAAAATTTTATCAGCTCCAGGGGAATCTTTGTCAATAGCAAAACGTAAGAGAATATTTGGTATATATATTAAACAATCATAGGGAAAACTAAAAAGAGGATGTATAGGAAATTGATATAACGAAAAAGACATACTTGATAGTTTATTAAATGAATTTAAAAGACAAGAAGGGTCTTTATTAAGCCAATAGTCTGAAGACCTAAATAGAATAGAAAGACAGTGAAGTCTATTCAAAATTGGATGAAGAGAAAATTGAGCAGCTTGAAAAAAGAAACGATCGCTGAGTAATTGTCGACGAAGATAACGAGGAGCTTCAACACATTCAACCTGAAGAGCATTTATAGGAGAAGATTTCATTGCACCAGAAATTATACGAAGACATTTGTGTTGGATTGAATCAAAGGATCTTAACGAGATGTTACTGCATGGTTCTAAGAGATATGAAGCATAATCCAAATGGCTTCTAATGATGGCATTATAAAGAAGTTTTTGACTGTATAGATGTGATCCCCACCAAACCCCAAACAAAGCACGGAGAATATTTATATTCTTTTCACATTTATTTCTTATATAGTCAATATGGAAAGAACCTGAAACTTAGTCTAAAATAAGCCCTAAAATTTTGCTTTGTTATTTTGCTTTGCTAGTTGTCGGAGAATATCGTTAGAATTGTGGCAAAAGTATGAAAAGTATATTTTTAATTTTAACATACTAATGTAAAGTTGTAATGAATCCCATTCTACAGTCAAAACTATTCTTTTATCTCCGTGTAGAAAGAAATAATAATCTAGTAAAATAATAATTCTCAGAATCACTCTTGTCTCTTGAGGTTTTAGAATTAAGTATTTTATTGAATTCTCCACAATACTGCGATCGACAAAAATCAATAAATAACACAGAACGAAAACAAACCTCTTTCATAAACGGCTCACATCATGTTTACAAAATCATCGATGGCAATGTCAAGGAATCCCCGGTTAACATTTCGATTTACGGTGTAGGTACCTTATGCTAACTTTTTGAAATATTTTCAATTTGATATTTAATAGTATATCATTAATACCGCCATCTATCCATTGGCCGAGTATTTATTGTAGCGATAAGGGGTAGGTACCTATCATTCGTATAAAAAAACACGCGTGTGACCCTCGATTCTGGGATTTAAACTTCTTTGGATCTAAAAATAATTTATATTATGCATTGCTCTTCATGTATTCGGTAATAATCGTACTAAGTCAAGATTACGAAATAGTTATGAAAAATTAAATTGAAGGGAATCTCTTTTATTTTTTTTATACATAACTTCCATAACTCAATATACCTACTAATATTCTAGAAAATACATTTTTGGTAATGGTTACCATATTATACTAGAAATAATGTAGACTTAATCTTACAAACAAATAGATAATTTAAACAATTTAAATAGAGCCATTTCAATTCTACTACACATCCAAACTTAGTGTCGGGTAAGCGTAGGTACTTATATATGCATACGTCGGACTTTAGTAGAGGCCGACTGAAATTCTACATGTTTCACAAACAAGCAACTTTTTGTAGAACTTGTGCCTTTAACGTATGAAATTCGGTGTTTTATTTACGCCAAGAAAATAGTCGTTTACCGAGTATCTGACGTGGATTGTCTTAGTAGGAAATGTTGTAACGTTTCACGTTTTAAAAAACGATCTCAGTAGTAGTGTTTACACACTCGAAATTACGCGTAGGCAGGGATGAGTTTAAATATGCGGGGCCCCTTTTCGCGCGGGGCCCGTAGCAATTGCTACTCTTGCTACGTGGTTAATCCGGAACTGAGTGTATATAATATTATAGGTACCTGCAAAATGGCGAGCTAACAAACATTAAAAAGATTAATTACATAGTTATTGTAATTAAATAAATAAAAGATAATGTACAGGATAGTGTAGTGTAGCTTAATTATTTAAATTATTTTATTGTGTTGTTTATTAGAGTAGATATTTTTTATTTTTTTATTTTTTGGTCGTATATATGTTTTATATTTGTATTGTATTATGTATATAAATTGTATGATATAACATACATATTTATTCTGTACTGTGTGCATGCCGGTACGTGAAATCACCAAATGGCTCCAACGGAAGACCAGCGCTGGCAAACAGCTGGTATTATGCTGAGTTGGAGCCAATTTGTGACATTTACATGTATTGTGTTATTTTTGTAGTTATGAATTGTTTTTTATGTTTTTCTTGTATCGTACCTTGTAATGTCACAAATAAAATATTTTCTATTCTATTCTATTCTAAAAAATTGCCGTAGTTTTTTGCTTCCAGTGAAAATACTCGCGAGATGTAGGCACACCATGGATAGCAGAAAATAATTATACGTAAGATTAAGTTTAGAAAATGGTTCGGGAGAGTGTCTTCTCTGTGTAGTAATATATAATTTTGTTTAGTATGTCATTTATCAGTACTGTGAGACTGGTGTAGGATGTACATTTTAAGCTCGTTAATTTGGGATATGCTGAGGATTGACCAGATGGTAATTAGTAACCGGAAAAAAACATTAATTCTTAGAGAGCTATAAATGCAATTTTTAATCTTAAAAAACAAAGAAAATTTGTAAACACTGTCGAAAATGAATGAAGTAGTTAACATGAATTCAATCTATTCAAATATTTATTTGTTGAAAGTAGGTACAAATAGTTTTTAGATAAAGTAAATTTAGTTCTCTACAGTCCACCAGTCCACTGGTGTACAAATATTGAAATTAGATTATATACATCAATATTCATTATGTTAGTCTATGTATAGACTGATGCATTAAAAAAACGTGTAGTAAGTATATAATATCATAGAGTTTGACTAAATAAATGTCATTAGCTTAAAACCTACAAACCCAAAATATCGCACATTGTGCATTCAAATGGTTTCTCTCCAGAATGTTTCGAAGATGTCTCAAGTGACCCTTTTGTGAAAATTTACCATCACACATTGTGCATTCATAGGGTTTTTCTCCAGTGTATGTTCTGACATGCATTTGTAAAGGCCCCTTTCCAGAAAATTTACTATCGCATATCGTGCATTCAAATGGTTTCTCTCCAGAATGTATCCTTAGATGTACCTTTAAGTGACTCTTTCGTGAAAATTTATCATCACACATGGTGCATTCATATGGTTTTTTTTCCAGTATGTGTTCTGACATGTCTCTGTAATGTAACCTTTAGTGAAAATTTACCATCACACATTGTGCATTCATAGGGTTTTTCTCCAGTGTGTGTTCTGACATGCATTTGTAAGTACCCCTTTCTAGAAAATTTACTATCGCACATTGTGCATTCAAATGGTTTCTCTCCAGAATGTATTGTTAGATGTACCTTTAAGAGACTCTTTCGTGAAAATTTACCATCACACATTGTGCATTCAAATGGTTTTATTCCTATGTGTGTTCTGACATGTCTCTGTAATGTCCCCTTTACAAAAAATTTACTATCGCACATTGTGCATTCAAATGGTTTCTCTCCAGAATGTTTTTGTAGATGTGTCTTTAAGTGACCCTTTTGTGAAAACTTATCATCGCACTTTGTGCATACATATGGTTTTTCTCCAGTGTGTGTTCTGATATGTCGCTGTAATGTCCCCTTTTCAGAAAATTTACCATCGCACATTGTGCATTCAAATGGTTTCTCTCCAGAATGTTTTTGTAGATGTCTCTTTAAGTGACCCTTTTGTGAAAACATATCATCGCACTTTGTGCATACATATGGTTTTTCTCCAGTGTGTGTTCTGATATGTCTCTGTAATGTCCCCTTTTCAGAAAATGTAATATCGCACATTGTGCATTCAAATGGTTTCTCTCCAGAATGTATTCTTAGATGTACCTTTAAGTAACTCTTTCGTGAAAATTTACCATCGCACATTGTGCATTCATATGGCTTTTCTCCAGTGTGTGTTCTGATATGTCTCTGTAATGTTCCCTTTTCAGAAAATTTACTGTCGCCCATTGTGCATTCAAATGTTTTCACTACAGAATATTTTCAAAGATGTATCTTTAAGTGACTTTTTTTGAAAGATGTATCTTTAAGTGATTTGTGAAAAAATTACATAAAGTAGACTTTTAATGGTAGGTATTGTTGTAGTGTCTTTATTTAGTTTTTGCAACTAGTAATCCATTCATGTACTTTTATAATTGTACACACCATATAATTCTCTCCAGTGTGTGTTTATAGATGTTGATGTGAGTGAAATGTTTCATTGCATTGTATACATTCAAATGGTTATACATATATACTGTACAGTGTTTACCTCTAGCACTTGTTATTAAGTTCTCATATGTACTCGTTCGTAATCATTTTTTTATCTCTATATCGGCAATGGACGTTAGTAGCAGAGTCACATCAGAATAATACCTTATCAAATAGCATAGGCGAGAGTTGTCTAAAGTTTGGCCCATCTGAAACAAGGAGATATATATTTAATTTCTAACCAAAAGCTAGATTATCAAAGGAAACTCATACTTAAGTTATAATTTTTATTATAAGATTTGTGACAGTTCCCAGTCCACTGTTCTACCTATCCTGCGGTGGGATGCTTATTATACTAAACAACTTTTACAACTATTTGCATCTATTCCTATCACTTTGCAGTGATATGAATAGACACAAATAGTCACAGGTCACATATAGACTAAATTCTAGTAATATAGACTAGAATGGAACTAAAATGTGTGATAAAAAGTTGTTTGAATTGTATGTAAAGCAAACAACTTCTTATGTGGAAATATGGGTCAGTACACCATGACGAGTACCCGATGGTCAAAAATTTATGTTGTGCATGTGAATGATAAAACCTAAAATTAGGAGCCTAATTACCATAATTTCTTAACCAAAAGAAAATACAGTTATTTTATAGTTTTTAAAATATTTGATATCAAACTGAAGGATAAATCAACTTGCATATTAGAAAAAAATATACAGATTAATAAACACTTTCATTATTAGTCAAAATTACACTGAGGAAATGCACCTGTTATAGGTTACCGCTTAACATCAGGTGGGCGTCGTGAATGTTCCGTCACAATCCCATAAAATAAATACAACTGTAGTCACTAGTTTGCATAGTAGTGGGGCATTATGCCTATCTGTCACTAAACACTGAATGGTGTATCGCAACAGCTCTTCTTGAGAGACAGTAATTAGGTTACCCTGAACAACATCTGCATTGACACTTACAATCAGATGAGAGTGGTCATATAAAAACGTTGGTGAGGGTCCATGAAAAAGATCAAGTACAGATATCTAGGCATAGTCAGCTATTGACCAAGGAAGAGGGGAATCACCAATCACGTTTAGTTGACGGCAACATTTTTATGTTGATGAAAATTACACCTTATGCCCCATATTTTACCAAATCCTTTAAAGTTATAGTGTCTATTGACGGCATTCATTGCTATGCGGACGACAGTACAGGGGACACCCGTTACACGGGCCGTGCAAATATCCCTAGCTCCGAGGTGGAGGTAAACCGCGAACGGCTGGTGACTGAAATCGAGAGTGCACTAACTTGTGTCTCCGATTGGGGTCGACTAAACCTAGTCCATTTCAACCCCACTAAGACTCGAGCCTGCGCGTTCACCGCTAAAAAACCCCATGGTCTGTGGCTTCACAATTCCAGAACACCTCCTTGAACTTCACTCAAAGCGTCGGGATCCTTGGCATCGACATTTCCAGCGACGTTTTGTTCCGAAGTCACTTGGAAGACAAGGTGAAGCTGGCTTCCAAAAAGCTTGGAGTTCTCAACAGAGCGAGGCAGTACTTCACATCGGGGCAAAGGCTGCAACTTTATAAGTTGCAGGTCCGGCTTCATATGGAGTACTGCTGTCATCTGTGGGCGGGAGCACCTGGATACCAGCTTGGGCCTTTAGACTCGGTTCAGCGACGTGCCATCAGACTTGTCGACGATCCCGAGCTCACAAGCGGTTTAGAGCCCCTAAGTCTAAGGAGAGACTTTGCCTCCTTATACGTGTTATACCGTCTGTACAACGGAGAGTGTTCTAAAGAATTGTTCGACTTGATGCCCACGGCTACCTTCCACCATCGCAACTGTCGCCAACGACGGGGAGTCCAACCTCACACATTGGAACCAGAACGGTATCGAACTGTGCGGGCTCAAAGGGGTTACCTTCCGCGGACGCTTCGATTGTGGAATGAGCTCCCTGCCGTGGTTTTCCCGATGGAGCATAGGGTTCTTCAAAAAGGGCGTGAAGACATTTCTTCAGGGTCGGCAACTCGCGAGTGATACCCCTGGTGTTGCAAGCGTCCATAAGTTATGGTAACTGCTTACCATCAGGCTGGCCGTAACCTTGTTTGCCACCTTAGTGGTGTAAAAAAAAAGTTACCATCACCAACATTGTATGCTAACGGCACAGCATATTTTATTTTTATTTTAGTTGTACCCACTAAGACAGCATTTTGCTTAAGAAGCCTACCACCTGGTTTGTCACTTGATTTGCAGCACCCAGAGACCATGTGTGGGGTACCGAGATTAAAGATACCTTCACAGGGACGAGGGTGACTCATACCCAATGTTTTTAAGATATACCTAGGTCAGGAGTCTCTCGGTAGCTAGAACAAAAAACGGTTTGACCACGAACAAACAATACGTCGATTTTGTAAAAGAAGGGTCATCTACAAAATCTAATCTAAGGCTTAATCTACCTTAGGCGCAGCTCAGCCAGGCGGGCATTTTTGTGAATGCCCGCCTGGCTAGCGACCACCTTCAAGTTGAAAATCTGTCGCCAAGCACCTAACGGTGTGTTCCGGCAGCTGTCCTTGAGAGCCAGTCATTCTAGGTTAAGCCTGTTAACACCTTCGGCCACATCATCACTTACCACCACGTGAGATTGTGGTCAAAGGGTTACCTATCAGCAAAAAAAAAAAACTCCTGGGTTGCAAGTCCCAGGCCCCTCAAGCATCTTCCTCGGCAACGCTATGGACCCGGCACCCGCACTGTGAGTTCATGGATTGCTAAGTAATTTGTCTCAGAATACATTTAATAGGTGGTAAACTACTGTCTCAGTGACCAATACATTTAGATATCAGGGTACTGAAAAGTGAAGGTTTAAATTCAGTAAAAGGTGACAATTTAGCGCTGAAAATATTGTATTACTGTAAATGCAGAAACAATCAAACCTTTTGTATGCTTTGTGGAAGACAGAATGTTTTCCACGAGTAGCAATAATTAGAAATAATCAAATACATAAACAATCTCATGAAGGTCATGTTTGGACCTTAACACTCTCAGCATCTTAACATAATCCTGTTAGGATTATGTTAAGATTGATTGAGCAACTTTGTTTCCGTTCCATATCAGAAAACTGTACCTCTGGTGTACATCTGTTTGACCTTTAAAGGCTTGTAATTTTGAAGCATAATAAGTAGGTACCCAGTAAAGGTTTCTTACCATAGAACATATATATTTTCTTACAAACAAGTGTAAAATAAGGCATGCCCAAAGAGAAACACATGTTTGTCAGAGACAGACTTCTGCTTGCTAACACTACATACCAGAACTCTATAAAATATAATTATATTTTGGTAAAATGGGGGAATCTGTACCCCCCAGGGAAATTTATACGTTTTAAAATTACTATCTTTGTGCTTCTTGATAGGGGACATTATTCACGTCACCATGATAGAGTCCTCGAAATCATACGAGAAGCGGTGAGTCTCTCGGTAGCTAGTGCAAAAAAAGGTTTGACCACGAACAAACGACACGTCGATTTTGTAAAAGAAGGGTCATCTACAAAATCTAAATCCAAGCCTTACTCCATCTTAGGCGCAGCTCCCGATTGGACTCTTTTGATGGACACGTATGAAAAGCACTACGAAATTCCTGAGGATGTTGGTGTTTCGTCTTCCAGACCAGACATATTTCTATACTCAAAAGATCTAAAACGCATAGTACTTATAGAACTTACTGTGCCGTGGGAAACAAACATACCTAAGGACCACACATTAAAAACAAACAAATATTATGACCTTACAAACAAATTAACCAAAAACGGTTATGTGGTTAATTTATATGCTGTAGAAGTTGGAGCAAGGGGTATACCAGCGAAATGCCTATATAACCTACTTAAAGACCTTGGCCTGCCAAGAACAACCGTAACTTCCATCCTAGAACGTGTATCTAAGGCAGCATTAGTAGGATCTTACCAAATTTGGTTAGGTAGGGGAGGAGGCTTGAGCGGAGAGGGGAGCGTTAATGCATTGTAAAGAGGCCTCTTAACCCTGCACCTGGGTTGCAAGCCCCAGGCCCCTCAAGCCTCTTCCTCTGCAACGCTATGGACCGGCACCTGCACGGTGAATCCATGGAATGCTAAGTAATTCGTCTCCATCTGGTATACCACGCACCTTACCTACCTAACGTAATTTACACTGCAAACCACTGTTGGAATTAGCTACACATGGTTGGAAACCATTGGCTCCGCCCATTGGCCTTGGCCAGCAGCTTGTTGCGGCGAACTCCCACGCCGATGACACGCATCCAACAATGGCCAAACAACACATGATATCGCTCAATTTATACGTTTTAAAATTACTATCTTTGTGCTTCTTGATAGGGGACATTATTCACGTCACCATGATAGAGTCCTCGAATTCATACGAGAAGCGGTGAGTCTCTCGGTAGCTAGAGCAAAAAAAGGTTTGACCATGAACAAACAACACGTTGATTTTGTAAAAGAAGGGTCATCTACAAAATCTAAATTCAAGCCTTACTCCATCATAGGTGCAGCTCACGATTGGACCTTTTGATGGACACGTATGAAAAACACTACAAAATTCCTGAGGATGTTGGTGTTTCGTCTTCCAGACCAGACATATTTCTATACACAAAAAATCTAAAATGCATAGTACTTATAGAACTTACTGTGCCGTGGGAAACGAACATACCTAAAGACCACACAATAAAAACAAACAAATATTATGACCTAACAAATGAATTAACCAAAAACGGTTATGTGGTTAATTTATATGCTGTAGAAGTTGGAGCAAGGGGTATACCAGCGAAATCCCTATATAACCTACTTAAAGACCTTGGCCTGCCAAGAACAACCGTTACTTCCATCCTAGAACGTGCATCTAAGGCGGCATTAGTAGGATCTTACCAAATTTGGTTAGGTAGAGGAGGAGGCTTGAGCGGGAAGGGGAGCATTGATATATCATAAAGAGGCCTATTAACCCTGCACCTAGGTTGCAAGCCCCGGGCCCCTCTAGGCTCTTCCTCTGCAACGCTATGGACCCGGCACCGGCACGGTGAATCCATGGAATGCTAAGTAATTTGTCTCTGAAATTTGGAAGAAAAATATGTCATATATATAATGCATTATATTTGGTCGTGGCTTTTATACCTACGTATCTCAAAGTGGGAAACGCGCTATGCGTGCGCTCCCGCCATGCGTGCGCTCTCGCGCCGGCTGCAGTGGCACACTGCCCTCGCGTGGTTTGCGACCGGCGTCCTCACAGTGGGAAATAGTGGTTGCCCACCATGGTTGACAACGCATTCTCAGTTTCTCACAATCCAAAAGCGTTGGAAAGTCAAACGTAATTTGGTCGCAAACCATCATCTCCACAGTTGTAATCCATGGTTGGCGATCATGGTGGGAGGCTGGTTTCGAACTGTGTGGCACAGCTTATAGGTAGAACTTCTGTGTTGTATTAGCTAGATAGGTACACAAACTTACCACTATCACGAATTCCTATGTAGGTACACCACCTCACATCACTCGGAACAATAAATTGAGGACATAAATGGGATCTGTTTGGCAAGTAATACAAAGTTACCTACTTTTATTATCGGGATTACTTAGTTTCTAAGTATATACTGTAAGCGTAAGGCAATTAAAAATGATAATTAATATTATAATTTCATAATATTAGATATTTCAACGTGTCAATAGTTTATAAAAATATCACGCTATTTCCCCGCAGTCATTGACAGGCATATATTATCTGTGGAACCTTGCATAGATAATATAACAGATAGAATGAACCCATAAAACTGAGTGCGTGAATGGGCAGCCTTTCATAGTCTTAAATTATTTGATTTTTACTGATGAAAAGTTGTTGTGGGAGCATATCCAAATTTTTTGAAAATTATTTCATAATAATTTCTTTTGATTAATTTTAAATTCCTTTTGATTTTGTTGGAACATAATGTGATCACAGTGTCCTAGATAAATACGTAAACTGAATATTCTAAAAAACGGCAACATGGGTGCCCGGACTGTCAGATATATGTGCATGTGTGTATGTATTTCTGTGAAAGTGTTAAGGTTTTTGTCCATGTGTGCTCCTGCGTGGGCAATGTATAGTACTGCGGGGAAATAGACATACTATTTCCTCGCAGTACTAATATAAAATAACCTTTTTCACCGTTCGCCTTTGTAGTATGTAGGGGTCTTTCAACTGGTTCTTTTATGGTGTGCTGTATGTATAAGGCTTTTACATTTTTACGAAGATATACGTCACGTGACACGGAAGTAAGGGTTGTTCTTATTTTAAAATATATGTAAATTGCTTTTTAAAAGGATTAGGTATAAATTTAATCATAAATGAAATTAAAAAACTATGTGAAATATTATAAAAATAATATAATAATACTAGCTGGCCCAGAAAACTTAGTTTTGCCATATAAATTATTTCTAGTGAATATTTTGGTAGTCACATTAAAATAACTAAGTAACTAATTGTAAGTGTGTGGAGATGTGGAGTATCTTTCACTCATGTGAAAGAGGAATAAAGCGCTATGAACGATACATATAAAAGACATAAAAAATCACACCTCTTTCCCGGTGGAGTAGGCAGAGACCAAAGATTTCCACTTACTACGATCCTTACATATCTCTTTCGCTTCATCTACACTAATCAATCCTTTTGTGGCGTTTATTACGCACCTTATTTTCATTATTTGTATAATTCACTTTGTATGATTGATTGATTATTTAGAATATTTTCCTACCATTTTAGTGTTCGTTTACAGTTTATTATTTTATATGTTTCTGAACGTAACATTTAAGTTAGCTATTATGGCATTTAATTTAAGGCAACTGGCAACACACACATACCAGCCAGTGACGCGTTCGGTCGGTTACACATAAACGACTGCGCTGGTATTTTTACATTTAATCTTTGTATTTTACACAAACAGTCTTATGTTTCCATTTTTAACCATTTAACTGTGCATTAATATAACTCTGGTGTTAAACTAACTATTCTAATATATTTTGTGTAACTTTGGTGTGAACTTGTATATTAAATATTGTGTAATAATGTTCGGCATTTTCTTCATCGAGCTATCATCATACGTTAATAAGAACACGGTACAACAAAACTAAAAGGGTGATACGGGCTGTACCACTATCCGCCCACTCATCACCCCAAATTGGTGACCCCGACGTGATGAAGCATCGATCAACGGAGCTGAATAGCGTCGAAAATCTTCTATTTCTACAAGTACAAGAAATGCGAAGCAGCTGACGCCGCCGTACTTTTCGACTTGGACTACCTCTGCATGACCTACCTACTAGCTGAACTACCACGAGACCGGTATTAATTCTTCAGAAGTAACTATCATTCGTGAATCAGTGCAGTGTTCAAAAGTGTAACGGTCGCGTCGCGTCCCAGTCATAAAAGTGCCTACATTCCACAAAGCGCATCAATACAAAAAATCGTGAACACGTGCGGATCGGCTTGTTGGGCGTTGAAGCTATTCGGGACTCTCCGCGCGCGATTGCACGCTTGCGCCCCCTAGCGCCATTCAACGACATCCAACTGTCCGTGTCAACATCCATCGCAGCTGTCAAAGTCATCGAGTGACAGTGTCAGTTGAGGATTGACAATCTTGTCCAGTTTACGTTCCGGTTCACGCAAGTATTTTTATGCAACTTTACGAACATTAGATGAGTTTCACCTAAAGTTTTATTTTATTTGCCCATGGTGTTTATTTAGTGTAATGGTAGAAGTGTAACGTTTTACAAACTCTTTACTTGTTTTTCTAGTTTCTATTAGTACGCTACCTGCTGATATTCTATTTTTACTAGTAACTTCTTTTTGGGAGTGTTAGTTTAACGGTTAAGATCTTGTCTCTTGTAACGTTTATACACATTTTATACTTTGATTTATGGTAAATGCATTAGACATTTTATTTACACATTCTGACAACATTTTATTATATTGTAATTACACTGTACCTATTTAAAACTTTTATTCTGTGATTTTTGTGTGTATATTTACATCCCTTTTTGGTACTATTAATTTTACTAATGTGTGTCTAGAGTATATCGTGTGTACCTATATCATATTTTTTTGTGTGAACGCACCACTCCCTTAGTCTTGGAAAAATATTTTTCTTGTTTTGTTAGTATATTTTTGTTTGTTTATTTGGATGATCTAGTGACATCTGATTTTCACATGTTATATTTACATAGAGTACTATATTATATCATTCGTTATGGCTGATGAACTCCAAGCACGTTTGGCTGCCCTTGAGGCCCAGACTAGCTGTGAAAATATTATTTTCACTGAGTCATCACAGCCCGCGGTTTCTGAACCACTGCTAGCCATGTTATGGGAGATAGTCGAGGAACTCGGTCAACAAGTTGCTGCCTTGTCTTCGCCTTCATCAATACGCTCTCGATCTCGTTCTAGGACTAACCAGTCTTCGCGAAGTACGACGCCTGACCAGTCTAAAAAACGGTGCTGGTATCACAGGACTTTTGGTGAAAAGGCGACCAAATGTATTTCGCCTTGCAATTGGAAGGCGGAAAACTCCAACAGCAGTCAGTAGTGGCGGCAGCTGACTGCGATGCCACTGGCCAACTTTCCAGCCGCCGTCTTTTCATCACGGATCGTGTCACAAAACGACAATTTTTGATTGACACTGGTTCTGATTTATGTTGTTACCCTCGCTGTTGGCTTTCAGACCGGAGGAAAACCTCCGACTATGAGCTCAGTGCAGCTAATGGTAGCAGCATTAAGACATATGGCACCATCAACTTGACACTCAACTTTGGTCTCCGGCGCAGTTTCGTGTGGTCATTCGTCGTTGCTGACGTCACAACTGCCATTATTGGTTCAGATTTTTTGGCACATTACCATCTTCTGCCTGATTGCCGAACCAAGCGGTTAGTTGATGGCCTTACCAGCCTTTCAGCGCACGCCACCACCGCAACTTCCGAACAACCTAGTGTCAAGGCTGTAGCTTCTTCAAATTCTGGTTTCGCACATGTGCTTGCAGAATTTTCAGAGATTACTCGTCCTCCTGGTTTTCCCAGGTCTGTAAAGCACGACACTGTGCACTACATTAAGACAACAGATGGGCCGCCTATCTCCTGCCGTCCTCGCCGTTTGGCTCCTCAGAAACTTCTCTCTACCAAAAAGGAATTCGAAGATATGGTTCAGGCTGGTATTGCTAGACCATCTAAAAGTGCCTGGTCGTCTACTTTGCACATGGCTCCGAAAAAGGATAACACCTGGCGTCCTTGTGGTGACTATCGCGCTTTGAATGCCAGGACTGTGCCGGATCGGTACCCAGTCAGGCACATTCATGATTTTGCCCATAACCTCACTGGTGCTAAGGTCTTCAGTACCATCGACCTGGTGAAGGCCTATCATCAGATTCCAATCTTTGAAGAGGATGTTGCCAAGTCTGCCATCGTCACTCCATTTGGCCTTTTTGAATTCCCATTCATGAATTTTGGTCTTCGAAATGCTGGTCAAACATTTCAGCATTTCATTGATGAGGTCACACGAGGCCTTGACTTCTGCTTTCCGTATGTCGATGATATCCTCGTCTACTCAGTAGACGAGGCTCATCACTGCGAACATCTGCGAATCCTTTTCGGGCGCTTAAGGGACTACGGTGTCGTAATAAATCCTTCCAAGTGCGTTTTTGGAGCCAGCGAAGTAACTTTCCTCGGTTACCACATCAGTTCCGAAGGCACTCGACCACCACCAGAGCGTGTTCAAGCCATCCTGGATTTTCCCCCTCCTAAAACCGTTCAAGGCGTACGTCGTTTTCTCGGCATGATAAACTATTATCGTCGATTCATTCCGCACGCAGCACAGTTTCAAGCTCCACTGATCAACGCCGTAGTGGCAATCAATGGCAAAGGTGCCAAACCATTTATATGGTCACCTGAGCTACTTGATCATTTTGAAGCTTGCAAAAGGAGCCTATCTAGCGCCACGCTACTGCAACATCCAATCAACGATGCACAACTTGGTTTGTTTACTGACGCATCCAGCGTCCACATTGGTTCCTGCCTCCAGCAGCAAGTTGATGGCGAGTGGTTCCCCCTTGCGTTCTTCAGCAAGAAATTGACTGAGCAGAAATCGCAATGGCCAGCTTATTACCGAGAGTTACTAGCGGTTTATGAAAGTGTACAGCACTTCCGTCATATTCTTGAGGTACAACACGTGACTATCTTCACGGACCACAAGCCTCTGCTGTACGCTTTTATTCAACGTCGGGAAAAACTGCCACCCGCGCAATTAAACCAATTGTCTTTTATCAGTCAATTTACAACTGATATAAAGTACATTAAAGGTGTGGACAACATCGTTGCTGATGCAATGTCTCGTGTCGACGCTATCACACTCGAGGAAGACTACGAAGCTCTTGCCGCATCACAAGAGACTGACCAGGAATTGTCTGACTTGCGACAGCAAGGCTCTAGCCTGCAATTGTCCAAAGTCATAATTCCTGGTACAAACATCTCTGTCACCTGTGATTTATCGACTGGTAAGCCTCGTCCATATTTAACTCCTTCCTTTCGCAGAGCTGCCTTCAACAAACTTCACGAACTCAGTCATCCCGGGGCACGGGCTTCCACCCGCCTCGTTACTGATCGCTTTGTTTGGCCCTCTGTCAACAAAGATTGCAAGGAGTGGGCTCGCACTTGTGAGGCGTGTCAACGCGCCAAAGTGACGCGCCACAATTCTGCTCCGCTAGGCAATTTCAACTTACCTTCTGGTCGGTTTAGCCATATTCATATCGACATTATTGGTCCCTTGCCGATATGTGATGACTATCGTTACTGTTTAACAGCCATAGATAGAGCCACCAGATGGCCAGAAGTTTGGCCAATGCAATCCATTACCGCTGAGGAAGTTGCAGAAACTTTAACTCGCGAATGGGTTCCTCGTTTTGGCGTGCCATCAATCATAACAACAGATCAAGGTACTCAGTTTGAGTCTGATTTGTTCCGCCGATTGATGACACATTTTGCCACTAAGCGAGTTCGAACGACATCGTACCATCCTTGCGCTAATGGCATGATTGAGCGTATTCACCGTCAACTAAAGGCTGCTCTCATGTGCCACCGCGATTCCTGGGTTCGTTCGCTTCCTTTTGTTCTTCTTGGCATGCGTTCAGCTTTCAAGGAAGACCTGAAAGCTACAGCTGCCGAGATGGTTTATGGAGAATCTCTTAGGTTGCCTGGTGAACTGTTTGTTCCAGCTTCTGGAGCAGACTCCATCAGTGACCCTGCAGACTTCGTTGTGCAACTCCGACATCACATGTCGACTGTACGCCCGATCCCTGCATCTCGTCACTCTCAACCTTCTTCCTTCATTTTTAAGGATCTCTCCTCAACGTCTCACGTTTTTCTTCGGGATGACACTGTCAGACGCCCCTTACAACCGCCTTATACGGGTCCTTTCCAAGTCGTTAATCGTGCCAGCGATGGAAAAACGATGACTTTGGACATTAAGGGCAAACGCGTTGTTGTAAGCATTGACCGCGTCAAACCAGCTTTTATTAGCCATCCTTCTTCATCTGAGCCTATTTCAAAGCTGGTACAGTCTCTTCCGTCACCTATACAACTTACAAAGCCTGTTACTGCACCTTCAAATACTACCACCGCCACAACAAAGAAACTGCCATATACCACTCGGTCTGGTAGACATGTTAAGTTTAAGGATTACCCTGATTTTTGTTAAAATCTGTTTTTCCTTCTCCGTAGGGGGGTGGTGTGGCGTTTATTACGCACCTTATTTTCATTATTTGTATAATTCACTTTGTATGATTGATTGATTATTTAGAATATTTTCCTACCATTTTAGTGTTCGTTTACAGTTTATTATTTTATATGTTTCTGAACGTAACATTTAAGTTAGCTATTATGGCATTTAATTTAAGGCAACTGGCAACACACACATACCAGCCAGTGACGCGTTCGGTCGGTTACACATAAACGACTGCGCTGGTATTTTTACATTTAATCTTTGTATTTTACACAAACAGTCTTATGTTTCCATTTTTAACCATTTAACTGTGCATTAATATAACTCGGGTGTTAAACTAACTATTCTAATATATTTTGTGTAACTTTGGTGTGAACTTGTATATTAAATATTGTGTAATAATGTTCGGCATTTTCTTCATCGAGCTATCATCATACGTTAATAAGAACACGGTACAACAAAACTAAAAGGGTGATACGGGCTGTACCACTATCCGCCCACTCATCACCCCAAACTTTCATACATGAGCGTCGGTTAAGGGTATGTCCTACCTACTCCTGACCTGGCCATTTTTCAGAACGTTCACCTAGGTCTTCCCCTTCCAACACTTCCGTTCACTACCACACACCATGAACGATGATGGATGACATATAAAAATAACAAAACACCAAAGATAGAATTCTTGAATTCATTGTCGTTTTATTATCTTACGTAATACATTTTAAAATATGTCTTGTAGTTTTTGGTAGGTATTTTCAATACAAAGACAGCCGTATTTTGTATTGTGTTACTTCTTTCATTCATATATTATTCAGTGAGAAGCTTCAAATTTTCAAGTAATATAATTTATACTACTTGAAAATTTGATGCTCCTCACCGAACACATTATATCATATTATTATATGTTATTTTCGATATCCGTCGACATTCGTGACCGTATAGATAGTGACATTTGTAGAAAAAA
This sequence comes from Plagodis dolabraria, assembly GCA_963854805.1. Classification (NCBI taxonomy): domain Eukaryota; kingdom Metazoa; phylum Arthropoda; class Insecta; order Lepidoptera; family Geometridae; genus Plagodis; species Plagodis dolabraria. The sequence goes on along the minus strand of OY978467.1, from coordinate 17,527,790 downwards.
AAATGTTTAGGCCCTTAACTTTAGTACGTGAGAGAAAGCTTATCTTTCTCACACTATAAATTAATATAGTGTGAGAAAGATAGGAGTCCAGACTACTCCGTGCTGTTTACTGGGTGAGAAGTGATACTGAGAGACGCCTGGCGGGAATAACTGATCAATTATCGACCGCCGAGAGTAGAACATTATTAAAGTACTAATTTGGCTATTAATAAATAGGGGTTGGTGGTAAGGGTGAAAATTTAGGGTTGAATGTATTTTTAATGCCAAATCGTAGATAAATTAAAATAGTTGTATATTGTCCGAGAGATAAAAGTAATATTTTGGTATGAAAAATAGTTAACGTTCTATAGTCAGACCTAGGTACTGAATATACACACAAAATTTCATAGCTTTAGGGTCAAGCCGTTTCGGAGGAGTTTTGCTAGAAACACTGTGATACGTGAATTGTATGTCCACATCTACACTAATATTATAAAGAGGAAATATTGGTATATTTGTGTGCAACGAATAAACTTAAAGACTACTGGACTGATTTGATTAACTGAGCGAGAACTTAGTTTTTTTAATATATATTATTGTGACGGATCAAGCTCGAGGCCCACCTGATGTTAAGCGGACTAACCTCTGCCTTTAACAGATGCATTTCGTCACAAGTCACGAATTGCACTGCGCCCGTCACCTTGAGACGTAGTTGTTAAGTCTCATGTGCCGGTAATTTCACTGGCTCCCAAGAACTGCTGCCGGAACACACCGTTAGATGCTTGGCGACAGATTTTCTACTTGAGGGTGGTTATAAGTATTTAACGGGACTTAATCGCGATAAAAACATTTATATTTTTATTTATTTACCTCGACGTTTCGACCAAGTTGCATTGGTCGTGGTCACGAGCGGACTGAAAAAAAAATATAAATGTTTTTATCGCGATTAAGTCCCGTTAAATACTTATAACTATGTGTTCAAGTCGCGAAAGCCTTAAAGTTACTACTTGAGGGTGGTCACTAGCCAGGCGGGCTTTCGCTAAATGCCCTTCCACCATGCGGTGAAGTTCAAGCCCGCGGCGGGATATGAACCATGGATCTGCTGCGCGGCAGTTCACAGCCAATGCCACTGAGCTATCACTGCTTCAAGCAAAGGCACTGCTTGAACTTGTTGAAGCGAAGCGTCTCTGCCTGCCTCTGCTACTCTGCTTTAATTTACACAAAAATGCTTTCGTATGTCCGGTTGTTCTTCTCCACATGTCGCATTTCTCAACAGATTCTCACGAAATTTTGTGAGCAGGTTTGATAAGATCATAAAACATATATGTCGACTCAGTTTTTGGATTTTTTTCCAAATAATGGAGATATGATTGATATACATTATAATTATATTATTATGGTGTTGAACTTGAGAGTATAGACGCCTGCGCTAAATTTAATGGCAATGTCCCCATAACGCACGTCGTCAGTTGCCTATAAGTGATAGGCTCTCTCTCTCGTATAATCAATAATTTAATTTCGATGTTTCTGTGTAGCCAGTATAATTCGCGATAAATTAAGGGAGAAAATTAAATCACAAACAAGAAAATAATGTAAAGATTTAAAACATTACCAAGGTTAAATTTGCTTTTTTGACATAGCTACATTGATTTATTTTGTGGATAGGTATATTCTGATTCATTCAAGAGGCGTTTTTTTATGCTTGATATGTTAACCTTTGACCAAGCTTTGTTTGGAAAAGCTCTGGATCTTATAAAGTCATATCTGTCAGACAGGCTACAGAAGGTTAGAATAAATGGCAATACTTGTTCCGGGTCTTTGGTAAGAATAGGCGTACCGCAAGGATCAATTTTAGGACCTTTTCTGTTTCTAGCATATATAAATGATCTGCCTTGCATGGTTAAAAATTTCTGCGATATAGTTTTATTCGCAGATGATACCTCCCTAATTTTTAAAGTAGATAGGAGGGATAGTGAACTTATTCATGTAAATAATGTGTTATCTATGATCTCTAAGTGGTTCGCGGCTAATAATCTTCTCTTAAATTCAAAAAAGACCAAATGTTTAAAGTTTTCTTTACCAAATGTTACTTATGTTGAACCAAATATTAAGCTTGGCCTAGAAAAACTGTCTTTTGACAATGCGACAGTCTTCCTGGGAATTAAAATGGATTCAACTTTACAGTGGAATCCACATATACATGATCTATCTGGAAGACTTAGTTCTGCTGCATATGCAGTTCGTAAGATAAGACAGCTAACAGACGTAGCTACTGCTAGGCTCGTTTATTTCGCGTACTTCCACAGTATTATGTCTTATGGTATATTGCTGTGGGGAGCTGCTGCTGAGATAGAGACAATCTTTATCTTACAAAAGCGTGCAATTCGAGCCATATATGAAATGGATCCTAGGGAATCCCTGAGATATATTTTTAAAGAAATTGATATTTTAACTTTACCAAGTCTGTATATATTTGAAAATATTATGTATGTTCGTAAAAATTTGAGCAAATTTAAATCAAACAGTGACACTCACGATTATAACACTAGGAATAAAGATAAAATAGCGGTGCCAGGTTTTAGATTAGCAAAGACAAATAAAAGGTCCTTCTTAGGAAATTGTGTGCGGTTTTATAATAAATTGCCCAAACATATTACAACGCTCACAGAAAGAAAATTCAAGTTGCATGTGAAGAATATTTTGATAAAGAAATCTTACTACACAGTTTGTGATTACTTAAACGACAAAAATGCTTGGACTGGTTCGCCTCTGCCAAGCTAGCGCCTAACACCTACGTAATGTAAATTAAGTATTGTAATAATTTTATTATATAGTATGTACTTAACACATTTTTAAAAAACGTTTAAAAGAATGGCCCCGAGTTTCTTGCCCGTTCTTCTCGCAGTGGCTCTATAACTTTTGTTTGTTGAACGTGGCAGTACAATGTAGTATATTTCAATATTAAAATTTGTAATTGACCTTCATAAGAGCGTCGTAGACGCCTAAATTGAATAAATGATTTTGACTTTGACTTTGACCACTATCTCACCTGATGGTAAGCGATGATGTGGTCGAAGATGTTGTTCAACAAACTAACCTAGCCGGAACACACCGTTAAGTGCTTGGCGACAGATTTTCTACTTGAGGGTGGTAGCTAGCCAGGCGGGCATTCGCAAAATGCCGTAACACCATGCTATAACGACTGCCATCCTAAGACAACAACCGGGACCGACGGCTTAAGGCTATCTATTACTCCATGAGTACGTAAATTCGGCACGCGAGAGTTGCTGTCTATGCGCACAACGCGGCGCTGCGCTCTAGTTGCACAGCGCGCTCTCAGTACACCGAGCGTCGAATAGCTCAATGTCACGTCACACACAGTGCAACTAAAACAGTTGATTGACTCCAGGGGGTCTACTGCCAAAAACGAAGTTCAAAGTTTCGTTTGAAGGATCGCACTTTTTCTTACCACGAAACCCTTTCGGATCCAAATTTCGATAAATTCGTACTTCTTGAATTGACATAATATTGCAAGTATTAGTTTACACTACTCCCAAATGTTATTTGGAATTTATAATTTCGTATTTAGAAATTAAGTTGATTATGGATTAATGATAATCTCGTAATAGATACGCCCTACCTTTTTGTCTGTCGTAGAGTTATCGTTTGCTGCGAAAATACTTTGCTTCGACAAAACTTGCTGCATTCCATTTTTACACATTTTCGTTTTTAACTAAGAAGCTATGTACCAAGTATAAATGAGCACCTACACCGGTATGCTATTTCATAGGATAGTTTATACATTGTAAATTTTATCCCTCATTTGCAGCATACATCACAAAAATGAAATTAATTTATTTTATACCCGTATAATGGTGATGCGCTTGGTGGTGGAAGATAAAGTTATGGAGTCTGAACATGAATCATTGTTGTGTTTTCAAGAATATGTTTACTTAACTTAGGTACACGTTGCATGGTTGTTCGTAGAAAGCAGCGCGAGAAACAGGAACTTCAAAAAAGAAGGGTTACGTGTATCACGGGTCTGCCTCTTCAAAAAATAAAAACATTCTGACAAACGTTGTATTGAACACATGGGCTTATCTACTAATGTAAGGCTCATGGTTGCATTCTCGTTTTCATATTCGAAGTAGAATTTACTAAAGAGTTTATAGTGTTAGGCATTATTCCATTAGGTTCTTTGTTCGTCAACCACACAACCATCACTGTGAAAAACATTTGTTTACTAAGAAAATAAATCGTAGAATACGTTGAATTCTACAAACACATACATGAATCAATAGTTTATTAACTATCGAAACATTCTTCTTCTGAAATTCTTTTTGGTTTTTGATTTATATACCAACTATTTTTTTATAACTCAACTATTTTTTGTTGTTACTTATTTTATTATCTTACAGTTCAAACACCACACGGTATTATTTATTTGCTTATTGAGTATTTTTATCATGAAATAATAAAGTTGCTGTTTAAATTTTTTAATCAACTTAAAAATATGGAGGAAAGTTATAGTCACGTATATTTTTTTATGTTACTGGATCATGCAAATCCAGTAAAAAGTAACGCTTAAACGTATCGTTATGATTATTTTATGTTGAGCAGCATATACCTACAAATGAGTGTTCTAGTAGTTCGTAAATTACTCTCAATTTACTTAATAAAATTATTTGCTAAATAAGGCTAAAACTAACAATAATTACTACTCTTGCTGATATTGACCAATATTGTGGGTGACAACTTGTCTTAGACGTATAATTAAGATACTAAAAATGTTGAAATAAAATTAATCAAACGTCACTGACTCCTTTTTGAAGCGCTCGTAGCGAAGTGTGCTTAGCTATTCTGAACCGATCAGCAAAGCTAAGCAACGTCCGCCTCAGACATGAGTTGGATGGGTGACCACTGGTGACATTACTACTGAGCGATTCCGTGCTTCGGACGGCACGTTAAGCCGTCAGTCCCGGTTGTTGTCTAAGGATGGCAGTCGTTATAGCATGGTGGTGAGACATTTTGCGAATGCCCGTCTGGCTAGCTACCACTCTCAAGTAGAAAATCTGTCGCCAAGCACCTAAAGGTGTGTTCCGGCAGCTGTACTAGAGAGCCAGTAATTCTAGGTTAGTCTGAACAACATCTTCGACAACATCACTTACCATCAGGTCAAAAGGTCAAAAGGCTAACCTATCAGGCATAAAAAATATAAAACACCAAAAAAGATGAAAGCAACTTGTGGAAGTCGGACAATGATACTGTGAGCTCAGAGTGTTTTGAATCTGCATGGTATCGACATCCACAAGTTATTTCATACTTTTCCGCGTATGAAATTTATGTAGTTACGTTTATAAAAAATATTTTCTAAAACTCCTCTAAATTTATTTGACGTATGCTTTCTCCTAGTAGTGAATAATTAGGATGAACATTGTCGTTATTGTTTTCATAATCAGGGTGAATGTTTATGTTGTCATCTTGAATTTTTAAGTTTCTAATGGACATACCACGCTCATTTCTGCTGTCTATGATTTCGGGCGGTAAGCATTTCATATAAAATTTTATTAATTTTGGTCTCACCTTAGTTTTAAAAAATGTAACCTTGAATCTGGTAATACCAAATAGAGTTTTTATTTACAGAAGTAGATCTAATGTGTTTATTATATATATATATATATATTAAATTATATATTTTTAAATAACATTTCGCATAAACTTTATTCTGCAGTTGAATAAAACATCTTGAAGAATATATAGGAATGTTTATTGCTGAAAACAACTCCTCGATCTGAGAAAATCCTATACCAGAAGCTATAACTCCCGTGGTACAGCTATATCAGCATCAACGTGTTATCTTTCTTGTTTTCAGATGAAGTCAAACAAACTTCTTTACACATTTTGCACTCAAATTTGAATATTGATATAAGTTAATGTCTTCTCTCACCTATCAAGAAGAAGTTGTTTGATTTACATTCAAACAAATTATTGTGGTGTTCTTTTTCTTGAAGTTGTTTTAAAAAGTAGGAGATGTCAATTATTCGCCGTCCCGATATAGGTTGAAAATAGTCTTATATTTATCCATTTGAATAATAAACGCGTCCTCGTTGCCATCAATTTCTCTGTAACACCATAAAATAAAATATAAAGATAGTATGACGAAAATTATTCCTATTAAATTCCAGTTTTAGAATTCAGTCCTTATTCTAATTTAAAATAAGTAAAAAGCCCAAATTTACACTTATTTTAATATACTTAGGGCAATAATCGTACTCGTTCGTTTTAACGGGCATAACGTAGAATTACTGGCTCTTAAGGGCAGCTGCTAGAAACATGGTTAGGTGCTAGGCGACAGATTTTGTACTTGAAAGGATGGGAGCAAGTCAAGCAGGCATTCTTAAAATTCTCAACCGTCCGCAGTCCTTGAGAGCCACTGAAATTACAAGCACATGAGACTTAACAACTATGTTTCAAAGTGACGGGCGCAGTGCAATTCGTGACTTGTGACGAAATGCATCTGTTATAGGCAGAGGTTAGTCCACTTGACATCAGGTGGATGGGCCTCGACCTTATTTCGTCACAATAACATAAAAAAACTTAGTTGTCTGAAAAAAAATCACCACTTTTTCAAACTGAAAAGTTGACTGAATCTACAATATCTGAGAACCATGCATACCTAGTCATAATGTTAAGTGTTTTGAAGGATTACTAGAAATAGTAACTTTTTACCTCTTTTAGAACCTACTGTTATGTTTAGACTGTGGTCAATAGAAATAAATAAACAAACAAAAAATTACTTACCATATTTCAATTCCCATTTTCTTTTGCCTTCAACCGTGATTTAGTGCGTGGTTTATTTTCTTTATTTGCAATTTCCAGAAAACAACCAAAAAAAAATATTGTCTCATAAGTTTTCATAAAATATTTACACAACGGGAGATAAACACAAACACAGTCTATCTAATGCCTCTAATGTTCTAATAGAGATATTTACACTATGAGGAATAAACACTGTCTCATAATTATATGCTATAAGTCACTAAATAATAATTATTTACAATTTATTGTGTATCCTCATGATATTTGTTAACGCAGATACCAAGAAGTGCGCGCGCAAAAATTTGACACAGATCTTGTCTTGGTGACGTCCCGCGGGACACTGACGAGCGACATTTGGATATATTATCACTTAAATATTCGATTTAAAAAAGAATAGATGTAATGAGAAAAAAGGATCGGTTTAGTTGTATTTCAAATTAAATTACCTACAAAATGGTATAAGTTATATATTAAGTGGAGTATTAGTACCTGTTAAAAATGAAATTTGGCCGGTAAAAAAACCGCAAATCGAACTTAGTTCATGATTTTTTTCTATCGAGAAAATTTTTTCGTATCGTGATTTGAACGAATACACAATAAAGAGAAAGAATGTAACTAAAACATATATTTATTTCAGATTTGAAATGTTCTTCTTTGTTTATAAAAAACAACATCTACTTTAGGCCAAAACGGGAATACCCGACCTTAAGGCTGCAGTCTTGCAAAATCGACGCGTGGCATTTAAATTGCGCAACTTTGATATACTTTTAAAGCAAAGTAATTAAATAACTTCTTAAAATACTTGTAACAAATAAATATTCTTCATATAAGCTATCGCTACATATTTTTTTTATGTTCATAAGAAAGGATCGAGGTTTACAAATCAAACGATAAACACGGCTCTGCCGTACCCAACCATATTTTGGTTCAGATTTGAATACATTTTACGCAACAATATAAAAGAAAACAGGAAAACTGCTTAGCACAAAATTAGGACCTCATCTTCGTCTCTAAAATGCGCTTGTTATTTTTTCTAAATATCTTAAATCAGAGGTCGGAATATCGTCAAATTTATATGATTTTATTGCTTATCTGTTTTCCTCTAATTTTAAACGGATCATATTTAATAATTACTTTTTTACAATGGCTATTATTCAATTAATGGCTAAGTATAAAAATTATCATTTCAAATTAATAACTAAAACTATAAAAATTTAATAAAGAAAACTAAGAAAATTGATTTTATATACAAGAATCCCATTGAAAATCCTCAGTGACGGCCGAGCCGTCTCAGCGTTCAGATGTGTGGTCTACGAAAAATTTTGTGCGTACCTCTCGCTCTTACATTGCTCTCACTCTATCCTTGTTCGTGCACTGTTATGCATCTAAAGTTGCTCTACTTTAGTAAAAAAAATTGAGGGGGATTGTAATTTTATGTATATATTTTCATAAATAGATATGGGTATTTGATTAGATCGTAAACGCAAAAATATGCGTGTACATGAAAAAAGTAATTCAAGTCAAACGTTGGAGTGATGAAGATAAATAGAATTCATAGGAAAGTGATACACAAAAAAATGTTTTCTTGTTCATTGAATGCGCGTGTTTATTTCGCTGACTAGTGTAACATGAATAAACTAATATTTTAAAAATGACGTTTGCAATTTCAATACATTGCTCTAAAACTCTCGCATCCTTCCCACTGCGCTGGCCACCCATCAAAAAGTTATGCAAACACAGGTAATCAGTAGGTAAGCGCTATTCCAAAATACTGACTTTACAGATCATTCTCAGGAATAACTGACATTTACTGACTTTACTGACCATTTCCGACCCATGTCAGGGGTCGAAACTGATTGTACAGTCAAATCTGATTTTACTGACCTGTAATACTAAAAAATACTGACCTATTACTGACATTTTACAGTCTAAGCTTTAATCTCTGAAATGTATAATAAGGGGGTTTATGACAGATTAATACTCGCAAAAGATGACCTGAGACTTCGCATGTAAAAGTCAACTTTATGAAGCTTAAACAACTCTTGCGGGTTGTAAATTAAGTAAAAGAATATTTTATTTATCTGTATGGCCTCCACCATCCCCATAGCAAAAAGGTTATGCGATCAGCTTTGTCAATGCATTCGAGCTCATCTGGTACGGGATTTTCTAAAACAATTTTTTCCACAAAAAGGCAAAAAAACACTTTGATGAAATTGCCGCCTGTGTGGTAATTGGCGCTTTCGTCACACATATGCGATGAAGCAGAATTTATCAGCCTAGTCAACTCTTCCCACAAAAGGTTCATCACATTAGAAAAATCCAGTGAACTTCATGAATGTCCTTATACTATGTGCCGTGGACACTACTTTTAATTTCTCTGTAGTGCTCTTCGGGAAGCTAAGGATATTCTTGTAGGCCATAGATGTTGGCGGCGTTTTATACTTCGGTAAACGTTGTGTAAAATATTCAACTATTGCCGGCCATTGTTCTAAAACCCTCTTCCAAAATACTGACTTTACTGACCATTTTCAGGAAAAACTGACTTTTACAGACCGAGGTTAGAAAAACTGACTTTACTGACCATTTTCGACCCCTGGTATATATTTGAAAATATTATGTATGTTCGTAAAACACTGAGTAAATTTAAATCAAACAGTGACAATCACGATTATAACACTAGGAATAAAGATAAAATAGCGGCGCCAGGTTTTAGATTAGCAAAGACAAATAAAAGGTCCTTCTTAGGCAATTGTGTGCGGTTTATATTATATGTTTGGGCACTTTATAATATATTTATATTATAAAGTGCCCAAACATATTACAACGCTCACAGAAGGAAAATTCTAGTTGCACGTGAAGAACATTTTGATAATGAAATCTTACTACACAGTTTGTGATTACTTACCTACAACGACAAAAATGCTTGGACTGGTTCGCCTCTGCCAAGCTAGCGCCTGTCGCCTTCGTAATGCAAACAAATATTGTAATGATTTTACTAAATAGTATTATTTTATTCATTGTTAAAAAACGGTGGCCCCGAGTTTCTTGCCCATTCTTCTCGCAGTGGTTCTATAATTATTTTTTGCTGAATGTGGCAGTACAATGTAGAATATTTCAATATTAAAATTGACCTTCATAAGAGCGTCGTAGACGTAGCGTCGTAAATTGAATAAATGATTTTGACTTTGAAACAAAACCGATGCAGTATTATAATTTAAATATATATCATGTAGGTATACATGATAAATAATTACATAATTACTTTTTGCTGTGTTCATTACCTAAACTAATAGGTATAATTATGAGGAAAGATTTGATTGTTTCTTTTATTGAATAGGCTCTGAAACTACTGGACCGATTTGAAAAATTCTTTCACCATTAGAATGTACACTGTTCCTGATGAACATAGATTATACAAGATTAAAACTGCTCATTGCACATACTCAGCTACGGTGTCGCCCTCTGGGGTAGCGGCGTGGACGCGCCATCTGTATTCACGGCCCAAAAGAAACTATTACGAATCTTTGTCAATACCAAACAAACCGATACATGCAAAATGCAAACCCCACTTCATACAACATAGAATTCTTACCCTTCTATGTATATATATAATAGAAGTCTGTATATTTGTAAGAAAATACCCAAGAATTTTAAGTGAAACGCAAAGATATCAGTACTATAATATATAATATTATAAATGCGAAAGTAACTCTGTCTGTCTGTCTGTTACGCTTTCACGCCAAAACTACTGGACCGATTTGAATGAAATTTGGTATGGAAATAGTTCGAGACCCGGGAAAAAACATAGGATAGTTTTTATCCAACTGCGTAAAAAGAGGTTAATGTTTTTTGCGCGATAACCGATATCTGGGTAAGCGCGCTCCATCATCGACCGCATCATCACTTAACATCAGGTGAGATAGTGGTCGTGCTACCCAGTTACGTATAAAAAAAAAATATACGCGCGGGCGGAGCCGCGCCCGGAAAGCTAGTATATACATAAAAACGTTTATGTGGCGTCGTCGCTAACAATGTGGTTTATCTCCAGTGTGGGTTCTGACGTGTCTTTGTAAGCTTACCTTACTAGCAAACTTACTATCGCACATTGTACATTAACAATAATAATAATACTTAAATATATTTGTAATAAAAATATGTGTACAGATTAATATTTGAACCCATTGGCTCCGAGCTAGTGAAAACTGTGTTTCAGAGCCAATGGTTCTTTTTATAGCTTATAGCAGTGGTTCCCAAACTTATTTTGTCTACTGCCCACTTTGAGAATAAATATTTTTTTAGCGCCCCCATTTTTTCACCTATTTAAAAACCACTATAACTTCAAATTAAATTAATTAATTATTGTGACCTATATATGTATATTAACGGAGAATTCCAAACGAAACTTTTACTATAACCCGCGACGACTTGAAACTTGAGCGCAGTAGGTAACATACAACGGCGCTTAGGTCTCAAGTTAACTCTTACGGGCTCCACCTGCCAATAAGAATGATTATTGAAACGCAATTTTATAGTATTATAACAGAGTATCTTTTATTAAAAATATAACTAAAATAATCCTTATATAAAAACGAATGTGAAGGATGAATCTGATGCTGTTTAATAAGTTTGTTGATATCAGGTTCCAATTTACTCAAGAACAGTCGCAAGTCGCCACGTTCGGTAACAAGCAAACGATTTCTCTTTTTAGAAAGCAGTGTTGTCACAGCACTAAATCCACGTTCACACAAATATGACGATGGCAATGCTATCAAAAATCGTTGAACGATTGACCACAATCCAGGGATTGACCATTGCGGGATCGGTTTTTGTAGCCAAAATTCTTGGTAACCATTTTTGAAATTGATTTTTATTTCCTCGTTTGTTGTCAATTCTATAAGTTCTTCTTCCAGCTGAGGTGACATTGCTGTGTTGACATTTGAAAACGGATCCAACACCCAGTCTGGTATTTCCAAGTTCAAAATGTCCTGGTATCGTTCGGTGAAGTCAATGTGGAGGTTTTCCAAATGTTGGCAGTAGGCAAACAATTCGTCGTTACTGCATGATCCTGATAAATTTGGAAAATTGTGAAACTCACGTCTGCCCAGATTCTTTTTGTGTACAAGCAGTTTGGCTGCGAAAGCTGCAACGACGTTTTTTGTTTTAATTAAATTTAGTTTATTGCCTTGCAGTTGGAGATTCATGTCGTTGAACAATTTATACAGGTCTGTCATGTAAGCTATATCATTCTTTGATGTTATGAGCTTGTCGTGCAATTCTGTATCTTTAGTGTCCAAGAACTCTATAAAAGAGTCAAACAGGTTGTAAAATCGAGTCAGACAATGCCTCTTGATAGCCAACGAACTTCAGTATGAAACAACAAACGGTTGAAATCCTCGTCATTAGTAACACAAACCTGATGAAATAATCTATCATTCAAAGAGCTGTTGCGGATTTTATTGACCGCTTTGATGAGATATTGCAGTGATTGAAATAGTTTTTCACTTAAGTTTCTAGCAACTAAATGTTATCTATGAATAACGCAAAGGACATCTGGAATTTTATTTTTTAAGTACGCTATGAAGCCTTTATGGCACCCTGTCATAGCCGGAGCGCCATCCGTAGCAACTGAAATAATATTTTTCAAAGGAATCTCTTTCTCATCGCAAAATTTTTCCAATGTATTGAATATGGTTTCACCTTTTGTATCGGTCTCTAAATTTCTAGCAAATAATAGTTCTTCACATATTTTCTCATCTTTAATAAACCTCACGTAAGACAACAACAATGCTTCATTAGTTGGTAAAGTGGACTCATCGAGCTGAATTGAGAATTGACTTGTCCTCAGGTGATCGCAAGATGATTCTTCAATGTTTTCAGCCATTTCATCAATTCGTCTTTGCACAGAATTATTACTCAAAGGAATTTTTCGGATAACATCTGCGGCCGGTTTATGAAGCACAGTAGTTATTACTTCATTTATTGCTGGCAATATTAACTCTTCTCCGATGTTATGTGGTTTGCCTTTTTGAGCAATTAACAAAGAGATATTGAACGAAGCTTGAAGTCCGTCGTCATCTTGCTTAGCAGCCGCCGAAAATAGTTTTGCTACACTTGGTTGAGTATTATGCTTCTTCTCTAGGCCTTGAAAATATGCTACATTCTTGTCTTTCTTATCTGCATGCATTTTATTCAAATGATCTTGCAGCCTTGAAGACTTCATTGCTTCATTCGAAAATGTTTTTAGACATAGAAGACACAAAGGCGACGATGGATTTGTGGGATTTCAATAAATCCGAATTTAATATATTCCGCACTGTATTGCCGTCTCTTCTTTTTTACTTCCGACATTGTTTTGCTTTGAGAAATACGTTCAACTTCGCGAGTAGTGTAGAGGAGGCGTAAGTACTGCTCATCTATTGCGCGCGAGACCACAAATGAAAATAAAATAAATATTACATCAGTACTTAATATTATAAATGCGAAAGTAACTCTGTCTGTCTGTCTGTCTGTTACGTTTTCACGCCAAAACTACTGGACCGATTTGAATGAAATTTGGTATGGAAATAGTTTGAGACCCGGGAAAAAACATAGGATAGTTTTTATCCAACTGCACAAAAAGAAGTTAATGTTTTCGCGCGATAACCGACATACGCGCGGGCCCGGGAAGCTAGTTGTTTATATAGGAATGCTTAAGCAGCACGCACCGACAGGAATAAAACAAACATGCATAAACTCGTTTATCTCATTCGACGCTCAATCGTACTCAACAAGTCCGAACAAGTATTCAATGAACCAGCCGACTGATACAGGAATGCACAATCCGGGTTATTTAACAAAAACTTGTTAAAACATGATAGATATCTACGAGTACTACTAACTATTAAAATGCGAAAGTGTGTCTGTTGCCTTTTTATTTGTTTGTTTGTGTCTACTTTCATTACGAAACGGAGCGACCGGTTGACATGATTTTAATTTTTTCTATATTCAATAAAATAGGACAGATATATGAACTACGCGGAGAGAAATATAGAACCGAATATTAGTTGATGTTCACAAGTTGTTGTTGAGAGTCGAGAGCTCTTGCAGTCTTTCTGGGTCTCTTACCGCCCCCCTTGAGACCTGCAGCGCCCACAAGGGGGCATTATCGCCCACTTTGGGAAAGACTGGCTTATAGGCTTACCTTCGACAACTATCTCACCGGATGGTAAGTGATGACGTGGTCGAAGATGTTGTTCAGGCTAGCCTAGAATTACTGGCTCTCAAGGACAGCTGCCGGAACACATCGTCAGGGCTTCTCCCATAGTAGTTGAGCTTAGATTGAATATGACTAAACTTAGTACAGTGTTTTAAAACATATACTAATTGATTATGTGTATATATATTTTAGTGTTTATCTTAATACAAAAGAAAATAACAATATAAGTTGTAATAAAGCATTTAACGAAACTTATTTAGTATTTACATTCTCATACCTACATATGTACTAACATAATTATTTAACCCAGTTCTATTTTTTTAAATTTTAAGTTATTTGCAAATTTTGATAATTATATAAAAGCTATGTTCATATAAAAACCGAGTAAAATTCAAATTAAATTATAAATTAAAAAAATAAACTAACATATATCATCTAAAATATCCTTAATGCCATCATAATCAAATTGATTAAGCCAAGTCAGTGAAAACTATTTAAAGTTGTTGTTGCTATATTTCTTAGTTATTTATCTTATTTATATTTATATAGTCGGTATAGTACAAGTTGTGTGTTTCCAGAAAATTTACTATCGCACATTGAGCATTCATATGGTTTGTCTCCAGAATGTATTCAAAGATGATTATTTAATGTACCCATTTCAGAAAATTTAGCATTTCACATTGTGCATTCATATGGTTTCTCTTCAGAGTGTATTCTAAGATGTTTCTTTAATGTACAATTTTGTGAAAATTTGCTATTGCTTATTGTATATTCATATGGTTTGTCTCCAGAATGTATTCGAAGATGTTTCTTTAATCTCCACCAAACTGAAAATTTACCATCACACATTGTGCATTGATATGGTCTTTCTCCAGTGTGTATTTTGACATGTCTCTGTAAGTTTCCCTTTCCAGAAAATTTTCTATCACACATTATGCATTTATATGGTTTTGCTTCTGAATGTACTTGAAGATGTACCTTTAAGTTACTCTTTTGTGAAAATTTACTTATGGTTTCTCACCTGAATGAATTCGAAGATGATTCTTTAATGAACACTTTTGAGAAAATTTACTATCGCACATTGTGCATTCAAATGGTTTTTCTCCAGAATGTATTCGAAGATGTACCTTTAAGTTACTCTTTTGAAAAAATGTACTATCGCACATTGTGCATTTAAATGGTTTCTCTCCTGAATGTTTTCGTAGATGTACCTTTAAGTTACTCTTTTGAAAAAATTTACTATCGCATATTGTGCATTCATATGGTTTGTCTCCAGTGTGTGTTTTGACATGTCTTTGTAAGCTTCGCTTTTCATAAAATTTACTTTCGCACATTGTACATTCATATGGTTTGTCTCCAGAATGTATTCGAAGATGTACCTTTAAACTACTCTTTTGGGAAAATTTACTATCGCACATTGAGCATTCATATGGTTTGTCTCCAGAATGTATTCGAAGATGATACTTTAATGTACACTTTTCTGAAAATTTAGCATTGCACATTGTGCATTCATATGGATTTTCTCCAGTGTGTGTTCTGATATGTCTCAGGCAGTTTCCCTTTTTAGAAAATTTACTATCGCACATTGTGCATTCATATGGTTTCTCTTCAGAGTGTATTCTAAGATGTTTCTTTAATGTACAATTTTGTGAAAATTTGCTATCGCTTATTGTATATTCATATGGTTTGTCTCCAGAATGTATTCGAAGATGTTTCTTTAATCTCCACCAAACTGAAAATTTATCATCACACATTGTGCATTCATATGGTCTTTCTCCAGTGTGTATTTTGACATGTCTCTGCAAGTTTCCCTTTCCAGAAAATTTTCTATCACACATTGTGCATTCATATGGTTTCGCTTCAGAATGTACTTGAAGATGTACCTTTAAGTTACTCTTTTGTGAAAATTTCCTATCGCACATTGTGCATTCATATGGTTTGTCTCCAGAATGTATTCGAAGATGATTCTTTAATGTACCCATTTCAGAAAATTTACTATCACACACTGTGCACACATATGGTTTCTCTCCTGAATTAATTCGAAGATGATTCTTCAATGAACACTTGTGTGAAAATTTACTATCGCACATTGTGCACTCAAATGGTTTTTCTCCAGAATGTATTCGTAGATGTAACTTTAAGTTGCCCTTTTGTGAAAATTTACTATCACACATTGTGCATTTAAATGGTTTCTCTCCTGAATGTATTCGTAGATGTACCTTTAAGTTACTCTTTTGAAAAAATTTACTATCGCATATTGTGCATTCATATGGTTTGTCTCCAGTGTGTGTTTTGACATGTCTTTGTAAGCTTCGCTTTTCAGAAAATTTACTTTTGCACATTGTACATTCATATGGTTTGTCTCCAGAATGTATTTGAAGATGTACCTTTAAGGTACTCCTGTGTGAAAATTTACTTTCGCACATTGTACACTCATATGGTTTGTCTTCAGTGTGATGTGACGTGACATGTCTCTGGAAGTTTCCCTTTTTAGAAAATGTACTATCGCACATTGTGCATATATATGGTTTTTCTCCAGAATGTAAGATAAGATAAGATAGATAAGATACTTTTATTTGCAAAAACATGTGATGTCATACAATATATATACATGCATGTGGTCTTAAACTAGGTCTGTGTCAACATGTTTTGCCTGTTTTAGGCGTACAAATGTGTTGAGATGGCCGTCATTACAATAATAATAATAATCACATTAGAAATAACATTAAAATTGATTGCTGTTACAAAAATGTTGAAAGGTTATATAGGTACATTAATAATGTCATGTCAAGGTATCAGTAGCAATAAGAAATACATTGTCAGTTAAAAATTCGCTTACGCTGTAATAGCATTTTTTTACTAATTTAAATGTATTCGAAGATGTATCTTTATCGACTTTTTTGTGAAAATTTACACAAAATGTACTGTTATTTATGGTTTGTTTTAGTCCCTTTCTTTAGAAATGCCAACTAATAATTCGTTCATGTACGTTTATAATTGCTCTTGTGTTTGTTTATAGATGTTCATGTAAGTGCTATGTATCATTGCATGGTGTGTGTAAACATTCAACTTCCCTTCACAACAAATTTGCTATCGCACTTTGTTGCAGCAGTTTGTTGAAAGTCATTTTCTGATTACACTCAATTGTACAATAAAAAAATATTCTTTCTCTCTAGAGTCTCTTTAAAACCATTTAAATATTACTGTTAACCCTTTTGTTTCAATTTAATATACCTTATTGTGCATTTATATGTTTTATCTCCAGTATGTGTATCTGAGCTGTCTCTGCAACTTTCCCTAGGTATATGGCAAATTCACTATTGAACAATATGAATTTTTATTGTTTCACTCTAGTATGTGTTCTGAGATATACCTATTTCCGTTTCGGCTATCTAGCACATTCATACAATTGTATGAGGAGCGTTATTTTGATCAGTTGTTTTGGTTTCACTATGATTGTAAATCACTCAAACAGCAAGAGCATTTCTTTCAATGCCTGTTTTTCAGAGGGATCTTTTTTAAAAGACGTACTTTTATATTATTTGGCATTTGTTTTCTTTTGTTTCTCAGGTTGTCTTAAAAATTACATCTGTATGCAGGTTTACTTTAAAACAAGGTGTACTTTATTAATGGTATTGTTGTAGTGTCTTCATTTCATTGTCGCAACTAATATCCATTCATGTACTTTTATAATTGTACACACCATATAATTCTCTCCAATGTGTGTTTATAGATGTCGATGTGAGTGAAATGTATCTTTGCATTGTATGCATTCAAATTAGTATCTGTATAGCGTTTACCTCTAGAGCTTGTTCTTAAGTTCTCATACATACCCATTAATTATTATTTTTTTCTCTCTCTATATAGGCAAGGGACATTAGTAGCAGTCACATCAGAATAATTCCTTGTCAAAAGGAAAAGGAGAGAGTTGTCTTAAGTTTGGCCGATCTGAAACAAGGAGATTTATATTTAATTTCAAACAAAAAGCAAGAAAGTCAAAGGTAACTCAGATTTTTCTAGGTCATGCATGTCATAGACAGATTTTCTACTTGAGGGTGGTCGTTAGCCAGGTGGGCAATTGCATGATGCCCTTCTACCATTTGGTGAAGCTCAACCCCGTGGCGGGATTCAAGCCATGGACCTGCTGCGTGGAAGTCCATGGCCATTGCCACTGAGCTATCAATGCTTCAAAAAATTACGTTGAGTATATGAATGATAAAACCTAAAATTAGGAGACAATTTACCGTAATCTCTTAAAAGCTTGAACTTATAAAAATCCAGTTATTTTATAATAGTTTTTAAATATTTGATACCAAACTTAATGATAAATCAACTTGCATAATTGAAAAAAATATACATATTAATAAATACTTTAATTATTAGTCAAAATTACACTGAAGAAATGCATCTGTTATAGGTTACTGCTTAACATCAGGTGGACGTTGTTACAATCCCATAAAATGAATGCAACTGTAGTCACTAGTTTTTGCATTATAGTGGACATTTTGCCTATCTGTTACCAATCACTAAATGGTGTTTTCCAGCAGCTCACCTTGAGAGACAGTAATTCTAGGTTACCCTGAACAACATCTGCATTGACACTTACAATCAGATGAGACTGGTCAAATAAAAACGTTGGGGAGGGTTCCCATGAATAAGATCAAGTACAGATATCTAGGCATATTCAGCTATTGACCAAGGAAGAGGGGAACCACCAATCACGTTTAGGTGACAGCAACTTGTTTTAAGTTGGTGTAAATTACAAGTTAGGCCCTATCTTTTATTAAATTCCTTTAAGTTACCATCACCAACATTGTATACTTAGGGCACAGCATATTTTGTTAATAAGTGCCGAGTTGGACAAGCCGGTGCCTGATGGTAACTAATGTAAGCATCATGTCTTTCCATCACAGTAACAGTATCACCATTGTGTGTGACAAGGCTCTATGCTATCTACGGACTCTCCAAGACATTCATTATTAAATCTTAATTGTCCGATAATTCCACTTGCTACAGTGCCCTTCAAACCTAAACACAGCAGTGTGCAAACACTACTGTGTTTAGGCAAATATGTGACACTGCGGTGGTACCCACCAACACAGCATTTTGCTTAAGGTACCACCTGGTTTGTCACTTGATTCACACCACCAAGGGACCATATGTGGGGTATCGAAGTTAAGAATACCTTCCCGAGGACGAGGGTGACTCAGCCCCCAAATTCTTTATAAATATATTTAGGCCAGGGTTAATTTTGATAATATTTTTTATAAATAATTAGTAAATTGTCATTATTTCATTATAACTAGGCTTTCACATACAAATCAGTCAATCGGGATAGAAATATCTTATACCCGGGACCTCAATACTGATGAATATCAAGTTTTATCAAAATACATTAAATCATTTAAGAAGTGAATGGCAACACACAATATAAATGTAAAAGGACACAGTTATTTTTACATTTATACTATTAGTGTCATAATTGTAGTCACAGTAACATAGACATGTTACTGTGACTACAATTATGACACTAATTAAAGTGACCATATGTGGGGTATGTCATAATTGTAGTCACAGTAACATAGACATGTTACTGTAAAAATAACTGTATAAGTGTAAAAATAAAGTTATTACTGATTACCTTACATATTGATTGAAAAACCGTTATCATTTGTGAAAAGCAAGAGAATTATATGTCTGAAGATAAATTGGTGTTTTATTATTAAAAGCCTGCATAAAACATAACAGAAACTATTATTGAATATGGTAAGAATACAATTTATAGGTGGTATAGGCACTACTGCCACAGTAGCCTATACATTTAGATGTCCAGGTACTAAAAAGTGAAGTATATGTACAGTGCAGACAATTTAAGGCTGAATTTTTTTTTATTTGTGGTAAATGGTAAAACATGCAAAATTTTTGTATGTTTTATGGAATATAGAATCTTCTCCAGGAGTAATAATAATTGGTGATTATCACATACAGAAACAATCTCATGAAGGTCATGTTTAGACCTTAACATTCTCATCATCTTAACGTTATCCTAACAATTTAGCAACTTACATTTCCGTTCCATATCAGAAAACGGGAACCTTAGTCTCTGTGCTTGTCTAATTTTTCTAAATTACGAATGTCTTGCTATTTAGTTAATACAGAAGAGCCTCGATAATCCGAACAATGAAAATCAACCCCTGTTCGGACTCACGGAGCGTTCGGATCATACTATGCTTTTTTATGTTATTGTGACGGAACAAGCTCCAGACCCACCTGATGTTTAGCGGACTAACCTCTGCCTATAAGAGATGCATTTCGTGACAAGTAACGATTTGCACTACGCCCGTCGCCTTGAGACATAGTTGTTAAGTCTCATGTACTGTAATTTCACTGGCACTCAAGGACTGCTGCCAGAACACAACATTAGGTGCTCGGCGACTTCTACTTGAGGGTGGTCGCTAGGCAGGCGGGCATTCGCAAAATGCTCTTCCACTAGGTATGTGGTGAAGCTCAAGCCCGCAGTGGGATTCAAACCATGGACCTGCTGGGCGGCAGTCCATAGCCAATGCCACTGAGCCATCACTGCTTTATGTTTGTTCGTATCTTCTGTTCGTTTCGCTTCAAATCGATGCTTGTATATTTTCCGATACCTTTGAGAAAGTGAAGTTGCAGATACTCCATCTTCTAACCTGTCCAATAAATATGGCACAGTTTTGCGCAATAGTTTAGGTTTTATGTTTGCGTTTCGGTGTTGTAACCATGTTTATAACCTAAAACAACACGTGGTGCGCGAGTGAAGCACAATGTAGCGTTTACACATTAACAGACAGCTTATTAGATGCTGAAAAACATCGAACTGTGGCGTCTCGAGCGGGAAATGCGGGCGGGGTAATTTGGCAGTTCGGATTACCCTGGGTACGGACTATCGAGGCTCTACCTACTGTATATAATTTTGAATCATAATAAGTAAAATTTTCTTCTAAATAAGTTATTCTGCCAAATACTCCTACAAACAAGTGAAAATTAAGGTGTGTGCAAACAGAAACATGATTCTCAGGGTCAGAGTTCTGCTTGCTAACACTGCAGAACTCTATGAAACTTAATAATATTTTGGTAAAATGTGTAAATATGTACCAGACAAGTAGCCAAATTCCTACCCCAGAGGGAACGGAGCAGAATGTTGGTCTGAGACTCTGAGTGTGCAGTGGTTGATTTTCTTGAAAGTATATTAAGTAAACCAAATCCATGCACAAATGCAACTTATACAAGCGGAATTATTATTTTAGTTTATCTTAGGAACCTACCTATCGTAATGCAGGTGTAGTAGAACTTCTTTGTTGTACCAGGTTGTGTAGCTAGCTAGGTACACAAACTTACGACTATTACGAATTTCTGAGGTACACCACCTCACATCTAATATAGGGTGCGTTCCACTTAGTGCTAAGTTTGCCAAAAACGCTAATAACGATCACACTCCTAATAATCCGTTTCACTTGGGAGAG
Source organism: Plagodis dolabraria (assembly GCA_963854805.1). Classification (NCBI taxonomy): domain Eukaryota; kingdom Metazoa; phylum Arthropoda; class Insecta; order Lepidoptera; family Geometridae; genus Plagodis; species Plagodis dolabraria. The sequence goes on along the minus strand of OY978467.1, from coordinate 17,506,298 downwards.
AGCAAAATTAACGTTATTTTCGCCCCAGAACGCTTACATGCTACAGAAACAGCCAATGCATAGATCAAATAGAATATATATGAGCCAATGAGTAAGACGTTGATTGATTGATTTCTTATATTTATGGCTTCTGTGGCATATTGTCACAATTCTGCCAATGTCCGTACATGCTAGTGTCATAAATCATGTGGGAAGTGCTTAATATAATGAGAATGGTTGGTGTTTACAAGGGAGAATCCACCAGATGTTTTCCATCCATGATGATTATTTAATCTAAAACAAAAGAGACAACACAACTAAGACACATACAATGTTAGTAGAATACATATTCATAAATATAATAGACATACTTATAAAATAGGTATATATTTACAATCTTATCTTATTTATTTTTATAAATTTACATAATATAGGTATAATTTGTTTGTTAGAAAAAGTTAGAGATAACAGACATTTAAAGGAAGTTGGACGGGGGATATAGGGTGGGAGGATATCATAAAGAGACCTATGCAGTTTAGGGCAATTAAAAAATATGTGGTCCACAGTTCCCTCGTCCAGGCCACACTCGCACCTTGAGTGATCCCTGATCCGTAATTTGGCTAAATGAACAGGAGTACATGAATGACCCAAACGAAGGCGACAAATTGTGGAGGTGACAGTTTTATTTGCATTACGGAATTTAAAAAACCAGGGACTTCTAGGAATTTGGGGTTGTATGTCTCCATAATGCTTGCCTTTTTGTTTTTTCGATTTCTCCCAGTATTTTGACCATGATTCTTGAAGGTGTAGTTTAGGGAGGAGACAAAGGTCATGCGAATATATTTTAAAATGCTCAAGAGAACCGATTTGAGAAGCTGTTTTTGCGCATGAGTCCGCTGTTTCATTGCCGGGAATTCCAGAATGACCTGGAATCCAGGCCAGAACAACATTTAAATCCTGTTTATGACATTCAAATAGGATGTGCTTAATTTGGAAAATTACAGGGTAACGAGAGGAAGAACGAAAAGGATTAGATAGGATGCTTTCTAGACAGCTTTTAGAGTCTGTGAAAATTAAGGTATTATTAAGGTTATGGGACTTAACAAAAGTGATCGCTTCCAATATAGCTAGTGCTTTCCCAGTAAATACCGAGGAGTAGGAAGGACATTTAAACGGAAGACAAATTTTAGAAGAGGGGATCCACACCGCTGCACCAACAGCACTATCAGGTGACAACTTTGATGCATCAGTAAATAAATAGTGCCAACCGATGAATTGAGAACTAATGCGTTCATTGAACAGGGCTGAAGCATTAGGTGACTCTTTATGAATACCAAAATATAAAAGGACTTTAGGTTCAAAAGTAAGTGCTTCATAGGGAATTGAGTATAGAGGGTTGAGTGGTAGTTGAATGAGAGGATGAGGGAGCTTTGTGAATTTAATGAAGCTGCGAAGAAGGCAAGGGATATTATCTGTATTCCGCAAATCGTACAGGCCAGAAAGAAGACTCAATTTTGGGAGTAAGGGGTGGTTAGAGTTTTGAATTAATTTGGAAATAAATCTATCTGAAAGGAATTGCCTGCGAATATCAAGAGGGGGTTCTGTGCATTCAACCTGCATGGCATTAATAGGTGAGGACTTCATGGCGCCAAGGATAATTCGCAGGCATTTGGACTGAATTTTACATACCTTCTCTTGCCCAATTTTATTGCACAAATTTAAAAGAAAAGAACCATAATCAAAGTGGCTTCGGATTATGGCATTGTAAAGCAGTTTTTGGGAATATGGGTGGGAACCCCACCAAACACCTGAAAGAGATCTGAGAATATTTACGTTTTTTTCGGCCTTTTGTGATATGGTATTAAAATGGGGGATACCTGTCATTCTCGAATCCAGCTTGATGCCTAAAAAAGTTGTGCTGTTTAATTGTGGAATAGATTCCTGACCTATAAGCAACTTGATCGGAGGGATAATTCTCTTTTTAGTAAATACTACCACTGAACTTTTCGAAGCAGATAGAGATAGACCATGGTCAAATAGCCAGTCTCCGAGATACGAGAGAGCCATATTCAGTCTATGGATTGCCTCCTCTATGGACTGTACTTGTACATACAACGCCAGATCGTCGGCATATTGTAGTACTTCACAGAATGAATCCACAGATCTGTCTAAGTCGAAGGTGTAAAGGCTGTAAAGTAATGGACTTAACACTGAACCTTGGGGTAAGCCTCTCCAAACAGTTCTAGGGGGCAGAACATGTTGGTCATGTTTAACGACTACTGTTCGTTCCATTAGCATATTGCAAATGAATTGCACAAGCCTCGCAGGAATACTCAGCTGAATTAGTTTATTTCTGAGTAGTGGAAGCAACACATTGTCATATGCAGAAGCAATGTCAAGAAACACCCCCACGAGATATTTTTGCTCCTTATATGCAATGTTAATGTCCGTTGTTAACAAGCCTAGACTATCCATAGTACTATAACCTTTCCTAAAACCAAATTGTGTCTTGGCTAGAATAAGCCTGTTCTCGACAAGCCATTCCAGTCTATGTTTAATTAGATGTTCGGTAATTTTGGCAAGAACTGAAGACATTGCTATAGGTCTACGACTGCTTGGATCTGAAGGATCCTTTCCAGGTTTTAAAAGTGGGATTATTATTTGAGTTTTCCATTTTTCAGGTACTATGCCATGTTCAAAAAAGTAGTTTATTAAATCTAAATACGTCTGCTTACATTTTATAGATGACTTAAGTATAAACGAATATGGGATGCCATCTATCCCTGGAGATGAGTCCGTCAGTCCGTCTAGTGCAAGAGTTAGTTCATGAAAGGAAAAAGGCTGATCAAAGCAATCATGAGAAGGAAGGTAAGTAGGGGGTGAAGGAAGAGAATCCAGAGAGGGGACAGAAGGGGGAGCAAGTTTATCTGAAAAGGCCCCTAGCCAACTTGATGGATCATTTGCTGATATATTTTCTATGTTTGTTGAACATCTAAATCGTTTTATCTGTTTCCAAACAATAGATGCTGGAGTTTTTGGTGACAAAGTTTCACAAAAACCTATCCATCCAAACTTTTTCTTTATGGAAGAAAGTTTCTTAACTTTAGCCGCTACTTGCTGATATTTTAAGAAATTTGCATTTGTCATACACAGATTATAATTCTGCTCTGCTTCATTCCTATCTGAAACTGCAGATGTACATTCAGAGTCCCACCATGGAGTTGATATTATAAAATCTTTGGCGGCTTTCTTAAAAGGAATGTGTAGGTCAGCGGCTGCAGTAATATTTTGTATGAATAATTCATATGAAACAAGAGGGTCAATGTCCAAAGGATAGATAGAAGATGCAACTAATTTATTGTCTAGGGTAGAAGAGTATGACGACCAATCAGCAGCAGAAAGTTTGTATTTTAATGATGGGCTAGGGTTACGGAATGGTACTACTCTATTAGGAATAGAGATGATAATGGGAAAATGGTCGCTTCCATAGGTAAGTGGTAGAATTTTCCATGTGAGCAGTGAAGCGAGTGAAGGTGAGCATAAGGTCAGATCTACTGCACTTTTAGGATTTTGGGATGGATAAACTCTATGAGTGGGAGACCCATCATTAGCCACACACAGATTAACCTCATTAAATGTTTCGAGGAGGGAAAGACCAAATAAACTAGAATGATGGGAGCCCCACATTATGTGGTGTGCATTAAAATCACCCATTACCATCATAGGGGTAGGAATAGAAGAAAGAAGAAAGAGTATATCAGGTATTAGGGAAGAGTTGGGATGGGGTATGTATATAGAGATGAATGAGATGTCCAAGGATCTGATACCAACAATGTTGATATCAGGGGAATGGGATGGGATGTTAATTTGGGAAAAGGGAAGGGAGCGCTTTATGAGTAAAGCACTACCAGCATACCCGTCAGCCCTGTCATCCCGGAGACAGGAGTATCCTGCAACCCTAAATTGGGAACCAGGAACTAACCATGTCTCCGAGATGGCAATGACTGACGGGTGGTAATTTGAAATTAAATGGACCAGCTCATGCTTCTTTGGTCGCATGCTCTGGGTGTTCCATTGCAGAACGGTTACTGGATCCATTATGGCCAGTAAATGATACTAACTGTCTAAGTTTATCGGCAACGTTGGACGGTATAGATTGAGGGTTCATTAAGATGATGTTTATGATTAAATTTAACAATGTCTCCAACATATTGTCATTTTGAGGAATAGATTCTGTTGTTTGGTTAATGCCTAGAGCACAACCATTAGACATTGCAGATGCAGGAGTGGCAACTATATCTCGGTGGGTTGCTTTATCGTACGACTTCCCAAGAGGGGCTTTCGTACGAGGGCTGGAATACACAGTTCTGACATATGAGGTATTGTGTTGGGGCTGTGAAGACCTTGGCTGTGCCAAAGAAAGAGATGAGGTGGGGGGTGGAGCAAGTGTGCTTTGGGAGACCTCAGAATACGATCTTGATACTTTAGGACACTGAGTAGCAGCTTCTTCATAGGAGATGTTGTTTTGAGCCATAACAGCTTTTATGGACTTTTGTCTCTCAAGTTCTGGACAATTTTTGTTGGTGGCAAAGTGGCGGCCTGAGCAATGGAGACAAGTAGAGTCTTTTTCCAACACATCGCAACTATCACCAGTATGCTCTTTGGTACAACGGAAGCATCGAGGTTTAGACCTGCACTGGGCTTTAGTATGGCCAAACCGGCAGCATGAGTGGCATTGGATGGTGGGGTACTGATAGAGCTCTACAGGCAGAGATGTATAGTATGAGTACACTCGCGATGGAAGAACCTGTCCAAGAAAAGTAACAACTACTGTTTGTGTGGGGACCCAAGTTGGATTTCCATCTACTATGGTCTTCCTGTTGAGACGAAGAGCTTTCAAGACTTTACCGCATCCTACAGGGAGTTCTAGTGAGGCTACAAAATCTGACATGGACATATCAGCTGGAACTCCACGAATGAGTCCCATGCGAGTTATGTTGAAAGTGGGTATTGTAGCTGTGTATTTACACATGGCTAATATAGGGAAGCTGATAAATTTGTTGGCATCTTCAGCGGTAGTGAATTCTACTGATATTTTATTTCTGCCTACTCTTTTAACTCCTTCTATACAAACATTGGACACCTTGTGTGTTTTCAAAAATTGCCCAAACTTGATAGGTCTAATGGTTGTTCCTGCAGATAGATCGGGTTCTACTCGGGAAACGTGGACCACATTGGGGCCCTTGTCCAGAGATGTGTAAGCGAGTCCGCCAACTACTAGTGACGAATCCGTGTACACAGTCTCAATAGAAGCCGTTGCAAGCTCAGGTGAGGTAATAACCTTCTTGGCCGGGGGTTGTTCTTCTATTTCAATCCGCCTCTTAGATGCGGTTGGGGTAGTAGTAGGGTCCGGAGGATCCGGAGGGTCGGGTGGATCGTAATCCATGATGGGTGTTTGAGGTTAGGTGAACCTCAAACACCAAATTAGACAACTAAACACAAAAGCTACTACTAATTATATCTTACCGACACCAAAATAGGACAACACAACACTTATAATAATCAATATGGTGGCATTAACCACCCTAAACAGAAAAGAAAACGAAAATCACTCCCACAAGTTTACTCGCTATCACTTCCGAACGCAGAAATCCTCGAGTAAGACGTTTGACTTGACATGTTTGTTGACTTTGACATATTATGGACTATCGTAACTGAATTCGTCACTAAAATCTCTCCTACAGTGCTGCCAACTTAGCGCGTTCAGCTCCAGTTCTAGCGCTTTTTTTGGCTAGAAGCGCGTTATAGCGCCTAGCGCTAAATCTAGCGCTTTTTTTAAAATCAAATTACAATACTCTAATCATTAAATTTTATAAACTAGCAACAGTGAAATACTGATATTTTTTGTAAATTATGAGATAGCGATTACTCGAGTTATAATTTATATGTTTTGGTGAATACCTAACTAGTGTGTTCGTTTCATCTCATATTCTAACTGTTCCCAGGGGCGCGTTCCAGTAAATGTTGGTCGAGCAATGTTTGCTCTAAGGCACCTGGAACGACCTATAAAGCTCCTTTCAAAATATGGAATTGACAGCGATGTTTTTAGGTGATAAAATACAGTCTACATTTTTAATAAATGGGGCATAATACGTAATTAAGCAATATTAACATAGTATGCCACTAATCCTTGGTTTAGCTTGTACAAAATCTATTATTTATTGTAGAATCTGTCACATTTGACAGCTGGCCAAGATTTGGCCGATTCAAAAGGTAGTAAAAATTTGGCCAGGCAGATCAAAATTTGCTCTGACAGGTCGCCCGGGGGGGGCCCGCACCCCAGGGGTGCGTTCCTCCTACCCATCAGCCAAGACATATTTTGGTCTAAACGCAGTTATACGCCGTTCCAGCACTCTAATCGAACTTAATTTGATCCTGTCAAGATTTGATCACACCCGTTCCGGGCGACCTGTCAGAGCAAATTTTGCTCTGCTTGGCCAAATTTTTACTACCTTATGAATCGGCCAAATCTTGGCCAGCTGTCAAATGTGACAGATTCTACAATAAATAATAGATTTTGTACAAGCTAAGCCAAGGATTAGTGACATACTGTGTTAACATTGCTTAATTACGTATTATTCCCCATTTATTAAAAATGTAGACTGTATTTTATCACCTAAAAACATCGCTGTCAATTCCATATTTTGAAAGAAGCTGTATAGGTCGTTCCAGGTGCCTTGGAGCAAATATTGTCACTCAATGTTATGTAGGTTTTTAGGAGTTTAAAGATAAAATAGATTTACCTTTTAGCAAAGCATATAAACAACATTAAAAGAGTGGGAGCAAGATATCGATTACAAACACTACTAATTAAAACCTGTGAATTGTGATGACACAAAAGCGGACTGTACATATTATTGTGAACTGGAATTTTCGATCAAAATTTGTGTCATTAAACGACATCGTGAAATTGCCTATTATGTCAGCATGAATTGGATTAAGATTATGAATTAGCTTTTTATTTGACATATAATTGTTAAGGTCAACTCGGCGAAGACCGGCATACTTCATTTAAAATGTTACAAATTGACTTATTTTGGCTATTCTATAACCTTAAAGTCAAATTTTGTTAAACAAGATAATAAGATATTTAGTTGATCTGACAATAAATATATCAAAATTACATAGAAACCATCGGTAACGGTATAACAACCATTTTTGTAAACACAGTGAAAGGATTTGGCTTCCATGTCGGATAAGACCGTAGTGGCAAATTTACTTAGTTATGGACAGTTTTTGTAGTTATAGATAGTGTGTAGGAGTGCCAGTTATTGTAACATCTTAATTTGTGCACTCTAACTCTCAGGAATAAGGTTTTTTACTGCTTATTTAAAGACCGGCAAACATCGCACTTCCAGGGGTGCAAGACATATTTCACCTTGAATAATAATTAATTATTTTTTATTACAAATTTATTACAAAAATTTAAAAATGTAATCAATAAAATTAAAAATGTTTCTTGTGATAGTTTTGGACAAACTTAGAAAAAAATAAATAAACGAGTGCTTATTATTAAAATTATGAGATTCAAAATCGTAGGTAAATACCTACTAACCATAGAAACCGCTCCTGAGTAAAACCAAAAATTACTAGCAAAATTGCTATTATTTGCGTTTCTTTGAACAAAATAATCAGTCTTCCATTTAACAAAAACGAAAAGAAATTACGATTTATACTTTGAAGTGTAACCAACCAGGAAGGTAATGAAAAAAAAGGCTTAATTAGACACCAAATGTTGACGACTTCTGAAGGTGGCGAAGACCGGCATATGACATTATTACCCTCCAGAACCTAGACGGACTTCCCCACTACATATTGAGAGATTACTTTTTATTTTCATCAAGAACAACGTAGTGCAAAACGTATATAACACTGATTTCAAATAATAATTATATAGATATATTCATAAAGAATGAATTTACTTGCATAGATCTGAAAAATAACTAAGATTTAAACACTCTTTAACATTTTTAATAGTACGTGGTACATTCCCAATGCAAGTCGCGCACCATACTAAATTAAAAAACTATTTTTGTCCGCTTGCACTACATGCACCGCCATCTCTGTCAATGTATAAAAACTAGAACGGCTTTATTAGCCGGTTGATTGTGTTGCCACCTTCGGAAATCTGCTGAATTTGTTGTAATTCTCGTTGTACGATCTTTTCCGAAAGACGGTCTTCGCCGAGTTGACCTTATTTCATGATAATTTTTTTTTCATGAAATAACAATTATATGTGTATGTCCTTGACGAAAAGATATAAATTTTTTCGTCAAGGACATACACATCCACAATTGCCTGTCCGGTGTAGAGCATGGATACGGGTTTTCGATAATATCGAAAAACCGATATATCGGCACAAATATCCGATAGTGGAAAACCGAATTTTAAATCAAATAATATCGGATTTTCGATATTTTACTTTTAAAGTTACCAACTTAATAAATCTCCTCAACTTTAAACTTTAACAACTTATTTACATTTAGACAAGACTAATAGATATTTAATGACGATAGCACCCATCAGTGTGGAATCCCGAAAAACTTTTTACTCCGCTGCCTACACTTGCAATAACATGATAACAGCAAAGTGCATCCAAGATAATACTTTTTAATTTTGATGCACTTTGCTTTGTGCGGTCGTTATTCCAACAAGCTTGATCTCACCATTTACGATAGCCGTCAGGTCAACGTCGAAATCTTAAATTGTCATTATAAGCTCTATTGTACCTCTATCTTTCCTATTGAAATCTTTATATATGTGTTGAAATTCTTACAACATAGCAGAGTATTACATAATTACAAATTTACGAGAGGATAAATTATAGTCATGTTCGGGATTCGAACCCGCGTCATCCACCTCTTTAGCTGTGGCATGCTCTGACCGACTGAGCAAACATGAAAATGGTTCATAACTCTAATTTTTCCTCTCGTTCCTTAACCATCGCATGTGGGTGGACCAAAGCATGCGAAAAGTAAAAGTATTAAAAACAGCAGAGTACGTTTAGCTGTTAGCAGATGTATAATAAATAAATAATATTAATATACGTTTTATGTCCTGTGGGGTGCCGGGTTATGAATGATGAGAAAAAGACGGCGGTATGAGGCCAATCGCAGTGGGCAATACTTTTCACCGTTTGGTGGCCAAACCTTGCCGAGCAGTTCATGGTGAGATCACACCTTATCTCTAGCCCCACCAGGTAGGTTTTGGTACGCCCCTTGGATGCGAAACCGCTATCCATGCCACACGAAACTTTGTTATGAGAGCCGGGAGCGATAACGTCCTTCTAAAACTTTACATCAAGAACGCTTTCAACAGTGTCGAGAAGGGCTCGATGCTGTCGGAGGTCAGGGAGTTGACACCGTCTATATTTCCATTTCTTCACCAGTGTTATGCGGCCCAAAGCAATCTATCTAACGATGGCGTTTGCGTCCGATCGCAAGTCGGCGTGCAACAGGGCGATCCTTTGGGACCACCTTATTTTCAGTATGGCGATTCATAAGGCCATTAAATCTCTAGAGTCGCCCTTTAACATCTGGTATTTGGATGATGGAACTATTGGTGGTAGTCCAGAAGTAGCCCGGCGGGACGTGACAGCATTCTTCTTGGTAAACACTGACAAGTGCGAATTTTACCCCTATACTCCAGAGGCAGCGGAATCTAGTCCCAGTTTCATAACCCTCATTCTCGGGTTAGGGTTATGAATCGGAAATCCATGTGCCTTTTGGATTTGCCGATTTTTCCTGAAGGCGTCGCTGACAGCCCTGATTCGAAGATGCAGACCCTGGCATCTGAACTTTCAGCCCACGTTTCCTTGGTGCTTTTGAGAGCCTGTTTCGGGATGCCCAAGTTGGCATATCTCATTCGGACGGCGCCAACTTGGAAGCTCCCAGAGGAGGTCCTTCGGTTTAACAGTGCACTTAAACGTGTTATCGAGAAGACGCTAAACATTAGTCTAGCGAAGCGCAGTGGTGTCAGGCTAGTCTGCCGATTCGATTTGGCGGTTAAGGCGTGCGGCAACTTCAGGAGTCGGGCCTCATCGCATTTCTAGCTTCCTCCTGCACGCTCTCAGTTGCACTCGTTGCGCTGGACGGAGGCCCCGTCATCATGCCATCAACAATATCATTAAGAGGGCCCTCGTTTCGGCAGAAGTCCCTTGCGTGGTCGAGGCTCCTGGTCTCCCACGCTCTGATGGCAAGCGGCCGGATGGGCTAACGCTGATCCCATGGCAGAGGGAGCGTCGCCTCATCCGGGATTCTACGTGCGTGAACACTTTTGCCGCTTGCCACCTGCTCGCTACCCAGAAAGCCGCCGGCGGAGGTGCAGAGGCAGCCGCGGTAGGCAAGAATAATAAATACGATGCTTTGGAATTGGCGTACGAGTTGGCGTAGAGTGCCGTTTTCTGTGGAGGTGATGGGGCCGTGGTGTTCAGAGGCCAAGAAGTTTGCGGCGGATCTAGGGCGGCGCTTGCGAGATAGGACACGAGATCCACGGTCAGGAGAATACCTTGTACAACGGATTTCCCTTGCAATACAGCGGGAGAATGCGGCTAACCTAATGGGCACGTTTGGGCGAGGGAATAATATTGTAACGTAACCTTTTTATTATATTATAATTTTATCGCCTAAATTGAATAAATGACTGCTGTGCAGTAGTAAGTTGATAGTAGAAATAATTACAAAACGTCAAACGAGTTTTGGATTTATTAAATAATGGCTGACTTTGTTCTTACGTAGCGTTTATTTCACTGTACTAATTTTTTTTATAAATATCGAAAAAATACCGAAATATCGAAATTCCGATATTTTAAAATTGAATATTGAAACAATACCGGTATTAGAAAATTGATCCGATAGTACATGCTCTAGTCCGGTGATTGTGGTGGTATGCGGGTATGCGACCCCGACGTCCTAGCTGCTACTACCTCAACCGTACCCTGCCAAGGCAGTAGTATCCCTAAATACCTATTCCCTACCCAAACTCATAGATATCCTTTCCTCGTCAGCAATCCTTTCTATTTCCTTTTCCTTCCCTTTCCGCCATTCTGGGGTCTGCCGTGCCTATGGATGCGTGGCTAGGGGCGTGCCTAGTCTCAAGCGTGCCAAACTGCCCTGGGACCTGGTGAACCCAGAAAATGGCTAGCCTTATCCTGGCATGCGGGGCTCTGTCAGGTTGGACCTATTTTTTCCCTTGCTACTCGTGGGAACCGCATGGATTTCTATTTAAATAACAAAATCCCAAATGGCGGCGATGAGGTTGGCCACCCATCACGTCTAGTTCCACGCGGGGGCGGAAAGCGGCCCACAGAGAGCCGCTTTGCTACGATGAATGTTAGAGGTGGAATAAATAGTAAAGTAGATGAAGTATGCCAGATGATGCATAAAAGACGTATAGATGTTTTGTGTGTGAATGAGACGACACGGAAAGGATGTAGCACCACCAAACATAGCTCCTATACGGCACTGTGGTCGGGAGTACCGGTGACCAACAGAGCCTGTCAGGGCGTTGGTATGATCCTTGCTGCACGAATGAAAGAATGTATGATTGAATATGAATGCGTGAGCGCAAGACTTCTCTGGGTGAGGCTGAAAGTTGGGCTTACTCGACTGTTTGTGGTGGGTACATATGCACCGACTGACATGGGTTCGAGAAAGTCCCCAAAAGCCCAAAAAGAAAGAGAGGAGTTTTGGGACAGTATGCAAGATATTTTAAAAATGTGTAGAGATAATGAGAGGATTGTGTTGTTAGGAGATTTTAATGGATGGGTAGGAATAGAGCGAGATGGATATGAAAGGGTTCTTGGAGCTTTTGGGGATGAAAGAGTGAACGAGAATGGACAAAGTTTGCTAGATTTGTGCCTGGAATGGAGTGTGTGACAAACACAATGTTTGATGAGAAAGTATGGGATGCACAAGCAGGGTTTAGAAAGGGAATGGGATGTACGGATCAGGTCTTTTCTTTACGATGCATAGCCGAAAAATGTTGGCGAAAAGCCAAAAGGTCTATTGCGCTTTCGTAGATTTAGAAAAGGCTTATGATAGGGTGAGTAGGCATGAACTGTGGTCAGCGTTGTCTATGCATGGGCTGAATGTTAACCTGATCCAAGCGCTGAAGTCCCTATATGACGATTCCAGTGCTTGTGTTAGGATAAACGGGACATACACTGATTGGTTTAACATCGAAAAAGGTGTTAGACAAGGATGTGTAGCGTCACCGTGGCTGTTCAACTTATTCATGGATAATTGCTTGACAAACCTGAAAGACAGTGAATGTGGATTAAGAATGAACGAGTTACTCCTCAAATGTCTTCTCTACGCTGATGACCAAGTGATACTTGCGTCGTCAGTAAAAGAGTTGCAGGAGATGGTAAATGTTATGCATGAGGCTTTAGAAAGAAAGGGAATGAAAGTAAACGTAAATAAGACGAAAGTTATGGTGTTTGAACGAGATGATAGAGTGACCGATTGCAATATTGTGATTGGAGGTGAAAAAGTGGAACAAGTGAAAGAGTTTATATACTTGGGATCTATGTTTACAAAAGATGGAGAGTGTGAAAGTGATATAGAAAGGAGAGTGAATGCTGGAAACATGGTTAATGGAGCATTGCACGCGTTTATGAACAGTCAGAAGGTGTCTAAGAAGGCACCTGGAGATGAGAGCATTGAGAAGCATGATTGGAGTCAAACGGAGTGACAGGATAAGGAATAGTGTGATAAGGGAACGATGTGGTGTGAATGAGGATGTAGTGACCAAAATCGAGAAAGGTATGTAAAGATGGTTTGGACATGTAGAGAGAATGAATGAAATGAGATTGACTAAACAGGTATACGTGGGACATGTGAACGGAAGTGTTGGAAGGGGAAGACCTAGGCGAACGTTCCGAAATCAGATTGAAGATGTTCTGAAAAAGGCATGGTAAGGAGTACCCTAAACCGACGCTTATGTATGAAAGGATTGATGAGTGTAGATGAAGCGAAAGAGATATATAAGGATCGTAGCAAGTGGAAATCTGTGGTCTCTGCCTACCCCTATGGGAAAGAGGCGTGATTTTATGTATGTATGTAATAACATCTATAAACGAATATTATTGGACTTAATAATGTTACATAAAATATTTATAAACGGAGTAAAGACATACGAGAGAAGACATTTGAAGTTAACAGGTCTAGGGATATCAGGACTTAAAACATCATACAGAGAATGTGAGGAGTGACGTCGCGCACGAATCGACGACAGTGTGCGCTCTTGCTTTTTATAACGTAAATAATAGTTTCCTTGCATTTTTTCACCTTAAATAAATTTAAAACTGTGTTGTTTTGTATCGTGCAGCTGTGCGAGTGTTGGTGTGTTCTAATTACTTCGAACTAATTATTTATAGTGTTGATAATTGTGTCCCAGTTTGTTACTATTTTGTTTGTTTACTATAAGTGGGTACTTTATAACTTGGGAACGACACACCATACACATTGTTAAATATTGTGAGGTTTTACGTGGAAATTATAGAATTTCTTGTATTGGAAAATGCTTTTTATTTCGCTCCATTCTTGACACAAAGATAATACAATCAAACATCTAACTACAGACTATAAAGCTAGAGTGTATGCATAGAGGATGCGTTCAAAGATACTTATTATTTCTAACACCCTGCTTCGATTTAAAGATCTGAATGATTTTAAATTGTTTACAAAATATGAGGATAATAATCTAGCTAGGTTCTACTGCAAATCAAATTACTTGCTCATAAAGTAGTTCAAAATATTTGAAGTTGCACACATTTTTGAACAGTTTGTATTACATAAATTCACATGAAATTTTTATATTAAATGACTATTTTAAATGCTGAAAGTACAATAACATAGTAATATTATGTATTCAAAAAGAGAACATATCCTAATACTACATAAATGATATCTGAAATTCTATGATCAATGTATGTTAAGAGATTTTCTCAACAAAGATAACTTTTCATCAGAAAATGATTTTGTTAGCAAGTCAGCCATATTCTTATCAGTGGGTATGTATTGAATATTTATCAATTTCTTATCTAGCAAGTCTTTTATAAAATGGTATTTAATTTCAATATGTTTAGCTCTCTTACTATTTGTGAATGATTTAGTTAATTGGATTGCACCACAATTGTCCATAAACAGTACACAATTCACATCCATATTATTGTCAACTCCAGTAAAATCACTATAAAGTCCTTTCATATATAATAAATCGCAAACACTGGTTGCCGCAGCAATATATTCCGCTTCCACAGTGGACAGCGCAACACAATTTTGCTTTCTTGATAACCATGACACAGTTTTGCCACTGTAAAGTGTCACAGATAGTGGTGTGCACCGGTTCTCAAAAAACCGGATAAACACCGGTTGGGATGGGTACCGGAGACTAATCGGTGTTTCAATTAACTACCGGTTAATTATTTGATGGGTAACCATTTCTGAACGCGCGCGCAATTCAGTCACGATTAGGGTAGGCATGTATCTTTGTTCGATACTACTCATATGAATATCATAAATGATAATATTAATTTCATCTCATCTCATTCGTACCATAAATGCGTTTTGGTTCTTTTAACCTACACGGGAAACCATTATTACTACTTCCGCATGGAGCTCTCCTCCGTTTACGCTACCCAAGAAAAACGCTTGTTCTCGGTAGGTATGTATTTTGATGACAATCAAAACCATTTTTTTCCTTGGATTTCATTCAAACATATTTTATATAATCTCATTCGGTAATATTCTATAATTATGAAATGAAATACAGACTTTTATTGGCATATTTTATTTACATACTTCTTTAAGAATATTATAAAAACTTTAATGAAAGCATTATTCTCCTAACAAAACAATGCTTCAAAAGATTTTTTAATTCTTAAATTACTATGTGTCCCGACCAAGGAGGTTTCAATTCAATTTAAGGTGAGCGCGCTGCGCGCGCAACTCGCTGGTTCCAACCCAATAGACCAAATACAGACTTTTTTCTTTTGCCCGAAAAATCAAAAAAGCTTATAGCCATGAGATTAAATAAAGTAGCGTATGCAACTGCAGATTATTAGGTTTTAAAACACTCGTGTAATCTTATTTTGAAAGTCGATTGCGGCTCGTTTCAAAAAACTACACTCACGTTTTAATACCCTCTATTATATGACAGTTGCATAAACTATTATTATTGGTCACATTAAATTCGATTGGATGTCAAGTACCTTTTGTGCATCAGTAATAAAATATTATACCGATAACTTTAAAAATCTCCGGAGAATAACCGGAGAAACACCGGTTATTCAATAAAATCTCCGCAAAATCTCCGGAGGCTGAAATTGCCTCCGGTACACACCTCTAGTCACAGAGCCTGATACACTTTTCCTGTCAGTATGATTTCCTGCCCAGTCGGCATCTGAAAATGTTTCTATACATTCCCTGTTATTTTTCTCATATACTAGTCCCATATCAATTGTTTCTTTTAAATATCGTAGTGTCCTTTTGGCTTGTGTCCATAATGTTTGGGTCGGCTTGTCTAGGTATTGACTTAGGTATGATGTTGCATACATTATATCTGGGCGTGACACAGTGGATACATACATTAGCGTGCCAACTATTTGTCTAAATGGTACATTTTCAATTAATTTTTCATTAGGGTCTACTTGATAGCCTTTAATTAGTGGTGTAGGTGCCCCTTTACATTCTTTCATGCCAAACTTTTCTAACATCTTGTTTATTTGTCTTTTTTGAGTAATTTTGAATGTTCCATTTTTCTGTTCTATCTCCATTCCTAAAAACAGTTTAGGTTCCCCAAAGTCCTTGGTATGAAATTCTTTCTTTAAATCTTGTATTACTGCTTTTACTTTGTCATTTTGTCCTGTAACAATGATATCATCAACATATATCACCATCCATATATTTTGCTCTCCAATATATAAACAAAAGTCATGTTTTGATCTTTTAAAACCTTTTTCTTGCATATAATTGTCAAATCTTTGATTCCAGCACTTAGGGCTTTCTCTTAGTCCATAAAGTCCTCTGTTTAGTTTTAAGACTTTGTTTTTGCCAATGATAACACCTTCAGGTGGCTTCATATAAACCTCAGAGTCCAGTGTACCATTTAAAAAAGCTGTAGGGACATCAAGTTGTCTAATTATCCATGAGTTCTGTACGGCTTGTGCTAACACCATTCTGACTGTAGAAATCCTTGCTACTGGCGCATAGTTGCTTCCAAAATCACCTTTTTCCTTTATTTGGTAGCCTCTCGCAACTAGTCTTGCCTTTTTCATGACATTGTTTTTCATCTTAAATATCCATTTGCCATCTATAGCTTTTTTATTTTCAGGTAAATCTGTCTCTGTCCAAGTATTCATTCTTTTATGAGCATCTAACTCATTTTGTATTGCCTGTTCCCATCCGCTTTTAATAGCATCGTCATAGGTCTCCGGATCTTCATCAGAACCAATTAAGCAAAATTCTTGGTATGTCAATGTCACATAGTCTTTTAATGCTTCAGGTTTGTTCACTTTTCTTCCACTTTTAGTAGTTGTAACTCTATCATACACTGAGCTATCTACATATTTTTCTTGTGTCTCATCATTTTCACTTTGTTCTCTGTAATCTTCTATAGTCTGTTCTTTTGTGCCATCTTGTGGCTTCATTCTCCATTCTTTATTTTCTTCATCTGGTTCTTGTTCATCATATGTATAATCATTTTTTTGATTTCCTTCATATTTTTCATAAGTAATATTTGTTTCATCAAAACGTACATCTCGTGAAATTATTATTCTGTCTCTAAGAGGATCCCACAATTTGTATCCACTTTTGGCATAGCCAACCATTCTCAATGGTACAGCCCTGTTGTCTAGTTTAGGATAGATTACTTAGGATTACTGCCCAACATTTGCTACCAAAAATTTTTAGTTTATCCATCATTAGATCTCTTCCAAATAATTTTGCTGGAACCTGGTTGTTAATACTTTGTGAAGGACATCTGTTTATTAAAAAAGTTGCCGTTAGGACTGCTTCTCCCCACAAGTGTCTGGGTAATTTAGACTCGTCTAGTATTGTCCTTGCTTTATTATATATTGAACGATTCATTCTTTCACTCTTCCCATTCATTTGAGGACTATAAGGCAATATGTATTCCAAAGAAATACCTTTTTCTTCACAAAAGTTTTTAAAAAATCTTGATGTATATTCTCCCCCATTATCGGCCCTTATTCTTTTGACTCTAATATCTTTTTCTGTCTCTACAGCATTTATATACTTAATTAGGTTTAGCCCTGCTTCAGATTTATTTATCAATAAGAAAGTCTGTGTAAAGTGTGAATAATCATCAATTATGGTTTGAAAGTATCGATGTCCTTGATTTGTAGGTACTCTAGTTGGGCCTGCTACATCTGAATGTATTAATTCTCCAATTTTGTAAGACTGTGGTTTTGTGGCTGACTTAAAAGGTAATCTGGTACTTTTATTTCTCATGCAGGGATCACATACTTTATTGCTGTATGGTAAGTTCATTATAGCTAAGCTTTTTCGGTTAACATGTCCCAATCTTTTATGCCATATGTCTAAGTCTTTGTCTTTGATAGCAGACTGACAGTATTCACTCTTTATTAACTTTACTTTCAAAGTATACAGTTTACCGCATTTCTCTCCATAGTAGGTCTTTGACTTAGTATGTATTTTGAGTTGTCCCCGTCCAAATACAACTGTGATTCCTCTTTCCATTAGTTTGTGCACTGATAATAAATTATGTGTCAGTTCAGGTACAATAAGTGCTTCAATTGTTAGCGGTTCATTTTTGTGTAAGACCTTCAAATATCCTTTCTTCTTCGCTATTAAAGTCTGTCCATTTGCTATGTTGATTTTAATTTCATTTTCTAATTTTTCAATATCTCTCATATGTTTCTCATACTTCTCTTGGACAAAATGATGTGTGGCACCAGAGTCGACAATGAAAATCAACTCATCATCCTTATTCACATTGCCATCCATTGATAATGCGACAAATAAACTTTCATCTTGGGCTATGTGTGCTGATGAACGATTGAAGCACCCTCTAGATCTGAAAGCACTTCTCCCTCTAGACCTTCTCATACCTCTACCTCTAGGATTGTCATTGTTATTTCTGCATTCAAATGCCTTGTGGCCTTTTCTGCCACATTTAAAACAAGCAAACATACATGTATCTACCAATGGCTGATTCAGTTCTTTGCCTTTGATTTTGAGTTCGGCATCCAGAAGTCTAGATTTCACAAAGTCCAAAGTCAAATCTTTTTCATCTACCATAGTTTCCAGCGTCGTTATGACCGTCTCATACTCATCAGGTAATGTCAGCAATAAGTGGGAGATTTTGTCACCTTCATCTAAGCTGCACCTCGCACCTTCTAGGTCAGCTATCAAACAGTCAAATTTTAAAAAGTGATCTTGCATTTCCTGCGTCTTTTTCAAGGTAAGTAATTTCTTCTTAAGATATAATTTGTTGAAAACACTCTTTCTTTCGAACATTTTTTCTAACTGCCTTATCATTTCTTCTGACGATTTACACTTCTTTACTATCTCTAAATAGCGGTCACTTAGGCACTGCACTATTATACTTTTTGCTTTTGCATCATCTTTGTCCTCTATACCTTTTAGTTCTCCTTTTATTCCCTTTTCTTCGAGTAAAATTTTGATCCTAAATTTCCAGTTTGAAAAGTTCGTTCTCTCATCCAATGTGAGTAGTGCCAACCGATTACTCACGTCCATTGTTGACTCCGGTATTTTTCCACTAGAAACCACGCTCTGCTGTTAAATATTGTGAGGTTTTACGTGGAAATTATAGAATTTCTTGTATTGGAAGGGTCCCTATAATGTACGACCAATAATACGCGACCAAATAATGCACAGCCAATAATACACGGCCAATATTACGTGGACTGGCTTCGTATTATCGGGGTGTACAATACGGGTCGTACAATATTTGGCTGTGCATTATCTACACGGGCTGATATTACACGGCCAATAATACGCGACCATAAAATGGAAGCTATTTGATGTACATGAATTATTGGGTGTGCATTATTGGCCGTGAAATACGGGCCGGACACTTTTTGCACAGGGCGATAATGTACAGCCGATAATACGTGTACATCATAGACTATATAGAAATGTCAAAGAAAGAGCCTCGTTTGCACGTTCCAGTACCTTTGATCGCAGATAATAATGTCAATATTTCCATTCAACGTTCAATCTTTATTTTTTCTCAGTGTTCTGTGCCCATTTTTCGTTACGTATATGGTTTGGAAAATTCAAAAAATTGAGGTCTACTTATTTAAATTTTAGTATAAAATAAATATGTGAACGATTGATAAACACGAGTGTTATGAGCTTATACTACTCCACCACGCATGTGCAAAGCAAAAGATGTATGATTCCAGGGTTAAAAACCGCACTAATTGAAATTGTTTTGCTCGTAAGCATTCGTCTGAAGTTTTATAATTTTGCCGATTGCATTCTAGCCACATCGGGGTATTTCATGTGAAATTTATCTGTTTCAGGTTCCAGTCACATCAGGCTGCTTGTTAATCCCATGATTTCATGTCGGAACCTGCAACTTACACTAGTAAGTTGCAGGTTTCGTAAGGCATAAGGCTATGATAAGTAGATATAGCTGAGCTTAGTTGCTACTAACTAGGAAAAGGAATGCTGATATATGAATTTAAAACGCTCCTTGAGGTAGCCCGGTATCAAAGGATAGTGGAACAGATTAATGTATAGGACAAAATGTGGTACCACCAGCTTAAAAGGAATTTGGTAGTATAAAAGTATATCATGTTTAAATTAAAAGATATTTTAACTGTTCCAAATATCTTAATAAAAGATATTTAGAACAGTTCAAAATATCTTCACTCACAGCTGTTGGCACATCCATTGAGATCATAATTTCATCAATAAGTGACCTTACAATAATGAATGTTTGGCAAACTGGGGACTATGAAACACAGGAAAGTTGTGCAAATTTTTACATAATCATCTACTTACTGCATGCTGATCTGTTTGTACGCAGCAATTGGAAATATACATTTCAGTCCACTGAAGTCGCAGGCATCAAAATGTTACATACTTTTTAATTTAATAACTGGTTTTTCATTATTGTAGTTGTAATATTAAGGAATAAAAGTCAAAGTAGAAATCATTGTACTTATTATTCAAGCACTCATTTGAGTCAATCACAAAATGACTGCCACATTCAGCAAGCTAGGATTATATAGGTGAGAAAATTAGGCAAAAAAGTCAGGGCCACTGCTTTAATTGTACCTAATTAAACAATGTGTGAAATAAATATGTTTTTATAAAAAAAATTTATACACCTCCACAGATACTCAAATTTTCATATTATCATTTAAACCAGTAGTAAAATCAGTTTACTGTTACAAAAAATATAAGCTTTATATCAAAATTAAGTTTTTGGGATGTTTACTTTGTTCTAAAGCTTATTTATTTATAATATGACACATTTTCTGTACCTACACAGTATGGGAACTGACAATGCTATATTCATATGGCAATTCCAACTACTTAATTGCGGGAAATATATGAATGACAGCAAAAATATTCATGTAAGAATAATGTATGGGGTGTGTCAATACTTACAATATTATAGGTTTAAGAACCTCTCTAAAATATTATGGGTTCCCACATTAATGTACTTGAATAAACTAGGTACATATTTAATTTATGGACGGGGTTGATATGAGAAAATGTTCTGGAAACAAATCACACAGTAATACAGCAATAGAAAGTATTATTTACACTCTTTTGGTAATGAAGCCGCGCTTGTCCTGAAGCAGGGTATTGAACGAGATTAGAAAGTGCTAGGAAGAAACAGACACTGGTACCTAGGTGCTCACTGTAATAAGTCATGTTTAATTTAATTAATTTGTTATATGTGTGTTCAGGTACACTAGTACCTGCTACTTGACATGCTATATACTACTCAGAACTGGACATGCTCTCTAAATGTACCTAAGTCCATCCTTGCTGATGTATGTATACTTATAAACAGTGAGTACCTAACAAAAGTGTAAGCATTTTGGAGTAGGGTGTCATCGCTACTCCAAGATGCTTACGCTTTTGTTGTCAGAATGAAATCGTAAGAGAATTATCACATGCTTGTGTGCATATACTTCACATAATTGTTCCCTAACTATATTTAGATTCCAAGTTATTCACTATCACCCAATGGAAGGAAATCAGAATTAATGGTTTTGAACATAACATTTACAATTCACCAGTGTTTGGAATGCATTGATTGCACTTGTACATGGTTTTTGTGACTCTATATAATAATAGCTCTTTGTTCCTCCCCACATCTTCATGGGTGAGTAAGAGGCGATGAAAGAGGAAAATAGGATAGGGCTTTATTCAATGGTAGACATAATGGCTGTTGATGATGAATGATTTAAATAATCTTGTTTAATTATAATTTACAGTTGTGTGACTACATTCTTGTAGGCACCTGTATGTAAAAGCCTATTTCCCTGTATTCTATAATGACTAACACATCTATATTAAATATGATGATTAACATTAAAATACTACATAATATTTAAAATAAAAACAAATTTTATAATCTTTTATTTTATTTCAAACTGTCTTTTCCTGGAATTTCTGTGATAATGTTACATTGAGTGGCAGGGTACCGCTGAAGTATCCTGAAAAATTAGAATTGTCATGTGATTTACTACAATATATAGTCTTTTTTTTATAGCTGATAGGCTAGCCTTTGACCACTATCTCACCTGATGGTAAGTGATGATGTGGTCGAAGATGTTGTTCAGGCTAGCCTAGAATTACTGCTAGACAGCTGCCGGAACACACCGTTAAGTGCTTGGCGACAAATTTTCTACTTGAGGGTGGTAGCCAGGCGGGCATTCGCAAAATACCCACCCTACCACCATGCTGTAACAACTGCCATTGTAAGACAACAACCGGGACCAACGGCTTAACATGCCCTTCAAAACACAGATATGTTCAGTAGGCAGTCACCCATCCAACTCCTGGCCGTGGCAGATGTTGCTTAACTTAGCTGATTGATTAAGAACGGCTAAGCAAACTGCGCTACGAGCGCTTCGCTTTGTTTTAATTTTGTTGATGATTTAGAATGAACATAATTGATCACTATCAACCAAAGGCTGCAGCAGAAAAAAGTTATCTTACTGCAACATTTACAATATGATGGTTCTGATTAAAATGAATAGTACAATAAATAATATTAAATATATACATAACATATTTTAATACTTTGAAAAAAATCTGTATTTTATTTAATGCTACCTACTAGTTATTAAAACAACAGTTTGTTTTTATCAATATTATAAATAGTAATTTATTGAACATGCAGTATTCAAATCAGTAATAAAAATATTAAAGTTACTGTGAATGTGAGTAAAAATAATTATTTGATTATAGAAATATTATAATTTTCTTTTAGGGTCAACTACTATAAAGGTTTTCTCCCATGAGGTGCTAGGTTAGAATTGCACCTCCCCATATCATCCCATGTGTGTTGTATGAGGCAACTAAGGGAAAAATACTGGAAGGTGGGCAGCAGCATCTTCTAAAGAACTGCAATCGCCAAGCTGCCTGCCAAGCGTGGGGATATGCAAATACCCCTTTACTAGGGGAGGCTGTGTTCAGCAGTGGACAATATTATTACAGCTGATACAGTACTATTGACTTTATTTATTTAAAGATAATTAAATAATTTTCTCTTTGGATCTACTACTAGATTTTTTATTTATTTACAGATTAAATTCACACAGCAGCATATTTTAAATGATGTTAACAACACTAAATCTACTATTGCACTGTTCATTATCTGTTTCCTTTTTGGCAAAACGGCTCCTCCAACCTCTTCCACTATTTTCTCTCTCTTTGCCAAGAGGCAAACAGGTAGTGATGAACTATTAAGGTTATCATCTTATAATTGAGTCTATTTCTCAAAATATACATGTTTACTTACATATTTTTATGTAATGAGGTGGAATATCTGAGGCAGTCAACTAGCTGAATCAGCCATTTAATAAACAGGCATTTACAACTAATAAAATATATTATGCTACTACATAATTAACCAATCACACTTATCACATAATTTCTTATTTGAGAATTACGCACTGCTTATTGTACTCTTTGGCATCTCACAAATGCTGTTGCAGTCATTTGATATGGATATATAGTTTGCTCCTTCTTTAGTCATCAGTCGCAATCCCTGTATGTTGTTGTGCATTAAAAAAAGAAGCATAGACATTGCCTTCGGCATTAGGGTCCTGCTATGTCTGTAAGAGAAAATTATAATGAAAAGTAGGCTCCATCAAGAGTTACTTGGTAAGTGAAGGTTACAAATTTCTCAGAAACTACGTAATTAAAGTAGAGGATTAGAAAAAGACGAGCATTGGATATAATATTAGGTATTTAGCAGTCTCTATGTCCTCAGCCACACTGGGTGGCCCATCGCACAAATTAGTGCGAACGTGCTGAGAGCCAACTGGTGTTTCACGGCACCAGCATACACTTGTACTGCTGGGTGCAGGCAGCCAATCAATTAGAGTGCAAATTTATAATGTTTACATCGCAACTTTGTAGGCTATGTAATTTTAAAACAGGTCAACAATAATAACATAATAGACGCTCCGACCTTCCTTTATTACAAAAGAGAGGTAATAAATTAATTATACAAGAGGTTTTAACGCTCTACGGCTGCACTTTTCAAAGAACCTGCATATTTTTTATTGTTGTCTCCATCCATATCATAGACAATAGATATAATTCTCTCACTCGCCACTTTTTTATTTTAGTCATTAAACTTATACGGTTTGTACATCATGAATAAAAAGAAATAAATCTTTTGTATTGCTATTCTATAATCCATCGCATCGCGGCAGCCTGCGCCAAAGCCACATAAAATAGGAATAAATATGTATAGAAATGTTTTTTTAATCTTATTGTAACGGAACAAGCTTCAGGTTCACCTGATGTTAAGCAGATTAACCTCTGCTTATAACAGATGCATTTCGTCACAAGTCACGAATTGCAATGCGCCCGTCACCTGGAGACATAGTTGTTAAGTCTCATGTTTCTGCAATTTCACTGGCTCTCAAGGAATGCTGCCGGAACACACTGTTTGGTGCTAGGCGACAGATTTTCTACTTGATTTGGTCATGCATCCATCATTGGTGATGTCCTTTCTTCGTTTAGAGGCAGATAATCATTGACCTATATATACTAGACGTGACATCTCAAACCGACCAGGGCAAGTATGCTGGCCGGCATACTCTCCCCCACACGCAGATGGGCACTCGTAGAGATTACACGCGCTTTACGTTCGAAACTTGTGTATTCAAAATCGACAATTGATAATACACAATATTCGAACGTAAAGCGCGTGTAATTTATACGAGTGTCCAGCTGCGTGTGGGGGAGACTACGGCGGCCAGCATATTTGCACCGGTCGACTATCCTTGTTTGAGATGTCGCGTCTAGTATATATAGGTCAATGCAGATAATAATCTTTCTTCTAGAGTAGATTGTTTTTGTTTCAATATAGAAAGGTTTAGGATAAATAGCTGGCGAACTGTTACACTTGACAATTTTGATACAAATCTGCGCTAGGTAACTTTCGTGGCTTTAACACAGCTACCATAAGAGCCTTTACGCTTTGCGGAATCGGTCGAATATAGGCATTTATCGAAGCGCGGCACACACGGGCACACCGTTAGCAAGGATCGAACTATCAACGACGATGTCGCATGTAATAAAACATTTTGATCCTTTTTGCAGTGTTACTTATTTTTTATAAATAATGTGGAATGTTATCTAACCTTGTAAATTCATATCAAACAAATTATTGGAGTACAAAATTTTATGCCCAAGGCCGGAATCTTTAGAAATATAGAAGGGTAGCGACATCATACCGAGAGTTAAGTGTTTGAAAAACACTTCTTTCGATCAGATGAAGTCTAGTAGTCTGGTTGACGGCCGAGGACCGTCCCCTATGACGGTTAAAGTAATACAATTGAATCACAAAATTTCGGCAGAAATGCCAAGTCCCAGGTGGCCGAGATGGTATTAGGCATTCGGCGCGATATCGGAGGACGCGGGTTCGATTCCCACCTTGAGCATAAAATTTTATACACAAATAATTTGTTTGATATGATTTTCGCTTAGCACCCGATAGTGCTTGTAATCATATTTATAAATATAGAAGGGTAGCGACATCATACCGAGAGTTAAGTGTTTGAAAAAACACTTCTTTCGATCAGATGAAGTCTAGTAGTCTGGTTGAAGGCCGCGCACCGAAATAAATATTTGTAGTTGACAGGTTAAGGTTAGGTATATAACAATTATTTTGTTATATTTCAAAAAGTATAGCTCCGATCGCGCTCAATCCAACGGGACACGATTGGGGACCGCGGCCCGCGTGTTTTGATGCGTGGAGCTATTTAAAAAGGTTGAAATTGAATTTTTAATCGAAAAAATACACGAAATTTTGAAAAATGTAAGTGTAAAACGTTGAAAACTTTTTCACTATTGAATCTATATACCTAAAAACAACGCAGGACGGTCCGCCACCAGCGGCTGCAAATTACCAAACACAAAAACACCACACAATTAGGAAACGAACAAAGACAACACGAATATATGAAATTTCTTACAAAAATATTTGCAATAACAGGTTTTAGCTGTCTAATGTAAGATTTTGTTATGGGACGATACTATTTAAACTGTTTAGTTAGTTTGCGCTACCAGAGACGCAAATTTTGATAGGCTACACTCTATATTGGGACGTGGATTTGACTATGTTGTATTCCTAAAGTATGGGGAGCGGTACACTATAGGTGAATTTTCTATGTTGATTTTACTAAGATTTTGCTATATTTCAAAAAGTATAGCTCCGATCAAATATTTGTAAATTCATTTCTCATCTCTACAGTTTACACACAAAGTCAACTTAAGTGAACCTAATAATAGACCTTGATATATTAACTCATTGACTAACATAAAGATAAAGATAAAGATAATTTTATTTGCATAAACATGGGTAAATACACAGTAATGCATTGATGTTCAATAAAAGTAAAAGATCCACATGTTTTGCCTTAGAAAGGCGTACAAACATTCGAGATACAAAGGCATGCAGGTAGATTTAGCAGTCAAACATAATGTGAAGAATAATAATACAATTCACAAAGTAATATAAAAAAAAAGTAAAAAAAAAAAGTCATATGTAGCCAGTAGTCTACTTTAGGTCATGTAAGTGATTAAATAACATTGTTAATTAATATTAATTTTATAAAATTACAAAGGATAAAATTTCATTACAGATAAATTTATAATAGTACCTATTACAGTGCTATCTGATTTGTACCTACGATGTCAGAATGAAAAGGAACCTGAAATGCGAATAGGATAAATGTCAGCAAAAGAGGATAAAATATTTTATTATTTATGGTCGGAATCTAAATGTCAAAATGAATTGTGAATTGATTAAAATTTATCAGTCAAAAAATCCTTAACACTATAATAACATTTATCTGTCAACAAAGATTTCAGCTTGCTTTTAAATACATTACTACTACTGTTTTTCATTGATTTTGGGATTTTGTTATAAATGGTTGGCGCCATACACATTAAACTTTTCTTCATTAAAGCTGTATTATGAAGCTGTGATGAAAGTTGGCTATTATCACGCCTATCCCGCTTTACGCTGTCTGCTAATCGTTGAAAAAGTTGAGGATTGTTATAAACAAATAGTGCAGCCAGTAAAATGTACAAAGATGGAAGTGTCAAGATTTTGAACTTTAAAAAGAAAGGTTTACAACTATCAGTAGTTTGTAGTCCAAACATAGACCGGATGCATCTCTTCTGTGCTTTGAAGATTTTTTCAATATCAGTTGAGTTTCCCCAAAAGATAATGCCACACCTTAAAAGGGATGCTGCCAGCCCATGATAGGACGTAAGCAAACCATCCGTATTAACTACCCGAGCAATTTTGTGTAGAGCATAAGCAGTGCTACTCAATTTTTTGCTTAACTCCTCTATATGAGCCTTCCAATTTAATTTATGATCAATGATCAAGCCTAGAAACTTAACACAATCAACGTTTTTTATTAAATTATTGTGATAATGAACATCAATATTATCTACATGAAGTCTTTGGCTGAAATGCATGATCTGAGTTTTGCTTAAATTAATTTTTAAATTATTATTGTCAAGCCATTGTACAATTGAAACTAAAGATTCATTTATTTCATTTGGATAAAACTCTTTTATTTTACATGCTATAGTGACTGTACTGTCATCCGCAAAAAGAGTC
The DNA here is from genome assembly GCA_963854805.1 of Plagodis dolabraria. Taxonomy (NCBI): domain Eukaryota; kingdom Metazoa; phylum Arthropoda; class Insecta; order Lepidoptera; family Geometridae; genus Plagodis; species Plagodis dolabraria. Next base: position 17,478,905 of record OY978467.1, on the reverse strand, counting down.
ATTGGATAAGAAGTAACACTTGGCAGATCGTTTATATATAGTATGAACAAAAGTGGTCCTAATATGCTGCCCTGTGGTACGCCATATACGACCTTTCGTGTTTCAGATCGTGAAGTTTCTTCACTCTTGGTATTAATGTTAATTCGATTAATTTCAGTTAACTGCTGCCTACCACTTAAATATGATTTTATTAAATCATTAATATTACCCCTAATGCCATATAATTCCAGTTTATTTAGTAATATAGGATGATCAACATAATCAAACGCTTGCGTCATATCACAATATATAGCACAGACTGGATTTTTTTTATCGACATTTGTAAGCACATTGCGATAAAAGTTGAAAATAGCTAAATTGATATTTTTGTTCTGTCTAAAACCATTTTGTTCATTACATAGAATTTTATTACGCTCTAAATAGGTGTTAATTTCTATATAAATGTATTTTTCAAGTATTTTTGAAAATATAGGAACAAGTGCAATTGGTCTATAATATTGCATCTGTTCCTTATCCTCTTTTTTGAAAAGTGGTTTTATCAAAGAGGTTTTAGGGCATCTGGATATACGCCCTTGCTAATGCACAAATTAATTATATAGTTAATGTGTCCACATATTAAATGACCAACAGATTTTATTATATTCGTAGATATGTCATCGTATCCTACACTATTAGTGTTCTTAAGTCCCTTTATAATTTTAAAAATGTTTTGTACTCTCCAGTTAAAAGACAACATTTGTACTCTCCAGTTAAAACATAACATTAGCACACCTATAACTATGTAGGTATCCATATTCGATTATATACTTCTAACCATAATTGTATATAGGCAAATAACTCAGTTTTGTAGTTTGTACACCTGCTTTATGCATAAAAATCTTGGTTCGTTATATATGTAGTTGTGACAACACTTTTTCAAAATAGCTCCAATATTATTTTGTGATTAAAAATATAAATAGTGCTATTTAGTGGCTATTTTATGCAATATATTGTAATCTAGTGAGCATACTTCACCTGCCAAGTAAATAAATCCTTTACAAGCACAACAACAGCAACTTTGAAACTTCACTTCATTATCACAGAGGAACATAACCTACAACTATGGAATCAACACAGCAACAGACATTCATGGAGATGATGGATGCTCTCAATAGGCGTATGGATCAATTTGAAGGTGAGCTTCAGAAGACCCCTTCTTCTGGTAACACTACAAGCAGCCTGGCTGCCGAATTTGGAGCCTTTAAAGTATTTACTGCTGAAATCTTCCGTGGTTTCCAACAACAACAACAACAACACCTATAACTATGTAGGTATCCATATTCGATTATGTACTTCTAACCATAATTGTATATAGGCAACTAACTTAGTTTTGTAGTTTGTACACCTGCTTTGTGCATAAAAATCTTGGTTCGTTATATATGTAGACTACCCCGTTGGCAGAGTGGTTTTAATGGTCGCTTAGCAATCTCAAGGTCTTGGTTCGCTTTCTGGGACGGAAAGGTGATTTTGTGACTAAATTAATAAATCTATATAGGTGATGTGTGGGTGTTTAACACCTCTGCTAAATTTTCGGGGATAGGCTTGATTATATTTTTGTTATATATGTTGTCAAGTACCTAGGTATAATATACCTTGAAAAGGTATATTCAAGATATATTTGACAGTGTTATAAACCTTCTTTAAATTTCTACGAATGTAAGTATGTACAAGATTTGTGGGAATAAAATTTGAAACTAAGAATGAAATTGTTTGGTAAACAATTCAATACAACATGTGTAGTACGGAAAGAAAATAAGTTGCGTTTAATATAGAAAGTCTTATTGAAGTCTAAATCCTAACTCAGGGTTCAGTACTAACTGTTTAATAAAATACATAACATTTATATTATTATCAACATCTTTTAATTATTTTTTACCAAATCAGTGCACGGTCCAGACCCTTAGATAGTAGTTATATATTGGGAATTCTGCTCCACTCCATTCGTGTTCGGTCCATCGCCAGCCCTGCTGACGATAGTCCTCCACTCACTTCGTAGGCAGAATACCCAATATTTGTATAACATGATAATAAATAGTGTGCGATGTTAAGATCATTTCAATGATTCTATAGTATACAATAACGAAGTCTGTAGTAAAAATGTCAGTTCTGTTTTAACCATTTTACGGTTTAAACACGTTATTCGTAAAACAATCTGATGATTTACAATTCGATTATAATTTTCAATCATGTACGAGCACCCTGTGAAAAACAAAATAATATACGTGATTATTTTGCTATGGGTTGACATAAAAATATAGATTGTTTTTATTTAAACCAAGCTTACAGCAAGATGAGTTGAGATGAGTTACTTTGTACTCATCAGGGACAATGCAAACCTTTTAGTTTTATTTAAACAAGATGATATTAATCTGAGACATGTTGATGATGAACACATCAACACTGATATGCCTTGGAATCAGTTTCGTTATTTGTGTGCAAACGTTTGGAGTGTTCCATATAATTTCTTAGTTATAAACAAGGATTCTGAAAGAAATAAAGGATACATTAGAAAAAAACTGTGATACGTTCGTTATACTTGAATAAAATTTGCATAAAATGAGAAAAAATCAAAATATTTCTTCACTAATGGTTTGCTCTTCAAAACGCAAACTACTTTTTTAGTAGCCTATAAAAATAGATGAGAAAAGATTATTAAAAAAACAAATTATAAAATCTATAGATGCTGTTAAGAAGAAAGTGAATATGATGAAAAATTATAAACTTGCTACCAACAACGCACGGGAATCTGTTTATATCTACTTAACAAGATAGCAGCAAACCACATAATGATAATAATAATAACGGTAATGATGTTAACCCAATAATTGCACGAGACAAGAAAATAAGTGTAGATAATCATTTTGATGTTGACTCTCTGGATGAGCCTCTCGAATCTTATAAGACTCTACAGCTAAAGAGTTAAGCGACGAGTTAGCTGATAGTGAAAATGACGATAAAAATGCAAGTGCCTCATCATTGAAGTCATTCAGCTCAAACGATTGTTCATGGCGTGAACTTTCTAAAGCCTTTATAGAAGTTCATTTTTCCGTTAGATGGGAACGTGGCAAAATGAAGCTATCTTTAGCATGCACCTATGTGCTTCTCGGATTCATCTTTTGCCAAAAGAAATCTCAATAGGTAGTAAAGTGTACATTAAGACACCAGGAATTATTGAATTGCTGTTTAAAAAAACGCCTACAATGACAATGGTGACCGAAGATGATTTAAGTTATTATAAACAAATTCACGGAATACTGGCAATACAGGTCTAGATAATATCTATTCTAAAAGAACGCCAACAGTATCCGTCCCCGTCCGACGACCGAAGAATTACTAAAGCGGATAGGGACAAAGCATCGTGACTCTGACTAAAATGGGCGGAACATGCGTGAATTTGAGTATTGCCTTCGTATAGTAAAAACAATTATATGTATACGTTATATACAACATGTTGTTATTATTATTTTTCAAATACGGATGACTCTCCGTTAAGCATTTACGCCTTACTAAGGGTTTATTTCGTTTTTTAGATGTAACTTTGTTTTTTTTTTATATAGTGAAAATTTTAAGTAATCGTGTTTCCAAAGTGTATGATTTATTGAATGAATCCTTAAATATACTTAAAATATGTTAAAATTTACATAACTCAAAATTAGGAAATAAAGATACAGCAAGGGATCAAACGAACCACAAATAGGTACGTATCGCTGCCTCGGTGCAGGCTTAAATTTATTTGATTAGTCATCTTCTGTAAATGCTTCTTAAGAGGCCCCTTCCCCACCCACCTAACTACAACGCAAGCATGGTCTAAAAGCATGTTGTTTCATCCAACGCTTGGTCTGAGTGCGAAGCACTGCGAAAAAAAAGAGACAGTGCCTGAGATTTCGGACGGAACTCGGGAATTTCCGCTGCTCATTCAAGATTTCGAGCACAGATATATGAACGTATTACTACTAACGTAGAGGGAGAAAACTATGTTTATGTTTACTATATGTATAGCGTAATGAACGCTCGCTAATGGTTCGCATCGCGTCGCATCACGTCTGTCTAATGGACGCATGGACAACTATATGTACTTACATTTTATTCTGTTATATATTTTGTGCCGCAGTAGTTACCTATATTTATTTATGCATAAGTAATAATGAGTTAGGTATGTACCCGTACGTACTGGGTAAAAAAAATGTATAAAAACGCATGTCATTGGACATGTGTTTTTATACTTTTTTTTACTAAGTGAGGTAACGTTAGTAGATCAAAATAGAATACCTAAACTTATTTAGACGACATGTATAGTAGATATATAGGTAAGTATAAAGACATTATAGCCAACATAATCAGATTTTATGACTTTATTTAGAACTAGTAGCTCGCCCCGGCTTCGTACGGGAATGTAACGAAAATTTCAAAATTAAAAATTATAGAGACTTTTTGAATAATCAAATTGATTATTTCGTTCAAAAAGTCTATGATAGTGTACCGTATCATTCCTAGATGTCGGCTCTTCATTTCTTGACATTGATTCCCCTCCCGTACGGCCCCCAGTGTAGGTATCCCAGTGACTTTTTCTAATACTTACATTTTTAAACTCGTGATATATTTCCAATAAAATGTCCGAATTGAATAATTTCAAAAGTTATATAAAGATATTGAAACAGTCTTGAACATGAAGTAATTTACTTTGATAAGTATTAATACCAATTTTTTTTTGTAACTTCGAACTGGGTAGCACATGACCATTATCTCACCTGATGTTAAGTGATGATGCGATCGACGATGGAGCGTGCTTACCCAGAAGATACCCATTCACTCGCTTCTTGAAGACCTCCATATTGTACTTAACCGGAAACACAGCCTCAGGCAGAGTATTCCATACCCTGGCAGTTCGCATGATGAAAGAAGATGCAAATCACTTCGTTCGGGTAAATGGAATATCCACCATATAGCGGTGGCGCTTCTGAGTATCCCTGGATGTCCGGTTATAGAATGGGGATGGCGGAATCAAATCATGTAGTTCTGTGGCACACTACCCGAAATGTATCCGATAGAAAACCGATAAGCAAGCGACTTTGCGGCGATGCTCGAGACTTTGGAGTCTCTTGCTACCAAGATACAAATAAAGAGCCTTTTCTAGCGGTGGCATTTAAATAATTTTTTTTTAATAAAAGAACGCTTATTGTGGCATGACTATAATAGTTAGACATATGCTGTCGTTTTTGTAGATAATGATGTGTTCTGCAAAGTCGTAGTAGGTACATTATTTATTCTATCATTTAATAGATTTTGCAGCGGAAGACCGGTTCAAATCAGGAATATTACGGTATGGGTATTAACCGATACGATTTCGGTAAATACCGTAATGAAATAAGGGTAACTTGTATCTGTTAGCATAATTGCGATACGATTACCGAATTCCATTTCGGTATATGTATTTTATGATAGTCAATGAGAGTGCAGCGGGCGGGCGGGGGTGCGGTAATGCGGCGGCGCGGCACGCTGCGGGGGGGAGTGGGGGGAGCAGTACTGCGAGACTCGACGCTCACACTGCTTAGATAATTATAGGTTTATTAGCTAACTAGTTCTATATTATTTGATATGAATGACGGGAAGTGGGAACAATAACATTAATAGTTTCAAATAGGATTTTCAGTGTAGGTATATTCAAAAACTGTTGCCGTAACACACTGCTAGGTACTTGGCGACAGATTTTCTATTTGAGGGTAGTAGCTATACAGGTACGCATTCGCTAAATCCTCTACCACCACGCAAAATTACTGGTTCTCAAGGACACAATGCGGAACACACCGGTAAGTGCTTGGCGACAGATTTTCTACTTGAGGGTGGCAGCTAGTCAGGCGCGCGTGAAATACTTAGTGGCTGTATGATAATTTGATAAATCCTTAAACTGTAACTCATTATTATAACCGTGTCAGTTGCAAGAGTAGGTATGTCTACCTATTTAACAATAATGTCGGCTGATGTGAGGCGGCTACAGTACAATACAAACATCGAAATAATATTTTGAGTAGTAAAATCATTCAATTCAATGAACGCCTCCGTCTCACCCCGCGTCCCACTACTACCCTGCACGACTCGTCACCCGCGTACCTCATACCGCTCGTTGACTCATGTAAGGTGAGAACACGATACCATTGAACGAAAATAAGCACACGGAAATTTCAGAAAACTTACTTCAGGATATACGTCGTTTTGAATACGCCTTGCAAGTTAGTAAAAAAAATGTCAATATTTAGAATCTCCAATAAATTTTCGAGGATTCTATTTAGATGGATTTTATAATATTACATTTAATGAGTACATAATAATGGGCCAAAATTCAGGTAGAATTAGTGCAAAAAATGAGATTTTTAGAAGATTATACTGAAACCAAGACAAAAATTTTTGAAAATTTACTTGAATAGAAGCGTAAATATAATGTACAAGATACACATTAGTTCAAAATATCTGGGAAAAACTTTTTAACGAAACCATAATCACGAAAGAGCGTTTGTATGGATAGTGTGGCGGGTAGAGTCACACTAACGGTTAGCAACATAGAGATATAAAATACTATTAACTTAAGATTAGGGATCTGTGAATGTGGTTTGGACGAAGGAAATGTGAATCACATATCGCTCCTTCTGTTGTCCCAAAATAAACTCGTGTATTTACTACGTGACATTGGCGAAATTGTGGTGGTGCCCAAAGGAGCCACAAAACAAGAGTTTAAGTTGAAATACTAACCTTGAAAAATTGCATGTTCTTGAAAATATTTGAATAATTTGTTAATTTAATTGATGTTAACCTTCTGATCTACACGTGTATTTATACGTCCTGATAAAAGTTCTATATGCACTAAAAGCAGAGGAACAGATGGGTATTGCTTTTGTACAAGGTGGGCCAAAAGAAGTCATCCGACGTTGTTTGGCTCTCTTTTTTTTTCGAAATGAAAAACTTCGATTTTGTTTTTTGATTATATTTATTTGAACCTTTATAATTTTATTGGTTAAGTCGAGAAGATTATATCGGCCAAATGGGCGCCGTCACAATTGATCGCCATACGGGCTCGTTTTATGGCATTTTTCATCACTTCGGCGAGAACTTCGGGCGACAGATTCTCGCCCTCGCGTCAAATGTTGTCCTTGAGGGCTTCCAGAGTCTCGGTCTTGTTCACGTAAACACGGGACTTCAAAAAACCCCACAAAAAAGTGGAAATGATCGCGCATTATGATTTTGGTCGAAAAATCGTCAACTTCTTCCTCGAGATTGAGGATGGCGTAGGTTACGCGCGTTTGGCGGTCGGCAAGCAGCAGCTGATACACGGACTGGGCTTTGTACGGGAACGTGCGCAGGTCTTTGACCAAAATTCGCCTTAGGAACGTCCAGCTGATGGCTAATCGCGGGGCACGGCGTCTAGTCGATGTTTCCGGCGACCGCTCGACATCCAAAAAAATAGACACGATTATTCCGCGTTCTTGGGAAGTATCTCGCTCCATGGCTTGTTCACTTGTATTCTGGATCTGTCTAGTCCACAAATGTGAAAACAGATTTGACATTGGCGATCATTTGCAAAAATGAGAGCATCTTCCAATAGAGTGATTTCTTTTGCCCCACCTTGTAGGTCTAACAAGAAGGCTCCAAATTAGATATTGGAATGAGGTGACATTTAGTGACTAACAATTTATCGACAACATTTTGTCGATAAAAAAACATCAATCAGTATATGCCAGATTGCACCGACTTAGTTCATCAGCGAAATATAAAACATTTAGGGTCAATTTATTATGTTTTCCGGTGATAGGATATTCCTACTTTCTTTACATTTGTGACATCGCTATTAAATCTGCAATTTATAACAGCACAATGCGGCATATTCATATACATTTACGGAGATGCATACGGCGCGTTAACTCCGGGTCGACTGTCAGTAGCATTATAGTCCATTGACGTTAATACTCCTGTTTAGGAGTATGTTAGGCTCGCGGGCCATGCCCCCTTCACCTTTCTATTGCTTTCTCTTTTCTGTGGTTAGCAATATGAATATTGACAAATTTGAACATCACGTACGTAAAAGGTTACGCTTACCTAGGGCTGCCATAAAATCCCGGACATTTGGGTATTATTGTGATTTGAAACATATCTTTGTTGTCATACCCATGAAAACAAAGTGCACATTTTTTTTTCATTTATACCTACAGTTATCATTGCATTATACTTTATTGATAAACCAGTCATTCTACGAGGGGGTATTTCCATATTTGTTAAAAATCTCAATTATAAAGCCCTCTTCTTAAAAAGGGAGACACCACATGTGCAAGCCAATATCGACCTATAGCGCTGCTACGTCTTCAAAAATATTCGAGAAAGCCATATGTAAAAGACTTTATTCGTTTTGTGAAGAGTGCTCAATATTTGATGATAGCCAAAACGGATTTAGGAAAAGACGGTCGACTGTTCTTGCTGTATATACCTAGTTTATCTATTATATATAGTTTAATATTACATTTACTGACGTATATTTTATATAGTATACGTATTTTGAGTATTAATTATTATGATTACATACATAACGCACTTTAGTCTATACCTCCATCTAAATTAACATGCAAGTATCTGTTGAGCCTACTGTTGCCTGGAAGAGATTGCTGCATAGCAATAAGGCCGCCGATTGTACTATTTTTAAGTTATTTTAATATTTCTTGTAACTAGTTTTAATAATTTTAAAAGTGCAATAAAGTGTTATCTATCTATCTATATATATATATGCAAGAAGCGTTGAACATTATTAACACAAAACGATACGCGATAGGAGTGCTGCTTGATGTGAGCAAAGCATATGATAAAGTCTCTTATCCTGTCTTATTAAATAAACTTTACGGTATAGGAGTGAGGGGCTTAGCTCATGATTGGTTTACCTCTTACTTAAAAGATCGCAAACAGTAGGTACATGTTAATAGAAAGTTTTGATTTACATACAGGCTGCATAAAACGTTTCAGATCTGACTCAACAACCATAAATATTTCGATTCCCCAGGGAAGCGTGACCGGATGTTTAGTTTTTTATATTTATATTATTGACCTACCTAAAATAATAAAAGAGCTGTGTATTTTATTTGCTGACGATATTTCTATTTTAATTCCGGTGCCAAGTGATAATGGACTTTTGAATAAAGAATTAGATTCAATTTTATCCCAAATAGTTAACTGGCTAATAGACCATACTTTACAATTTAAAAAAGTTAGAATGTAGGTATTGACTAATTTTCATTACTCGGTATAGAAATAGATACATGTGTAACTTGGAAAATGCACATTCAAAAAATTCAATTAAAACTTAGCAGTTTTAAATTTGCATTAATGGAGTTAAAGAAAACAACGAACATCGCGACGGCAATACGTATACGCCTATTTTACGTATGGTCACGTCTGGTTACAGTACGGCATCATTTTGTGGAAAATAGCACTGATGTCGGAAACTTACTTACACTACAAACAACTTTATAACAATTATCGCAAACATAGACTCACTCACTGAAAGTTGCAAGCCACACTTTATTGAACTCCAAATTTTAACTTGAGCTTCCAGATTCTAGAAATTTGCAAGTTTGTGAGAAAATATCCTCAATTCTTTGATAAAGTTGAAGATTGCTATACCGGACCTTATGATTTAAGGCACAAAGAAAGGCTAGCCCTGCCAAATTCAAACTTAATAATGTGCGGTTCAGGTACCCATATTACGACTATAAAAATATATAATCACATCCCGAAACATCTTAAATGTCTACAAAAAGATTCAACTTTTTTCCATACTCTTAAAGGATATCTTATTAAAAAATGCTACTACTCATTACAAGACTTCTTTACAGATAAGACCCATTGGCTATAAATATTTAATTTCGGTCACTTTTGAACAATTTTAGTTAAGATAATAGTTATTAAACTGTTCTACCCAGAGTCCAATAAACTCTAGAATGCCCACCAGGGTTGCATGTTGTTAGTACATATTTAATTATTTAAAATCTATTTTACACATGAATATGGAGAAATAAATGATTATTATTATGAAGGACCTCCGCAATGGCTGGTAAGATAAGCTGCTCTCCAATTGTTAAAAACGCTCGTAAACCATCATCGTCTTTAATAGATGATGACGCAAACATCGATCTTATGGATGGCCTTATGTCTAGTTTTTCTTTAAGTGCTTGAAAAAATGACAAGGGCTTACTTTTTTTGTGGTCATCCATTTTTGAAGGGTTCATGGCATCGGTACTGAATACTTTTTCACATATGAAACACATCGGCAAGTGTTGATTTGATGGAGATGCAATAAATCCGAATTTCAAGTGGTCCAAGCTGTAGTCTGCATTTTTTTTTCGAGTCCGCCATCTTAAAACTCTCAGTAATCCTGCATATAAAAAACTAAGAAACTTTCTAAATAAAAAACAATGCTAAACTGTTAAATTTACTGGTAAATTTTTACAATTGAAACAACTGAGGCAACTGCAAACTGTTGCAAACAATCTACAGATAGCTCAACTAATCACTATCACACAGTGGGGCAATGCTGAGGCACTGTGCCGTATGACACTTTTATTTATTCATAAACTGCATTTGTCTGTAACACAGCCTCCCCCATTAATGGGGGGATTTGCCATATACCCTACGCTTGGCAGGCGTCTTGGGAATCGCAGTTTGAGATATCAGTTCCTCAGAAGGCGCTGCTGCCCACCTTTCGGTATTTTACCTTTAGTCACCTCTTACGACTCAGTACTTACCCTGTTAATTTTTCATAAACTGCAGATATTGTATGGTTACGCTATTAACTCGCGTAAGGAGCTCAGCATTTTGTAAATTCTTTTTCAGTTACTTTACTTCACTTAATATAGATATTTTAACCTTGTAATCTCTTGAAATAAATTAGTACTTATATGAGTAATTATCGTTCAAGCTCCAACGAATTTCAAAACGCAAATGAACTTTCAACCTAAGCGCAAGCTCGTTAAATAGTAAATTATCGGGAACATGTTTGGACTTGTAACTTGATCATGAATTCGTTCGTGTTAAATCTTGTAAGCGTCAAATAGAGAGCAAGTCAAAAGGAGCCTGAAAGACGTACGCTCGAACTCATTATCTTACACACACTTGTCCACACTGACTTGCCGAGTTTTTCATCTTGTACGAACTTGAAATCTTACATTACTACAATAATGCTATTTCCTACAAAAATATTAATTATTCTTAAAACACGTAACACAACATAAACAAAACAGTACCTATCTACCTATCTTGAATGTTTTAAATAAGAACTTGTGTTAATTTAATATGGGTCAGGTTTTAGACTTCGATTACCTAAACCACCGATGCTGGACAAAATCTTAAAAAACTCAATTTCACCCAAATATCCGGATTTGGATGAAATTGAGTTTTTTTCCTACAGTGCTACGCCCATAATTATTCACTCTTCTCTTTCTGAGGCAATCTAGTGATAAAAATAATAGGATCAGTTATTCTTCACTTTGAAAATTATGGCGAGTTTTATCCATATTAACTGTTTTTTTGCCATTTCCTAATAAGTTAATAAATAGTCAATAAATTAGTACCTAGTTAGAAACTACAAACTACATGCTATCAATTTTTTTTTGTGTATATTAAAAGTAAGTAACAAGTTTAAATTTTGACGAGCTCAAGATCTTTTTACTTTACAAAATTACAAATGTAAGGGAGGAAAACTTATAATCATGTTCGGTTTAATTACATTTGCCTACTTTGTGTTTTCATTTAGTTTTGTGATTGTAAATATACTTTTTTTTATATAAACAAATTAAATACTTTCTGAATTGAACAGGAAGTATTCACTAAAAATGCGTGTTGTTTTTTTGACTAGTAGGTAGATTTAATCAAAAAACCAAGTTTATGTAAGAACAAAAAATCGTTCTTAAAAATTTGCGACCGAAAAATATTTGTGAGACGTACGAAATGCTTTATTATTAAATTTTAAAGTATTAAAAATGCGCATTCTAATAACTAGCTATAATATTATTATAACTTGATTATCTACCTATTTCACGCGTGTCAATCACTTTCCTTTACTCTATCTTTTTTTATTAATAATTGAGACCAACAAACACAATTAGGGTGGCTACTATGCGGAAACATCAACACGGGTTATCAATGTAACGTAATCATCAACAACATAGAGGAGACACAAAAATTTTGGGAAGTAGAGGAAATCCATGACCCTGTAAACTTATCGGTGGAAGATAAAGAATGTGGAGAGTTTTATTTAAAAACAACAAAACGGAAGGAAGATGGTCGTTACGAAGTGAGAATACCTCTGAAAGACGACTTAAAACATAAATTAGGTTCCTCAAAGTCCATGGCCAATGCACAATTGAAAAATTTAGAAAGGAAATTTGAAAAACAGGAATTATTTGCGCAGAAATACAAAGCTTTTATGAAAGAGTACATTGAGTTGGATCATATGGAACCTGAAAACAAGGAAAACAACATAACATTAGAATTCTAATTACCTCGCCACGGGGTTCATAGGGCGGAATCAACATCTATGCATTTATTAGCTAATATACGACGAAGATGTGCCGACAGTAACTTAAAAAGTAAACCAACGGAAGAAAATGGAGCCCTATTAATGAGAATTCAATGTCTGTCTGTCCGTCCGTCAATCCGTCCGTATGTTATGGTAAGAGTATCTAACTCGTAAGCGAAATGAGTTAGAAAACTAAAAATTTCATACTGTATGTAGAACGTTGAGCCAAAGATGATTTTTCAGTGAGGCTCCAATGCATATGAAGGTGGCCTTAATAATATTTTAGCACTTTAGATAATTACGAAGTTCAACACTTGTGATGTGTTTCGTTCTCATTGAGAAGCGAACATAATATATATTTTTTAAAACTTAAGAGATGGCTACGTTTGAGTGGTAAATTTAAGACCACTTCTTATTATACACGGTTATTGGTAAAATGCTAACAACCTCCTAGGGTTGACTTTTGCTAGTCCTAACAAACATTTTGAGACAGAATAAGCACGAGGACCACATGATGTTAAAAGTCTCTTGTGCTTGTAATGTATTATTTCATATTTTTTATCACTTTGCTCGATGTTAATATTCAAAGCCAGAGCGGTGCGGTCCAGTATTACCGTGGCGGGCGCTCTTGGTTTGGAAGAGGCATTGTAGAGACTCAAAATTTAAAAGTTTCATACAGTACTAGAAAAACTTGTTTTTTTATAACATAATTCGTCAAAAAATATTTAGATAAAAGAATTATTCATACCTACTTACATAAAGTTTTTAGGTTTTATTGACGACGGAATAAATGGTCCCTGAAATGAAATGCGTTTCTTTCATCTGTATATTGTTCAAGTTTTAATAGTAGTATGATTTCTTTGTAGTATTTTTATAATTGCCTACATTGCAGTTTACAATTTTAGTTATTTAGTTTATTATATAAAATTTAGGTCATTAATATATACGATAATAAGGTTTGTATACTGTAAGATTAATACTTCTAGTATCGATATATTTTATCAATTATTAAAAGGATTCCAATTAGTATGTGATGGCCTTTATGTTGCCTAAATGCTTTCTTTGAAGTGGCTGTTAAGTTGTTTGTTAATGTGTAGTACTTTGTTGATAGCGCCATACCTCCGGTAAAAAAGTATGTCTAATTTGTAGTGTTGTAATTTTGAAAAAGTATGATTGCCGAATATAATTAAATAATAATTTCTCAAACATATTTATATGTAACGTAGAACGCATAAGCTATAGTCACAAATTAGTTATGTTTATGGCTCAGACCGAATAAAAAGTCAAGACAGAATGTTGCGTAAAGAGCAGTGAGGCCGGTAAAACTACGCCTCGCCGTGTACAAACACGAGTACACACACATATGTACAACGAAACTACGCCTTGACTCGTCAGTCGAACTATTGCGGCGTGGTGGCATTGGTGTTGCCGTTATTAAGCCTATAAGGTTAACTCTATTATTGGGTGATAATACACAACGTATTGCTATTAGTTTTTTTTTTAATAGTTGATCAATGTGTTTTAACCGACTTAAAAAAGAGAAGGTTCTCAATTGGACTGTATTTTTTTAAATACAGATATTGCGAGTCCATTTTCAACGGACTTCAAAAAGGACCAGGTTTTCAATTCAGTTGTATTTTTTTAAATTTAATTTATTTGATTAAATCTTTGTTACTTCATAACTCCGTCACTTTATTTTTTATTAGAAAGCTGATACCTTTAATTATGACTCATATTCATTTCATTGGTATTGGATTTTCGGTTTCGAAGATATTGAAGTAGATGATGTTTTTTTTCGTTATAAAATAACATATTTCCATTGTTTTTAACGTTGTTGTGTATAAAGTTGAATTATAACTATATTATTATTGATATTTCAACGGCAAATTTAAGTCCCCTCTTTACTGTTCACGGTTTACTGTTCACTTACCAGTGTTACTGTTTAATTATTTTTTCATTTTCCGAATTGAGTCCAAAAATTAACAATATTGGATCGAAATCATTCGGAAAAGTAAGAAGGTTCTATCATGGCAATATTTTCAAACCAACAACTTATATTTATTTATACCTATTTATACCGCCAAGCAGTAATGTTCACGTACCTATGTTCCAGTAAAATTACAGGCATATGAGACTTAACATCTTTATGTCTCAAGGTGATGGGCACAGTGCAGTTTGCCACTTGTGACGAACTGTATCGGCAAAGGTTACAGCTTAACACCAGGTGGGCTTTGTGCTGTTTTCCCCGATTGCATAAAAAACCCGTCACTAATTAGTTACAAGAAATAAATGCATGTAAATTAAATACCCAGTAATGTTATTTCTGAAACACTTTTTCCATTACCTTCCCCTACTTAACAACACTACTTTTGCCGACACCTTACATCGGAACCCTATTGCTGTATTAATACACTAATTACGTTATTAAATTGGTAACGTTATTTTAATAAGGTAATTTGATTATCATGGCAACACCGACACACGCACACATGTTTGGAAAACCGGCCTCACTTCTCAGTTCACAACATTCTGTCTTGACTTTTTATTTGGTCTGAGGTTTATGGAAACAGAATCAATATATCGTGGTGGTAAATGTACAAATCATACGAATCCGAACCTAACAATTTTAATGCGTTCATTCTTTCGCTCGCACTCGCCTACTTTAAACGAGGCATGAAAGAGATTTTATTTGTCTATGGTTGGTCTCGTATTATTGGCCGTGTAATATTCGGTCGTACATTATTGGCACGGCCTGATAAAGCACACCCGATATTTGGAGCATGTACATGAATTATTGGCTGTACAATATCGGCCGTGCATTATCAGTACGGACCGATTTTGTACGGGCAATAATACGCGACCAATAAAAGCCGACCAAATATTACGAATCCATGTACACGTAATATCAGGCCGTGCATTATCGTCCGTACAATATTGGTCGTACATTATCATGGTCGTGTATTATTGGCTCCCTATTGGAAAATGCTTTTTATTTCGCTCCATTCTTGACACAAAGATAATACAATCAAACATCTAACTACAGACTATAAAGCTAGAGTGTATGCATAGAGGATGCGTTCAAAGATACTTATTATTTCTAACACGCCATCTAGCGGATTGACTCTGCACTGCTTGCTATCCACAATATATTGAGAATATCAGATCCAGTACCACTGCACAAAATGCCCAAGAAGTGCAACTCTTGTGGTCGCTTTGCGAATTCAGCAGAGGGCGTTAGCTGCTCCAAATGTTCGGCATATTTTCACAAATCTTGTGTACGGTTTCCGGGTGACGTAAAGGTTGCAACCGACTGGCTATGTCAGGATTGCAAGTCAGTTACCACCAGTAAGGATAACACCGAGCACCCAGTATGCGATGAGAGAGCAGTTTATGTGCATACTTATCAGCAGGGTAGCCGGGACTGTGGCACTTGTGCAGAGGTGTTGAAAGAGATGAAACTCGTGAACGAAAATATGATGTCTTTTAAAAATGACCTTACAATTATATAAGAAGAATTTAGTGTACTTCGGGGCATCGTCGAAGGGTTCGGTGGGCGTCTGGATAGTATGGAGACGCGACTGGTGTGTGTGGAGAGGAAATGTGCCGAGGCAGGGCAGGCTGGACAGGAAGTAGGCGATCTGCTCACTACCATCGATGACTTAAAGGCACAACTGAACGATCGGGAGCAAGATGCCGTTTGCAACGATTTTGAGATAAGCGGAATACCGGAAGAGCAGGGAGAGAACGCTGCTCATCTCGTGGGCAGAATTGCAGAGAAGTTGGGCGTGACTTACCAGGACCGTGATCTCGTTTTAGCAGAGAGAATAGGCGTCCGACGTGTGCAATCAAACGGCGCCGGCGCGCCGAAAGAGACGTCCCGGCCACGTCCGCTGGTGGTACGGCTGGTGCGCCGAGCGCTGCGCGACGCATTTCTGCACGCAGCGCGCGTCCGGCGTGCCTCCACAACAGAGGGCCTTGGGTTCGCTGCTGCTCCCACCAGATTTTATGTGAACGAGCGTTTTCAAAGCACGCGAGGCGGCGCGCACATATGGTTGGAGGTATGTTTGGTCCAGGGACGGGCGCATCTTTGTTCGTCGCGAGACAGGCAGGGCGTCCTTCCGGGTGCGCTCAGAGCAGGACGTCGAGAAAATATTTGGGAGCGCGAGCGCGGGCGGTGCGGTGCCACCGCCACCGGTTTAATATGCTTGGGGTACGAACTATATGGGAAGTTTTATCCCTGCGCACTATCGGGTTTGGTAATATTACATTTGTATAGTCCCATTATTTTTAAAGATTTTGAATCTTGTCTCTGTGGTTCAATAAATCACTATGTTACAGTAATTTATACATCGGAAGATTTTATTGTTAAATTTTGTAATTTTATTTATTTCATAAAATGTTTAGTTTTACTTATATTTTTATGTTTCTCTTCAATTGCATTGGTGTCAATTTCTTTACGTGTTCATTACCCTCGTTATTGTTTTGAATATTTTTTAAGTATGTAAATGGCTACCAGAAATTTTAGTGTTGGAGTATATACAATGCAGGTTCTCTTGGCACCAACCACGACAACATTATTGCTTCAGTCTGTCGGTTTGGTATCGACATCCTAGCGCTCAACGAAACCTGGTTACACGCGGAGGAGGAGGGGCGAGCGCCCGCTATCCCCGGCTACCGGTTGAGGCACACGCCGAGGCCGCGCACACATCGCTCGCGTGGTGGCGGTGTTGGTTTCTACGTGAGAAGCGGACTTACCGTGCGGACCTGGCGCCACCCGGTGGACCCGTTACACACCACCGTCGAACAGATGTGGCTCGTGGTAAACTTCAATGGCAAACAGTTGATCGTAGGCACGGCTTATAGACCCTCTTGGGTGAGCATTGATTTATTTTTTGACGCGATTTCTGACTCTATTAGTTCGATTCCCAAATATGACAATTTAATTCTTTTAGGTGACTTTAATATAAATTATCTAGATGCCAGTAGTGGCCAAACTATTAAATTAAAAACTTTTCTTTCATGCTTTAAGTTAGATCAATTAGTGACTGAACCGACACACTACACAGAAACTAGCCAAACATCGATAGATTTGGTATGCACTGACTTGCGGCCGAAGTGTATTACCGCCGAATTAGTAGGTACTCTCCATGGCCACTGTTTGGTAGCCTGTGAGTTTAATATAAAGCGGGTAAAACAAGTTCCCTACACTGTAACATATAGACCTATAAAATTTATTGACATGGACAATTTTAATGACGATCTTCAAACTATTCGATGGGATCTTTTAATGCAGCATACTAACATTAATGAAATGGTGGTCAATTTTAATCATATTGTTATTTCACTCTTCGACCATCATGCGCCTATCAAGTCGGTAGTTATAAAAGAGCGCTCTTATCCTTGGTTCACAGATACTGTAAAACTTATGATGAGATTACGCGACGAAGCAGCTGCGGAGTACCATAAAACTAAATCTGAGGTTAAAAAAGAATATTACAAGTCTCTAAAATCAACAGTTAGTCAAGCCCTTTACCAAGAAATGTCAGCATATTTCAAACAAAATATTAACAATAACTTGCGAAATCCCAAACTGCTCTGGAAAAATCTTAAACATACATTATTACCTAGAAAAGACTGTGAATTGCCATCCTCTTTCAATGACCCCAATGTAATAAATAATCACTTTTTAACCTTACCTGCGAGTGCAAATGTTTCTATCACACAGTTGTTTTTTTTGGAGCATCATAGATATAGTGATGCGGTTTTTCATATTGATCAGGTGAGTCAGAACCGTTTGATTCAAATAATTAAAAGTCTTAAATCTAATGCCCTAGGTTGCGATGGTATTAGTCTAGATATGCTGGTGATGACGCTACCGCATACAATAGGTATTATACAGGCATTGATAAATACCTCCATCACTACTAAAATGTTTCCCGAAATCTGGAAATTGGCAATAGTACGTCCGTTGCCAAAACATTCAAGTCCAGTAGAACTAAAAGATCTCCGACCTATAAGCATTTTGCCGTGTCTATCTAAAATTCTGGAAAGAGCTGTATGTATACAATTAACCGAGTTTCTCGAAAAACAGAAAAGTCTGCCAGAAATTCAGTCGGGATTTAGGAAAGGTCGAAGTACCACAACTCGCTCTTTTGGATGTTACCGATAACATACTTGGTGCTCAGGACAATGGAATGTGTACAATTTTGGTTTTGCTAGATTTTTCCAGGGCTTTTGAATCTTTGAATATTAACCTTCTGTTGTCAAAACTAAGTTACTACGGATTTGATTCTGAAGCTGTCGAATGGTTTAGCAGTTTCCTCAGTGAGCGGTATCAATTTGTAAAAATAGGACATTCCGATGGCACTTCACTCGTGTCAGACAAATTAGCAGTTACACGGGGGGTGCCTCAGGGATTAATTTTGGGTCCGATTCTCTTTATTTTGTACTCTGCTGACATTGTGAAACACATTCGCAATTGCAAGGTGCATATATATGCAGATGATATGCAGATTTACATCTCTTGCAAACCGTGTGACATTGACAATGCCCTAAATAAGCTGAATGAGGATCTCTCATCAGTGGCCGCATGGTCATCGAGTAACTGCCTGTCGTTGAATCCAACCAAAACTAAATACATGGTTTTCGGTAGCAAATACCAACTTGCGAGTCTCCCTCCGTCGATAAGAGTCACAATACTAGGCGAACCCATCGAACGAGTATATGAGGCGCGTAACCTGGGCACACCCCTGGGGTGTCGTTAACAATAAGCATTTGTTGACGACACCACCGTAATGTTGGGATGACTTATCGCTTAAGAATTTATTATCGAGCTAGTATACTCTCAATGGTTAATAAACATATGCAATT
Source organism: Plagodis dolabraria (assembly GCA_963854805.1). Taxonomy (NCBI): domain Eukaryota; kingdom Metazoa; phylum Arthropoda; class Insecta; order Lepidoptera; family Geometridae; genus Plagodis; species Plagodis dolabraria. Next base: position 17,459,449 of record OY978467.1, on the reverse strand, counting down.
GTATCTTTTTATCTCTTTCTCTAATGCACTGGCTGATAACGTTTATGACGTTCAAGAGATAAATTATGTGTCATTTGTGAAGTTAATCAATATATTGACATTTCTAACATTTTCAATAACTTTCGAAGAAAAGGATAACAATGTCAGTACACAAACTCCTGAAATGGCTAATGAAGCAAGCCTGCAAGAAGCAAATCGTAAATTCGGTGAATATAACAATGTCAGTACACAAACTCCTGAAATGGCTAATGAAGCAAGCCTGCAAGAAGCAAATCGTAAATTCGGTGAATTGATTGGTCAAGAACTTAACAACGTACCTGTCGTAAAAAGAAGACAGATAATGTTTGAAATAATAAGGATTATTGAGCTTCGATCAAGTTAAATAAAAATATCTTTACAGGTTCTTTTTATTTTATTTATTATTTTGGTATAGGTACGAACATACAGCAGGGTAACAACACTATTTGTTAGTGGTGTCGTCAACAAATGCTTTTTGTCAACGACACCCCAGGGGTGTCGTTTTGGGGGTGTCGTTAACAATGAACGATTAAAAGTTTTATATAAATTAAGACCCTACATAAAAGAAAGTTTGCGTATACAGTTGATTGAGTCATTGGTTTTATCCAAGTTAAACTTGTCACGTAATAGAATAGTAGTGTGACTTAAAGGGTGACTTAAAAAAGAATGATAAAAATAAAAGAGGGAAAGTATAGAATAATTATAATATCATTTAAAACATAAAAAGTTGGGCTCTCGTTATATCTCACTTAATTATAGGAATGTATAAAATTAGCCTACAAAGAAAGCTAAAAAATAAATAGGAAATAAAAATAAAGAGAAAATCTAGCCGGCGGAATTTATGTGGAACCAGGAGCGCTTCGCCAGGAACGTAGAATAGATAGCAGCAGAGCAGAAGCGGGTGCGCCTCTTTGCAGGAGAATGGAGGCAGGCACACCTCACCAACACTTCGCCAGGAACGTGCGTAGAGAGCAGCAGAGTAGACGCGGGTGCGCCTCTCTGCATGCAGGAGAGTGGAGGCAAGCAGAGGTAGGAGGGCCTCGCCACAGGAAAGAGGAGGCAGGTACACCTCATCAGCACCTGGTCACCTTGATTTGCTGGTCCGCGTATGTGTTTGTGGACTGACTCCGGTGAGCTGGTGGGAGAGAAAGGAATTAAGAACGGAGATAAGGGTGGCCGCGCTTGAGGGGCTTCGCCACGTAGCTCCCACCAACTTCAGGAGCACCGGATGTAGGGCCGCGTCGAGAGGGCTGTGGCAGTCTAGTCTTCCAGTGTTGGACCAGCAATCTTCTCAGGTGACTTCAGTTGTTCAGTGAGGGTTTCTTCCTGTACTGTATTTTAATTTTAGACTTTCTTGAAATCCAAGCAAAGAATGATCGAAGAAGCCGAATGTTCCGTTTATATAGGGCCGCCTGGCTTTAAAATCGGAACCAAGAACATTAGGTTTTAATTCTTAGTTGCTAGCAATATTTGACATAAAATCACCAAATTTTGAATGCAACCTCATAAATTTTAGAAGAAATCGTCGTTTGACAACGCAATTTTGACTCAAGACAGTGTCATTTTTGACATGTTTACATTTGTGGAAAACCCAAAATATGAGGATAAATACTATGAATATAGTAAAAACAAATATAGCAACGTATAGAGAAAAATGCGACTGATATAATATCAAAAATCACAAAAATAAGTGATTTAGGCTATAAAACAGGTACTTAACCGTTGTAATTACTATCATAAAAATACTGTTTCTAGATAGAACAATGCATTCCACACATCACCAGCTACAAATTTCATAAAACCATTCATTTTTCACACAGAAACATCAACTCGGAAATGTATGATGTTGCTACGAAAACCTATCTAGTTTTCTTGATTTGGCTTGCAAAGCCCTAAGCAAACAAAGGAAAAGTTATCAGCATGTCTAGAACCAAAAATCAGCACAAATCTGCGTCATATTCTATTCATTTTGTAAATTTTCAGATAAAAGCTTCAGTGTCCAGGATAATAAGGACTTATTAAAGTCGCAAAGAGCATATAACGAGATGAAATAAACCTATATATATGAAAATCAAAAGTAAAAGAATAGTACCACTCAAGTAGCAAAGATATATAAACACAAGAACTTATTTACGAGAAACAACTAAAATCTACGTGGAAAAACTACCATAAGAACCATCTAGAGCTCAATAAGAATCCCTATAACTATACGTACAACGAAACGTGCGCATAATATGAGTAATATGTACATATTCGAGTGAGGCAGTGCTGAGTATATAATGTACCAAGTTGCAGACATATACCTACGTTTAGAATGAAATCAAGGATAAAGCATCATCAGATAAATTATGGAAATGATTGTTAGTACAAACTATATTATTATTACAAAAAAGAAAAGCTTAGTGAAAAATTAAAACCCTACAAACTATATGGATGCAGTTTACGGTCCGAGGCTACTTGCCAAAACTAAAAAGTTGGTACAACGGGTGCAGAACGCATGTGCCAGATTCTGTTTTAACATCCCGATCAGGTCACATGTTACCCCTTTTCTTAACAACGCTATGATGTTAAAAATGATGCATCGTCGAAAGGTACACTTGGCGTGTCTCCTGTTTGGCGTTATAAATTATAAAATGCCGTCTTATCTGAGCAATAAGTTGAAGTGGTTAGTAGGACGTGGGCCCCAAGGCTCCCGACAAGCTTCGAGGCAGTTGGCGACTGAATGGCACTGCTCAGCCGCCTTTAGAGGAAGTTTCCGTTACGCTGCATCGAAATGTTGGAACAACATCCCACCACCAATAAGAAATCTGCATTGTTTGCATACATTTAGGAGTAATCTCAAAAAAATTGTATATGCCCATCAGAAAAGAGAGGAACTTCATCTTCATGACACCACTGCAATTTAGTTAGTTGTATGTGATCTTCACTTATATTTGAATGTGAAATCATATTTAGTTAATATTAAGTTTGTTAAATTGAAAGACAAGATTAGAATTATTAATTAATTAAGTTAGTATATCAATAGTTGTTTTTATTAATGTCTGTTCATATGGACAAACGGGTTTTTGTTTCTAAATATTTATTATCTGAGCGCGCACTGTTTATTTACACGTGCGTGAGGTCACCTCCCTATACTAACGGAAGACCAGCGCTGGTTGCAACCAACCAGCTTTTTGCTGAGTTAGTATAGGGTTGTGACAAACACTTTGTTTATTTTCAATGTGTCCATAATTATATATTTTACCATTATGTAAAGTGTTTGTCGCAATTAAAGTTATTCATTCATTCATTCATTCAGAATAAGATAACTTAGGACAGCAAAAGAAAATATGATCTAAGGTTTCATCTTCAAGGCCACATTCACAAAGAGAATGGTCCCTGACCCTAATTTTGAGTGAAAGTGAAAACTGGTGAGCAAACATGTCCCAGGCGCGATCTGATTATTGTAGAGGTAACCATTTTATTAGACTTTTTATATTGAAAAAAAACCATGGCTCTGTAGGTATATCTGGCTGAATGTCCCCATAATGTCTACCTTTAATCATTCTTGTCCTATTCCAAATTTCAGACCATTTTTCTCGAAGATTTCTTTCCGCTAAAGTACGTAGGTCTCTGGAAAATCCTTTTGAATACGTGTCCAGGCCTATTTCAACGGCTTGCTTAGCATAATAATCTGCATTTTCATTACCCTCAATACCACAGTGACCTGGAATCCAGGCAAGGGCTACCTCGATTCCAGAAGAGTGGCACCTGTAAAGGATTTCTCTAATTTTTAGGTTGGTGTGTAAGAGGTCTTTAGACCTAAATGGGAATTTATTAATGTCTTGCAAACAACTTAGAGAGTCTGAAAATATTATAGACTTATTTAATTTACGGGATTCTACATATTTGACGGCTTCCAATAAGGCGATTGATTCACCAGAATATACAGATGAATAAGGAGGACATTTATGACTCAGAACTATCCTGAATTTAGGAATCCAAACCGCAGAACCAGTCGATCCATTATCTGTTAACTTAGATGCATCGGTGAATATAGCCATCCAATTCGGCCATTGACGATTCATAGTATCATGAAAAATTTTATCAGCTCCAGGGGAATCTTTGTCAATAGCAAAACGTAAGAGAATATTTGGTATATATATTAAACAATCATAGGGAAAACTAAAAAGAGGATGTATAGGAAATTGATATAACGAAAAAGACATACTTGATAGTTTATTAAATGAATTTAAAAGACAAGAAGGGTCTTTATTAAGCCAATAGTCTGAAGACCTAAATAGAATAGAAAGACAGTGAAGTCTATTCAAAATTGGATGAAGAGAAAATTGAGCAGCTTGAAAAAAGAAACGATCGCTGAGTAATTGTCGACGAAGATAACGAGGAGCTTCAACACATTCAACCTGAAGAGCATTTATAGGAGAAGATTTCATTGCACCAGAAATTATACGAAGACATTTGTGTTGGATTGAATCAAAGGATCTTAACGAGATGTTACTGCATGGTTCTAAGAGATATGAAGCATAATCCAAATGGCTTCTAATGATAGCATTATAAAGAAGTTTTTGACTGTATAGATGTGATAGTAATTAAACAACCTATAACGGTTTAAATCGCGTATATTTGTCATTATTTTTGTCCCGACGTTTCAAACACTTTGCAGTGATCGTGGTCACGGGGTGACTAATTGGTTTTATTTGTCACATGAGTTATTAAGAAATTATTTGGTCTACCGTCAGAAATTTTTATATTAATCATAACGTTCCCTATTCACGCAGTATTCGCTCACGGTGTCCAGAGGTCTTGCAGATTTGTGTCGGCCATGAGATTTAATTAATTTAATAACAGGATCCCAAGCAGGTGGTACTTGCCAACCATCATCTCTATTGAAATTTGGGTACTTTTTGATTTCAATAGCCTCGCGTAACATTCTTGGCATAAACCGGGTCTCTCTGGCAAGGATTTGTGGGTTGTCGAACCGAATGTAGTGGTTGGGTTTGTCCTGGGCATGTTCACAAACCGCAGACTTGGTCGAGCGTCTGTTCTTCATGTCAGCAATGTGTTCTTTTACCCGGATACCAACGCTCCTCTTTGTTTGCCCAATGTATGACAGCCCACATTCACAATCAAGTTTGTAAACACCTGCATCTTGTAGGGGAATATTGCACTTAACAGGTCTTAAAAATTGGTTGATCTTCTTGTGCGGCTTGAAGTAAGTTTTTATTGAAGCTCGTCTTAAGATATTACCAATTTTGTCCGTGACACCCTTGATGTAAGGTAAGATGGCAGGTTGTCGCTCAACTGTGGAAGGCTTGGGTCGGCTTCTGTGACGCATACGTGGGAGCTTGTGATTATTGCTTCGCAGTACTTGTTTTACATACTGAAGCTCCTCCTTGAGATGGTCAGTGTCGCAGATGCCATGTGCTCTCTGTAACAAAGATTTGCCTACGGTAGCCAACTGACATGGATGGTGATGGGAGTTACCATTGAGATATTTATCTGTATGGGTGGGTTTCCTATACACTGTATGACTTAGGGAGTTGTCAGGATTCCTGATGACTAAAACATCAAGAAAAGCTAAGCATTTATTGACCTCAGGCTCCATTGTAAATTGAATTTTGTTTCCACTCCATGGCAAATCTTTGTTACAGAGAGCACATGGCATCTGCGACACTGACCATCTCAAGGAGGAGCTTCAGTATGTAAAACAAGTACTGCGAAGCAATAATCACAAGCTCCCACGTATGCGTCACAGAAGCCGACCCAAGCCTTCCACAGTTGAGCGACAACCTGCCATCTTACCTTACATCAAGGGTGTCACGGACAAAATTGGTAATATCTTAAGACGAGCTTCAATAAAAACTTACTTCAAGCCGCACAAGAAGATCAACCAATTTTTAAGACCTGTTAAGTGCAATATTCCCCTACAAGATGCAGGTGTTTACAAACTTGATTGTGAATGTGGGCTGTCATACATTGGGCAAACAAAGAGGAGCGTTGGTATCCGGGTAAAAGAACACATTGCTGACATGAAGAACAGACGCTCGACCAAGTCTGCGGTTTGTGAACATGCCCAGGACAAACCCAACCACTACATTCGGTTCGACAACCCACAAATCCTTACCAGAGAGACCCGGTTTATGCCAAGAATGTTACGCGAGGCTATTGAAATCAAAAAGTACCCAAATTTCAATAGAGATGATGGTTGGCAAGTACCACCTGCTTGGGATCCTGTTATTAAATTAATTAAATCTCATGGCCGACACAAATCTGCAAGACCTCTGGACACCGTGAGCGAATACTGCGTGAATAGGGAACGTTATGATTAATATAAAAATTTCTGACGGTAGACCAAATAATTTCTTAATAACTCATGTGACAAATAAAACCAATTAGTCACCCCGTGACCACGATCACTGCAAAGTGTTTGAAACGTCGGGACAAAAATAATGACAAATATACGCGATTTAAACCGTTTTAAGTTGTTTAATTACTATGTGTAACAATCGCGAAAACCTAAGACAACATTGTATAGATGTGATCCCCACCAAACCCCAAACAAAGCACGGAGAATATTTATATTCTTTTCACATTTATTTCTTATATAGTCAATATGGAAAGAACCTGAAACTTAGTCTAAAATAAGCCCTAAAATTTTGCTTTGTTATTTTGCTTTGCTAGTTGTCGGAGAATATCGTTAGAATTGTGGCAAAAGTATGAAAAGTATATTTTTAATTTTAACATACTAATGTAAAGTTGTAATGAATCCCATTCTACAGTCAAAACTATTCTTTTATCTCCGTGTAGAAAGAAATAATAATCTAGTAAAATAATAATTCTCAGAATCACTCTTGTCTCTTGAGGTTTTAGAATTAAGTATTTTATTGAATTCTCCACAATACTGCGATCGACAAAAATCAATAAATAACACAGAACGAAAACAAACCTCTTTCATAAACGGCTCACATCATGTTTACAAAATCATCGATGGCAATGTCAAGGAATCCCCGGTTAACATTTCGATTTACGGTGTACCTTATGCTAACTTTTTGAAATATTTTCAATTTGATATTTAATAGTATATCATTAATACCGCCATCTATCCATTGGCCGAGTATTTATTGTAGCGATAAGGGGTAGGTACCTATCATTCGTATAAAAAAACACGCGTGTGACCCTCGATTCTGGGATTTAAACTTCTTTGGATCTAAAAATAATTTATATTATGCATTGCTCTTCATGTATTCGGTAATAATCGTACTAAGTCAAGATTACGAAATAGTTATGAAAAATTAAATTGAAGGGAATCTCTTTTATTTTTTTTGATGCATAACTTCCATAACTCAATATACCTACTAATATTCTAGAAAATACATTTTTGGTAATGGTTACCATATTATACTAGAAATAATGTAGACTTAATCTTACAAACAAATAGATAATTTAAACAATTTAAATAGAGCCATTTCAATTCTACTACACATCCAAACTTAGTGTCGGGTAAGCGTAGGTACTTATATATGCATACGTCGGACTTTAGTAGAGGCCGACTGAAATTCTACATGTTTCACAAACAAGCAACTTTTTGTAGAACTTGTGCCTTTAATGTATGAAATTCGGTGTTTTATTTACGCCAAGAAAATAGTCGTTTACCGAGTATCTGACGTGGATTGTCTTAGTAGGAAATGTTGTAACGTTTCACGTTTTAAAAAACGATCTCAGTAGTAGTGTTTACACACTCGAAATTACGCGTAGGCAGGGATGAGTTTAAATATGCGGGGCCCCTTTTCGCGCGGGGCCCGTAGCAATTGCTACTCTTGCTACGTGGTTAATCCGGAACTGAGTGTATATAATATTATAGGTACCTGCAAAATGGCGAGCTAACAAACATTAAAAAGATTAATTACATAGTTATTGTAATTAAATAAATAAAAGATAATGTACAGGATAGTGTAGTGTAGCTTAATTATTTAAATTATTTTATTGTGTTGTTTATTAGAGTAGATATTTTTTATTTTTTTATTTTTTGGTCGTATATATGTTTTATATTTGTATTGTATTATGTATATAAATTGTATGATATAACATACATATTTATTCTGTACTGTGTGCATGCCGGTACGTGAAATCACCAAATGGCTCCAACGGAAGACCAGCGCTGGCAAACAGCTGGTATTATGCTGAGTTGGAGCCAATTTGTGACATTTACATGTATTGTGTTATTTTTGTAGTTATGAATTGTTTTTTATGTTTTTCTTGTATCGTACCTTGTAATGTCACAAATAAAATATTTTCTATTCTATTCTATTCTAAAATATTGCCGTAGTTTTTTGCTTCCAGTGAAAATACTCGCGAGATGTAGGCACACCATGGATAGCAGAAAATAATTATACGTAAGATTAAGTTTAGAAAATGGTTCGGGAGAGTGTCTTCTCTGTGTAGTAATATATAATTTTGTTTAGTATGTCATTTATCAGTACTGTGAGACTGGTGTAGGATGTACATTTTAAGCTCGTTAATTTGGGATATGCTGAGGATTGACCAGATGGTAATTAGTAACCGGAAAAAAACATTAATTCTTAGAGAGCTATAAATGCAATTTTTAATCTTAAAAAACAAAGAAAATTTGTAAACACTGTCGAAAATGAATGAAGTAGTTAACATGAATTCAATCTATTCAAATATTTATTTGTTGAAAGTAGGTACAAATAGTTTTTAGATAAAGTAAATTTAGTTCTCTACAGTCCACCAGTCCACTGGTGTACAAATATTGAAATTAGATTATATACATCAATATTCATTATGTTAGTCTATGTATAGACTGATGCATTAAAAAAACGTGTAGTAAGTATATAATATCATAGAGTTTGACTAAATAAATGTCATTAGCTTAAAACCTACAAACCCAAAATATCGCACATTGTGCATTCAAATGGTTTCTCTCCAGAATGTTTCGAAGATGTCTCAAGTGACCCTTTTGTGAAAATTTACCATCACACATTGTGCATTCATAGGGTTTTTCTCCAGTGTATGTTCTGACATGCATTTGTAAAGGCCCCTTTCCAGAAAATTTACTATCGCATATCGTGCATTCAAATGGTTTCTCTCCAGAATGTATCCTTAGATGTACCTTTAAGTGACTCTTTCGTGAAAATTTATCATCACACATGGTGCATTCATATGGTTTTTTTTCCAGTGTGTGTTCTGACATGTCTCTGTAATGTAACCTTTAGTGAAAATTTACCATCACACATTGTGCATTCATAGGGTTTTTCTCCAGTGTGTGTTCTGACATGCATTTGTAAGTACCCCTTTCTAGAAAATTTACTATCGCACATTGTGCATTCAAATGGTTTCTCTCCAGAATGTATTGTTAGATGTACCTTTAAGAGACTCTTTCGTGAAAATTTACCATCACACATTGTGCATTCAAATGGTTTTATTCCTATGTGTGTTCTGACATGTCTCTGTAATGTCCCCTTTACAAAAAATTTACTATCGCACATTGTGCATTCAAATGGTTTCTCTCCAGAATGTTTTTGTAGATGTGTCTTTAAGTGACCCTTTTGTGAAAACTTATCATCGCACTTTGTGCATACATATGGTTTTTCTCCAGTGTGTGTTCTGATATGTCGCTGTAATGTCCCCTTTTCAGAAAATTTACCATCGCACATTGTGCATTCAAATGGTTTCTCTCCAGAATGTTTTTGTAGATGTCTCTTTAAGTGACCCTTTTGTGAAAACATATCATCGCACTTTGTGCATACATATGGTTTTTCTCCAGTGTGTGTTCTGATATGTCTCTGTAATGTCCCCTTTTCAGAAAATGTACTATCGCACATTGTGCATTCAAATGGTTTCTCTCCAGAATGTATTCTTAGATGTACCTTTAAGTAACTCTTTCGTGAAAATTTACCATCGCACATTGTGCATTCATATGGCTTTTCTCCAGTGTGTGTTCTGATATGTCTCTGTAATGTTCCCTTTTCAGAAAATTTACTGTCGCCCATTGTGCATTCAAATGTTTTCACTACAGAATATTTTCAAAGATGTATCTTTAAGAGACTTTTTTTGAAAGATGTATCTTTAAGTGATTTGTGAAAAAATTACATAAAGTAGACTTTTAATGGTAGGTATTGTTGTAGTGTCTTTATTTAGTTTTTGCAACTAGTAATCCATTCATGTACTTTTATAATTGTACACACCATATAATTCTCTCCAGTGTGTGTTTATAGATGTTGATGTGAGTGAAATGTTTCATTGCATTGTATACATTCAAATGGTTATACATATATACTGTACAGTGTTTACCTCTAGCACTTGTTATTAAGTTCTCATATGTACTCGTTCGTAATCATTTTTTTATCTCTATATCGGCAATGGACGTTAGTAGCAGAGTCACATCAGAATAATACCTTATCAAATAGCATAGGCGAGAGTTGTCTAAAGTTTGGCCCATCTGAAACAAGGAGATATATATTTAATTTCTAACCAAAAGCTAGATTATCAAAGGAAACTCATACTTAAGTTATAATTTTTATTATAAGATTTGTGACAGTTCCCAGTCCACTGTTCTACCTATCCTGCGGTGGGATGCTTATTATACTAAACAACTTTTACAACTATTTGCATCTATTCCTATCACTTTGCAGTGATATGAATAGACACAAATAGTCACAGGTCACATATAGACTAAATTCTAGTAATATAGACTAGAATGGAACTAAAATGTGTGATAAAAAGTTGTTTGAATTGTATGTAAAGCAAACAACTTCTTATGTGGAAATATGGGTCAGTACACCATGACGAGTACCCGATGGTCAAAAATTTATGTTGTGCATGTGAATGATAAAACCTAAAATTAGGAGCCTAATTACCATAATTTCTTAACCAAAAGAAAATACAGTTATTTTATAGTTTTTAAAATATTTGATATCAAACTGAAGGATAAATCAACTTGCATATTAGAAAAAAATATACAGATTAATAAACACTTTCATTATTAGTCAAAATTACACTGAGGAAATGCACCTGTTATAGGTTACCGCTTAACATCAGGTGGGCGTCGTGAATGTTCCGTCACAATCCCATAAAATAAATACAACTGTAGTCACTAGTTTGCATAGTAGTGGGGCATTATGCCTATCTGTCACTAAACACTGAATGGTGTATCGCAACAGCTCTTCTTGAGAGACAGTAATTAGGTTACCCTGAACAACATCTGCATTGACACTTACAATCAGATGAGAGTGGTCATATAAAAACGTTGGTGAGGGTCCATGAAAAAGATCAAGTACAGATATCTAGGCATAGTCAGCTATTGACCAAGGAAGAGGGGAATCACCAATCACGTTTAGTTGACGGCAACATTTTTATGTTGATGAAAATTACACCTTATGCCCCATATTTTACCAAATCCTTTAAAGTTATAGTGTCTATTGACGGCATTCATTGCTATGCGGACGACAGTACAGGGGACACCCGTTACACGGGCCGTGCAAATATCCCTAGCTCCGAGGTGGAGGTAAACCGCGAACGGCTGGTGACTGAAATCGAGAGTGCACTAACTTGTGTCTCCGATTGGGGTCGACTAAACCTAGTCCATTTCAACCCCACTAAGACTCGAGCCTGCGCGTTCACCGCTAAAAAACCCCATGGTCTGTGGCTTCACAATTCCAGAACACCTCCTTGAACTTCACTCAAAGCGTCGGGATCCTTGGCATCGACATTTCCAGCGACGTTTTGTTCCGAAGTCACTTGGAAGACAAGGTGAAGCTGGCTTCCAAAAAGCTTGGAGTTCTCAACAGAGCGAGGCAGTACTTCACATCGGGGCAAAGGCTGCAACTTTATAAGTTGCAGGTCCGGCTTCATATGGAGTACTGCTGTCATCTGTGGGCGGGAGCACCTGGATACCAGCTTGGGCCTTTAGACTCGGTTCAGCGACGTGCCATCAGACTTGTCGACGATCCCGAGCTCACAAGCGGTTTAGAGCCCCTAAGTCTAAGGAGAGACTTTGCCTCCTTATACGTGTTATACCGTCTGTACAACGGAGAGTGTTCTAAAGAATTGTTCGACTTGATGCCCACGGCTACCTTCCACCATCGCAACTGTCGCCAACGACGGGGAGTCCAACCTCACACATTGGAACCAGAACGGTATCGAACTGTGCGGGCTCAAAGGGGTTACCTTCCGCGGACGCTTCGATTGTGCAATGAGCTCCCTGCCGTGGTTTTCCCGATGGAGCATAGGGTTCTTCAAAAAGGGCGTGAAGACATTTCTTCAGGGTCGGCAACTCGCGAGTGATACCCCTGGTGTTGCAAGCGTCCATAAGTTATGGTAACTGCTTACCATCAGGCTGGCCGTAACCTTGTTTGCCACCTTAGTGGTGTAAAAAAAAAGTTACCATCACCAACATTGTATGCTAACGGCACAGCATATTTTATTTTTATTTTAGTTGTACCCACTAAGACAGCATTTTGCTTAAGAAGCCTATACCACCTGGTTTGTCACTTGATTTGCAGCACCCAGAGACCATGTGTGGGGTACCGAGATTAAAGATACCTTCACAGGGACGAGGGTGACTCATACCCAATGTTTTTAAGATATACCTAGGTCAGGAGTCTCTCGGTAGCTAGAACAAAAAACGGTTTGACCACGAACAAACAATACGTCGATTTTGTAAAAGAAGGGTCATCTACAAAATCTAATCTAAGGCTTAATCTACCTTAGGCGCAGCTCAGCCAGGCGGGCATTTTTGTGAATGCCCGCCTGGCTAGAGACCACCTTCAAGTTGAAAATCTGTCGCCAAGCACCTAACGGTGTGTTCCGGCAGCTGTCCTTGAGAGCCAGTCATTCTAGGTTAAGCCTGTTAACACCTTCGACCACATCATCACTTACCACCACGTGAGATTGTGGTCAAAGGGTTACCTATCAGCAAAAAAAAAAAACTCCTGGGTTGCAAGTCCCAGGCCCCTCAAGCATCTTCCTCGGCAACGCTATGGACCCGGCACCCGCACTGTGAGTTCATGGATTGCTAAGTAATTTGTCTCAGAATACATTTAATAGGTGGTAAACTACTGTCTCAGTGACCAATACATTTAGATATCAGGGTACTGAAAAGTGAAGGTTTAAATTCAGTAAAAGGTGACAATTTAGCGCTGAAAATATTGTATTACTGTAAATGCAGAAACAATCAAACCTTTTGTATGCTTTGTGGAAGACAGAATGTTTTCCACGAGTAGCAATAATTAGAAATAATCAAATACATAAACAATCTCATGAAGGTCATGTTTGGACCTTAACACTCTCAGCATCTTAACATAATCCTGTTAGGATTATGTTAAGATTGATTGAGCAACTTTGTTTCCGTTCCATATCAGAAAACTGTACCTCTGGTGTACATCTGTTTGACCTTTAAAGGCTTGTAATTTTGAAGCATAATAAGTAGGTACCCAGTAAAGTTTTCTTACCATAGAACATATATATTTTCTTACAAACAAGTGTAAAATAAGGCATGCCCAAAGAGAAACACATGTTTGTCAGAGACAGACTTCTGCTTGCTAACACTACATACCAGAACTCTATAAAATATAATTATATTTTGGTAAAATGGGGGAATCTGTAAATCATAAATCATAAATCAATTTATTGGTAATTACAAAATTACACGTCAAGGCATACATTGATTTGTTTTTATTTTAAGAATACATAGTAATTTTAATTAAAATAGACATTAAAAATTTTAATATTGTTAAGTTTGCAATAACGCCTGCTAAGCGAATTACATTACAAAATTACAAATTTATGAGAGAAAAAATTATAGTCATGTGCGGGATTCGAACCCGCGTCCATCCACCCCTTTAGCCGGGGTATGCTCTAACCAATTGAGCTAACATGACACAATGACTCATAACTGTAATTCTTGCTCTCATTCTTCAACCATCGTAATGGGATGGAGCGACATCTATAGTCCAACTTGCGTTGTACTACAAACAAGACCAATTTTGCAATTGGTTTTAAACTTGTAAATGATGACGCAACCTTATAATTTTAATATTGTTAAGTTTGCAATAACGCCTGCTAAGCGAATTACATTACAAAATTACAAATTTATGAGAGAAAAAATTATAGTCATGTGCGGGATTCGAACCCGCGTCCATCCACCCCTTTAGCCGGGGTATGCTCTAACCAATTGAGCTAACATGACACAATGACTCATAACTGTAATTCTTGCTCTCATTCTTCAACCATCGTAATGGGATGGAGCGACATCTATAGTCCAACTTGCGTTGTACTACAAACAAGACCAATTTTGCAATTGGTTTTAAACTTGTAAATGATGACGCAACCTTATAATTTTAATATTGTTAAGTTTGCAATAACGCCTGCTAAGCGAATTACATTACAAAATTACAAATTTATGAGAGAAAAAATTATAGTCATGTGCGGGATTCGAACCCGCGTCCATCCACCCCTTTAGCCGGGGTATGCTCTAACCAATACCCCGGCTAAAGGGGTGGATGGACGCGGGTTCGAATCCCGCACATGACTATAATTTTTTCTCTCATAAATTTGTAATTTTGTAATGTAATTCGCTTAGCAGGCGTTATTGCAAACTTAACAATATTAAAATTATAAGGTTGCGTCATCATTTACAAGTTTAAAACCAATTGCAAAATTGGTCTTGTTTGTAGTACAACGCAAGTTGGACTATAGATGTCGCTCCATCCCATTACGATGGTTGAAGAATGAGAGCAAGAATTACAGTTATGAGTCATTGTGTCATGTTAGCTCAATTGGTTAGAGCATACCCCGGCTAAAGGGGTGGATGGACGCGGGTTCGAATCCCGCACATGACTATAATTTTTTCTCTCATAAATTTGTAATTTTGTAATGTAATTCGCTTAGCAGGCGTTATTGCAAACTTAACAATATTAAAATTATAAGGTTGCGTCATCATTTACAAGTTTAAAACCAATTGCAAAATTGGTCTTGTTTGTAGTACAACGCAAGTTGGACTATAGATGTCGCTCCATCCCATTACGATGGTTGAAGAATGAGAGCAAGAATTACAGTTATGAGTCATTGTGTCATGTTAGCTCAATTGGTTAGAGCATACCCCGGCTAAAGGGGTGGATGGACGCGGGTTCGAATCCCGCACATGACTATAATTTTTTCTCTCATAAATTTGTAATTTTGTAATGTAATTCGCTTAGCAGGCGTTATTGCAAACTTAACAATATTAAAATTATAAGGTTGCGTCATCATTTACAAGTTTAAAACCAATTGCAAAATTGGTCTTGTTTGTAGTACAACGCAAGTTGGACTATAGATGTCGCTCCATCCCATTACGATGGTTGAAGAATGAGAGCAAGAATTACAGTTATGAGTCATTGTGTCATGTTAGCTCAATTGGTTAGAGCATACCCCGGCTAAAGGGGTGGATGGACGCGGGTTCGAATCCCGCACATGACTATAATTTTTTCTCTCATAAATTTGTAATTTTGTAATGTAATTCGCTTAGCAGGCGTTATTGCAAACTTAACAATATTAAAATTATAAGGTTGCGTCATCATTTACAAGTTTAAAACCAATTGCAAAATTGGTCTTGTTTGTAGTACAACGCAAGTTGGACTATAGATGTCGCTCCATCCCATTACGATGGTTGAAGAATGAGAGCAAGAATTACAGTTATGAGTCATTGTGTCATGTTAGCTCAATTGGTTAGAGCATACCCCGGCTAAAGGGGTGGATGGACGCGGGTTCGAATCCCGCACATGACTATAATTTTTTCTCTCATAAATTTGTAATTTTGTAATGTAATTCGCTTAGCAGGCGTTATTGCAAACTTAACAATATTAAAATTATAAGGTTGCGTCATCATTTACAAGTTTAAAACCAATTGCAAAATTGGTCTTGTTTGTAGTACAACGCAAGTTGGACTATAGATGTCGCTCCATCCCATTACGATGGTTGAAGAATGAGAGCAAGAATTACAGTTATGAGTCATTGTGTCATGTTAGCTCAATTGGTTAGAGCATACCCCGGCTAAAGGGGTGGATGGACGCGGGTTCGAATCCCGCACATGACTATAATTTTTTCTCTCATAAATTTGTAATTTTGTAATGTAATTCGCTTAGCAGGCGTTATTGCAAACTTAACAATATTAAAATTATAAGGTTGCGTCATCATTTACAAGTTTAAAACCAATTGCAAAATTGGTCTTGTTTGTAGTACAACGCAAGTTGGACTATAGATGTCGCTCCATCCCATTACGATGGTTGAAGAATGAGAGCAAGAATTACAGTTATGAGTCATTGTGTCATGTTAGCTCAATTGGTTAGAGCATACCCCGGCTAAAGGGGTGGATGGACGCGGGTTCGAATCCCGCACATGACTATAATTTTTTCTCTCATAAATTTGTAATTTTGTAATGTAATTCGCTTAGCAGGCGTTATTGCAAACTTAACAATATTAAAATTATAAGGTTGCGTCATCATTTACAAGTTTAAAACCAATTGCAAAATTGGTCTTGTTTGTAGTACAACGCAAGTTGGACTATAGATGTCGCTCCATCCCATTACGATGGTTGAAGAATGAGAGCAAGAATTACAGTTATGAGTCATTGTGTCATGTTAGCTCAATTGGTTAGAGCATACCCCGGCTAAAGGGGTGGATGGACGCGGGTTCGAATCCCGCACATGACTATAATTTTTTCTCTCATAAATTTGTAATTTTGTAATGTAATTCGCTTAGCAGGCGTTATTGCAAACTTAACAATATTAAAATTATAAGGTTGCGTCATCATTTACAAGTTTAAAACCAATTGCAAAATTGGTCTTGTTTGTAGTACAACGCAAGTTGGACTATAGATGTCGCTCCATCCCATTACGATGGTTGAAGAATGAGAGCAAGAATTACAGTTATGAGTCATTGTGTCATGTTAGCTCAATTGGTTAGAGCATACCCCGGCTAAAGGGGTGGATGGACGCGGGTTCGAATCCCGCACATGACTATAATTTTTTCTCTCATAAATTTGTAATTTTGTAAGACATTAAAAATGTCACATTAAAATAGAATTGTCCTTGATAATAAAATATAAAATAGGTAATAATTAATTATACTAGAATATTCTAAAAACTATGTCATTACTACAAGTAATGTTTTGTCCAAGTCATATAACAACTTATATTTTACGGTCACAAAATTCTTCAATGCTGTAAAACGTTTGCTCGATAAGCCAGCGTTTTAATCGCAACTTAAAACAGCTCATATTAGGCGATGCTATGATATTTTCAGGTAGTTTGTTATATATAGTTGGTCCCATGACATGCGAAATTTTAGTGGACTTCGTCAACTTGCGACTTACACCCACGAGTTTGTCCTTACCGCGGGTGTTGTACGTGTGCACGTCACTGCGCTTTGTATAAGAGGCAAGGTTACACTTCACGTATACAGCAATTTGAAATATAACAACTGCAGGCAGCGTGAGTATACCTAATTTCTTAAAATATGGACGGGCGGAGTCTGTCTGTGGGATTTTTGCGATCGCTCGAACGGCACGTTTCTGCATTCTAAATGCACGCAGCCAGTCCGCAGCCCGCCCCCAGAGCTCTGCGCCGTACTGCAGCTGTGAGTGCACTGTCGCAAAATAGCAACTACGTACAACCTCAGAGGGAACAACTCGGGCGAGTCTTCTCAGGGCGAAACATGCACTCCCAAGCTTGCTACATACTTTATTTATGTGCCCATCCCATTGTAAGCCTCTATCAAGCTCAAATCCTAGGAAAGTAGTAGATACCTCTTGCTTAATCCTAACTTTATTCATAAAAACTGTTAGAGGTCTTGGTGGAGGCCCTGCTAAATAGAACTGAATGAAATGAGTTTTCATGAGGTTGATAGACAGTCCGTTCACCTGAAACCACCCAGAGAGTACTGAGGAGATGTCATTTAGTTTTTGCTCCAGTTGATTAAGTGAGGTCGCTGTGACCACTGCAGCTACGTCATCAGCGTACATAAATATATCAGCATCGCTGACAGCGTCCGGCAGGTCGTTAACTAGCATCGAAAACAGAATGTTCGAGACAGATGATCCTTGGGCTACTCCCTTGTCTGTTGTCAACGGTTCTGATTTGACTGAGCCAGCGCACCCTACCACCACTTGCGATCTATCCCGCAACAGATCGGCTAACAAGGCCAGCGGCTTCCCGGTGATCCCGTAATGCTGCAATTTAGTTGTAATTAATGTGTGGTCAACAACGTCAAACGCCTTTGACAAATCACAGCATAGGATCGCTACTTGCTGGTGTCTTTCTCGGGCAGCCAAAATGCATCTCACCACTTCCCGGGTAAGACTAGTTGTAGACCGATCTATTCGGTAGGCATATTGTCGATCAGATATGGCGTTTGTTTTAGATAAAAATGCAGAAAGACGAGAGCTCAATCCGTTTTCAAAAATTTTGGCTAGTATAGGAATTATTGACACGGGTCTATAGTTCTCTAAACAAGCACGCTTACCCTTTCCCTTGAATAAAGGCGATACCTTACTGATCTTAAAGATACGCGGAAATGACCCTTCAGTCAAACATTTATTAAATAGGTCCGCAAGGACTGGAGCTAGCGTTTGTATTATTATCCTTACTATTTCCATCGACATACCGTGAATATCTTTCGAGCTTTTAGGTGGGATCCGTGTTACAATACGGTACACCTCATCAGCACTAAATACACAAAGTCTCAAGGAGCTGTCGGCTGGAGGGCGCACCGCTCGCAGCACGCTGACTGCACGTGCGACGTAAGCGCGAGGCGCGCCGCACGCAGCTGCTGCGTTTACGAACATATGATTCATTGTGTCTACTGCACACTTTTTGCAAGATAATTTTTTCCCATTTGAGGTTTGGATGACCTCTGTGAAGTCTGTATGAGAAATATTTGATTTTCCTCTTTCTATGTTGACAACACTCCACATAGCTTTTGATGGATTTGAATTGGTAGCCATAATGTTTTTATAATAGTTACATTTTGTAGTTGAAATTAAATTAATATAAAATTGATGCATGTCATTTACAATTGTGTTTATTGCGTCAATGTCTGGGAACAATTTACTCACATTAATAATGTCAAATAATAATGATTTATAATCTTTAATATCCTGGCTTATCCAGGCTGAGTCGTGCTTCCTAATACAAGTTTTTCGTAGTGGGAAACAGATTTCAAATTGATTTCTGACAACGTTTACAATAGCTGTAGCTTAATCTGAGGATATACTATTTTGTTCCCTAATCCTCTCCCAATCGACACTGTCTACAGACGCGGCAAAATTGATTTTATTGTGTTGCGAGAAATTTCGCGCAAATTTTGAGGTTTGAGACAAGGCATGTTTCTCGCACCATACCTGACTCCTGACCGCGAGATGATCGCTGAGCTTTGTGGCGAGAGGCGCCGCGCTCATCGAGCCCGTAGGGAGATTCGAGTAGACGTGATCTATGCAGGTGGCAGTGTTTGCAGTGACACGTGTGGGAAAACTCACCTCATTTAACATGCCATGGGATGCCATCATATCGTTGAGACGCTTCAAATCGCTATCCAACCTACGTAAACTATTTATGTTAAAATCTCCAACTAAAATACAGTTCAAGCCAAGATCACTGATTTTATCGAGCAAAGGTTCCAGATTGTCAAGAAAATCCTTGTCTGACACTAAATTTGTTCTATATATACAAGCAACAGAAACATTGTATTCTAACAAGTCAATTGCAGATATTTCACAGTACCGTTCCACTGACAATTGTGTTAAGTCAATATTTTCTACACATTTTATGTTATTGCTCGTATAGATACAAGACCCGCCGTGTTGCATATGTTTTCTACAATAACTTGAGGCTAGCTTAAAACCAGCTATACCAACACATTTAAGTTTGTCATCTGATAGCCAGTGTTTAGTCAGCGCAAGTATATCGCATTTGAGTTCTCCAGCAAGTGATACTTCCATTTCTAGTGTTTTCCCATTAATCGACGCTATGTTCTGCAGGCACATAACTAAACACTCTTGAGAGGCAATAACATTTCTATTTTTCGAACGATCTTTATCATTCATCACGCTCGCGTTCGACACCTGTGTGGAATAACCACATTGTAAACAACTCAATCCTTCGTCATTTCGTATTATATGAGCAGGGCGACGGCTGACGGTGGACAGTGAGTTTGGCGGCGGAGTCGTCGGCTCAGTTAGTTTGAGTCGCGGATGATCGAGGCTTGTGCCCGAAAAATCCAGTCGCTAACACACACTCCTTGAGGCCATGAAGTTGGGGAGCTGAACAATTGATACAACCGCTCAGGAATACCTATTACAAACACAGCATGCCAATTGGATTTAGTCTGTCGCTTTTCAACATAATATTCTTCGCACTGAGCAACCTTGTTAATGTAGTTCAAAACATTTTGTTTCGTAGTCTCCGGTTTGAAATGCCACGCTTGAATATACTTTAGTCTTTCAACAGTTTGAATGTCATTGTCTTCTTTACCTGTACCTGCAATTATTCTACGCTTTCTAGAAGACTTTTTTGAGATCGTCTTCCACTCGTCGCCTACATTTTCAGTAGATTTTTTTGGTGTGACAGATCTTTTGCCCGCTAATGACGTCGCGTTCGACTCCGTTGTAACAACGACATGATGGGCCTTGGGTCTTGTTTCATGCCCAGTTATCACGGGCGTCGTCGTATGTTCAGTCAATGATGGCCGGCGTTTTCCATCAATTTTCTGTGTCGCCACAGTGCAAGTATTGCGTAAGGCAGCGTTAGCGCGCGCATTACGCACGGGTCTCCGAGTTACCGGCGGCGGCGCTGTGGGTGTCGACTCGCTAGTAACACACGTAGCTTCGTTTATTTTCTCCGGCTTACCCGCAGTCGCTGCCTTAATAATTTTGATGTCTTCAGCTTGGTTTAATATTATCACTTTTTGATCAACTATTAATGATTCTAATGCACTGATTTTACTTGTTAACTCACTAACAACTTTCATTATGTCACGTAAAGTAGGTTCTTGGGCTTTTGGTGCCATTGTTTAATTTTAAGAATTAAATTACTGTAAATTGTGTTAAGAATTAAATGTATATGTAGATTGCGTAAACTGACTTGGAAAATAAAGGGTGAGTATGCCGTCCAAATTATTTATGTCAAACATTTTTTTCCAATAGCCTACAGTACCCATGGAATCATTCAAATTGTACCCCCCAGGGAACAGGATTTATCTTGGTCTGATAGGGTACTGGTTGATTTTCTTGTTTAATAGGTCTAGCTACTAAAGCCACGCAAAAACCCAACATAAACAAGCGCAATTATTTTATTTTAGTTTACAATATGTAAGAAGAGTAGTTAGAAGAATTTTGTACCATCCTTTCAGTAACATTATTTGTACCTACCAGAGAGTTGAAATACAAAAAGGTAAAAAAATATTAGGTAGGTAAGGTGGTTTGGGGTAAGTTCGGCGATGGGTTAAGACTGTATGATTCGAAATTCCCGCGAGTTTGAGCATATTTTCTAATGCTGGTAACATTTCACACGATGCCATTTAATTCTGCCGCGACCGCTATTTTCCGTTAGTCGCTCAAGTGAGACGTACACTACGCGCCATTGGAAGAACTAAGGTAATTTTCGTAATTATTTGGCCATCTGGTCTTGCCCCTTCAATTTCTTTTCGTGATTTTTAGCAAATATGTAGCTTAGTTTGTTATTGTTTTGTTTAAATACGATGTTTTATGGGCTGTTAACACGATATACGGCAAAAGGAAAAGAGGCAGACAAGCTAACAGATGGACCGATGATATCAAGATTATTGGAGGGACAATCCGGTCTAGAAGCTATTAATAGAGGAGAATGGAAGCAGCTGAAACAGGCCTATGTGTTACTGGGCACGCTGACCACTGAACCGGGAAAGCCGATGTATTAGATTTAAGTTTAAACAATTTGCTACTGTGTGCAAAATCATTGTTTAGTATCAGCAATAAAGGCTAATAATAATATACTTAACACGATATAACTGACCCTATCTAGCCTAGGGTTTCTATAGACAAAGATCCGATGTTCCCCCTCAAATGTGAAGATCGGATGAAACCATCCCATCTTTACCTACTTATAAAATGGACATTGGTTGTCAAACTTTTTCATTTGCTAACTATTGGCGGTAATAAAGAGGGAGACAAGCAGATATCATTACTCTCATCCCATGACTTCCATTTATTATACACTAGCTTTCCGGGGGCGGCTCCGCCCGCGCGTATGTCGGTTATTGCGCAAAAACATTAACCTCTTTTTGCGCAGTTGGATAAAATCTATCCTATGTTTTTTCCCGGGTCTCAAACTATTTCCATACCAAATTTCATTCAAATCAGTCCAGTAGTTTTGGCGTGAAAGCGTAACAGACAGACAGACAGAGTTACTTTCGCATTTATAATATTATATATTATATACTAGCTTTCCGGGCGCGGCTCCGCCCGCGCGTATGTCGGTTATCGCGCGAAAACATTAACCTCTTTTTGCGCAGTCGGGTAAAAACTATCCTATGTTTTTTCCTCCATACTAACTATCTCCATACCAAATTTCATTCAAATCGGTCCAGTAGTTTTGGCGTGAAAGCGTAACAGACAGACAGACAGACAGAGTTACTTTCGCATTTATAATATTAGTACTGATAGTACTGATTATTTTGTAATTAAGTATTGTTCATAAGTTTGTAAGTCATGTTGATTGCTTGCGTATTACTAGTACATAGTACTTTTTAGTGCATTGGGTTTAAATACTTATGAATAATAATCAATAACTAATTAAAAAAATTAAGTAAATTCTAGAATGCTTATAATTTCCTGACTTGATGTTGTAAAAGAAAAACCACCCATACACCTTCATTAATTTACTTGAAGAGATTAATTCTCATCCATTCTGATCCAGTCAAGGAAAAGAAAGGATAGTGGAATGTCTTTTTTAAAATCTATTATCCTGATCCAGACAACTCTGTTTTACTTTGTCTGACTCCATGTCTGTAAGCTTTACGTTGATTCAACACTACTACTCGGCCCCCCCCTCCTCTACAAAGAGAAAATATGACAACCCACTCAGTCACTTGCAAACGCAACACATACACACATTAACACAATATCAACCTGCACAATGCACATTAAAGAAATAATTTTAAACCATTACCCTGCTTTTATTTGCTGAAAAGGTAAACATATCCGATCTTTTCCGCACCACAGGAAAAAGTTTGAGAATCATAAAATCTCGCCAAGCTTTTGTATCAGAGATAACATCGGATGCCCAGAACAAAACAAAACACAATCGATCAGAACACCTATATGAGTAGGAATTTTCATGTCATGTCTTTGCAAATGTACACAGCAGAAACCATTGAGATTTGAAAACCAGTAAAATTCAGAGGTAAACTAAGTTTACCTGTAAACAATTAGCTTCATATTTAAATAATCTGACATATAATGATGCTGAGGAAATAATTATTTTGACGGACTCTTTCAACTAGTCTTAGTCAAGCTTTTTTAATGTTACCAATAAGTAACATTAAAAAAGCTTGGATATATGACAACTACTTAACATCACGTCTGACTTGGCCTTTTTTAGTATACAACATTACTAAATCCCTTTTAATAAAGCTGGATGTTAACGTCATAAGGACATTGAAGTCATGGTTGGGGCTTGCACTTTCGGCAGACCCCATCTACTTTATTTAGGGATCAAACTAATTTTGGGATGAAATTAAAGCTCTATAAACACCTCAGAGTTACCAAAACGCATGTCTTATTAAAATCTCGAGACGATATAGTCGCATCTCTCCCAAAAGACAAAAGTGCCTCCGACCTTGATTCGAGGCTTCAATTCCACAAACAATTTATGATAGGTGCACAGTCTAGCACAGCGGGTTTTGGGTCGAAAAAGAAAGTTGAGGATAAAGACATTGTAAAATCTTTTCTACAACAAGACGAAAATGATAACTATAAAGTGCATGCAATGAGCTTAGAAATGCAAAGCGAATGGCTAACCATAGGTGAATTTTGTATCCCTCTGGCGTTAAAGTGGCGTACCTTGATATACGATTGGTCACCTGCCTTATTAAAATTTTATCTAAACGCCTTTCAGATGACCCTCCCAGACCAAAGTAACTTAGTAAGATGGGGGAAAGCCACCGAAAAGTCTTGCGGTATATGTCGGGAGGTTATAGGTACAGCAAGGCACTTATTGGTAGGATGCAAGGCGCTCCTTGATAGGGGTCATTATTCACGTCGCCATGATAGAGTCTTCGAAATCATACGAGAAGCGGTGAGTCTCTCGGTAGCTAGTGCAAAAAAAGGTTTGACCACGAACAAACGACACGTCGATTTTGTAAAAGAAGGGTCATCTACAAAATCTAAATCCAAGCCTTACTCCATCTTAGGCGCAGCTCCCGATTGGACTCTTTTGATGGACACGTATGAAAAGCACTACGAAATTCCTGAGGATGTTGGTGTTTCGTCTTCCAGACCAGACATATTTCTATACTCAAAAGATCTAAAACGCATAGTACTTATAGAACTTACTGTGCCGTGGGAAACAAACATACCTAAGGACCACACATTAAAAACAAACAAATATTATGACCTTACAAACAAATTAACCAAAAACGGTTATGTGGTTAATTTATATGCTGTAGAAGTTGGAGCAAGGGGTATACCAGCGAAATCCCTATATAACCTACTTAAAGACCTTGGCCTGCCAAGAACAACCGTAACTTCCATCCTAGAACGTGTATCTAAGGCAGCATTAGTAGGATCTTACCAAATTTGGTTAGGTAGGGGAGGAGGCTTGAGCGGAGAGGGGAGCGTTAATGCATTGTAAAGAGGCCTCTTAACCCTGCACCTGGGTTGCAAGCCCCAGGCCCCTCAAGCCTCTTCCTCTGCAACGCTATGGACCGGCACCTGCACGGTGAATCCATGGAATGCTAAGTAATTCGTCTCCATCTGGTATACCACGCACCTTACCTACCTAACGTAATTTACACTGCAAACCACCGTTGGAATTAGCTACACACGGTTGGAAACCATTGGCTCCGCCCATTGGCCTTGGCCAGCAGCTTGTTGCGGCGAACTCCCACGCCGATGACACGCATCCAACAATGGCCAAACTACACACGATATCGCTCAATTTATACGTTTTAAAATTACTATCTTTGTGCTTCTTGATAGGGGTCATTATTCACGTCACCATGATAGAGTCCTCGAATTCATACGAGAAGCGGTGAGTCTCTCGGTAGCTAGAGCAAAAAAAGGTTTGACCATGAACAAACAACACGTTGATTTTGTAAAAGAAGGGTCATCTACAAAATCTAAATTCAAGCCTTACTCCATCATAGGTGCAGCTCACGATTGGACCTTTTGATGGACACGTATGAAAAACACTACAAAATTCCTGAGGATGTTGGTGTTTCGTCTTCCAGACCAGACATATTTCTATACACAAAAAATCTAAAACGCATAGTACTTATAGAACTTACTGTGCCGTGGGAAACGAACATACCTAATGACCACACAATAAAAACAAACAAATATTATGACCTAACAAATGAATTAACCAAAAACGGTTATGTGGTTAATTTATATGCTGTAGAAGTTGGAGCAAGGGGTATACCAGCGAAATCCCTATATAACCTACTTAAAGACCTTGGCCTGCTAAGAACAACCGTTACTTCCATCCTAGAACGTGCATCTAAGGCGGCATTAGTAGGATCTTACCAAATTTGGTTGGGTAGAGGAGGAGGCTTGAGCGGGAAGGGGAGCATTGATATATCATAAAGAGGCCTCTTAACCCTGCACCTGGGTTGCAAGCCCCAGGCCCCTCTAGCCTCTTCCTCTGCAACGCTATGGACCCTGCACCTGCACGGTGAATCCATGGAATGCTAAGTAATTCGTCTCTGAAATTTGAAAGAAAAATATGTCATATATATAATGAATTATATTTGGTCGTGGCTTTTATACCTACGTATCTCAAAGTGGGAAACGCACTATGCGTACGCTCCCGCCATGCGTGCGCTCTCGCCGGCTGCAGTGGCACACTGTTTGCGACCGGCGTCCTCACAGTGGGAAATAGTGGTTGCCCACCATGGTTGACAAAGCATTCTCAGTCTCACAATCCAAAAGCGTTGGAAAGTCAAACGTAATTTGGTCGCAAACCATCATCTCCACAGTTGTAATCCATGGTTGGCGATCATGGTGGGAGGCTGGTTTCGAACTGTGTGGCACAGCTTATAGGTAGAACTTCTGTGTTGTATTAGCTAGATAGGTACACAAACTTACCACTATCACGAATTCCTATGTAGGTACACCACCTCACATCACTCGGAACAATAAATTGAGGACATAAATGGGATCTGTTTGGCAAGTAATACAAAGTTACCTACTTTTATTATCGGGATTACTTAGTTTCTAAGTATATACTGTAAGCGTAAGGCAATTAAAAATGATAATTAATATTATAATTTCATAATATTAGATATTTCAACGTGTCAATAGTTTATAAAAATATCACGTTGACTTGACTTCTTATATTTATGGCTTCTGTGGCATATTGTCACAATTCTGCCAATGTCCGTACATGCTAGTGTCATAAATCATGTGGGAAGTGCTTAATATAATGAGAATGGTTGGTGTTTACAAGGGAGAATCCACCAGATGTTTTCCATCCATGATGATTATTTAATCTAAAACAAAAGAGACAACACAACTAAGACACATACAATGTTAGTAGAATACATATTCATAAATATAATAGACATACTTATAAAATAGGTATATATTTACAATCTTATCTTATTTATTTTTATAAATTTACATAATATAGGTATAATTTGTTTGTTAGAAAAAGTTAGAGATAACAGACATTTAAAGGAAGTTGGACGGGGGATATAGGGTGGGAGGATATCATAAAGAGACCTATGCAGTTTAGGGCAATTAAAAAATATGTGGTCCATAGTTCCCTCGTCCAGGCCACACTCGCACCTTGAGTGATCCCTGATCCGTAATTTGGCTAAATGAACAGGAGTACATGAATGACCCAAACGAAGGCGACAAATTGTGGAGGTGACAGTTTTATTTGCATTACGGAATTTAAAAAACCAGGGACTTCTAGGAATTTGGGGTTGTATGTCTCCATAATGCTTGCCTTTTTGTTTTTTCGATTTCTCCCAGTATTTTGACCATGATTCTTGAAGGTGTAGTTTAGGGAGGAGACAAAGGTCATGTGAATATATTTTAAAATGCTCAAGAGAACCGATTTGAGAAGCTGTTTTTGCGCATGAGTCCGCTGTTTCATTGCCGGGAATTCCAGAATGACCTGGAATCCAGGCCAGAACAACATTTAAATCCTGTTTATGACATTCAAATAGGATGTGCTTAATTTGGAAAATTACAGGGTAACGAGAGGAAGAACGAAAAGGATTAGATAGGATACTTTCTAGACAGCTTTTAGAGTCTGTGAAAATTAAGGTATTATTAAGGTTATGGGACTTAACAAAAGTGATCGCTTCCAATATAGCTAGTGCTTCCCCAGTAAATACCGAGGAGTAGGAAGGACATTTAAACGGAAGACAAATTTTAGAAGAGGGGATCCACACCGCTGCACCAACAGCACTATCAGGTGACAACTTTGATGCATCAGTAAATAAATAGTGCCAACCGATGAATTGAGAACTAATGCGTTCATTGAACAGGGCTGAAGCATTAGGTGACTCTTTATGAATACCAAAATATAAAAGGACTTTAGGTTCAAAAGTAAGTGCTTCATAGGGAATTGAGTATAGAGGGTTGAGTGGTAGTTGAATGAGAGGATGAGGGAGCTTTGTGAATTTAATGAAGCTGCGAAGAAGGCAAGGGATATTATCTGTATTCCGCAAATCGTACAGGCCAGAAAGAAGACTCAATTTTGGGAGTAAGGGGTGGTTAGAGTTTTGGATTAATTTGGAAATAAATCTATCTGAAAGGAATTGCCTGCGAATATCAAGAGGGGGTTCTGTGCATTCAACCTGCATGG
Source organism: Plagodis dolabraria (assembly GCA_963854805.1). Taxonomy (NCBI): domain Eukaryota; kingdom Metazoa; phylum Arthropoda; class Insecta; order Lepidoptera; family Geometridae; genus Plagodis; species Plagodis dolabraria. The sequence continues at coordinate 17,431,367 of OY978467.1, read as the reverse complement.
CATTAATAGGTGAGGACTTCATGGCGCCAAGGATAATTCGCAGGCATTTGGACTGAATTTTGCATACCTTCTCTTGCCCAATTTTATTGCACAAATTTAAAAGAAAAGAACCATAATCAAAGTGGCTTCGGATTATGGCATTGTAAAGCAGTTTTTGGGAATATGGGTGGGAACCCCACCAAACACCTGAAAGAGATCTGAGAATATTTACGTTTTTTTCGGCCTTTTGTGATATGGTATTAAAATGGGGGATACCTGTCATTCTCGAATCCAGCTTGATGCCTAAAAAAGTTGTGCTGTTTAATTGTGGAATAGATTCCTGACCTATAAGCAACTTGATCGGAGGGATAATTCTCTTTTTAGTAAATACAAATATCACGTTATTTCCCCGCAGTCATTGACAGGCATATATTATCTGTGGAACCTTGCATAGATAATATAACAGATAGAATGAACCCATAAAACTGAGTGCGTGAATGGGCAGCCTTTCATAGTCTTAAATTATTTGATTTTTACTGATGAAAAGTTGTTGTGGGAGCATATCCAAATTTTTTGAAAATTATTTCATAATAATTTCTTTTGATTAATTTTAAATTCCTTTTGATTTTGTTGGAACATAATGTGATCACAGTGTCCTAGATAAATACGAAAACTGAATATTCTAAAAAACGGCAACATGGGTGCCCGGACTGTCAGATATATGTGCATGTGTGTATGTATTTCTGTGAAAGTGTTAAGGTTTTTGTCCATGTGTGCTCCTGCGTGGGCAATGTATAGTACTGCGGGGAAATAGACATACTATTTCCCCGCAGTACTAATATAAAATAACCTTTTTCACCGTTCGCCTTTGTAGTATGTAGGGGTCTTTCAACTGGTTCTTTTATGGTGTGCTGTATGTATAAGGCTTTTACATTTTTACGAAGATATACGTCACGTGACACGGAAGTAAGGGTTGTTCTTATTTTAAAATATATGTAAATTGCTTTTTAAAAGGATTAGGTATAAATTTAATCATAAATGAAATTAAAAAACTATGTGAAATATTATAAAAATAATATAATAATACTAGCTGGCCCAGAAAACTTAGTTTTGCCATATAAATTATTTCTAGTGAATATTTTGGTAGTCACATTAAAATAACTAAGTAACTAATTGTAAGTGTATGGAGATGTGGAGTATCTTTCACTCATGTGAAAGAGGAATAAAGCGCTATGAACGATACATATAAAAGACATAAAAAATCACACCTCTTTCCCGGTGGAGTAGGCAGAGACCAAAGATTTCCACTTACTACGATCCTTACATATCTCTTTCGCTTCATCTACACTAATCAATCCTTTCATACATGAGCGTCGGTTAAGGGTATGTCCTACCTACTCCTGACCTGGCCATTTTTCAGAACGTTCACCTAGGTCTTCCCCTTCCAACACTTCCGTTCACTACCACACACCATGAACGATGATGGATAACATATAAAAATAACAAAACACCAAAGATAGAATTCTTGAATTCATTGTCGTTTTATTATCTTACGTAATACATTTTAAAATATGTCTTGTAGTTTTTGGTAGGTATTTTCAATACAAAGACAGCCGTATTTTGTATTGTGTTACTTCTTTCATTCATATATTATTCAGTGAGAAGCTTCAAATTTTCAAGTAATATAATTTATACTACTTGAAAATTTGATGCTCCTCACCGAACACATTATATCATATTATTATATGTTATTTTCGATATCCGTCGACATTCGTGACCGTATAGATAGTGACATTTGTAGAAAAAAAAATGTTTAGGCCCTTAACTTTAGTACGTGAGAGAAAGCTTATCTTTCTCACACTATAAATTAATATAGTGTGAGAAAGATAGGAGTCCAGACTACTCCGTGCTGTTTACTGGGTGAGAAGTGATACTGAGAGACGCCTGGCGGGAATAACTGATCAATTATCGACCGCCGAGAGTAGAACATTATTAAAGTACTAATTTGGCTATTAATAAATAGGGGTTGGTGGTAAGGGTGAAAATTTAGGGTTGAATGTATTTTTAATGCCAAATCGTAGATAAATTAAAATAGTTGTATATTGTCCGAGAGATAAAAGTAATATTTTGGTATGAAAAATAGTTAACGTTCTATACTCAGACCTAGGTACTGAATATACACACAAAATTTCATAGCTTTAGGGTCAAGCCGTTTCGGAGGAGTTTTGCTAGAAACACTGTGATACGTGAATTGTATGTCCACATCTACACTAATATTATAAAGAGGAAATATTGGTATATTTGTGTGCAACGAATAAACTTAAAGACTACTGGACGGATTTGATTAACTGAGCGAGAACTTAGTTTTTTTAATATATATTATTGTGACGGATCAAGCTCGAGGCCCACCTGATGTTAAGCGGACTAACCTCTGCCTTTAACAGATGCATTTCGTCACAAGTCACGAATTGCACTGCGCCCGTCACCTTGAGACCTAGTTGTTAAGTCTCATGTGCCGGTAATTTCACTGGCTCCCAAGAACTGCTGCCGGAACACACCGTTAGATGCTTGGCGACAGATTTTCTACTTGAGGGTGGTTATAAGTATTTAACGGGACTTAATCGCGATAAAAACATTTATATTTTTATTTATTTACCTCGACGTTTCGACCAAGTTGCATTAATCGTGGTCACGAGCGGACTGAAAAAAAAATATAAATGTTTTTATCGCGATTAAGTCCCGTTAAATACTTATAACTATGTGTTCAAGTCGCGAAAGCCTTAAAGTTACAAAATATTAATAATAGTTAAAATATGACCAACTATCGTCCTATTACGCTCATTCCTGTTCTCTCTAAAATATTTGAAAAAGTCATGTATATCAAAATTTTTAGTTTTTTAACAAAGTACAAGATACTCAAATCCGAACAGTTTGGCTCTAGGAAAAACATGTCTACGACTTTAGCTAGTTTTTCATTAATGAAAATCGTAACAGAAAGCTAGAGTACCTATTGTATCTATATTTGAAAATCAAACGAACTTACCAAGTGAAGTTCGATGACAATTATATATATTAAAACACTCGTGATCTTATTTTAAAACTCGCCTGCGGCTCGTTTCAAAAAACTACGCTCATCTTTTAATGCCCTCTATTATATGACAGTTGCATAAACTATTTTTAATTTTCTTAAAGATGTAAATAAAGTATGCCAATAAAAGTCTGTATTTCATTTCATAATTAGAATATTACCGAATGAGATTATATAAAAGCATATTATAAAATGTTTGCTTATGAAGACAAAATTGCTTGGGACATTCCACCTAGGTAATTTTATTAGATTATTATAGAAATTGTAAAAGAGTAAATATATAAATAAAAAAAATGCCTCGAGTTTCTTGTCTGTTCTTCTCGAAGTGTCTCTATGCACTTTTTGGTGAACGCCGCAGTAGGTAGAAGATGTTTTTGATGGTAAAATGTTCATAAAAACGTCGTAGACGCAATATTTTATGAATGATTTTGATTTGATTTGGCGTTAGGGTGCTGGCTGCCAAATTTTTTATAAGATTTGTTAATGTACAGGCAGTATTAATATTGATGATTGTACCATAACAAATGATAAGGAATGCGTCTGTCACCATGACAGCGCTTCAAAAATATTAAAAACTATGTGATGGCGGAACGGTACATTACATACTCAAAGTTATTCAATAGGCGTCTACGACGCTCTTATGTCATCAATTACATAATTTACCATTACAATATTCTACTGCCGCGTTGAGCAAAAATGGTATAGAGCCACTGCGAGAAGAACGGGCAAGAAACTCTGGGACATTATTAACTAAAATAACTTATAGCTATAGACTGCCATACCGCGATTCCCACTGCCAGCTTAAGCTTCACCTCATGGTAGAAGGGCATTTTGCGAATGCTGGACTCGCTAGCTGCCACCCTCAAGTAAAAAATCTGGCGTTAAGCACCTAACAGTGTTCCGGCAGTAGACCTTGAGAGCTATCTCTACACATCTATTCACCAAAGGCTGATATTATTGTTATTTTACTTTAATATATTATTATTTTATTAAGTACATTTAATGTGACATTATGTATGCTCGCGGTTTATATATTTTGTTATGCGACGCAGAGGACGTTTGCATGTTCAATTATTAGATTAGTTTCGTCGAAGTACCAACAGTAGCTACTTGAGGGTGGTCACTAGCCAGGCGGGCTTTCGCTAAATGCCCTTCCACCATGCGGTGAAGTTCAAGCCCGCGGCGGGATATGAACCATGGATCTGCTGCGCGGCAGTTCACAGCCAATGCCACTGAGCTATCACTGCTTCAAGCAAAGGCACTGCTTGAACTTGTTGAAGCGAAGCGTCTCTGCCTGCCTCTGCTACTCTGCTTTAATTTACACAAAAATGCTTTCGTATGTCCGGTTGTTCTTCTCCACATGTCGCATTTCTCAACAGATTCTCACGAAATTTTGTGAGCAGGTTTGATAAGATCATAAAACATATATGTCGACTCAGTTTTTGGATTTTTTTCCAAATAATGGAGATATGATTGATATACATTATAATTATATTATTATGGTGTTGAACTTGAGAGTATAGACGCCTGCGCTAGATTTAATGGCAATGTCCCCATAACGCACGTCGTCAGTTGCCTATAAGTGATAGGCTCTCTCTCTCGTATAATCAATAATTTAATTTCGATGTTTCTGTGTAGCCAGTATAATTCGCGATAAATTAAGGGAGAAAATTAAATCACAAACAAGAAAATAATGTAAAGATTTAAAACATTACCAAGGTTAAATTTGCTTTTTTGACATAGCTACATTGATTTATTTTGTGGATAGGTATATTCTGATTCATTCAAGAGGCGTTTTTTTATGCTTGATATGTTAACCTTTGACCAAGCTTTGTTTGGAAAAGCTCTGGATCTTATAAAGTCATATCTGTCAGACAGGCTACAGAAGGTTAGAATAAATGGCAATACTTCTTCCGGGTCTTTGGTAAGAATAGGCGTACCGCAAGGATCAATTTTAGGACCTTTTCTGTTTCTAGCATATATAAATGATCTGCCTTGCATGGTTAAAAATTTCTGCGATATAGTTTTATTCGCAGATGATACCTCCCTAATTTTTAAAGTAGATAGGAGGGATAGTGAACTTATTCATGTAAATAATGTGTTATCTATGATCTCTAAGTGGTTCGCGGCTAATAATCTTCTCTTAAATTCAAAAAATACCAAATGTTTAAAGTTTTCTTTACCAAATGTTACTTATGTTGAACCAAACATTAAGCTTGGCCTAGAAAAACTGTCTTTTGACAATGCGACAGTCTTCCTGGGAATTAAAATGGATTCAACTTTACAGTGGAATCCACATATACATGATCTATCTGGAAGACTTAGTTCTGCTGCATATGCAGTTCGTAAGATAAGACAGCTAACAGACGTAGCTACTGCTAGGCTCGTTTATTTCGCGTACTTCCACAGTATTATGTCTTATGGTATATTGCTGTGGGGAGCTGCTGCTGAGATAGAGACAATCTTTATCTTACAAAAGCGTGCAATTCGATGAAATGGATCCTAGGGAATCCCTGAGATATATTTTTAAAGAAATTGATATTTTAACTTTACCAAGTCTGTATATATTTGAAAATATTATGTATGTTCGTAAAAATTTGAGCAAATTTAAATCAAACAGTGACACTCACGATTATAACACTAGGAATAAAGATAAAATAGCGGTGCCAGGTTTTAGATTAGCAAAGACAAATAAAAGGTCCTTCTTAGGAAATTGTGTGCGGTTTTATAATAAATTGCCCAAACATATTACAACGCTCACAGAAAGAAAATTCAAGTTGCATGTGAAGAATATTTTGATAAAGAAATCTTACTACACAGTTTGTGATTACTTAAACGACAAAAATGCTTGGACTGGTTCGCCTCTGCCAAGCTAGCGCCTAACACCTACGTAATGTAAATTAAGTATTGTAATAATTTTATTATATAGTATGTACTTAACACATTTTTAAAAAACGTTTAAAAGAATGGCCCCGAGTTTCTTGCCCGTTCTTCTCGCAGTGGCTCTATAACTTTTGTTTGTTGAACGTGGCAGTACAATGTAGTATATTTCAATATTAAAATTTGTAATTGACCTTCATAAGAGCGTCGTAGACGCCTAAATTGAATAAATGATTTTGACTTTGACTTTGACTTTGACCACTATCTCACCTGATGGTAAGCGATGATGTGGTCGAAGATGTTGTTCAACAAACTAACCTAGCCGGAACACACCGTTAAGTGCTTGGCGACAGATTTTCTACTTGAGGGTGGTAGCTAGCCAGGCGGGCATTCGCAAAATGCCGTAACACCATGCTATAACGACTGCCATCCTAAGACAACAACCGGGACCGACGGCTTAAGGCTGCAGTCTTGCAAAATCGACGCGTGGCATTTAAATTGCGCAACTTTGATATACTTTTAAAGCAAAGTAATTAAATAACTTCTTAAAATACTTGTAACAAATAAATATTCTTCATATAAGCTATCGCTACATATTTTTTTTATGTTCATAAGAAAGGATCGAGGTTTACAAATCAAACGATAAACACGGCTCTGCCGTACCCAACCATATTTTGGTTCAGATTTGAATACATTTTACGCAACAATATAAAAGAAAACAGGAAAACTGCTTAGCACAAAATTAGGACCTCATCTTCGTCTCTAAAATGCGCTTGTTATTTTTTCTAAATATCTTAAATCAGAGGTCGGAATATCGTCAAATTTATATGATTTTATTGCTTATCTGTTTTCCTCTAATTTTAAACGGATCATATTTAATAATTACTTTTTTACAATGGCTATTATTCAATTAATGGCTAAGTATAAAAATTATCATTTCAAATTAATAACTAAAACTATAAAAATTTAATAAAGAAAACTAAGAAAATTGATTTTATATACAAGAATCCCATTGAAAATCCTCAGTGACGGCCGAGCCGTCTCAGCGTTCAGATGTGTGGTCTACGAAAAATTTTGTGCGTACCTCTCGCTCTTACATTGCTCTCACTCTATCCTTGTTCGTGCACTGTTATGCATCTAAAGTTGCTCTACTTTAGTAAAAAAAATTGAGGGGGATTGTAATTTTATGTATATATTTTCATAAATAGATATGGGTATTTGATTAGATCGTAAACGCAAAAATATGCGTGTACATGAAAAAAGTAATTCAAGTCAAACGTTGGAGTGATGAAGATAAATAGAATTCATAGGAAAGTGATACACAAAAAAATGTTTTCTTGTTCAATTAACATTGAATGCGCGTGTTTATTTCGCTGACTAGTGTAACATAAATAAACTAATATTTTAAAAATGACGTTTGCAATTTCAATACATTGCTCTAAAACTCTCGCATCCTTCCCACTGCGCTGGCCACCCATCAAAAAGTTATGCAAACACAGGTAATCAGTAGGTAAGCGCTATTCCAAAATACTGACTTTACAGATCATTTTCAGGAATAACTGACATTTACTGACTTTACTGACCATTTCCGACCCATGTCAGGGGTCGAAACTGATTGTACAGTCAAATCTGATTTTACTGACCTGTAATACTAAAAAATACTGACCTATTACTGACATTTTACAGTCTAAGCTTTAATCTCTGAAATGTATAATAAGGGGGTTTATGACAGATTAATACTCGCAAAAGATGACCTGAGACTTCGCATGTAAAAGTCAACTTTATGAAGCTTAAACAACTCTTGCGGGTTGTTAATTAAGTAAAAGAATATTTTATTTTTCTGTATGGCCTCCACCATCCCCATAGCAAAAAGGTTATGCGATCAGCTTTGTCAATGCATTCGAGCTCATCTGGTACGGGATTTTCTAAAACAATTTTTTCCACAAAAAGGCAAAAAAACACTTTGATGAAATTGCCGCCTGTGTGGTAATTGGCGCTTTCGTCACACATATGCGATGAAGCAGAATTTATCAGCCTAGTCAACTCTTCCCACAAAAGGTTCATCACATTAGAAAAATCCAGTGAACTTCATGAATGTCCTTATACTATGTGCCGTGGACACTACTTTTAATTTCTCTGTAGTGCTCTTCGGGAAGCTAAGGATATTCTTGTAGGCCATAGATGTTGGCGGCGTTTTATACTTCGGTAAACGTTGTGTAAAATATTCAACTATTGCCGGCCATTGTTCTAAAACCCTCTTCCAAAATACTGACTTTACTGACCATTTTCAGGAAAAACTGACTTTTACAGACCGAGGTTAAAAAAACTGACTTTACTGACCATTTTCGACCCCTGGTATATATTTGAAAATATTATGTATGTTCGTAAAACACTGAGTAAATTTAAATCAAACAGTGACAATCACGATTATAACACTAGGAATAAAGATAAAATAGCGGCGCCAGGTTTTAGATTAGCAAAGACAAATAAAAGGTCCTTCTTAGGCAATTGTGTGCGGTTTATATTATATGTTTGGGCACTTTATAATATATTTATATTATAAAGTGCCCAAACATATTACAACGCTCACAGAAGGAAAATTCTAGTTGCACGTGAAGAACATTTTGATAATGAAATCTTACTACACAGTTTGTGATTACTTACCTACAACGACAAAAATGCTTGGACTGGTTCGCCTCTGCCAAGCTAGCGCCTGTCGCCTTCGTAATGCAAACAAATATTGTAATGATTTTACTATATAGTATTATTTTATTCATTGTTAAAAAACGATGGCCCCGAGTTTCTTGCCCATTCTTCTCGCAGTGGTTCTATAATTATTTTTTGCTGAATGTGGCAGTACAATGTAGAATATTTCAATATTAAAATTGACCTTCATAAGAGCGTCGTAGACGTAGCGTCGTAAATTGAATAAATGATTTTGACTTTGAAACAAAACCGATGCAGTATTATAATTTAAATATATATCATGTAGGTATACATGATAAATAATTACATAATTACTTTTTGCTGTGTTCATTACCTAAACTAATAGGTATAATTATGAGGAAAGATTTGATTGTTTCTTTTATTGAATAGGCTCTGAAACTACTGGACCGATTTGAAAAATTCTTTCACCATTAGAATGTACACTGTTCCTGATGAACATAGATTATACAAGATTAAAACTGCTCATTGCACATACTCAGCTACGGTGTCGCCCTCTGGGGTAGCGGCGTGGACGCGCCATCTGTATTCACGGCCCAAAAGAAACTATTACGAATCTTTGTCAATACCAAACAAACCGATACATGCAAAATGCAAACCCCACTTCATACAACATAGAATTCTTACCCTTCTATGTATATATATAATAGAAGTCTGTATATTTGTAAGAAAATACCCAAGAATTTTAAGTGAAACGCAAAGATATCAGTACTATAATATATATATATAATATTATAAATGCGAAAGTAACTCTGTCTGTCTGTCTGTTACGCTTTCACGCCAAAACTACTGGACCGATTTGAATGAAATTTGGTATGGAAATAGTTCGAGACCCGGGAAAAAACATAGGATAGTTTTTATCCAACTGCGTAAAAAGAGGTTAATGTTTTTTGCGCGATAACCGATATCTGGGTAAGCGCGCTCCATCATCGACCGCATCATCACTTAACATCAGGTGAGATAGTGGTCGTGCTACCCAGTTAAGTATAAAAAAAAATATACGCGCGGGCGGAGCCGCGCCCGGAAAGCTAGTATATACATAAAAACGTTTATGTGGCGTCGTCGCTAACAATGTGGTTTATCTCCAGTGTGGGTTCTGACGTGTCTTTGTAAGCTTACTTTACTAGCAAACTTACTATCGCACATTGTACATTAACAATAACAATAATACTTAAATATATTTGTAATAAAAATATGTGTACAGATTAATATTTGAACCCATTGGCTCCGAGCTAGTGAAAACTGTGTTTCAGAGCCAATGGTTCTTTTTATAGCTTATAGCAGTGGTTCCCAAACTTATTTTGTCTACTGCCCACTTTGAGAATAAATATTTTTTTAGCGCCCCCATTTTTTCACCTATTTAAAAACCACTATAACTTCAAATTAAATTAATTAATTATTGTGACCTATATATGTATATTATGTATATTAACGGAGAATTCCAAACGAAACTTTTACTATAACCCGCGACGACTTGAAACTTGAGCGCAGTAGGTAACATACAACGGCGCTTAGGTCTCAAGTTAACTGTTACGGGCTCCACCTGCCAATAAGAATGATTATTGAAACGCAATTTTATAGTATTATAACAGAGTATCTTTTATTAAAAATATAACTAAAATAATCCTTATATAAAAACGAATGTCAAGGATGAATCTGATGCTGTTTAATAAGTTTGTTGATATCAGGTTCCAATTTACTCAAGAACAGTCGCAAGTCGCCACGTTCGGTAACAAGCAAACGATTTCTCTTTTTAGAAAGCAGTGTTGTCACAGCACTAAATCCACGTTCACACAAATATGACGATGGCAATGCTATCAAAAATCGTTGAACGATTGACCACAATCCAGGGATTGACCATTGCGGGATCGGTTTTTGTAGCCAAAATTCTTGGTAACCATTTTTGAAATTGATTTTTATTTCCTCGTTTGTTGTCAATTCTATAAGTTCTTCTTCCAGCTGAGGTGACATTGCTGTGTTGACATTTGAAAACGGATCCAACACCCAGTCTGGTATTTCCAAGTTCAAAATGTCCTGGTATCGTTCGGTGAAGTCAATGTGGAGGTTTTCCAAATGTTGGCAGTAGGCAAACTGTGGGGGACGCAGTATCTACTGACGGCGTGGACTGTATATCTGCTATATTTCTTCGATGTAGACACTGTATCCCTTACACACTTGTTTGTGCTGGGTTGTTTTGAAGTCTAGGATAAATAATTAAGCTGCCGATTTGATGTCAGTAATTTACGGAGCGTGAGCGTCTTAGTTGTGTAATGAGAGACCTGTACACGCGACGGTGGCGCGACAACGAATGAACACTGTTTTCTATGACTATTCAATATTTCTATATAATCAAATTTATCGCATAATTGTTCGATCTGCTGGCTAATCGAAGCGTTTTGGCCAATCACAGCGCTTAGAGGCCGTTTTGACGAGTGAGAGGGCATGACAGAGATAGATAGCTCCAACCGTCGTTCTAACGGTCGTTTTGTATCCAGAATTCCCGGAATAGCGTCCAGGTTTTATGGCTTTGCTATTGGCTGATGAGATGGCGTCCCTAGCCACCGATGCAACGAACATTACCATATTAGGAGATGCGTCGGGTTTTGAGTGTGGCGTGGGTACGCCCCCCCGCGTCTCTTGTATAGCGTCATATAGCTACCTATAGTAAGACATTCCCTAACGGTTTTACGTGTTGATATGTATAACGCGGCGTTGGTTATACATACCTATATGCTACTATTTACGTTTATAGACCATATCGTTACATACCCACGGTGTCATATAGCACGGCGGCGGCTATATGACACACGTCACACCTATTGCGTATGCACGCTTGTAGGTACATAACGATGTTTATGCACATATAACTCGGCAGTGGTTATATGTGCATTTTTGGCACATATGTGTACCGCATAACTATATGTCTATCGTACCTTTTTACCTTATACCTTTACCTTTTACCACCTTTTACCTTTATTACGTGAAGCTATGCATATAATATGTATCTCTGTCATGTGTTCCCTATATCTATGCCTATATACCTAACTTTTATCCCTATATACCTATGGTCTCGTTACCCAATGAAGATACACACAACTCATATACTTTATTTCCATAAACAATGGGTCCTTATGTGCTAACTAAGGCCCTACTATACACTTATATCTATATACCTGTGCTATTGTGTTCTCTCTATACTATATGTTTACAATGCTTCTTTACATTGGCCCTATTCTTGGTGGTCGCATAAGGCGACGCGACGCCTGACACTAAAATAACAATACGTTCCTACTCTATATTATACTATTCTTTATTGAACAATGGTAGCTACATAAGGTAGCGCCTTACAAAAACGTACATTGCATTTTACGTTGCTCCGCTTATTTTATGAGGGATTTATACTAATCGCTTAATGCGATGCCCTATGCTATGATATACTTAAAAAACATTGATTCCTTAAAGCTAACTTATCAATTTCAAAGCTTATCTACTATTTATACAATTCTATATGGACAGTATGATTCTGTCCTGCACACAAACAATTCGTCGTTACTGCATGATCCTGATAAATTTGGAAAATTGTGAAACTCACGTCTGCCCAGATTCTTTTTGTGTACAAGCAGTTTGGCTGCGAAAGCTGCAACGACGTTTTTTGTTTTAATTAAATTTAGTTTATTGCCTTGCAGTTGGAGATTCATGTCGTTGAACAATTTATACAGGTCTGTCATGTAAGCTATATCATTCTTTGATGTTATGAGCTTGTCGTGCAATTCTGTATCTTTAGTGTCCAAGAACTCTATAAAAGAGTCAAACAGGTTGTAAAATCGAGTCAGACAATGCCTCTTGATAGCCAACGAACTTCAGTATGAAACAACAAACGGTTGAAATCCTCGTCATTAGTAACACAAACCTGATGAAATAATCTATCATTCAAAGAGCTGTTGCGGATTTTATTGACCGCTTTGATGAGATATTGCAGTGATTGAAATAGTTTTTCACTTAAGTTTCTAGCAACTAAATGTTATCTATGAATAACGCAAAGGACATCTGGAATTTTATTTTTTAAGTACGCTATGAAGCCTTTATGGCACCCTGTCATAGCCGGAGCGCCATCCGTAGCAACTGAAATAATATTTTTCAAAGGAATCTCTTTCTCATCGCAAAATTTTTCCAATGTATTGAATATGGTTTCACCTTTTGTATCGGTCTCTAAATTTCTAGCAAATAATAGTTCTTCACATATTTTCTCATCTTTAATAAACCTCACGTAAGACAACAACAATGCTTCATTAGTTGGTAAAGTGGACTCATCGAGCTGAATTGAGAATTGACTTGTCCTCAGGTGATCGCAAGATGATTCTTCAATGTTTTCAGCCATTTCATCAATTCGTCTTTGCACAGAATTATTACTCAAAGGAATTTTTCGGATAACATCTGCGGCCGGTTTATGAAGCACAGTAGTTATTACTTCATTTATTGCTGGCAATATTAACTCTTCTCCGATGTTATGTGGTTTGCCTTTTTGAGCAATTAACAAAGAGATATTGAACGAAGCTCGAAGTCCGTCGTCATCTTGCTTAGCAGCCGCCGAAAATAGTTTTGCTACACTTGGTTGAGTATTATGCTTCTTCTCTAGGCCTTGAAAATATGCTACATTCTTGTCTTTCTTATCTGCATGCATTTTATTCAAATGATCTTGCAGCCTTGAAGACTTCATTGCTTCATTCGAAAATGTTTTTAGACATAGAAGACACAAAGGCGACGATGGATTTGTGGGATTTCAATAAATCCGAATTTAATATATTATTCCGCACTGTATTGCCGTCTCTTCTTTTTTACTTCCGACATTGTTTTGCTTTGAGAAATACGTTCAACTTCGCGAGTAGTGTAGAGGAGGCGTAAGTACTGCTCATCTATTGCGCGCGAGACCACAAATGAAAATAAAATAAATATTACATCAGTACTTATAATATTATAAATGCGAAAGTAACTCTGTCTGTCTGTCTGTCTGTCTGTTACGTTTTCACGCCAAAACTACTGGACCGATTTGAATGAAATTTGGTATGGAAATAGTTTGAGACCCGGGAAAAAACATAGGATAGTTTTTATCCAACTGCACAAAAAGAAGTTAATGTTTTCGCGCGATAACCGACATACGCGCGGGCCCGGGAAGCTAGTTGTTTATATAGGAATGCTTAAGCAGCACGCACCGACAGGAATAAAACAAACATGCATAAACTCGTTTATCTCATTCGACGCTCAATCGTACTCAACAAGTCCGAACAAGTATTCAATGAACCAGCCGACTGATACAGGAATGCACAATCCGGGTTATTTAACAAAAACTTGTTAAAACATGATAGATATCTACGAGTACTACTAACTATTAAAATGCGAAAGTGTGTCTGTTGCCTTTTTATTTGTTTGTTTGTGTCTACTTTCATTACGAAACGGAGCGACCGGTTGACATGATTTTAATTTTTTCTATATTCAATAAAATAGGACAGATATATGAACTACGCGGAGAGAAATATAGAACCGAATATTAGTTGATGTTCACAAGTTGTTGTTGAGAGTCGAGAGCTCTTGCAGTCTTTCTGGGTCTCTTACCGCCCCCCTTGAGACCTGCAGCGCCCACAAGGGGGCATTATCGCCCACTTTGGGAAAGACTGGCTTATAGGCTTACCTTCGACAACTATCTCACCGGATGGTAAGTGATGACGTGGTCGAAGATGTTGTTCAGGCTAGCCTAGAATTACTGGCTCTCAAGGACAACGCCGGAACACATCGTCAGGGCTTCTCCCATAGTAGTTGAGCTTAGATTGAATATGACTAAACTTAGTACAGTGTTTTAAAACATATACTAATTGATTATGTGTATATATATTTTAGTGTTTATCTTAATACAAAAGAAAATAACAATATAAGTTGTAATAAAGCATTTAACGAAACTTATTTAGTATTTACATTCTCATACCTACATATGTAATAACATAATTATTTAACCCAGTTCTATTTTTTTAAATTTTAAGTTATTTGCAAATTTTGATAATTATATAAAAGCTATGTTCATATAAAAACCGAGTAAAATTCAAATTAAATTATAAATTAAAAAAATAAACTAACATATATCATCTAAAATATCCTTAATGCCATCATAATCAAATTGATTAAGCCAAGTCAGTGAAAACTATTTAAAGTTGTTGTTGCTATATTTCTTAGTTATTTATCTTATTTATATTTATATAGTCGGTATAGTACCAGTTGTGTGTTTCCAGAAAATTTACTATCGCACATTGTGCATTCATATGGTTTCTCTTCAGAGTGTATTCTAAGATGTTTCTTTAATGTACAATTTTGTGAAAATTTGCTATTGCTTATTGTATATTCATATGGTTTGTCTCCAGAATGTATTCGAAGATGTTTCTTTAATCTCCACCAAACTGAACATTTACCATCACACATTGTGCATTGATATGGTCTTTCTCCAGTGTGTATTTTGACATGTCTCTGTAAGTTTCCCTTTCCAGAAAATTTTCTATCACACATTATGCATTTATATGGTTTTGCTTCTGAATGTACTTGAAGATGTACCTTTAAGTTACTCTTTTGTGAAAATTTACTTATGGTTTCTCACCTGAATGAATTCGAAGATGATTCTTTAATGAACACTTTTGAGAAAATTTACTATCGCACATTGTGCATTCAAATGGTTTTTCTCCAGAATGTATTCGAAGATGTACCTTTAAGTTACTCTTTTGAAAAAATTTACTATCGCACATTGTGCATTTAAATGGTTTCTCTCCTGAATGTTTTCGTAGATGTACCTTTAAGTTACTCTTTTGATAAAATTTACTATCGCATATTGTGCATTCATATGGCTTGTCTCCAGTGTGTGTTTTGACATGTCTTTGTAAGCTTCGCTTTTCATAAAATTTACTTTCGCACATTGTACATTCATATGGTTTGTCTCCAGAATGTATTCGAAGATGTACCTTTAAGGTACTACTGTATGAAAATTTACTTTCGCACATTGTACATTCATATGGTTTGTCTCCAGAATGTATTCGAAGATGTACCTTTAAACTACTTTTTTGGGAAAATTTACTATCGCACATTGAGCATTCATATGGTTTGTCTCCAGAATGTATTCGAAGATGATACTTTAATGTACACTTTTCTGAAAATTTAGCATTGCACATTGTGCATTCATATGGATTTTCTCCAGTGTGTGTTCTGATATGTCTCAGGCAGTTTCCCTTTTTAGAAAATTTACTATCGCACATTGTGCATTCATATGGTTTCTCTTCAGAGTGTATTCTAAGATGTTTCTTTAATGTACAATTTTGTGAAAATTTGCTATCGCTTATTGTATATTCATATGGTTTGTCTCCAGAATGTATTCGAAGATGTTTCTTTAATCTCCACCAAACTGAAAATTTATCATCACACATTGTGCATTCATATGGTCTTTCTCCAGTGTGTATTTTGACATGTCTCTGCAAGTTTCCCTTTCCAGAAAATTTTCTATCACACATTGTGCATTCATATGGTTTCGCTTCAGAATGTACTTGAAGTGTACCTTTAAGTTACTCTTTTGTGAAAATTTCCTATCGCACATATTGCATTCATATGGTTTGTCTCCAGAATGTATTCGAAGATGATTCTTTAATGTACCCATTTCAGAAAATTTACTATCACACACTGTGCACACATATGGTTTCTCTCCTGAATGAATTCGAAGATGATTCTTCAATGAACACTTGTGTGAAAATTTACTATCGCACATTGTGCACTCAAATGGTTTTTCTCCAGAATGTATTCGTAGATGTAACTTTAAGTTGCCCTTTTGTGAAAATTTACTATCACACATTGTGCATTTAAATGGTTTCTCTCCTGAATGTATTCGTAGATGTACCTTTAAGTTACTCTTTTGAAAAAATTTACTATCGCATATTGTGCATTCATATGGTTTGTCTCCAGTGTGTGTTTTGACATGTCTTTGTAAGCTTCGCTTTTCAGAAAATTTACTTTTGCACATTGTACATTCATATGGTTTGTCTCCAGAATGTATTTGAAGATGTACCTTTAAGGTACTCCTGTGTGAAAATTTACTTTCGCACATTGTACACTCATATGGTTTGTCTTCAGTGTGATGTGACGTGACATGTCTCTGGAAGTTTCCCTTTTTAGAAAATGTACTATCGCACATTGTGCATATATATGGTTTTTCTTCAGAATGTATTCGAAGATGTATCTTTATCGACTTTTTTGTGAAAATTTACACAAAATGTACTGTTATTTATGGTTTGTTTTAGTCCCTTTCTTTAGAAATGCCAACTAATAATTCGTTCATGTACGTTTATAATTGCTCTTGTGTTTGTTTATAGATGTTCATGTAAGTGCTATGTATCATTGCATGGTGTGTGTAAACATTCAACTTCCCTTCACAACAAATTTGCTATCGCACTTTGTTGCAGCAGTTTGTTGAAAGTCATTTTCTGATTACACTCAATTGTACAATAAAAAAATATTCTTTCTCTCTAGAGTCTCTTTAAAACCATTTAAATATTACTGTTAACCCTTTTGTTTCAATTTAATATACCTTATTGTGCATTTATATGTTTTATCTCCAGTATGTGTATCTGAGCTGTCTCTGCAACTTTCCCTAGGTATATGGCAAATTCACTATTGAACAATATGAATTTTTATTGTTTCACTCTAGTATGTGTTCTGAGATATACCTATTTCCGTTTCGGCTCTATCTCTATATGATCTTGTTACAAATATCTAGCACATTCATAAAAATGTATGAGGAGCGTAATTTAATCAACTGTTTTGGTTTCACTAATATTGGAAATCACACAAACAGCAAGAGCATTTCTTTCGATGCCTGTTTGTCAGAGCGATTTTAGAAGAGGTATTTTTATATTATTTGGCATTTGTTTTCTTTTGTTTCTCAGGTTGTCTTAAAAATTACATCTGTATGCAGGTTTACTTTAAAACAAGGTGTACTTTATTAATGGTATTGTTGTAGTGTCTTCATTTCATTGTCGCAACTAATATCCATTCATGCACTTTTATAATTGTACACACCATATAATTCTCTCCAATGTGTGTTTATAGATGTCGATGTGAGTGAAATGTATCTTTGCATTGTATGCATTCAAATTAGTATCTGTATAGCGTTTACCTCTAGAGCTTGTTCTTAAGTTCTCATACATACCCATTAATAATTATTTTTTTCTCTCTCTATATAGGCAAGGGACATTAGTAGCAGTCACATCAGAATAATTCCTTGTCAAAAGGAAAAGGAGAGAGTTGTCTTAAGTTTGGCCGATCTGAAACAAGGAGATTTATATTTAATTTCAAACAAAAAGCAAGAAAGTCAAAGGTAACTCAGATTTTTCTAGGTCATGCATGTCATAGACAGATTTTCTACTTGAGGGTGGTTGTTAGCCAGGTGGGCAATTGCATGATGCCCTTCTACCATTTGGTGAAGCTCAACCCCGTGGCGGGATTCAAGCCATGTACCTGCTGCGTGGAAGTCCATGGCCATTGCCACTGAGCTATCAATGCTTCAAAAAATTACGTTGAGTATATGAATGATAAAACCTAAAATTAGGAGACAATTTACCGTAATCTCTTAAAAGCTTGAACTTATAAAAATCCAGTTATTTTATAATAGTTTTTAAATATTTGATACCAAACTTAATGATAAATCAACTTGCATAATAGAAAAAAATATACATATTAATAAATACTTTAATTATTAGTCAAAATTACACTGAAGAAATGCATCTGTTATAGGTTACTGCTTAACATCAGGTGGACGTTGTTACAATCCCATAAAATGAATGCAACTGTAGTCACTAGTTTTTGCATTATAGTGGACATTTTGCCTATCTGTTACCAATCACTAAATGGTGTTTTCCAGCAGCTCACCTTGAGAGACAGTAATTCTAGGTTACCCTGAACAACATCTGCATTGACACTTACAATCAGATGAGACTGGTCAAATAAAAACGTTGGGGAGGGTTCCCATGAATAAGATCAAGTACAGATATCTAGGCATATTCAGCTATTGACCAAGGAAGAGGGGAACCACCAATCACGTTTAGGTGACAGCAACTTGTTTTAAGTTGGTGTAAATTACAAGTTAGGCCCTATCTTTTATTAAATTCCTTTAAGTTACCATCACCAACATTGTATACTTAGGGCACAGCATATTTTGTTAATAAGTGCCGAGTTGGACAAGCTGGTGCCTGATGGTAACTAATGTAAGCATCATGTCTTTCCATCACAGTAACAGTATCACCATTGTGTGTGACAAGGCTCTATGCTATCTACGGACTCTCCAAGACATTCATTATTAAATCTTAATTGTCCGATAATTCCACTTGCTACAGTGCCCTTCAAACCTAAACACAGCAGTGTGCAAACACTACTGTGTTTAGGCAAATATGTGACACTGCGGTGGTACCCACCAACACAGCATTTTGCTTAAGGTACCACCTGGTTTGTCACTTGATTCACACCACCAAGGGACCATATGTGGGGTATCGAAGTTAAGAATACCTTCCCGAGGACGAGGGTGACTCAGCCCCCAAATTCTTTATAAATATATTTAGGCCAGGGTTAATTTTGATAATATTTTTTATAAATAATTAGTAAATTGTCATTATTTCATTATAACTAGGCTTTCACATACAAATCAGTCAATCGGGATAGAAATATCTTATACCCGGGACCTCAATACTGATGAATATCAAGTTTTATCAAAATACATTAAATCATTTAAGAAGTGAATGGCAACACACAATATAAATGTAAAAGGACACAGTTATTTTTACATTTATACTATTAGTGTCATAATTGTAGTCACAGTAACATAGACATGTTACTGTGACTACAATTATGACACTAATTAAAGTGACCATATGTGGGGTATGTCATAATTGTAGTCACAGTAACATAGACATGTTACTGTGACTACAATTATGACACTAATTAAAGTGACCATATGTGGGGTATGTCATAATTGTAGTCACAGTAACATAGACATGTTACTGTAAAAATAACTGTATAAGTGTAAAAATAAAGTTATTACTGATTACCTTACATATTGATTGAAAAACCGTTATCATTTGTGAAAAGCAAGAGAATTATATGTCTGAAGATAAATTGGTGTTTTATTATTAAAAGCCTGCATAAAACATAACAGAAACTATTATTGAATATGGTAAGAATACAATTTATAGGTGGTATAGGCACTACTGCCACAGTAGCCTATACATTTAGATGTCCAGGTACTAAAAAGTGAAGTATATGTACAGTGCAGACAATTTAAGGCTGAATTTTTTTTTATTTGTGGTAAATGGTAAAACATACAAAACTTTTGTATGTTTTATGGAATATAGAATCTTCTCCAGGAGTAATAATAATTGGTGATTATCACATACAGAAACAATCTCATGAAGGTCATGTTTAGACCTTAACATTCTCATCATCATAGACGTTATCCTAACAATTTAGCAACTTACATTTCCGTTCCATATCAGAAAACGGGAACCTTAGTCTCTGTGCTTGTCTAATTTTTCTAAATTACGAATGTCTTGCTATTTAGTTAATACAGAAGAGCCTCGATAATCCGAACAATGAAAATCAACCCCTGTTCGGACTCACGGAGCGTTCGGATCATACTATGCTTTTTTATGTTATTGTGACGGAACAAGCTCCAGACCCACCTGATGTTTAGCGGACTAACCTCTGCCTATAAGAGATGCATTTCGTGACAAGTAACGATTTGCACTACGCCCGTCGCCTTGAGACATAGTTGTTAAGTCTCATGTACTGTAATTTCACTGGCACTCAAGGACTGCTGCCAGAACACAACATTAGGTGCTCGGCGACTTCTACTTGAGGGTGGTCGCTAGGCAGGCGGGCATTCGCAAAATGCTCTTCCACTAGGTATGTGGTGAAGCTTAAGCCCGCAGTGGGATTCAAACCATGGACCTGCTGGGCGGCAGTCCATAGCCAGTGCCACTGAGCCATCACTGCTTTATGTTTGTTCGTATCTTCTGTTCGTTTCGCTTCAAATCGATGCTTGTATATTTTCCGATACCTTTGAGAAAGTGAAGTTGCAGATACTCCATCTTCTAACCTGTCCAATATATATGGCACAGTTTTGCGCAATAGTTTAGGTTTTATGTTTGCGTTTCGGTGTTGTAACCATGTTTATAACCTAAAACAACACGTGGTGCGCGAGTGAAGCACAATGTAGCGTTTACACATTAACAGACAGCTTATTAGATGCTGAAAAACATCGAACTGTGGCGTCTCGAGCGGGAAATGCGGGCGGGGTAATTTGGCAGTTCGGATTACCCTGGGTACGGACTATCGAGGCTCTACCTACTGTATATAATTTTGAATCATAATAAGTAAAATTTTCTTCTAAATAAGTTATTCTGCCAAATACTCCTACAAACAAGTGAAAATTAAGGTGTGTGCAAACAGAAACATGATTCTCAGGGTCAGAGTTCTGCTTGCTAACACTGCAGAACTCTATGAAACTTAATAATATTTTGGTAAAATATGTAAATATGTACCAGACAAGTAGCCAAATTCCTACCCCAGAGGGAACGGAGCAGAATGTTGGTCTGAGACTCTGAGTGTGCAGTGGTTGATTTTCTTGAAAGTATATTAAGTAAACCAAATCCATGCACAAATGCAACTTATACAAGCGGAATTATTATTTTAGTTTATCTTAGGAACCTACCTATCGTAATGCAGGTGTAGTAGAACTTCTTTGTTGTACCAGGTTGTGTAGCTAGCTAGGTACACAAACTTACGACTATTACGAATTTCTGAGGTACACCACCTCACATCTAATATAGGGTGCGTTCCACTTAGTGCTAAGTTTGCCAAAAACGCTAATAACGATCACACTCCTAATAATCCGTTTCACTTGGGAGAGAGCAAAATTAACGTTATTTTCGCCCCAGAACGCTTACATGCTACAGAAACAGCCAATGCATAGATCAAATAGAATATATATGAGCCAATGAGTAAGACGTTGATTGATTGATTTCTTATATTTATGGCTTCTGTGGCATATTGTCACAATTCTGCCAATGTCCGTACATGCTAGTGTCATAAATCATGTGGGAAGTGCTTAATATAATGAGAATGGTTGGTGTTTACAAGGGAGAATCCACCAGATGTTTTCCATCCATGATGATTATTTAATCTAAAACAAAAGAGACAACACAACTAAGACACATACAATGTTAGTAGAATACATATTCATAAATATAATAGACATACTTATAAAATAGGTATATATTTACAATCTTATCTTATTTATTTTTATAAATTTACATAATATAGGTATAATTTGTTTGTTAGAAAAAGTTAGAGATAACAGACATTTAAAGGAAGTTGGACGGGGGATATAGGGTGGGAGGATATCATAAAGAGAACTATGCAGTTTAGGGCAATTAAAAAATATGTGGTCCACAGTTCCCTCGTCCAGGCCACACTCGCACCTTGAGTGATCCCTGATCCGTAATTTGGCTAAATGAACAGGAGTACATGAATGACCCAAACGAAGGCGACAAATTGTGGAGGTGACAGTTTTATTTGCATTACGGAATTTAAAAAACCAGGGACTTCTAGGAATTTGGGGTTGTATGTCTCCATAATGCTTGCCTTTTTGTTTTTTCGATTTCTCCCAGTATTTTGACCATGATTCTTGAAGGTGTAGTTTAGGGAGGAGACAAAGGTCATGCGAATATATTTTAAAATGCTCAAGAGAACCGATTTGAGAAGCTGTTTTTGCGCATGAGTCCGCTGTTTCATTGCCGGGAATTCCAGAATGACCTGGAATCCAGGCCAGAACAACATTTAAATCCTGTTTATGACATTCAAATAGGATGTGCTTAATTTGGAAAATTACAGGGTAACGAGAGGAAGAACGAAAAGGATTAGATAGGATGCTTTCTAGACAGCTTTTAGAGTCTGTGAAAATTAAGGTATTATTAAGGTTATGGGACTTAACAAAAGTGATCGCTTCCAATATAGCTAGTGCTTTCCCAGTAAATACCGAGGAGTAGGAAGGACATTTAAACGGAAGACAAATTTTAGAAGAGGGGATCCACACCGCTGCACCAACAGCACTATCAGGTGACAACTTTGATGCATCAGTAAATAAATAGTGCCAACCGATGAATTGAGAACTAATGCGTTCATTGAACAGGGCTGAAGCATTAGGTGACTCTTTATGAATACCAAAATATAAAAGGACTTTAGGTTCAAAAGTAAGTGCTTCATAGGGAATTGAGTATAGAGGGTTGAGTGGTAGTTGAATGAGAGGATGAGGGAGCTTTGTGAATTTAATGAAGCTGCGAAGAAGGCAAGGGATATTATCTGTATTCCGCAAATCGTACAGGCCAGAAAGAAGACTCAATTTTGGGAGTAAGGGGTGGTTAGAGTTTTGGATTAATTTGGAAATAAATCTATCTGAAAGGAATTGCCTGCGAATATCAAGAGGGGGTTCTGTGCATTCAACCTGCATGGCATTAATAGGTGAGGACTTCATGGCGCCAAGGATAATTCGCAGGCATTTGGACTGAATTTTGCATACCTTCTCTTGCCCAATTTTATTGCACAAATTTAAAAGAAAAGAACCATAATCAAAGTGGCTTCGGATTATGGCATTGTAAAGCAGTTTTTGGGAATATGGGTGGGAACCCCACCAAACACCTGAAAGAGATCTGAGAATATTTACGTTTTTTTCGGCCTTTTGTGATATGGTATTAAAATGGGGGATACCTGTCATTCTCGAATCCAGCTTGATGCCTAAAAAAGTTGTGCTGTTTAATTGTGGAATAGATTCCTGACCTATAAGCAACTTGATCGGAGGGATAATTCTCTTTTTAGTAAATACTACCACTGAACTTTTCGAAGCAGATAGAGATAGACCATGGTCAAATAGCCAGTCTCCGAGATACGAGAGAGCCATATTCAGTCTATGGATTGCCTCCTCTATGGACTGTACTTGTACATACAGCGCCAGATCGTCGGCATATTGTAGTACTTCACAGAATGAGTCCATAGATCTGTCTAAGTCGAAGGTGTAAAGGCTGTAAAGTAATGGACTTAACACTGAACCTTGGGGTAAGCCTCTCCAAACAGTTCTAGGGGGCAGAACATGTTGGTCATGTTTAACGACTACTGTTCGTTCCATTAGCATATTGCAAATGAATTGCACAAGCCTCGCAGGAATACTCAGCTGAATTAGTTTATTTCTGAGTAGTGGAAGCAACACATTGTCATATGCAGAAGCAATGTCAAGAAACACCCCCACGAGATATTTTTGCTCCTTATATGCAATGTTAATGTCCGTTGTTAACAAGCCTAGACTATCCATAGTACTATAACCTTTCCTAAAACCAAATTGTGTCTTGGCTAGAATAAGCCTGTTCTCGACAAGCCATTCCAGTCTATGTTTAATTAGATGTTCGGTAATTTTGGCAAGAACTGAAGACATTGCTATAGGTCTACGACTGCTTGGATCTGAAGGATCCTTTCCAGGTTTTAAAAGTGGGATTATTATTTGAGTTTTCCATTTTTCAGGTACTATGCCATGTTCAAAAAAGTAGTTTATTAAATCTAAATACGTCTGCTTACATTTTATAGATGACTTAAGTATAAACGAATATGGGATGCCATCTATCCCTGGAGATGAGTCCGTCAGTCCGTCTAGTGCAAGAGTTAGTTCATGAAAGGAAAAAGGCTGATCAAAGCAATCATGAGAAGGAAGGTAAGTAGGGGGTGAAGGAAGAGAATCCAGAGAGGGGACAGAAGGGGGAGCAAGTTTATCTGAAAAGGCCCCTAGCCAACTTGATGGATCATTTGCTGATATATTTTCTATGTTTGTTGAACATCTAAATCGTTTTATCTGTTTCCAAACAATAGATGCTGGAGTTTTTGGTGACAAAGTTTCACAAAAACCTATCCATCCAAACTTTTTCTTTATGGAAGAAAGTTTCTTAACTTTAGCCGCTACTTGCTGATATTTTAAGAAATTTGCATTTGTCATACACAGATTATAATTCTGCTCTGCTTCATTCCTATCTGAAACTGCAGATGTACATTCAGAGTCCCACCATGGAGTTGATATTATAAAATCTTTGGCGGCTTTCTTAAAAGGAATGTGTAGGTCAGCGGCTGCAGTAATATTTTGTATGAATAATTCATATGAAACAAGAGGGTCAATGTCCAAAGGATAGATAGAAGATGCAACTAATTTATTGTCTAGGGTAGAAGAGTATGACGACCAATCAGCAGCAGAAAGTTTGTATTTTAATGATGGGCTAGGGTTACGGAATGGTACTACTCTATTAGGAATAGAGATGATAATGGGAAAATGGTCGCTTCCATAGGTAAGTGGTAGAATTTTCCATGTGAGCAGTGAAGCGAGTGAAGGTGAGCATAAGGTCAGATCTACTGCACTTTTAGGATTTTGGGATGGATAAACTCTATGAGTGGGAGACCCATCATTAGCCACACACAGATTAACCTCATTAAATGTTTCGAGGAGGGAAAGACCAAATAAACTAGAATGATGGGAGCCCCACATTATGTGGTGTGCATTAAAATCACCCATTACCATCATAGGGGTAGGAATAGAAGAAAGAAGAAAGAGTATATCAGGTATTAGGGAAGAGTTGGGATGGGGTATGTATATAGAGATGAATGAGATGTCCAAGGATCTGATACCAACAATGTTGATATCAGGGGAATGGGATGGGATGTTAATTTGGGAAAAGGGAAGGGAGCGCTTTATGAGTAAAGCACTACCAGCATACCCGTCAGCCCTGTCATCCCGGAGACAGGAGTATCCTGCAACCCTAAATTGGGAACCAGGAACTAACCATGTCTCCGAGATGGCAATGACTGACGGGTGGTAATTTGAAATTAAATGGACCAGCTCATGCTTCTTTGGTCGCATGCTCTGGGTGTTCCATTGCAGAACGGTTACTGGATCCATTATGGCCAGTAAATGATACTAACTGTCTAAGTTTATCGGCAACGTTGGACGGTATAGATTGAGGGTTCATTAAGATGATGTTTATGATTAAATTTAACAATGTCTCCAACATATTGTCATTTTGAGGAATAGATTCTGTTGTTTGGTTAATGCCTAGAGCACAACCATTAGACATTGCAGATGCAGGAGTGGCAACTATATCTCGGTGGGTTGCTTTATCGTACGACTTCCCAAGAGGGGCTTTCGTACGAGGGCTGGAATACACAGTTCTGACATATGAGGTATTGTGTTGGGGCTGTGAAGACCTTGGCTGTGCCAAAGAAAGAGATGAGGTGGGGGGTGGAGCAAGTGTGCTTTGGGAGACCTCAGAATACGATCTTGATACTTTAGGACACTGAGTAGCAGCTTCTTCATAGGAGATGTTGTTTTGAGCCATAACAGCTTTTATGGACTTTTGTCTCTCAAGTTCTGGACAATTTTTGTTGGTGGCAAAGTGGCGGCCTGAGCAATGGAGACAAGTAGAGTCTTTTTCCAACACATCGCAACTATCACCAGTATGCTCTTTGGTACAACGGAAGCATCGAGGTTTAGACCTGCACTGGGCTTTAGTATGGCCAAACCGGCAGCATGAGTGGCATTGGATGGTGGGGTACTGATAGAGCTCTACAGGCAGAGATGTATAGTATGAGTACACTCGCGATGGAAGAACCTGTCCAAGAAAAGTAACAACTACTGTTTGTGTGGGGACCCAAGTTGGATTTCCATCTACTATGGTCTTCCTGTTGAGACGACGAGCTTTCAAGACTTTACCGCATCCTACAGGGAGTTCTAGTGAGGCTACAAAATCTGACATGGACATATCAGCTGGAACTCCACGAATGAGTCCCATGCGAGTTATGTTGAAAGTGGGTATTGTAGCTGTGTATTTACACATGGCTAATATAGGGAAGCTGATAAATTTGTTGGCATCTTCAGCGGTAGTGAATTCTACTGATATTTTATTTCTGCCTACTCTTTTAACTCCTTCTATACAAACATTGGACACCTTGTGTGTTTTCAAAAATTGCCCAAACTTGATAGGTCTAATGGTTGTTCCTGCAGATAGATCGGGTTCTACTCGGGAAACGTGGACCACATAGGGGCCCTTGTCCAGAGATGTGTAAGCGAGTCCGCCAACTACTAGTGACGAATCCGTGTACACAGTCTCAATAGAAGCCGTTGCAAGCTCAGGTGAGGTAATAACCTTCTTGGCCGGGGGTTGTTCTTCTATTTCAATCCGCCTCTTAGATGCGGTTGGGGTAGTAGTAGGGTCCGGAGGATCCGGAGGGTCGGGTGGATCGTAATCCATGATGGGTGTTTGAGGTTAGGTGAACCTCAAACACCAAATTAGACAACTAAACACAAAAGCTACTACTAATTATATCTTACCGACACCAAAATAGGACAACACAACACTTATAATAATCAATATGGTGGCATTAACCACCCTAAACAGAAAAGAAAACGAAAATCACTCCCACAAGTTTACTCGCTATCACTTCCGAACGCAGAAATCCTCGAGTAAGACGTTTGACTTGACATGTTTGTTGACTTTGACATATTATGGACTATCGTAACTGAATTCGTCACTAAAATCTCTCCTACAGTGCTGCCAACTTAGCGCGTTCAGCTCCAGTTCTAGCGCTTTTTTTGGCTAGAAGCGCGTTATAGCGCCTAGCGCTAAATCTAGCGCTTTTTTAAAATCAAATTACAATACTCTAATCATTAAATTTTATAAACTAGCAACAGTGAAATACTGATATTTTTTGTAAATTATGAGATAGCGATTACTCGAGTTATAATTTATATGTTTTGGTGAATACCTAACTAGTGTGTTCGTTTCATCTCATATTCTAACTGTTCCCAGGGGCGCGTTCCAGTAAATGTTGGTCGAGCAATGTTTGCTCTAAGGCACCTGGAACGACCTATAAAGCTCCTTTCAAAATATGGAATTGACAGCGATGTTTTTAGGTGATAAAATACAGTCTACATTTTTAATAAATGGGGCATAATACGTAATTAAGCAATATTAACATAGTATGCCACTAATCCTTGGTTTAGCTTGTACAAAATCTATTATTTATTGTAGAATCTGTCACATTTGGCAGCTGGCCAAGATTTGGCCGATTCAAAAGGTAGTAAAAATTTGGCCAGGCAGATCAAAATTTGCTCTGACAGGTCGCCCGGGGGGGGCCCGCACCCCAGGGGTGCGTTCCTCCTACCCATCAGCCAAGACATATTTTGGTCTAAACGCAGTTATACGCCGTTCCAGCACTCTAATCGAACTTAATTTGATCCTGTCAAGATTTGATCACACCCGTTCCGGGCGACCTGTCAGAGCAAATTTTGCTCTGCTTGGCCAAATTTTTACTACCTTATGAATCGGCCAAATCTTGGCCAGCTGTCAAATGTGACAGATTCTACAATAAATAATAGATTTTGTACAAGCTAAGCCAAGGATTAGTGACATACTGTGTTAACATTGCTTAATTACGTATTATGCCCCATTTATTAAAAATGTAGACTGTATTTTATCACCTAAAAACATCGCTGTCAATTCCATATTTTGAAAGAAGCTGTATAGGTCGTTCCAGGTGCCTTGGAGCAAATATTGTCACTCAATGTTATGTAGGTTTTTAGGAGTTTAAAGATAAAATGGATTTACCTTTTAGCAAAGCATATAAACAACATTAAAAGAGTGGGAGCAAGATATCGATTACAAACACTACTAATTAAAACCTGTGAATTGTGATGACACAAAAGCGGACTGTACATATTATTGTGAACTGGAATTTTCGATCAAAATTTGTGTCATTAAACGACATCGTGAAATTGCCTATTATGTCAGCATGAATTGGATTAAGATTATGAATTAGCTTTTTATTTGACATATAATTGTTAAGGTCAACTCGGCGAAGACCGGCATACTTCATTTAAAATGTTACAAATTGACTTATTTTGGCTATTCTATAACCTTAAAGTCAAATTTTGTTAAACAAGATAATAAGATATTTAGTTGATCTGACAATAAATATATCAAAATTACATAGAAACCATCGGTAACGGTATAACAACCATTTTTGTAAACACAGTAAAAGGATTTGGCTTCCATGTCGGATAAGACCGTAGTGGCAAATTTACTTAGTTATGGACAGTTTTTGTAGTTATAGATAGTGTGTAGGAGTGCCAGTTATTGTAACATCTTAATTTGTGCACTCTAACTCTCAGGAATAAGGTTTTTTACTGCTTATTTAAAGACCGGCAAACATCGCACTTCCAGGGGTGCAAGACATATTTCACCTTGAATAATAATTAATTATTTTTTATTACAAATTTATTACAAAAATTTAAAAATGTAATCAATAAAATTAAAAATGTTTCTTGTGATAGTTTTGGACAAACTTAGAAAAAAATAAATAAACGAGTGCTTATTATTAAAATTATGAGATTCAAAATCGTAGGTAAATACCTACTAACCATAGAAACCGCTCCTGAGTAAAACCAAAAATTACTAGCAAAATTGCTATTATTTGCGTTTCTTTGAACAAAATAATCAGTCTTCCATTTAACAAAAACGAAAAGAAATTACGATTTATACTTTGAAGTGTAACCAACCAGGAAGGTAATGAAAAAAAAGGCTTAATTAGACACCAAATGTTGACGACTTCTGAAGGTGGCGAAGACCGGCATATGACATTATTACCCTCCAGAACCTAGACGGACTTCCCCACTACATATTGAGAGGTTACTTTTTATTTTCATCAAGAATAACGTAGTGCAAAACGTATATAACACTGATTTCAAATAATAATTATATAGATATATTCATAAAGAATGAATTTACTTGCATAGATCTGAAAAATAACTAAGATTTAAACACTCTTTAACATTTTTAATAGTACGTGGTACATTCCCAATGCAAGTCGCGCACCATACTAAATTAAAAAACTATTTTTGTCCGCTTGCACTACATGCACCGCCATCTCTGTCAATGTATAAAAACTAGAACGGCTTTATTAGCCGGTTGATTGTGTTGCCACCTTCGGAAATCTGCTGAATTTGTTGTAATTCTCGTTGTACGATCTTTTCCGAAAGACGGTCTTCGCCGAGTTGACCTTATTTCATGATAATTTTTTTTTCATGAAATAACAATTATATGTGTATGTCCTTGACGAAAAGATATAAATTTTTTCGTCAAGGACATACACATCCACAATTGCCTGTCCGGTGTAGAGCATGGATACGGGTTTTCGATAATATCGAAAAACCGATATATCGGCACAAATATCCGATAGTGGAAAACCGAATTTTAAATCAAATAATATCGGATTTTCGATATTTTACTTTTAAAGTTACCAACTTAATAAATCTCCTCAACTTTAAACTTTAACAACTTATTTACATTTAGACAAGACTAATAGATATTTAATGACGATAGCACCCATCAGTGTGGAATCCCGAAAAACTTTTTACTCCGCTGCCTACACTTGCAATAACATGATAACAGCAAAGTGCATCCAAGATAATACTTTTTAATTTTGATGCACTTTGCTTTGTGCGGTCGTTATTCCAACAAGCTTGATCTCACCATTTACGATAGCCGTCAGGTCAACGTCGAAATCTTAAATTGTCATTATAAGCTCTATTGTACCTCTATCTTTCCTATTGAAATCTTTATATATGTGTTGAAATTCTTACAACATAGCAGAGTATTACATAATTACAAATTTACGAGAGGATAAATTATAGTCATGTTCGGGATTCGAACCCGCGTCATCCACCTCTTTAGCTGTGGCATGCTCTGACCGACTGAGCAAACATGAAAATGGTTCATAACTCTAATTTTTCCTCTCGTTCCTTAACCATCGCATGTGGGTGGACCAAAGCATGCGAAAAGTAAAAGTATTAAAAACAGCAGAGTACGTTTAGCTGTTAGCAGATGTATAATAAATAAATAATATTAATATACGTTTTATGTCCTGTGGGGTGCCGGGTTATGAATGATGAGAAAAAGACGGCGGTATGAGGCCAATCGCAGTGGGCAATACTTTTCACCGTTTGGTGGCCAAACCTTGCCGAGCAGTTCATGGTGAGATCACACCTTATCTCTAGCCCCACCAGGTAGGTTTTGGTACGCCCCTTGGATGCGAAACCGCTATCCATGCCACACGAAACTTTGTTATGAGAGCCGGGAGCGATAACGTCCTTCTAAAACTTTACATCAAGAACGCTTTCAACAGTGTCGAGAAGGGCTCGATGCTGTCGGAGGTCAGGGAGTTGACACGATCTATATTTCCATTTCTTCACTAGTGTTATGCGGCCCAAAGCAATCTATCTAACGATGGCGTTTGCGTCCGATCGCAAGTCGGCGTGCAACAGGGCGATCCTTTGGGACCACCTTATTTTCAGTATGGCGATTCATAAGGCCATTAAATCTCTAGAGTCGCCCTTTAACATCTGGTATTTGGATGATGGAACTATTGGTGGTAGTCCAGAAGTAGCCCGGCGGGACGTGACAGCATTCTTCTTGGTAAACACTGACAAGTGCGAATTTTACCCCTATACTCCAGAGGCAGCGGAATCTAGTCCCAGTTTCATAACCCTCATTCTCGGGTTAGGGTTATGAATCGGAAATCCATGTGCCTTTTGGATTTGCCGATTTTTCCTGAAGGCGTCGCTGACAGCCCTGATTCGAAGATGCAGACCCTGGCATCTGAACTTTCAGCCCACGTTTCCTTGGTGCTTTTGAGAGCCTGTTTCGGGATGCCCAAGTTGGCATATCTCATTCGGACGGCGCCAACTTGGAAGCTCCCAGAGGAGGTCCTTCGGTTTAACAGTGCACTTAAACGTGTTATCGAGAAGACGCTAAACATTAGTCTAGCGAAGCGCAGTGGTGTCAGGCTAGTCTGCCGATTCGATTTGGCGGTTAAGGCGTGCGGCAACTTCAGGAGTCGGGCCTCATCGCATTTCTAGCTTCCTCCTGCACGCTCTCAGTTGCACTCGTTGTGCTGGACGGAGGCCCCGTCATCATGCCATCAACAATATCATTAAGAGGGCCCTCGTTTCGGCAGAAGTCCCTTGCGTGGTCGAGGCTCCTGGTCTCCCACGCTCTGATGGCAAGCGGCCGGATGGGCTAACGCTGATCCCATGGCAGAGGGAGCGTCGCCTCATCCGGGATTCTACGTGCGTGAACACTTTTGCCGCTTGCCACCTGCTCGCTACCCAGAAAGCCGCCGGCGGAGGTGCAGAGGCAGCCGCGGTAGGCAAGAATAATAAATACGATGCTTTGGAATTGGCGTACGAGTTGGCGTAGAGTGCCGTTTTCTGTGGAGGTGATGGGGCCGTGGTGTTCAGAGGCCAAGAAGTTTGCGGCGGATCTAGGGCGGCGCTTGCGAGATAGGACACGAGATCCACGGTCAGGAGAATACCTTGTACAACGGATTTCCCTTGCAATACAGCGGGAGAATGCGGCTAACCTAATGGGCACGTTTGGGCGAGGGAATAATATTGTAACGTAACCTTTTTATTATATTATAATTTTATCGCCTAAATTGAATAAATGACTGCTGTGCAGTAGTAAGTTGATAGTAGAAATAATTACAAAACGTCAAACGAGTTTTGGATTTATTAAATAATGGCTGACTTTGTTCTTACGTAGCGTTTATTTCACTGTACTAATTTTTTTTATAAATATCGAAAAAATACCGAAATATCGAAATTCCGATATTTTAAAATTGAATATTGAAACAATACCGGTATTAGAAAATTGATCCGATAGTACATGCTCTAGTCCGGTGATTGTGGTGGTATGCGGGTATGCGACCCCGACGTCCTAGCTGCTACTACCTCAACCGTACCCTGCCAAGGCAGTAGTATCCCTAAATACCTATTCCCTACCCAAACTCATAGATATCCTTTCCTCGTCAGCAATCCTTTCTATTTCCTTTTCCTTCCCTTTCCGCCATTCTGGGGTCTGCCGTGCCTATGGATGCGTGGCTAGGGGCGTGCCTAGTCTCAAGCGTGCCAAACTGCCCTGGGACCTGGTGAACCCAGAAAATGGCTAGCCTTATCCTGGCATGCGGGGCTCTGTCAGGTTGGACCTATTTTTTCCCTTGCTACTCGTGGGAACCGCATGGATTTCTATTTAAATAACAAAATCCCAAATGGCGGCGATGAGGTTGGCCACCCATCACGTCTAGTTCCACGCGGGGGCGGAAAGCGGCCCACAGAGAGCCGCTTTGCTACGATGAATGTTAGAGGTGGAATAAATAGTAAAGTAGATGAAGTATGCCAGATGATGCATAAAAGACGTATAGATGTTTTGTGTGTGAATGAGACGACACGGAAAGGATGTAGCACCACCAAACATAGCTCCTATACGGCACTGTGGTCGGGAGTACCGGTGACCAACAGAGCCTGTCAGGGCGTTGGTATGATCCTTGCTGCACGAATGAAAGAATGTATGATTGAATATGAATGCGTGAGCGCAAGACTTCTCTGGGTGAGGCTGAAAGTTGGGCTTACTCGACTGTTTGTGGTGGGTACATATGCACCGACTGACATGGGTTCGAGAAAGTCCCCAAAAGCCCAAAAAGAAAGAGAGGAGTTTTGGGACAGTATGCAAGATATTTTAAAAATGTGTAGAGATAATGAGAGGATTGTGTTGTTAGGAGATTTTAATGGATGGGTAGGAATAGAGCGAGATGGATATGAAAGGGTTCTTGGAGCTTTTGGGGATGAAAGAGTGAACGAGAATGGACAAAGTTTGCTAGATTTGTGCCTGGAATGGAGTCTCTGTGTGACAAACACAATGTTTGATGAGAAAGTATGGGATGCACAAGCAGGGTTTAGAAAGGGAATGGGATGTACGGATCAGGTCTTTTCTTTACGATGCATAGCCGAAAAATGTTGGCGAAAAGCCAAAAGGTCTATTGCGCTTTCGTAGATTTAGAAAAGGCTTATGATAGGGTGAGTAGGCATGAACTGTGGTCAGCGTTGTCTATGCATGGGCTGAATGTTAACCTGATCCAAGCGCTGAAGTCCCTATATGACGATTCCAGTGCTTGTGTTAGGATAAACGGGACATACACTGATTGGTTTAACATCGAAAAAGGTGTTAGACAAGGATGTGTAGCGTCACCGTGGCTGTTCAACTTATTCATGGATAATTGCTTGACAAACCTGAAAGACAGTGAATGTGGATTAAGAATGAACGAGTTACTCCTCAAATGTCTTCTCTACGCTGATGACCAAGTGATACTTGCGTCGTCAGTAAAAGAGTTGCAGGAGATGGTAAATGTTATGCATGAGGCTTTAGAAAGAAAGGGAATGAAAGTAAACGTAAATAAGACGAAAGTTATGGTGTTTGAACGAGATGATAGAGTGACCGATTGCAATATTGTGATTGGAGGTGAAAAAGTGGAACAAGTGAAAGAGTTTATATACTTGGGATCTATGTTTACAAAAGATGGAGAGTGTGAAAGTGATATAGAAAGGAGAGTGAATGCTGGAAACATGGTTAATGGAGCATTGCACGCGTTTATGAACAGTCAGAAGGTGTCTAAGAAGGCACCTGGAGATGAGAGCATTGAGAAGCATGATTGGAGTCAAACGGAGTGACAGGATAAGGAATAGTGTGATAAGGGAACGATGTGGTGTGAATGAGGATGTAGTGACCAAAATCGAGAAAGGTATGTAAAGATGGTTTGGACATGTAGAGAGAATGAATGAAATGAGATTGACTAAACAGGTATACGTGGGACATGTGAACGGAAGTGTTGGAAGGGGAAGACCTAGGCGAACGTTCCGAAATCAGATTGAAGATGTTCTGAAAAAGGCAAGGTCAGGAGTACCCTAAACCGACGCTTATGTATGAAAGGATTGATGAGTGTAGATGAAGCGAAAGAGATATATAAGGATCGTAGCAAGTGGAAATATAAAAAATATAAATATTTATAAACGGAGTAAAGACATACGAGAGAAGACATTTGAAGTTAACAGGTCTAGGGATATCAGGACTTAAACATCATACAGAGAATGTGAGGAGTGACGTCGCGCTCGAATCGACGACAGTGTGCGCTCTTGCTTTTTATAACGTAAATTATAGTTTCCTTGCATTTTTTCACCTTAAATAAATTTAAAACTGTGTTGTTTTGTATCGTGCAGCTGTGCGAGTGTTGGTGTGTTCTAATTACTTCGAACTAATTATTTATAGTGTTGATAATTGTGTCCCAGTTTGTTACTATTTTGTTTGTTTACTATAAGTGGGTACTTTATAACTTGGGAACGACACACCATACACATTGTTAAATATTGTGAGGTTTTACGTGGAAATTATAGAATTTCTTGTATTGGAAAATGCTTTTTATTTCGCTCCATTCTTGACACAAAGATAATACAATCAAACATCTAACTACAGACTATAAAGCTAGAGTGTATGCATAGAGGATGCGTTCAAAGATACTTATTATTTCTAACACCCTGCTTCGATTTAAAGATCTGAATGATTTTAAATTGTTTACAAAATATGAGGATAATAATCTAGCTAGGTTCTACTGCAAATCAAATTACTTGCTCATAAAGTAGTTCAAAATATTTGAAGTTGCACACATTTTTGAACAGTTTGTATTACATAAATTCACATGAAATTTTTATATTAAATGACTATTTTAAATGCTGAAAGTACAATAACATAGTAATATTATGTATTCAAAAAGAGAACATATCCTAATACTACATAAATGATATCTGAAATTCTATGATCAATGTATGTTAAGAGATTTTCTCAACAAAGATAACTTTTCATCAGAAAATGATTTTGTTAGCAAGTCAGCCATATTCTTATCAGTGGGTATGTATTGAATATTTATCAATTTCTTATCTAGCAAGTCTTTTATAAAATGGTATTTAATTTCAATATGTTTAGCTCTCTTACTATTTGTGAATGATTTAGTTAATTGGATTGCACCACAATTGTCCATAAACAGTACACAATTCACATCCATATTATTGTCAACTCCAGTAAAATCACTATAAAGTCCTTTCATATATAATAAATCGCAAACACTGGTTGCCGCAGCAATATATTCCGCTTCCACAGTGGACAGCGCAACACAATTTTGCTTTCTTGATAACCATGACACAGTTTTGCCACTGTAAAGTGTCACAGAGCCTGATACACTTTTCCTGTCAGTATGATTTCCTGCCCAGTCGGCATCTGAAAATGTTTCTATACATTCCCTGTTATTTTTCTCATATACTAGTCCCATATCAATTGTTTCTTTTAAATATCGTAGTGTCCTTTTGGCTTGTGTCCATAATGTTTGGGTCGGCTTGTCTAGGTATTGACTTAGGTATGATGTTGCATACATTATATCTGGGCGTGACACAGTGGATACATACATTAGCGTGCCAACTATTTGTCTAAATGGTACATTTTCAATTAATTTTTCATTAGGGTCTACTTGATAGCCTTTAATTAGTGGTGTAGGTGCCCCTTTACATTCTTTCATGCCAAACTTTTCTAACATCTTGTTTATTTGTCTTTTTTGAGTAATTTTGAATGTTCCATTTTTCTGTTCTATCTCCATTCCTAAAAACAGTTTAGGTTCCCCAAAGTCCTTGGTATGAAATTCTTTCTTTAAATCTTGTATTACTGCTTTTACTTTGTCATTTTGTCCTGTAACAATGATATCATCAACATATATCACAATCCATATATTTTGCTCTCCAATATATAAACAAAAGTCATGTTTTGATCTTTTAAAACCTTTTTCTTGCATATAATTGTCAAATCTTTGATTCCAGCACTTAGGGCTTTCTCTTAGTCCATAAAGTCCTCTGTTTAGTTTTAAGACTTTGTTTTTGCCAATGATAACACCTTCAGGTGGCTTCATATAAACCTCAGAGTCCAGTGTACCATTTAAAAAAGCTGTAGGGACATCAAGTTGTCTAATTATCCATGAGTTCTGTACGGCTTGTGCTAACGCCATTCTGACTGTAGAAATCCTTGCTACTGGCGCATAGTTGCTTCCAAAATCACCTTTTTCCTTTATTTGGTAGCCTCTCGCAACTAGTCTTGCCTTTTTCATGCCATTGTTTTTCATCTTAAATATCCATTTGCCATCTATAGCTTTTTTATTTTCAGGTAAATCTGTCTCTGTCCAAGTATTCATTCTTTTATGAGCATCTAACTCATTTTGTATTGCCTGTTCCCATCCGCTTTTAATAGCATCGTCATAGGTCTCCGGATCTTCATCAGAACCAATTAAGCAAAATTCTTGGTATGTCAATGTCACATAGTCTTTTAATGCTTCAGGTTTGTTCACTTTTCTTCCACTTTTAGTAGTTGTAACTCTATCATACACTGAGCTATCTACATATTTTTCTTGTGTCTCATCATTTTCACTTTGTTCTCTGTAATCTTCTATAGTCTGTTCTTTTGTGCCATCTTGTGGCTTCATTCTCCATTCTTTATTTTCTTCATCTGGTTCTTGTTCATCATATGTATAATCATTTTTTTGATTTCCTTCATATTTTTCATAAGTAATATTTGTTTCATCAAAACGTACATCTCGTGAAATTATTATTCTGTCTCTAAGAGGATCCCACAATTTGTATCCACTTTTGGCATAGCCAACCATTCTCAATGGTACAGCCCTGTTGTCTAGTTTAGGATAGATTACTTAGGATTACTGCCCAACATTTGCTACCAAAAATTTTTAGTTTATCCATCATTAGATCTCTTCCAAATAATTTTGCTGGAACCTGGTTGTTAATACTTTGTGAAGGACATCTGTTTATTAAAAAAGTTGCCGTTAGGACTGCTTCTCCCCACAAGTGTCTGGGTAATTTAGACTCGTCTAGTATTGTCCTTGCTTTATTATATATTGAACGATTCATTCTTTCACTCTTCCCATTCATTTGAGGACTATAAGGCAATATGTATTCCAAAGAAATACCTTTTTCTTCACAAAAGTTTTTAAAAAATCTTGATGTATATTCTCCCCCATTATCGGCCCTTATTCTTTTGACTCTAATATCTTTTTCTGTCTCTACAGCATTTATATACTTAATTAGGTTTAGCCCTGCTTCAGATTTATTTATCAATAAGAAAGTCTGTGTAAAGTGTGAATAATCATCAATTATGGTTTGAAAGTATCAATGTCCTTGATTTGTAGGTACTCTAGTTGGGCCTGCTACATCTGAATGTATTAATTCTCCAATTTTGTAAGACTGTGGTTTTGTGGCTGACTTAAAAGGTAATCTGGTACTTTTATTTCTCATGCAGGGATCACATACTTTATTGCTGTATGGTAAGTTCATTATAGCTAAGCTTTTTCGGTTAACATGTCCCAATCTTTTATGCCATATGTCTAAGTCTTTGTCTTTGATAGCAGACTGACAGTATTCACTCTTTATTAACTTTACTTTCAAAGTATACAGTTTACCGCATTTCTCTCCATAGTAGGTCTTTGACTTAGTATGTATTTTGAGTTGTCCCCGTCCAAATACAACTGTGATTCCTCTTTCCATTAGTTTGTGCACTGATAATAAATTATGTGTCAGTTCAGGTACAATAAGTGCTTCAATTGTTAGCGGTTCATTTTTGTGTAAGACCTTCAAATATCCTTTCTTCTTCGCTATTAAAGTCTGTCCATTTGCTATGTTGATTTTAATTTCATTTTCTAATTTTTCAATATCTCTCATATGTTTCTCATACTTCTCTTGGACAAAATGATGTGTGGCACCAGAGTCGACAATGAAAATCAACTCATCATCCTTATTCACATTGCCATCCATTGATAATGCGACAAATAAACTTTCATCTTGGGCTATGTGTGCTGATGAACGATTGAAGCGCCCTCTAGATCTGAAAGCACTTCTCCCTCTAGACCTTCTCATACCTCTACCTCTAGGATTGTCATTGTTATTTCTGCATTCAAATGCCTTGTGGCCTTTTCTGCCACATTTAAAACAAGCAAACATACATGTAAAGTCTGTTTTTTCTTACCTGTCTTAAAATGTAAACAAACACACCTCAGTTACAAAATCACAAGTTTTCGTCATAATCGCCTATATTTGGCCATTCACAACTGACTAGACCTAATAAAAGAAACATCATGCTTCGATAAACATACAAATATCATTGAAATGTATAGTATTTTCCAAAATATAAATCAATTATCGTAATGATCACAAAATCTGTATACAGTAATGACAGTGTTTTGACTAGTGGTGTGCACCGGTTCTCAAAAAACCGGATAATCACCGGTTGGGATGGGTACCGGAGACTAATCGGTGTTTCTCTTAACTACCGGTTTATCGAAATATGGTTGGTAAACATTTCTGAATTTTAATTTAATCTCACCTCATTCATACTATAAATGCGTTTTGCTTCTATTAACCTACACGGCAAACCATTATTACTACTAGGAGCTCTCCTCCGTTTATGCTACCCAAGAAAAACACTTGTTCTTGGTAGGTAAGTATTTTGATGACAATCGCATCTGTACAAACCGGCTAGCCGGTTGGCGGTCAATAGTCGTGTTTACAAATTTACCATAAAATCTGCGTAAGTCTAATTTTCATAATGCAAACGGTTTGCGTAAGGATGGATCCTTGGCTATACGAGAAAAAGTCTATATTTTTCTGAGATATCATAAAGTATTTTTAATATTTTTATCAAATCTAAAACCAGCTCTAATTACATTTTGGCGCCAAAATATTACGTCATTTAATAATAATCTCGTAACTACTTCTACAGTAATGAACCTAGAAAGCTGTAATTTTGCATGTATATATACAGAACAATTCAATAACTACGTTAAAAGAAATTAAAAGGATAAGGATTGAAAAGTTTTTTTTTTTTTTTTTTATTTGTCCCTCTTGTGTGTCGCGAACGGATTTCCGGTCATATGAAAAAAAAAGGTTTAGTGTGAAGCTTGTATTAATCCGATCGTTACTATTCAATCGTTGTAAGTAAGCTAGTATCTTTGGCAATACAACTCAAAAACCACATCACGTTACGGTAACGAGAAGTTATAAAAATCGTGAAATGAAAATAACTCTATACATTTTGCCGCGCAAACACTCGCCGATGGAAATTTACGTAATAAATAATCTCATAAGTACTTTTAAACTACTAAACCTAAACATCTAAAATAATTCAGATGTATGAATTACATATAAATAATCATATCAAAAGAAGAAACAAAGTAATAGGAGTTATAGTTTTTGAATAAAAAAAAATGCGCTACAATAGTTTTCCCGCCAAAAATCTTTTAAAAAAATTGCGTTGTTTTAATCTCGTTACTACTTTTGAAATATTTATCTTAACAATCTGGAATAATTCATGGGTAAAGAACTATAGTAAATATTCGTATTTTAAGAAAAAAATAAGTTTCAGGTGGAATAGTTACAGAAAAAAAATAAGAAAAAAAAAATTGCTATTTTCCGCCATTTTCGTCGTCTGTTCAAACCCCTTTTCCTGTAAAATTTTCTATACAAAGGTCTATTTTCATTTCTTTTCCCGTAAATCGAATATGATGAGGATTGCATTGGTACCAAGAAAATTATATGTTGATTAGAGATTACATCAAATAAACTCGATTTTAAAACAAAAACCGTCAAAATCTGTAAAAATATATTTACATTTCGGTGTTTGATCCACTCAAACTAAATGGATGAAAATGTTATTTTGTATGGTATAGGTGATATATAAGGGTATGGGGATATTAGGGTGTCATGTTAAGGTAATAGAAAACAACTTAGTACTAAAAAAACGTCGACAGTTTACTATTGAAGCGCCATATCCGATCTACAGATTCAATAGATGAGGGGTAATATTGTGTATATTGACTATCCGGATAATAACCGGAGAAACACCGGTTATTCAATAAAATCTCCGCAAAATCTCCGGAGGCTGAAATTGCCTCCGGTACACACCTCTAGTTTTGACACTAAGTACTCTATCTTGTCTATGAATTTTAGTGATGGGAAGATGGGTATCAAAATAATGAATAGTTAATGTGAACAACTGAACATATTTCGTTCATCTCATATTCTTCGACATATTCACAGAATACGGTTTAAAATAGTGTATTGCCTAACAAATAATGAAAATAACAATAAGTTTAAAATAAAGGGGTTTTCATACAAAAACCTGTTTTGTTAAACGAATTTTATTTTTGCTCTATAGTAAAAACGGTAATACGTACAAGCGTTAAACTTGGTATGATTTTAGTCCAATATCTATCAATAATAAAAACCTGCCAAGTGCGGGTAAGGCTCTCGCTAAGGATCTTG
The DNA here is from genome assembly GCA_963854805.1 of Plagodis dolabraria. Lineage (NCBI taxonomy): Eukaryota > Metazoa > Arthropoda > Insecta > Lepidoptera > Geometridae > Plagodis > Plagodis dolabraria. The sequence continues at coordinate 17,390,298 of OY978467.1, read as the reverse complement.
CATCTTGCACTGTATGAAAAACAATGATTTTATGATCCATTATGTGTCGATACGGTCCCTTCGGTGTGGAAGTACAACCCGCACTTGACTGGTTTTATTAATAACCAGAACTAAACTAAATAAATAAACATGTCAATGGCCCTGTCTTCCATTACTGACTTTTTTATCAGGTCGATGATAAAATAATTAATACATTAAAGGTTCCACGTTTTGTATTAAAACGAAAATTTAAATAGAAATAACATAAAAATGGCTCCAATATTATTTTGTGCGTAACTACAGTGTCCAAGTACTCAAATTTTCAGACTTAGTGCTTTATTGTGAACAGTCTGCTAAACTGATTTTTTACCAATGTCTTTTAAGATAATTAATTTTTCTCAATAATGGTATGTAATGTTGCCATAACATCTCTAAAAAGTATACAAAAAGTGTTCTTTACCAGAGCCTAATGCTTCGCCTCCTCACGTCGCTCGTCGTCGCATCAATATCGAATAAAACTATATAAACAAGTGTATGACAAAAATATAAATCTCGAATATCAAATATACCTAACTATATAAACAATTCTATTACAAAAATCTTTCGTTTTATTTTACTCATAGTATATATCATACAGTTTCATAGTATGGTTCAGTACTGCTCGTCGTTCATTCGATGGGTCCCCATCACTAATCTTGTCTTTGGATGACCAGCCGCCATGTTTGTTTACATAATAAGACAGGTAAGAAAAAACAGAGTATATCTACCAATGGCTGATTCAGTTCTTTGCCTTTGATTTTGAGTTCGGCATCCAGAAGTCTAGATTTCACAAAGTCCAAAGTCAAATCTTTTTCATCTACCATAGTTTCCAGCGTCGTTATGACCGTCTCATACTCATCAGGTAATGTCAGCAATAAGTGGGAGATTTTGTCACCTTCATCTAAGCTGCACCTCGCACCTTCTAGGTCAGCTATCAAACAGTCAAATTTTAAAAAGTGATCTTGCATTTCCTGCGTCTTTTTCAAGGTAAGTAATTTCTTCTTAAGATATAATTTGTTGAAAACACTCTTTCTTTCGAACATTTTTTCTAACTGCCTTATCATTTCTTCTGACGATTTACACTTCTTTACTATCTCTAAATAGCGGTCACTTAGGCACTGCACTATTATACTTTTTGCTTTTGCATCATCTTTGTCCTCTATACCTTTTAGTTCTCCTTTTATTCCCTTTTCTTCGAGTAAAATTTTGATCCTAAATTTCCAGTTTGAAAAGTTCGTTCTCTCATCCAATGTGAGTAGTGCCAACCGATTACTCACGTCCATTGTTGACTCCGGTATTTTTCCACTAGAAACCACGCTCTGCTGTTAAATATTGTGAGGTTTTACGTGGAAATTATAGAATTTCTTGTATTGGAAAATGCTTTTTATTTCGCTCCATTCTTGACACAAAGATAATACAATCAAACATCTAACTACAGACTATAAAGCTAGAGTGTATGCATAGAGGATGCGTTCAAAGATACTTATTATTTCTAACACGCCATCTAGCGGATTGACTCTGCACTGCTTGCTATCCACAATATATTGAGAATATCAGATCCAGTACCACTGCACAAAATGCCCAAGAAGTGCAACTCTTGTGGTCGCTTTGCGAATTCAGCAGAGGGCGTTAGCTGCTCCAAATGTTCGGCATATTTTCACAAATCTTGTGTACGGTTTCCGGGTGACGTAAAGGTTGCAACCGACTGGCTATGTCAGGATTGCAAGTCAGTTACCACCAGTAAGGATAACACCGAGCACCCAGTATGCGATGAGAGAGCAGTTTATGTGCATACTTATCAGCAGGGTAGCCGGGACTGTGGCACTTGTGCAGAGGTGTTGAAAGAGATGAAACTCGTGAACGAAAATATGATGTCTTTTAAAAATGACCTTACAATTATATAAGAAGAATTTAGTGTACTTCGGGGCATCGTCGAAGGGTTCGGTGGGCGTCTGGATAGTATGGAGACGCGACTGGTGTGTGTGGAGAGGAAATGTGCCGAGGCAGGGCAGGCTGGACAGGAAGTAGGCGATCTGCTCACTACCATCGATGACTTAAAGGCACAACTGAACGATCGGGAGCAAGATGCCGTTTGCAACGATTTTGAGATAAGCGGAATACCGGAAGAGCAGGGAGAGAACGCTGCTCATCTCGTGGGCAGAATTGCAGAGAAGTTGGGCGTGACTTACCAGGACCGTGATCTCGTTTTAGCAGAGAGAATAGGCGTCCGACGTGTGCAATCAAACGGCGCCGTCGCGCCGAAAGAGACGTCCCGGCCACGTCCGCTGGTGGTACGGCTGGTGCGCCGAGCGCTGCGCGACGCATTTCTGCACGCAGCGCGCGTCCGGCGTGCCTCCACAACAGAGGGCCTTGGGTTCGCTGCTGCTCCCACCAGATTTTATGTGAACGAGCGTTTTCAAAGCACGCGAGGCGGCGCGCACATATGGTTGGAGGTATGTTTGGTCCAGGGACGGGCGCATCTTTGTTCGTCGCGAGACAGGCAGGGCGTCCTTCCGGGTGCGCTCAGAGCAGGACGTCGAGAAAATATTTGGGAGCGCGAGCGCGGGCGGTGCGGTGCCACCGCCACCGGTTTAATATGCTTGGGGTACGAACTATATGGGAAGTTTTATCCCTGCGCACTATCGGGTTTGGTAATATTACATTTGTATAGTCCCATTATTTTTAAAGATTTTGAATCTTGTCTCTGTGGTTCAATAAATCACTATGTTACAGTAATTTATACATCGGAAGATTTTATTGTTAAATTTTGTAATTTTATTTATTTCATAAAATGTTTAGTTTTACTTATATTTTTATGTTTCTCTTCAATTGCATTGGTGTCAATTTCTTTACGTGTTCATTACCCTCGTTATTGTTTTGAATATTTTTTAAGTATGTAAATGGCTACCAGAAATTTTAGTGTTGGAGTATATACAATGCAGGTTCTCTTGGCACCAACCACGACAACATTATTGCTTCAGTCTGTCGGTTTGGTGTCGACATCCTAGCGCTCAACGAAACCTGGTTACACGCGGAGGAGGAGGGGCGAGCGCCCGCTATCCCCGGCTACCGGTTGAGGCACACGCCGAGGCCGCGCACACATCGCTCGCGTGGTGGCGGTGTTGGTTTCTACGTGAGAAGCGGACTTACCGTGCGGACCTGGCGCCACCCGGTGGACCCGTTACACACCACCGTCGAACAGATGTGGCTCGTGGTAAACTTCAATGGCAAACAGTTGATCGTAGGCACGGCTTATAGACCCTCTTGGGTGAACATTGATTTATTTTTTGACGCGATTTCTGACTCTATTAGTTCGATTCCCAAATATGACAATTTAATTCTTTTAGGTGACTTTAATATAAATTATCTAGATGCCAGTAGTGGCCAAACTATTAAATTAAAAACTTTTCTTTCATGCTTTAAGTTAGATCAATTAGTGACTGAACCGACACACTACACAGAAACTAGCCAAACATCGATAGATTTGGTATGCACTGACTTGCGGCCGAAGTGTATTACCGCCGAATTAGTAGGTACTCTCCATGGCCACTGTTTGGTAGCCTGTGAGTTTAATATAAAGCGGGTAAAACAAGTTCCCTACACTGTAACATATAGACCTATAAAATTTATTGACATGGACAATTTTAATGACGATCTTCAAACTATTCGATGGGATCTTTTAATGCAGCATACTAACATTAATGAAATGGTGGTCAATTTTAATCATATTGTTATTTCACTCTTCGACCATCATGCGCCTATCAAGTCGGTAGTTATAAAAGAGCGCTCTTATCCTTGGTTCACAGATACTGTAAAACTTATGATGAGATTACGCGACGAAGCAGCTGCGGAGTACCATAAAACTAAATCTGAGGTTAAAAAAGAATATTACAAGTCTCTAAAATCAACAGTTAGTCAAGCCCTTTACCAAGAAATGTCAGCATATTTCAAACAAAATATTAACAATAACTTGCGAAATCCCAAACTGCTCTGGAAAAATCTTAAACATACATTATTACCTAGAAAAGACTGTGAATTGCCATCCTCTTTCAATGACCCCAATGTAATAAATAATCACTTTTTAACCTTACCTGCGAGTGCAAATGTTTCTATCACACAGTTGTTTTTTTTGGAGCATCATAGATATAGTGATGCGGTTTTTCATATTGATCAGGTGAGTCAGAACCGTTTGATTCAAATAATTAAAAGTCTTAAATCTAATGCCCTAGGTTGCGATGGTATTAGTCTAGATATGCTGGTGATGACGCTACCGCATACAATAGGTATTATACAGGCATTGATAAATACCTCCATCACTACTAAAATGTTTCCCGAAATCTGGAAATTGGCAATAGTACGTCCGTTGCCAAAACATTCAAGTCCAGTAGAACTAAAAGATCTCCGACCTATAAGCATTTTGCCGTGTCTATCTAAAATTCTGGAAAGAGCTGTATGTATACAATTAACCGAGTTTCTCGAAAAACAGAAAATTCTGCCAGAAATTCAGTCGGGATTTAGGAAAGGTCGAAGTACCACAACTCGCTCTTTTGGATGTTACCGATAACATACTTGGTGCTCAGGACAATGGAATGTGTACAATTTTGGTTTTGCTAGATTTTTCCAGGGCTTTTGAATCTTTGAATATTAACCTTCTGTTGTCAAAACTAAGTTACTACGGATTTGATTCTGAAGCTGTCGAATGGTTTAGCAGTTTCCTCAGTGAGCGGTATCAATTTGTAAAAATAGGACATTCCGATGGCACTTCACTCGTGTCAGACAAATTAGCAGTTACACGGGGGGTGCCTCAGGGATTAATTTTGGGTCCGATTCTCTTTATTTTGTACTCTGCTGACATTGTGAAACACATTCGCAATTGCAAGGTGCATATATATGCAGATGATATGCAGATTTACATCTCTTGCAAACCGTGTGACATTGACAATGCCCTAAATAAGCTGAATGAGGATCTCTCATCAGTGGCCGCATGGTCATCGAGTAACTGCCTGTCGTTGAATCCAACCAAAACTAAATACATGGTTTTCGGTAGCAAATACCAACTTGCGAGTCTCCCTCCGTCGATAAGTCACAATACTAGGCGAACCCATCGAACGAGTATATGAGGCGCGTAACCTGGGCTTACACATGGATTGTGAACTGCGTTACCAAAAACATATAGCTGACTGTATGAGGACTTCCTTTTATAAATTAAAAGCGTTCATTGTTAACGACACCCCCAAAACGACACCCCTGGGGTGTCGTTAACAATAAGCATTTGTTGACGACACCACCGTAATGTTGGGATAACTTATCGCTTAAGAATTTATTATCGAGCTAGTATACTCTCAATGGTTAATAAACATATGCAATTGTATCTTTTTATCTCTTTCTCTAATGCACTGGCTGATAACGTTTATGACGTTCAAGAGATAAATTATGTGTCATTTGTGAAGTTAATCAATATATTGACATTTCTAACATTTTCAATAACTTTCGAAGAAAAGGATAACAATGTCAGTACACAAACTCCTGAAATGGCTAATGAAGCAAGCCTGCAAGAAGCAAATCGTAAATTCGGTGAATATAACAATGTCAGTACACAAACTCCTGAAATGGCTAATGAAGCAAGCCTGCAAGAAGCAAATCGTAAATTCGGTGAATTGATTGGTCAAGAACTTAACAACGTACCTGTCGTAAAAAGAAGACAGATAATGTTTGAAATAATAAGGATTATTGAGCTTCGATCAAGTTAAATAAAAATATCTTTACAGGTTCTTTTTATTTTATTTATTATTTTGGTATAGGTACGAACATACAGCAGGGTAACAACACTATTTGTTAGTGGTGTCGTCAACAAATGCTTTTTGTCAACGACACCCCAGGGGTGTCGTTTTGGGGGTGTCGTTAACAATGAACGATTAAAAGTTTTATATAAATTAAGACCCTACATAAAAGAAAGTTTGCGTATACAGTTGATTGAGTCATTGGTTTTATCCAAGTTAAACTTGTCACGTAATAGAATAGTAGTGTGACTTAAAGGGTGACTTAAAAAAGAATGATAAAAATAAAAGAGGGAAAGTATAGAATAATTATAATATCATTTAAAACATAAAAAGTTGGGCTCTCGTTATATCTCACTTAATTATAGGAATGTATAAAATTAGCCTACAAAGAAAGCTAAAAAATAAATAGGAAATAAAAATAAAGAGAAAATCTAGCCGGCGGAATTTATGTGGAACCAGGAGCGCTTCGCCAGGAACGTAGAATAGATAGCAGCAGAGCAGAAGCGGGTGCGCCTCTTTGCAGGAGAATGGAGGCAGGCACACCTCACCAACACTTCGCCAGGAACGTGCGTAGAGAGCAGCAGAGTAGACGCGGGTGCGCCTCTCTGCATGCAGGAGAGTGGAGGCAAGCAGAGGTAGGAGGGCCTCGCCACAGGAAAGAGGAGGCAGGTACACCTCATCAGCACCTGGTCACCTTGATTTGCTGGTCCGCGTATGTGTTTGTGGACTGACTCCGGTGAGCTGGTGGGAGAGAAAGGAATTAAGAACGGAGATAAGGGTGGCCGCGCTTGAGGGGCTTCGCCACGTAGCTCCCACCAACTTCAGGAGCACCGGATGTAGGGCCGCGTCGAGAGGGCTGCGGCAGTCTAGTCTTCCAGTGTTGGACCAGCAATCTTCTCAGGTGACTTCAGTTGTTCAGTGAGGGTTTCTTCCTGTACTGTATTTTAATTTTAGACTTTCTTGAAATCCAAGCAAAGAATGATCGAAGAAGCCGAATGTTCCGTTTATATAGGGCCGCCTGGCTTTAAAATCGGAACCAAGAACATTAGGTTTTAATTCTTAGTTGCTAGCAATATTTGACATAAAATCACCAAATTTTGAATGCAACCTCATAAATTTTAGAAGAAATCGTCGTTTGACAACGCAATTTTGACTCAAGACAGTGTCATTTTTGACATGTTTACATTTGTGGAAAACCCAAAATATGAGGATAAATACTATGAATATAGTAAAAACAAATATAGCAACGTATAGAGAAAAATGCGACTGATATAATATCAAAAATCACAAAAATAAGTGATTTAGGCTATAAAACAGGTACTTAACCGTTGTAATTACTATCATAAAAATACTGTTTCTAGATAGAACAATGCATTCCACACATCACCAGCTACAAATTTCATAAAACCATTCATTTTTCACACAGAAACATCAACTCGGAAATGTATGATGTTGCTACGAAAACCTATCTAGTTTTCTTGATTTGGCTTGCAAAGCCCTAAGCAAACAAAGGAAAAGTTATCAGCATGTCTAGAACCAAAAATCAGCACAAATCTGCGTCATATTCTATTCATTTTGTAAATTTTCAGATAAAAGCTTCAGTGTCCAGGATAATAAGGACTTATTAAAGTCGCAAACAGCATATAACGAGATGAAATAAACCTATATATATGAAAATCAAAAGTAAAAGAATAGTACCACTCAAGTAGCAAAGATATATAAACACAAGAACTTATTTACGAGAAACAACTAAAATCTACGTGGAAAAACTACCATAAGAACCATCTAGAGCTCAATAAGAATCCCTATAACTATACGTACAACGAAACGTGCGCATAATATGAGTAATATGTACATATTCGAGTGAGGCAGTGCTGAGTATATAATGTACCAAGTTGCAGACATATACCTACGTTTAGAATGAAATCAAGGATAAAGCATCATCAGATAAATTATGGAAATGATTGTTAGTACAAACTATATTATTATTACAAAAAAGAAAAGCTTAGTGAAAAATTAAAACCCTACAAACTATATGGATGCAGTTTACGGTCCGAGGCTACTTGCCAAAACTAAAAAGTTGGTACAACGGGTGCAGAACGCATGTGCCAGATTCTGTTTTAACATCCCGATCAGGTCACATGTTACCCCTTTTCTTAACAACGCTATGATGTTAAAAATGATGCATCGTCGAAAGGTACACTTGGCGTGTCTCCTGTTTGGCGTTATAAATTATAAAATGCCGTCTTATCTGAGCAATAAGTTGAAGTGGTTAGTAGGACGTGGGCCCCAAGGCTCCCGACAAGCTTCGAGGCAGTTGGCGACTGAATGGCACTGCTCAGCCGCCTTTAGAGGAAGTTTCCGTTACGCTGCATCGAAATGTTGGAACAACATCCCACCACCAATAAGAAATCTGCATTGTTTGCATACATTTAGGAGTAATCTCAAAAAATTTGTATATGCCCATCAGAAAAGAGAGGAACTTCATCTTCATGACACCACTGCAATTTAGTTAGTTGTATGTGATCTTCACTTATATTTGAATGTGAAATCATATTTAGTTAATATTAAGTTTGTTAAATTGAAAGACAAGATTAGAATTATTAATTAATTAAGTTAGTATATCAATAGTTGTTTTTATTAATGTCTGTTCATATGGACAAACGGGTTTTTGTTTCTAAATATTTATTATCTGAGCGCGCACTGTTTATTTACACGTGCGTGAGGTCACCTCCCTATACTAACGGAAGACCAGCGCTGGTTGCAACCAACCAGCTTTTTGCTGAGTTAGTATAGGGTTGTGACAAACACTTTGTTTATTTTCAATGTGTCCATAATTATATATTTTACCATTATGTAAAGTGTTTGTCGCAATTAAAGTTATTCATTCATTCATTCATTCATTCAGAATAAGATAACTTAGGACAGCAAAAGAAAATATGATCTAAGGTTTCATCTTCAAGGCCACATTCACAAAGAGAATGGTCCCTGACCCTAATTTTGAGTGAAAGTGAAAACTGGTGAGCAAACATGTCCCAGGCGCGATCTGATTATTGTAGAGGTAACCATTTTATTAGACTTTTTATATTGAAAAAAAACCATGGCTCTGTAGGTATATCTGGCTGAATGTCCCCATAATGTCTACCTTTAATCATTCTTGTCCTATTCTAAATTTCAGACCATTTTTCTCGAAGATTTCTTTCCGCTAAAGTACGTAGGTCTCTGGAAAATCCTTTTGAATACGTGTCCAGGCCTATTTCAACGGCTTGCTTAGCATAATAATCTGCATTTTCATTACCCTCAATACCACAGTGACCTGGAATCCAGGCAAGGGCTACCTCGATTCCAGAAGAGTGGCACCTGTAAAGGATTTCTCTAATTTTTAGGTTGGTGTGTAAGAGGTCTTTAGACCTAAATGGGAATTTATTAATGTCTTGCAAACAACTTAGAGAGTCTGAAAATATTATAGACTTATTTAATTTACGGGATTCTACATATTTGACGGCTTCCAATAAGGCGATTGATTCACCAGAATATACAGATGAATAAGGAGGACATTTATGACTCAGAACTATCCTGAATTTAGGAATCCAAACCGCAGAACCAGTCGATCCATTATCTGTTAACTTAGATGCATCGGTGAATATAGCCATCCAATTCGGCCATTGACGATTCATAGTATCATGAAAAATTTTATCAGCTCCAGGGGAATCTTTGTCAATAGCAAAACGTAAGAGAATATTTGGTATATATATTAAACAATCATAGGGAAAACTAAAAAGAGGATGTATAGGAAATTGATATAACGAAAAAGACATACTTGATAGTTTATTAAATGAATTTAAAAGACAAGAAGGGTCTTTATTAAGCCAATAGTCTGAAGACCTAAATAGAATAGAAAGACAGTGAAGTCTATTCAAAATTGGATGAAGAGAAAATTGAGCAGCTTGAAAAAAGAAACGATCGCTGAGTAATTGTCGACGAAGATAACGAGGAGCTTCAACACATTCAACCTGAAGAGCATTTATAGGAGAAGATTTCATTGCACCAGAAATTATACGAAGACATTTGTGTTGGATTGAATCAAAGGATCTTAACGAGATGTTACTGCATGGTTCTAAGAGATATGAAGCATAATCCAAATGGCTTCTAATGATGGCATTATAAAGAAGTTTTTGACTGTATAGATGTGATCCCCACCAAACCCCAAACAAAGCACGGAGAATATTTATATTCTTTTCACATTTATTTCTTATATAGTCAATATGGAAAGAACCTGAAACTTAGTCTAAAATAAGCCCTAAAATTTTGCTTTGTTATTTTGCTTTGCTAGTTGTCGGAGAATATCGTTAGAATTGTGGCAAAAGTATGAAAAGTATATTTTTAATTTTAACATACTAATGTAAAGTTGTAATGAATCCCATTCTACAGTCAAAACTATTCTTTTATCTCCGTGTAGAAAGAAATAATAATCTAGTAAAATAATAATTCTCAGAATCACTCTTGTCTCTTGAGGTTTTAGAATTAAGTATTTTATTGAATTCTCCACAATACTGCGATCGACAAAAATCAATAAATAACACAGAACGAAAACAAACCTCTTTCATAAACGGCTCACATCATGTTTACAAAATCATCGATGGCAATGTAAAGGAATCCCCGGTTAACATTTCGATTTACGGTGTACCTTATGCTAACTTTTTGAAATATTTTCAATTTGATATTTAATAGTATATCATTAATACCGCCATCTATCCATTGGCCGAGTATTTATTGTAGCGATAAGGGGTAGGTACCTATCATTCGTATAAAAAAACACGCGTGTGACCCTCGATTCTGGGATTTAAACTTCTTTGGATCTAAAAATAATTTATATTATGCATTGCTCTTCATGTATTCGGTAATAATCGTACTAAGTCAAGATTACGAAATAGTTATGAAAAATTAAATTGAAGGGAATCTCTTTTATTTTTTTTATGCATAACTTCCATAACTCAATATACCTACTAATATTCTAGAAAATACATTTTTGGTAATGGTTACCATATTATACTAGAAATAATGTAGAGTTAATCTTACAAACAAATAGATAATTTAAACAATTTAAATAGAGCCATTTCAATTCTACTACACATCCAAACTTAGTGTCGGGTAAGCGTAGGTACTTATATATGCATACGTCGGACTTTAGTAGAGGCCGACTGAAATTCTACATGTTTCACAAACAAGCAACTTTTTGTAGAACTTGTGCCTTTAACGTATGAAATTCGGTGTTTTATTTACGCCAAGAAAATAGTCGTTTACCGAGTATCTGACGTGGATTGTCTTAGTAGGAAATGTTGTAACGTTTCACGTTTTAAAAAACGATCTCAGTAGTAGTGTTTACACACTCGAAATTACGCGTAGGCAGGGATGAGTTTAAATATGCGGGGCCCCTTTTCGCGCGGGGCCCGTAGCAATTGCTACTCTTGCTACGTGGTTAATCCGGAACTGAGTGTATATAATATTATAGGTACCTGCAAAATGGCGAGCTAACAAACATTAAAAAGATTAATTACATAGTTATTGTAATTAAATAAATAAAAGATAATGTACAGGATAGTGTAGTGTAGCTTAATTATTTAAATTATTTTATTGTGTTGTTTATTAGAGTAGATATTTTTTATTTTTTTATTTTTTGGTCGTATATATGTTTTATATTTGTATTGTATTATGTATATAAATTGTATGATATAACATACATATTTATTCTGTACTGTGTGCATGCCGGTACGTGAAATCACCAAATGGCTCCAACGGAAGACCAGCGCTGGCAAACAGCTGGTATTATGCTGAGTTGGAGCCAATTTGTGACATTTACATGTATTGTGTTATTTTTGTAGTTATGAATTGTTTTTTATGTTTTTCTTGTATCGTACCTTGTAATGTCACAAATAAAATATTTTCTATTCTATTCTATTCTAAAATATTGCCGTAGTTTTTTGCTTCCAGTGAAAATACTCGCGAGATGTAGGCACACCATGGATAGCAGAAAATAATTATACGTAAGATTAAGTTTAGAAAATGGTTCGGGAGAGTGTCTTCTCTGTGTAGTAATATATAATTTTGTTTAGTATGTCATTTATCAGTACTGTGAGACTGGTGTAGGATGTACATTTTAAGCTCGTTAATTTGGGATATGCTGAGGATTGACCAGATGGTAATTAGTAACCGGAAAAAAACATTAATTCTTAGAGAGCTATAAATGCAATTTTTAATCTTAAAAAACAAAGAAAATTTGTAAACACTGTCGAAAATGAATGAAGTAGTTAACATGAATTCAATCTATTCAAATATTTATTTGTTGAAAGTAGGTACAAATAGTTTTTAGATAAAGTAAATTTAGTTCTCTACAGTCCACCAGTCCACTGGTGTACAAATATTGAAATTAGATTATATACATCAATATTCATTATGTTAGTCTATGTATAGACTGATGCATTAAAAAAACGTGTAGTAAGTATATAATATCATAGAGTTTGACTAAATAAATGTCATTAGCTTAAAACCTACAAACCCAAAATATCGCACATTGTGCATTCAAATGGTTTCTCTCCAGAATGTTTCGAAGATGTCTCAAGTGACCCTTTTGTGAAAATTTACCATCACACATTGTGCATTCATAGGGTTTTTCTCCAGTGTATGTTCTGACATGCATTTGTAAAGGCCCCTTTCCAGAAAATTTACTATCGCATATCGTGCATTCAAATGGTTTCTCTCCAGAATGTATCCTTAGATGTACCTTTAAGTGACTCTTTCGTGAAAATTTATCATCACACATGGTGCATTCATATGGTTTTTTTTCCAGTGTGTGTTCTGACATGTCTCTGTAATGTAACCTTTAGTGAAAATTTACCATCACACATTGTGCATTCATAGGGTTTTTCTCCAGTGTGTGTTCTGACATGCATTTGTAAGTACCCCTTTCTAGAAAATTTACTATCGCACATTGTGCATTCAAATGGTTTCTCTCCAGAATGTATTGTTAGATGTACCTTTAAGAGACTCTTTCGTGAAAATTTACCATCACACATTGTGCATTCAAATGGTTTTATTCCTATGTGTGTTCTGACATGTCTCTGTAATGTCCCCTTTACAAAAAATTTACTATCGCACATTGTGCATTCAAATGGTTTCTCTCCAGAATGTTTTTGTAGATGTGTCTTTAAGTGACCCTTTTGTGAAAACTTATCATCGCACTTTGTGCATACATATGGTTTTTCTCCAGTGTGTGTTCTGATATGTCGCTGTAATGTCCCCTTTTCAGAAAATTTACCATCGCACATTGTGCATTCAAATGGTTTCTCTCCAGAATGTTTTTGTAGATGTCTCTTTAAGTGACCCTTTTGTGAAAACATATCATCGCACTTTGTGCATACATATGGTTTTTCTCCAGTGTGTGTTCTGATATGTCTCTGTAATGTCCCCTTTTCAGAAAATGTACTATCGCACATTGTGCATTCAAATGGTTTCTCTCCAGAATGTATTCTTAGATGTACCTTTAAGTAACTCTTTCGTGAAAATTTGCCATCGCACATTGTGCATTCATATGGCTTTTCTCCAGTGTGTGTTCTGATATGTCTCTGTAATGTTCCCTTTTCAGAAAATTTACTGTCGCCCATTGTGCATTCAAATGTTTTCACTACAGAATATTTTCAAAGATGTATCTTTAAGTGACTTTTTTTGAAAGATGTATCTTTAAGTGATTTGTGAAAAAATTACATAAAGTAGACTTTTAATGGTAGGTATTGTTGTAGTGTCTTTATTTAGTTTTTGCAACTAGTAATCCATTCATGTACTTTTATAATTGTACACACCATATAATTCTCTCCAGTGTGTGTTTATAGATGTTGATGTGAGTGAAATGTTTCATTGCATTGTATACATTCAAATGGTTATACATATATACTGTACAGTGTTTACCTCTAGCACTTGTTATTAAGTTCTCATATGTACTCGTTCGTAATCATTTTTTTATCTCTATATCGGCAATGGACGTTAGTAGCAGAGTCACATCAGAATAATACCTTATCAAATAGCATAGGCGAGAGTTGTCTAAAGTTTGGCCCATCTGAAACAAGGAGATATATATTTAATTTCTAACCAAAAGCTAGATTATCAAAGGAAACTCATACTTAAGTTATAATTTTTATTATAAGATTTGTGACAGTTCCCAGTCCACTGTTCTACCTATCCTGCGGTGGGATGCTTATTATACTAAACAACTTTTACAACTACTTGCATCTATTCCTATCACTTTGCAGTGATATGAATAGACACAAATAGTCACAGGTCACATATAGACTAAATTCTAGTAATATAGACTAGAATGGAACTAAAATGTGTGATAAAAAGTTGTTTGAATTGTATGTAAAGCAAACAACTTCTTATGTGGAAATATGGGTCAGTACACCATGATGAGTACCCGATGGTCAAAAATTTATGTTGTGCATGTGAATGATAAAACCTAAAATTAGGAGCCTAATTACCATAATTTCTTAACCAAAAGAAAATACAGTTATTTTATAGTTTTTAAAATATTTGATATCAAACTGAAGGATAAATCAACTTGCATATTAGAAAAAAATATACAGATTAATAAACACTTTCATTATTAGTCAAAATTACACTGAGGAAATGCACCTGTTATAGGTTACCGCTTAACATCAGGTGGGCGTCGTGAATGTTCCGTCACAATCCCATAAAATAAATACAACTGTAGTCACTAGTTTGCATAGTAGTGGGGCATTATCTGTCACTAAACACTGAATGGTGTATCGCAACAGCTCTTCTTGAGAGACAGTAATTAGGTTACCCTGAACAACATCTGCATTGACACTTACAATCAGATGAGAGTGGTCATTTCACTTAGAAAACTATCGCGAGTTTTGTCCATTATGACTAAAATATTATTGAATTATATATTATAATTATAATTATATATTATTGTCGGAATCTATCCGGTAAATATAACGCGAGCCCCAGCCGGGTGCCTATTTAGTCATGAGAGTGGTCATATAAAAACGTTGGTGAGGGTCCATGAAAAAGATCAAGTACAGATATCTAGGCATAGTCAGCTATTGACCAAGGAAGAGGGGAATCACCAATCACGTTTAGTTGACGGCAACATTTTTATGTTGATGAAAATTACACCTTATGCCCCATATTTTACCAAATCCTTTAAAGTTATAGTGTCTATTGACGGCATTCATTGCTATGCGGACGACAGTACAGGGGACACCCGTTACACGGGCCGTGCAAATATCCCTAGCTCCGAGGTGGAGGTAAACCGCGAACGGCTGGTGACTGAAATCGAGAGTGCACTAACTTGTGTCTCCGATTGGGGTCGACTAAACCTAGTCCATTTCAACCCCACTAAGACTCGAGCCTGCGCGTTCACCGCTAAAAAACCCCATGGTCTGTGGCTTCACAATTCCAGAACACCTCCTTGAACTTCACTCAAAGCATCGGGATCCTTGGCATCGACATTTCCAGCGACGTTTTGTTCCGAAGTCACTTGGAAGACAAGGTGAAGCTGGCTTCCAAAAAGCTTGGAGTTCTCAACAGAGCGAGGCAGTACTTCACATCGGGGCAAAGGCTGCAACTTTATAAGTTGCAGGTCCGGCTTCATATGGAGTACTGCTGTCATCTGTGGGCGGGAGCACCTGGATACCAGCTTGGGCCTTTAGACTCGGTTCAGCGACGTGCCATCAGAATTGTCGACGATCCCGAGCTCACAAGCGGTTTAGAGCCCCTAAGTCTAAGGAGAGACTTTGCCTCCTTATACGTGTTATACCGTCTGTACAACGGAGAGTGTTCTAAAGAATTGTTCGACTTGATGCCCACGGCTACCTTCCACCATCGCAACTGTCGCCAACGACGGGGAGTCCAACCTCACACATTGGAACCAGAACGGTATCGAACTGTGCGGGCTCAAAGGGGTTACCTTCCGCGGACGCTTCGATTGTGGAATGAGCTCCCTGCCGTGGTTTCCCCGATGGAGCATAGGGTTCTTCAAAAAGGGCGTGAAGACATTTCTTCAGGGTCGGCAACTCGCGAGTGATACCCCTGGTGTTGCAAGCGTCCATAAGTTATGGTAACTGCTTACCATCAGGCTGGCCGTAACCTTGTTTGCCACCTTAGTGATGTAAAAAAAAAGTTACCATCACCAACATTGTATGCTAACGGCACAGCATATTTTATTTTTATTTTAGTTGTACCCACTAAGACAGCATTTTGCTTAAGAAGCCTACCACCTGGTTTGTCACTTGATTTGCAGCACCCAGAGACCATGTGTGGGGTACCGAGATTAAAGATACCTTCACAGGGACTAGGGTGACTCATACCCAATGTTTTTAAGATATACCTAGGTCAGGAGTCTCTCGGTAGCTAGAACAAAAAACGGTTTGACCACGAACAAACAATACGTCGATTTTGTAAAAGAAGGGTCATCTACAAAATCTAATCTAAGGCTTAATCTACCTTAGGCGCAGCTCAGCCAGGCGGGCATTTTTGTGAATGCCCGCCTGGCTAGCGACCACCTTCAAGTTGAAAATCTGTCGCCAAGCACCTAACGGTGTGTTCCGGCAGCTGTCCTTGAGAGCCAGTCATTCTAGGTTAAGCCTGTTAACACCTTCGACCACATCATCACTTACCACCACGTGAGATTGTGGTCAAAGGGTTACCTATCAGCAAAAAAAAAAAACTCCTGGGTTGCAAGTCCCAGGCCCCTCAAGCATCTTCCTCGGCAACGCTATGGACCCGGCACCCGCACTGTGAGTTCATGGATTGCTAAGTAATTTGTCTCAGAATACATTTAATAGGTGGTAAACTACTGTCTCAGTGACCAATACATTTAGATATCAGGGTACTGAAAAGTGAAGGTTTAAATTCAGTAAAAGGTGACAATTTAGCGCTGAAAATATTGTATTACTGTAAATGCAGAAACAATCAAACCTTTTGTATGCTTTGTGGAAGACAGAATGTTTTCCACGAGTAGCAATAATTAGAAATAATCAAATACATAAACAATCTCATGAAGGTCATGTTTGGACCTTAACACTCTCAGCATCTTAACATAATCCTGTTAGGATTATGTTAAGATTGATTGAGCAACTTTGTTTCCGTTCCATATCAGAAAACTGTACCTCTGGTGTACATCTGTTTGACCTTTAAAGGCTTGTAATTTTGAAGCATAATAAGTAGGTACCCAGTAAAGTTTTCTTACCATAGAACATATATATTTTCTTACAAACAAGTGTAAAATAAGGCATGCCCAAAGAGAAACACATGTTTGTCAGAGACAGACTTCTGCTTGCTAACACTACATACCAGAACTCTATAAAATATAATTATATTTTGGTAAAATGGGGGAATCTGTACCCCCCAGGGAACAGGATTTATCTTGGTCTGATAGGGTACTGGTTGATTTTCTTGTTTAATAGGTCTAGCTACTAAAGCCACGCAAAAACCCAACATAAACAAGCGCAATTATTTTATTTTAGTTTACAATATGTAAGAAGAGTAGTTAGAAGAATTTTGTACCATCCTTTCAGTAACATTATTTGTACCTACCAGAGAGTTGAAATACAAAAAGGTAAAAAAATATTAGGTAGGTAAGGTGGTTTGGGGTAAGTTCGGCGATGGGTTAAGACTGTATGATTCGAAATTCCCGCGAGTTTGAGCATATTTTCTAATGCTGGTAACATTTCACACGATGCCATTTAATTCTGCCGCGACCGCTATTTTCCGTTAGTCGCTCAAGTGAGACGTACACTATGCGCCATTGGAAGAACAAAGGTAATTTTCGTAATTATTTGGCCATCTGGTCTTGCCCCTTCAATTTCTTTTCGTGATTTTTAGCAAATATGTAGCTTAGTTTGTTATTGTTTTGTTTAAATACGATGTTTTATGGGCTGTTAACACGATATACGGCAAAAGGAAAAGAGGCAGACAAGCTAACAGATGGACCGATGATATCAAGATTATTGGAGGGACAATCCGGTCTAGAAGCTATTAATAGAGGAGAATGGAAGCAGCTGAAACAGGCCTATGTGTTACTGGGCACGCTGACCACTGAACCGGGAAAGCCGATGTATTAGATTTAAGTTTAAACAATTTGCTACTGTGTGCAAAATCATTGTTTAGTATCAGCAATAAAGGCTAATAATAATATACTTAACACGATATAACTGACCCTATCTAGCCTAGGGTTTCTATAGACAAAGATCCGATGTTCCCCCTCAAATGTGAAGATCGGATGAAACCATCCCATCTTTACCTACTTATAAAATGGACATTGGTTGTCAAACTTTTTCATTTGCTAACTATTGGCGGTAATAAAGAGGGAGACAAGCAGATATCATTACTCTCATCCCATGACTTCCATTTATTATACACTAGCTTTCCGGGGGCGGCTCCGCCCGCGCGTATGTCGGTTATTGCGCAAAAACATTAACCTCTTTTTGCGCAGTTGGATAAAATCTATCCTATGTTTTTTCCCGGGTCTCAAACTATTTCCATACCAAATTTCATTCAAATCAGTCCAGTAGTTTTGGCGTGAAAGCGTAACAGACAGACAGACAGAGTTACTTTCGCATTTATAATATTATATATTATATACTAGCTTTCCGGGCGCGGCTCCGCCCGCGCGTATGTCGGTTATCGCGCGAAAACATTAACCTCTTTTTGCGCAGTCGGGTAAAAACTATCCAATGTTTTTTCCTCCATACTAACTATCTCCATACCAAATTTCATTCAAATCGGTCCAGTAGTTTTGGCGTGAAAGCGTAACAGACAGACAGACAGACAGACAGACAGAGTTACTTTCGCATTTATAATATTAGTACTGATAGTACTGATTATTTTGTAATTAAGTATTGTTCATAAGTTTGTAAGTCATAAGGTAATGAATAGATTCAGGCGTTACTTTGCGGAAATCCATATTTAATAATAACAAATACTTTTAAAAGTATCCTAAAAAACATTAAATAATATTTAAATAAAACACTTAAAAAAGCAAAAAATTATATATCTAGTGACAATTCCGCCTAATTTTCCTGTTATCTACGTGACGTCATAAACATCACGCAGCCTAACCGGAAGAATACCCGACTAGTTTCGCTTCTAAACGAAGCATCTTCAGGAGGTCTTGACTTACCGAGCGCACGATCGAGACTAAACGGCCAGCGGCTAAACACGCCTTTATATAGGCCCGATCGTGACTCACTGTTCTTTGTTGTAGCTTACAATTGGTAAAGATATACGTGTTTATAGTGATAATTATATAACAATGTTATTGAATTGCTAACAGAATATTTTTAAATTATATATGGTATGTTTAGTGTTTACAAATATGAGAAATATTGAATAATATAGTAAACAATATTAGGAAACTAGTTTTAACTTAAAATTATGAAAGGGTCGCAGAGTGACGTCAACACTGGTTCGGCGGATATCGCGCGAAATACATTTCACTCACTGCTTCGTTTAGAAGCGAAACTAGTCGGGTATTCTTCCGGTTAGGCTGCGTGATGTTTATGACGTCACGTAGATAACAGGAAAATTAGGCGGAATTGTCACTAGATATATAATTTTATGCTTTTTTAAGTGTTTTATTTAAATATTATTTAATGTTTTTTAGGATACTTTTAAAAGTATTTGTTATTATTATTTATATTATTTATGTTGCCATTCACTTCCTAAATGATTGAATGTATTTTGATAAAACAATTAATATTCAGCTCTTGGGTGTAAGATATTTATATCCCCATGACTGAAATGAATGTGAAAGCATAATTATAATGACGTTATGAAACAATTTACATATTAATATATTAATTCCTCTTAAAAATTAACCCTGGCCTAGTTATATATTATATAAAAAATTTGGGGGCTGAGTTGACCTCGTCCTTAGGAAGGTATCCTTCATCTCGTTACCCCACATGTAGTCCCTGGGTGGTGCGAATCAAGTGACAAATGAGGTGGTAGGCTTCTAAAGCAATACGCTGTTGTGGTGAGTACCACCGCAGTGTCAGATATTGACCTCCAAGCAGCAGTGTGAGAACACTACTGCTAGGTTTGAAGAGCACTAACGGCAAGTGAAATTACTGCACAATTGAGATTTAATAATTAATGTCTTCATGGCTCTATGCACAAGTGCGTAGAACCATGATGCCTTTCAGGGACACAACCTTCAGTAATGAAGTACACAACCAAG
Source organism: Plagodis dolabraria (assembly GCA_963854805.1). Classification (NCBI taxonomy): domain Eukaryota; kingdom Metazoa; phylum Arthropoda; class Insecta; order Lepidoptera; family Geometridae; genus Plagodis; species Plagodis dolabraria. Next base: position 17,370,243 of record OY978467.1, on the reverse strand, counting down.
AAGAAGAATGAATGTCTTGGAGTGTCGAGCATAGAGCATTGTCACACACAATTGTGATGCTGTTACTTTAATGAACAGAAATGATGCTTACCATAATCTGGCAACGGCACATATTAAAATTTAAAAAAAAATATGTGTAAAAGAGTGGGCCAAATTTGTAATTTTCATCGATATAAAAATGTTGTTATCTACTTAATGTGATTGGTGGTTCCCCTCTTCCTTTGTAGATTTTTTTTTTATGCTTGATAAGTTACTCTTCGACCGCTATATCACCTGATGGTAAGTGATGATGCGGTTGAAGATGTTGTTCAGGCTAACCTAGAATTACTGGCTCTCTAGGACAGCTGTCGGACCACACTGCTTGGTGGCGACTTGGTGACAGATTTTCTACTTGAGGGTGGTAGCTAGCCAGGCGGGCATTTGCAAAATGCCCTACCACTGTGCTATAACGACTGCCATCCTAAGACAAAAACTGGGACTGACGGCTTAACGTGCCCTCCGAAGCACGGAACGCTCAGTAGTAATGTCACCAGCGGTCACCCATCCAACTCCTGACCGAGGCGGACGTTGCTTAACTTTGCTGATTGTTTCAGAATGGCTAAGCAAACTTCGCTACGAGCGCTTCAAAATATATATTATAGCCGACTATGCCTAGATATTTCTACTTGATCTTTTTTATGGGAACCCTCACCAACTTTTTTATATGACCACTCTCATCTGATTGTAAGTGTCAATGCAGATGTTGTTCAGGGTAACCTAATTACTGTCTCTCAAGAAGAGCTGCTGGAACACACCGTTTAGTGTTTGTTAACAGATAGGCAAAATGTCCCACTTTAATGCAAAAACTAGTGACCACAATTGTATTTATTTTATGGGATTGTGACGATAGTAGTGATGACTCAGTGGATTTAGCTATTGACTGCCGCGCAGCAGGTCCCAGGCTCGAATCCCGCCGCGGCTTTGAGCTTCACCGCATAGTAGAAAGTCATTTGTGAAGGTCATTCACATTTGCGAGTGTCCACCTAGCTAGCGACCACCCTCGAATAGAAAATTTGTTTATGACATAAATGACCTATAAAAATACCTTTGATTTTCTTGCTTTTTGTTTGAAATTAAATATATATCCTTGTTTCAGATGGGTCAAATTTAAAACAAGACTCTCCCTTTCCTTTTGATAAGAAATTATTCTGATGTGACTCTGCTACTAATGTCCATTACCCTTTTAGAGACAAAAATTAGTTATGTACGAGTATGTATGAGAACTTAAGAGCAAGTGCTAGAGGTAAACGCTACACAGATAACCATTGGAATGCATACAATGCAATGATACATTTCACTCACATCAACATTTATAAGACATACTGGAGAGAATTGTATTGTGCATACAATTATAAAAGACCATAAACAGATTACTAATTGCAAAAAGTAAATAAAGACACTACAACAAGACCATTGTTCAAAGTACACTCTGTGTAAATTTCTAGGAAAGAATCACATAAAGAAAAATCTTCGAATACATTCTGGAGAGAAACTATATAAATGCACAATGTGCGATAGTAAATTGTCACAAAAGAGGAACTTACGGAATCATCTACAAACACATTCTCGTGAAAAACAATTTAAGTGCACAATGAGCGATCGTAAATTCTTTGGAAAGGGAAACTTACAGAGTCATGTCAGGACACACACTGGAGAAAAACCATATGGATGTACAATGTGTGATAGTACATTTGCTCAAAAAGGGAGCTTACAAAATCATATTCGAATACACACTGGAGAAAAACCATTTGAATGCACAGTGTGCGATGGTAAATTTTCATTAAAGGGGACCTTAAATAATCATCTTCGAACACACTCTGGAGAAAAACCATTTGAATGCACAGTATGCGATGGTAAATTTTCATTAAAGGATACCTTAAAGGACCATCTTCGAATACACTCTGGAGAAAAACCATTTGAATGCACAATGTGCGATGGTAAATTTTCATTAAAGCGGACCTTAAGGAACCATCTTCGAATACACTCTGGAGAAAAACCGTTTGAATGCACAATGTGTGATAGTACATTTTCTGCAAAGAGTACCTTACATAAGCATCTTCGAATACATTCTGGAGAAAAACCATTTGAATGCACAATGTGCGATCGTAAATTTTCTAATAAGAGCTCGTTAAAGATACATCTTCGAATACATTCTGGAGAAAAACCATTTGAATGCACAATGTGCGATCGTAAATTTTCTCATAAGAGCTCGTTAAAGATACATCTTCGAATACATTCTGGAGAAAAACCATTTGAATGCACAATGTGCGATCGTAAATTTTCTAATAAGAGCTCGTTAAAGATACATCTTCGAATACATTCTGGAGAAAAACCATTTGAATGCACAATGTGCGATCGTAAATTTTCTCATAAGAGCTCGTTAAAGATACATCTTCGAATACATTCTGGAGAAAAACCATTTGAATGCACAATATGCGATAGAAAATTTACATTCCAGGAAAGCTTACAGATTCATGTCAGGACACACACTGGAGAAAAATCATTTGAATGCACAATATGCAATAGTAAATTTTCTCAAAAGAACTCGTTAAAGAAACATCATCGAATACATTCTGGAGAAAAACCATTTTAATGCACAATATGCGATACTAAATTTTCACGAAAGGGTAGCTTAAATAATAATCTTCGAATACATTCTGGAGAAAAACCATTTTAATGCACAGTGTGCGATAGTAAATTTTCTCAAAAGGGTAGAAGTAGAAGTGCCAGACTATAAAGAAACTTCTTAGAATACATTTTGGGGAGAAACCATATGTATGTACAATGTGTGATAGAAAGTTTGCTTGGAAGAATAGTTTACAGAGACACATCAGAACACACACTAGAGTTAACCTCATTGTTAGCGATGCCACATAAACGCTTATGTATATATAGTTCTAGACAATAGCTTAAGTCATAGTTATAAGAAATGCTTGTTATGTATCTCTTCATAAGTATAATATAGACAATTCATGAAAGAAATAGGCCTAAGTTACATAGCTCTAAGTTACTTGTATTTGTTTTCATGTTATTGTGACGGAACAAATTCGAGGCCCACATGATGTTAAGCGGACTAACCTCTGCCTATCACAAAGTGGAAGACCACCTAGTTTATATGGCGTTTACCCCTTTTATCCGTTGATGTATTTAACTCTGTTCGTTTTGGGCATGGTTGGGTACAACAAATTGGAAACAAGAAGAGATCAAGCATCTGGAGATGGCTCGCGTATTACATGATAAGAGTATTCCGAGGCAGCATCTCGAATTGGGACATATTGTCACTGATGAGGCTGTATGTGCCAGACGAGATGTGTATGTCTCCAGCTTAATCAATTAAAATATCTTAATTCTGAATATGCCAATATTTAGAGCAGATTAAGTGCAATTGTGAATACCAACACAAAATTTAGGTGCCAAATAAACTTCGATGCTACACGTGATTGGTGTGTTAGCTGGCGTTATGGTCTCCAGCTGACATCTTGATCATGATGAATGATCAAGGAACTAATTTCACCGCTGAACTATTCAAAAAGACTTGCGATTTTTTAAAAATAAAACAAATCTGGTCCTCTCCTTACCACCCACAAACGCGAGGGGCTCTCGAAAGAAGCCACTCAACCCTAAAAGAATATTTAAAGTCGTATGTAAACGAGAATCAATCCAACTGGCACAAGTTCGTTTATACTGCCATGCTTACCTACAATGGTTCTGTTCTTACAACAACACGTTTCACCCCGTATGAACTCGTTTTTGGGCACAAACCGTATATACCTGACTCCATCTTTGACTTGCGCGCTGACGTCACATACCCCGAATACATTAAAATGATCTATCATCGTCTCAAAGTCTACCGTGAAAAAGCTTTACAAAATATACAAGTTTCCAAGGACAAATCGAAACAGTACTATGACAAACACAGCCGACCAGTTCGATACAAGGTTGGCGAATATGTATATTTAAAAACCACGTCAGGCTCCGAAAAGCTCTTTCCCCTTTGTGGAAAGGTCAATACAAAACCGTAAAAGTACATAGTTACAATACCTTATCAGTAGTGTATTATTGGGCGTCCTACTCCACCTTCCGTTTCTGAGGCTCACTCCGTTCGCCTCATCCACTCTCGGTGGAGTAGGCCGTCCAATAATACTTCGAGATCGTGCAACATATGAGCTTACCTTGATTAAGATATCATCGAGTGTTTGGTCTGGGCGCTGTTCCACTGCACTACTTCACTACATCAACAAAGATTTACAATTCAACCCTATTCCACTTTTCCAGTTTTTAAACCTAACCGGATTTATATTATTTTATATATGTCGATGTAATAAATGAATCTACTCATTATTAATCAAACCATTTCAACCGGTGGCCATGAAATTTGTAAAACAATCACAATCGTTAGATTTAAACAGAATCTGCGTTGAGGCTGGAAAGTCTGATTTACGTCATGGAGAATTATTGCCTAATTCGGTTCGGTGCATTATTTGTGGTCCATCAAATTGTGGAAAAACTAATTTACTGATTGGTCTTCTAATACATGAGAATGGTTTAAGATTTCAAAATGTGTATGTTTATTCAAAAACCCTGCATCAACCGAAGTATATTTTTTTAGAACGAGTTTTGCAACGTGTACCAAGCCTTTCATTTCAGAAATATTGTGAAAATGAAGAGGTATTAAGTGTTCAAGACGCAAAACCGTATTCTGTTATCATATTTGATGATGTTGCATGTGAAAATCAAAATAACATGCGTGATTATTTTGCGATGGGGAGACATAAGAACATTGATTGTATTTATGTGAATCAAACATACACTAAAATCCCGAAACAGTTAGTAAGAGACAACGCAAATGTAATCGTACTTTTTAAACAAGATGAAATAAATATGAGGCACGTATATGATGAACATGTTAATACAGACATGACATGGATTGAATTTCGTGAAATGTGTTCTAAAATATGGAGGGAACCCTTTAATTATGTTGTAATTAATAAAGACTGTCCCAAGAATAAAGGTTGTTACAGAAATAAATTTGACACTTTCGTAGTCTTTGATTAGGAACATGAGTTATATATAAGACCGTTACCTGTGCGGTAATATTATTCATCAGACAACCCCTAATCAATTGTGACCTATTTTAAAAATATGGATAAATCATTGAAAAGGCAAATTGTTGATGCAGCAGAAGCTGTGAAGAAAAAAGTACGAAAAATGAGAGATGATGAGATTAACAATAAACAGGCACTGGAATCGGTTTTCAAGCCTGTAACAGAACCTCTCAATTTAATTGCTAGCGCCAGTCAGCAAACTCCTCTCGTGCATGCTATGGAAGATGAAGAGACCGAAGTTCCATTTATTGATAAAACTTTGCACAAGGAACCTGACTATCAAAGCAGCAAGGAAGATGAAAACGAATACGAATCTGATAGCGACAGTGACATTTCATATAAATCAGTAGGTGATACGTCATCCTGGTCAGTATCTTCAGATGCGTTAACAGACATACCTTTTGGTGTTAGAGTAGAACGTGGGAACCTAATGTTAGGTTCTGCTCGCATAACTATCAATGATCAATACATCATCGTGGCAGGACGTAAATACCGGAATACGCCTGGTTTGAAGCAGTTGCTGTTAAAGAAAGACGTGGACCTGAACTTGGTTACAGATAGTGATATGCAACATTATAAATCGATGCTAATCGAAACAAATGCACATCGACGAGGCTTTGATCCAAGTAAGCCAATGAAAAGTTATAAGGGACAAAAATATTTGCAAGTAATTAAACCTCTTTTCAAACTGCGAAATACAGTTCAGGGTATCCAATCGAAAGGAAAAGGACTACCGCTGACAAAAAAATGGGAGAAAAACGTAGATTTTGTGTATTGGGATGATCCGAACGAATTAGTGGAAAGGCTAAAATTATTAATTGCATCTCGAGATGCTGGTAACACAGGTTTAGACAACGAAATAATATCTATTATTGAAGAATTACGTGAAAGTAAAGTAATAAATAAGTAAGTATTTTTTTTATGTTTCATTTTATCATTGACCATTCATTACAATACACCCTAATCATGAATGTCGATAAGTTCGGTCATTTTATTCATAAAAGAATGCGTTTCTCAGAAATATTTGACTTTAACGAAAACGCATTACTAAAATCAGAAAATGGAAATTTCAATCTGAAAAATTCTAGATTGGGAGGAATTAAACCTCCCGTAGAATTAGACGATGCTGTTAATAAGGATTATGTGGATCGATTGAATACTAAAACGATAAGAGAATTTGATAAACTGATTGGTTCATTACGATCTCGAATCATATTAGACATACACAAGATAGCTCAGGATACTTTAAAAGCAAAGATACCTGAGGTTTTAATTCAATTGGAAGATAAGTTTTACACTAAAGCAGATGTAAATAAATTAATAAAAAAGACTCCGTAATGTCAAAACAGCAAATTGTAAATGAAATACACAAAGCAGCACGAAGAAATTTTCTTCGACGTTGTGTTATTCTTAAGGGAATTGACGACTTGTGGCAAGCAGATCTTATGGACATGCAAAACTTGAGAACGTATAATAAAGGACATAATTACGTTTTAGTAGTGATTGACTGTTTTTCAAAATACGCCTGGACAGAGCCATTAAAATCGAAAAATAAATTTGTGGTTAGTAGGGCATTTGAACGTATACTGCTTAGCACTCATCGGCATCCTGTTAATTTACAAACTGATATGGGGACAGAGTTTTATAATAGCACGTTTCAAACGCTCATGAAGACGTACAACATTAATCATTACTCATCGTTTTCCACAAAAAAAGCTTCGATCGTAGAACGACTGATTAAAACGGTTAAAAATAAATTATATAAATCTTTTAGTTTGAACGGAAACTATAAATGGTTAGGTTCAACATTAGAAGATATACTGAAGACATATAACAACACAATCCATCGAACTATTAGATGTAAACCGGTTGATGTGAATAAATCTAATGAATCAGTAATAAAAGAAAATATTAAAAAAACATACAAACATATATCCATCAAACGACTGCCTAAGTTCAAAGTTGGTGACTGTGTTCGTATCAGTAAATACAAACACAATTTCGAAAAAGGTTACACCCCCAATTGGTCAACTGAACTATTTACTATTAAGAAGATAAATAAAACCATACCAGTAACATACCACATAGAAGATCAACGAAAGAAAGATATAGTAGGAGCATTTTATGAGCAAGAACTTCAAAAATCTAATCATCCTAATGTTTATTTGATAGAAAAAGTTTTAAAAAGAAAAGGACGTAAACTGTTCGTCAAATGGTTAGGTCTAAACGATGAAGAAAACAGTTGGATTGATAAAGCTGCAATAATGAGTTAAGATATATAACTAATGCTGATGTAACATTCCTATCATTACACTTCGAGTAATGCAGGGTGGTGGACTAGTAAATAACATAATCAATAATCTACCGTTTGAAGTTCATTTGCCTGGATACAATTATTGCGGACCAGGAACTAAACTTCAAAAACGTTTATTACGAGGTGATCGAGGTGTAAATAAGCTAGATGAAGCTTGCATGCACCACGACATTGCTTACGCAAATCATACAGATCTATCCCATCGTCACAAAGCTGACTTACAATTACTCAACATGGCCAAACAAAGACTTAAATCAAAAGATGCGGGAAAAGGTGAAAAGTTAAGCTCATGGCTAGTGAGCAAGGTTATGAAAGCAAAACTGAAGTCTGGTTCCGGAGTTAAAACATTCAGAAGCTTGGTTTCAAAAATAAGAGCAAAAATAAAAAAAATTAAGCCTAAGAATAGTAAAACTTTGATTAAAGTTGCTTATTTAGCAGCTAAAAAAATGTTTCCAGAAATTAATCGAATTCGAGTACCGCGAGTAATACCTTTGCCAAAAACTGGCGGGGTCCTGCCTTTAATCCCTATTTTCGCTGGTTTATCAGCTTTAGGCGCTTTAGCTGGTGGTGCTGCTGGTATTGCAAAAACTGTAAACGATTACAAAGCAGCTCAGCAAAATTTGCGAGAAACAGAACGACACAATAAGGCTATGGAAGGTTCGGTGCTGGGCAAGGGTTTATACATTAAACCGTACAAAAATGGTAAAGGATTGTTTATAAAATCATCAAAAAACTAGAAAGTTTGCTACCTGATCGTCCTCTGACTAATGTAGATATTCAAAAGTATGCAAGAGACATCCCATATTTCCGAGGGATCTACATGAAGGATCAGTTACCAAGAAAACCGAAGAGAATTGAATGCGCTATCGTAAACTTAGACGATTCTAAGAACGAAGGAACTCATTGGGTGGCTTATGTTAAATTATACAAGTATTGTGAATATTTTGATAGCTATGGAGATTTAAAACCTCCAGTAGAATTAATGCGATATTTTAAGAATTGTAATGTTTATTATAACTACACAAGATATCAAAGATTCAATACAGTAAATTGTGGTCACTTATGTTTAGAGTACCTGCTAACTTTTTGGAATAAAAAATTATAAAATGTATGTTTTTCTTTGAATTCAAGCATTATCACAATGTCACTCACATTGTCAATAACTGGAAATTCGTCAACGTTATCTACATACTATCCAAATACATTGCAACTAGATGGTGCTTATGAGTGTGCCTTATTGCAATTTTCAACATTTAATTCAATTCCAAATGTTGACAAAAGTAATAATAAGTTTTATTATGGCTCTAACGAAGTTATTGAAATACCGGAAGGCACTTATGAATTGCAAGATGATTAGTGATTATTTAAAAACTGAAATAAATGATGCGACTATAAAACTACTGTGCAATAACAATACGTTAAAAACTACTATTTTCTGTACAAAAGACATTGATTTTAACAAAGAAGGCTCTTTCAGAAGACTGTTAGGATTTAATAAGCAGATTTTAAAAGGTAATAAATGGCATGTATCACAGTTCCCAGTCAACATTTTACCTACGACCGTGATCAGGGTTGAATGTGATATCGTTAGTGGGTCGTTTATAAACAACGAACCAAGTCACATCATTCACGAATTTGCACTCAACGTGCCACCTGGATACAGGATCATAGAAATACCGAAGAACGCAATATACTTTCCGATAAATCAAAACAATATAAGCTGTATTCATATTAAGCTATTAGATATAAGGAATCGCTTAATAAATTTACGTGGTGAAGAAGTGCAGCTGTATTTGCATCTCAGACGAAAAAATTATTGACTACAATAAATATGTACCTCAACAAGTAAAAAATATCAGTTCTACTCGAGCTATCCGCCATACAAGACCCCGCTCTAAGAAGAAAATAAAATTAACCAAAGACAATAAAGCATTCCTGAAAGCAATCGGATTACTAGAATGAATATCTTAGACGTTTTATCCACTCCGACTTACGACACCACGATAGAAGGCATAGAATTTCATTCTTACAAACCCTACGTAACAAGTTTTAATAGAAATGATGAAATACGTATACCTATCAACCAACAGGACCTGTACATATTACCGTCAGCTAGCACTTTATATTTGGAAGGAACCGTTATAGTCAGCAAAAAGGATCCGAAAGACAAAGCTACTAGTGTCCAATTCACCAACAATGCTCTACTTTACCTATTTCAAGATATTAGGTATGAGCTAAATGGAGTAGAGATAGATAAAATAAAAAATGCTGGTATAACTACAACCATGAAATCGTTAATATCAATGAATGAGAGTGAATCAAAGATGTCTAACGCCTGGGGTTGGAATATCGACGGTGTAAAAAATATTAACGAAGGAAGTTTTTCTGCTTCTATCCCACTTCGCAATATCCTCGGTTTTGCGGAAGATTTTAAAAAAGTCGTTATAAATAGTAGACACGAACTGGTACTGTTACGAAGTAACACTAATTTAAACGCTGTAAAACTTAACCCTGGGGAAGTAGTGGATGACATTCACATCAACAAAATCATATGGCGTGTACCACATGTTAAAGTATCAGACAAGGAAAAAATGTCTTTGCTTAAAGTGTTAGAAAAAGATCGACCGCTTCAGATGATTTACCGAAATTGGGATCTGTACGAATATCCAGCTTTACCTAAAACTACAAAGCATACATGGTCTATCAAAACTGCATCTCAAATCGAAAAACCAAGATACGTCATTATAGGTTTACAGACAAATAGGAAAAATAGTGCAAGTTCTGACATGTCTCAATTCGATCACTGCAATGTTCGTGACGTAAAAGTGTACCTTAATTCAACTTATTTTCCATATGAAAGTCTTAACGCGAATTTCGCTAATAACAGGATTGCTTTATTATATGAGCAATATATCAGATTTCAACAGTCGTATTACGGACGTTGTCCACAACCGTTGTTAAGTGAGAAACAGTTTAAAGATTTAGCACCGCTGTTTGTGGTTGATTGCTCTAGACAAGCAGAGAATCTAAAGACGGGTCCTGTTGTAGATGTAAGAGTAGAAATTGAGAGTGATTCGGAACTACCAGATCAGACAGCCGCTTATTGTCTCATTCTGAACGACTGCATTGTTGAATACAAACCATTAAGTAGCATCGTAAAGAAGATATCATGAACGTAGATACCATCATAGTTGACCTCCAAGGATTTAAAGATATTCAAAATAATTTTATCGTGAAGGAAGTGGCCATTGTAAGTCAGGAGCTTACACAAACATTCTTAGTAAAACCACCATATTCGTTTCATTATTTGTCTGATGAAGAAAAGAAGCAAGTAAGATGGTTAGAAAGAAATCGAGGAATTTACTGGAGTGAGGGTTACATAGATTATAGAGAATTTCTACGTGTTGTAGTATTATATCTCGAGAATAAAAAAATAATGACAAAGGGTTTGGAAAAAATACAGTGGATTAAAGAATTGTGTACAAAGTGTGAAGTGATTGATATTGGTGAAAAGGGATGTCCTAATCTTCCAACATTAAAAAAAAAAAATTTAAAAAATAAAACTGACTTTAACTGTGTGCATCATAAAATTAACTGTGCATTAAATAATGCTATATGTATTAAAAAATGGTGTTTTGATAATCACACGTATATGTTTGATTTGTTTAGAAAAAATAAAACATAATTGATTTATAACTAATAGCAGTTTTATTTATTATATCATCATACCTATACACTAAACATACAGTGTACATATTTCATTATCATAAAACTTAATAACAAGAAATTAAATACTTATATACTTTAACTACTTACTGCATAAATTTAAACATTTTGATTACATCTAAATTCTTAATTATTTACAGTAAATGAAATTAAAATAGTAACATTTCTTATACCAACACACCTTTAATATTTACACATAACTAGAGTCTTCACATAGTTTTTTCGATATTTTGTTCACTAATCTTTCTGCCTCATCCATAATGTTGTCCACTGATTCACTCACTACGTATTGCGCACTGATCAGTATATTATTATCATCTTCACTGAGGTCTACCACTTGTATTTGAAGGAGTCTTAAGCCTTTTTTCTTTTGATTATTGATCACGTAAGACAGATTACTATTAAGTTGCTTCCGTTTTTGAGGCTCTCGTCTCGTCCTTGATTTTTTATTGACCGGTTCGTCTTGTGGTTCAGGAATATGCCAGCTTGGATTTGGGCTCGGAAATCTTTGACCATACTGAGAGAAAATTATATCAGGTGAATCATTCATTATTGTTGATAATCTGAAACAATAATAGAAATTATTTATTTGTACATATAAAAGGTAATCCTATAATCATAAGATTCGTGAAATATGTATAGGTACTTACGATTTATTAAATCGATGTGATCACCACAACAAGCACCAGCTTAATGATTAATAAACTAATCGGCGAATGCATAGTGTAACATAAAACTTATGACACAATTTGATGTTTCCTTCCAACAAGTTTGAACTTGTTTCTCGAGCACAATGAGTGTTGGAAACACCTGACTAATATTAGTTACTATTTCAAAACTTTATATGTTTTGTATGGCAGTTACTTACTGAGAAAAATTATATCATGTTTTGACAGGTTTGTAAATTATACAACAGGTTTCAACTTGTCTTTGTAAGTGATATATTTCAAAAACTTTATAACCTTATTTTATACCAGTTAATTACTGATTAACAATATCATCGTATGTCAACAGGTTAAAGCTTGTAAATCCTTCGACAAGTTTGAACTTCTTTCTATATATTTTGTATAGGTACCAGTTAAACACTGAGAGACAATAATATCAACAGGTTTGAACATGAATGCCAGTTAATTACTGAAAACAATAACATTATGTTTTAACAGGTTACCTTTTTATTGAATGTACGACTGGCTTCTATTTGGTATAGTACATTCATAGACGTGGTAGGTAGGTATTACTTAAATGGATAAAAATAAAAGAGTCTATATATTCACACAAATGTATTTATTTTCACATAAAACTTACAATTTATTTTACTACACAGCTATTTTTAATATCTTTAAATAATATTTACGTTACATTAGCACATAGTATTCTATAACTATTTATTACTTTGTATACAGTAGAAACATTTAATTTATAACTAATAATTTAGAAATATATAGATACATTACTTTAATATAGATGCATTACCCCAAGCTAAAGTAGATACTTTATCAGGTAATAGCAAACGTTTATCGTCATTGCTAGAAAGTGCTATTTTATTAACACTCTGTGTAAATATTTCATGTTTGATTGACCTAAAGAGTAAATTTTTCTTGCGGATGACATTACAATTATACAAAACATTTTTATAATCTATCATATGTAAATTTTTCGTTACACTTTTTTTTGTTCCCTTTGCTTTCTTTATTGTTTTGTCTAAAGTTTTTATACAGTATAGCTTTGAACGCAGTCCTACAAATTCTTTAATTATTTTACCTCCCATTTCATCCTTAAAGAGCCCAGGTACTTTTTTATTAATAATTGGCAGGCCAAACTTGTTATCAGAATTGTAATTGCTAGTATCAAAATATTTAAGGAAATAATTTTTAATATCTTTGTAAAAGTCATTCGTATTTACATTATAAACAAGACTATCAGTGTCAGTATAGCATAATTCAACATTATTGCCATAAAATGGTTTTATAGTAGAATAGTGAAAATCGTACATATGACTCTTTGATAATTCTAACACAGCGAAACCTAGGTATATCGGTTTATTAAGAATAACACGCGAAGGTTTCATTTGTATTGCTACCAAATCATCTGAAAATACTGAAGCACTATGAAAATATGGGCTGGCGATTAGTTTTTCAGCACATGTTGATTTCTTGGTCTTATTTTTTAAATCATGCCATTTGTTTACTAACTTTAAATCAATTTTATGCTCATTGTTTTCTAGAGTTTTAGCAAAAATACTGTTGTTTAGTAATTTAAAAAAATCTTGTTCAAACTGTGACTCGGCTTTTTGACGTAAATGAGTGTTAAGATCAATATATTTTTTAAAAAAATTACTTTGCTTAAAAACGATAGCGCGATGGATCTTTTTCAATATTAAACCGTGACGTATGCATGTTTTTAAATGAGTATAATGAATAACATAGTGGTATTTATCATACAAGTTTGGTATTAGTTTTTTATTCTTACCACCAGGGGGCAAGCACTTTTCTGGACAAAATGGAAAGTCATTGTGTTCAGTGTGTAAATTCTCAGGGTATGTTAAATCAACTTCGAGAATATATCCATATTCCGCGTTATCACTAATATCAGTCAAGTTCAAATGTAAATTATCTATTTCATTGCTCGACATAAATCTAAAATCTGAATACGGCAAATATTGACACATGCTATGTCCATATAAATTGTTACAGTCTAAATAAACGATGAATGAATTTTGACGAGTCTGATCGTAAGTATCTAAATATTTGTGATTGGCTTTTACGTGTCGTTTGAAACACATACAAATACCTCCGCGAATACCTTTTTGTATCATTCTAAAAATTTCTACATCGCTAATAAGGTCTAATTTAACGCTTGTTTTCAAAAGCATTGCATCGAACGATAGACTTGGTGCTGTCAGGTAAAATGCCGGATCAAGATTATAATACCGTTTGCAAGTTTTTCTAAAACTTTCAAACACGTCTGCGAGCAATAACACATCGGTTTTAAGATATAAATCTGTGTACATACCCATATTTTTTATATCAAACTCTAACCAAATGGAATGCGCGTGTGCATAGTCGTCCTCAGTGATAAGCTCATTTGTCAAAGAGTTATAAAAATTAGTTTTGCTGGGCAAACACGTATCTTTATAACGGTTCAATTGTGACATATAATCATACGGATATATTCCTTTTCGAGTAAGGAGCTCAAATTGTCTTGTATCAGGAAAATACGATTTGAGTAATTTAAACTCTTGTTTTTTCATTGTATTAACTAATTTTTCTAAACTAGTCCCTAAAAACTTGAAAGAATCTACAAAGCGAACCTTTATACTTTCTTCTTTCGAAATAGGAATGAACTTTGTGAGCGAAATATAGTTTTCTTTTGTTTTAGGTATTACTTTTAAAGACCCAGGAGCTTTGCCTAATTCTTTAATGAAAAGGTGACAGTCATAACCTGATAAATTATGAAAAAACACTGGTAAAAATGTAGGCAATTTATATTGCAAGTTACAATAACTATGAGCCGTGCCGCGATATTTACCGGTCAAATGACAGTGGTCTCGGACCTTATCACCAAACAATAAATTCTCACAAATATGACAAGTAACCGAGTTATCAAAGTCATGAGCATTAGTATCGGAGTAAATCATAGGAACTTGTTTTTTAAAAATATTGTAAATTTTTTTGCATCTTTATAAATAGAATTTACAAATTTTGATATGCAATCCAAACCACGGTAAGAGACGTACCTATTGTATTGTTTGTCTAGCGCACACGTAATATGATAAGCAAAAGCGATAGGCACATGTCGTTGACGTGTTACCGTATGCGATTTACTCGGATCAGGGTCACAGGAGTGAAATCGTTCTAGCATTGTTTCAAAGTCTGCGTATATAACAAATGGTACAGTTTGCTTTCTGCTAAAATTTTTAAATTGTATAAATGAGCCCTTCGGGGGTAGTTCCGTAGCGACACCTCCACAACTATGTGAATCAAGGGCATCGTATGTATTAAAAAATATTAAACACACATCACAAAAATGCAATTTACCGTGATGTTTTGTGATTTGATTTTTAACAAGTCGCGGTAAATCTTTAATTAGACAGTAATGTGACAAATCATTGCTTTCTAAATAAAGTAAATGAATAACATTTTTCTTTAAATTATTTGATTTATAAAGCGGTCCTACTACAGTATATTTTTTTAACCCATAGATATAAACACAAATTTCAGGATTATTTACTTCAAACTTAGCAATATCTGAGAAATTTAATGGAAATTGTATGCCTTCTATATTTAACACATCCCGAAAATCAGGGTAAGACGATACTCTTTCAGGATGACTTTTGGCTGGGTATAACGCTGCAACGACTGACCATAAAAAGCAATAATCATCCTTATTTCGAATATTTACACAGGCTTTTTTAGATTTTATAGTAGCCGGTAACTCGATAAAGCCTGAACCATGCAAAGGTTGATATTTGTTAATATTCACTTCTAAGTGTGAGCTACTTAAGAATGTCCAACCACTATCGCGATCCTGAAATTCTTCAATCTTTTTTGTTAAAATGTTTTTAACTTGAGATATTAAGGGTTCGTATTCATAGTTTTGATGAAGTGTATAATTTTTTGTAAAGAAGGATTTCATCTCTTGAGAGTCATTTTTAAACATTAAAAACAAAGCAAAATATTCAAAGTTAATTTTCACGCATATATGTTGTTTAAGAGACAAGGTTATTAATGACCTAATCTTTTCATGAATGTTATTTAAAAATGAAATCAAAGAACAGTTTTCATATTGATTTACAATTCTATAGGACGCAATGCGGTTTCGAAATGCAGACTTTATTAATTCAACACCATCACAGAAATAAGAAATACTTTTATTCTTGTGATTAGTACTACGTAAGTGACCTACCCAGTGCTTGCGCTCAACAGATGTATTACAGATAGTACAGAAAGGCATTTTAGATGGACGAAAATGGGATTAGAATAACTTATTAAGTATCTGAATAAAAGTACAGTGCTACACAATAAAAAAGAATGATCTAATTGATTTAATAATATCGCAAAAAGAACAAATTACCTAATCTATTTAAAATCAATATTATCGCTAAAGTACGTAGGCTCTGTGTTATTAAATAAAAAAAAAAAAAAAAAAAAAAAAAAAAAAAAAAAAAAAAAAAAAAAGGATGATGTAATTGATCTAATAATATCGCAAAAAGAACAAATTACCTAATCTATTTAAAATTAATATTATCGCTAAAGTACGCAGGCTCTGTGTTATTAAATAAATCATGTGCTCTTTGCATGAATTTTTGCAGCGCATTCCACTGCACAGAGCCTCGGTCTAATTGAACTTTTAACGCTACTAACGCCTTTCTCCACCGATCTTCGCGAGGGATGGAGATCACGTCGCTCTTAGCGTAAACTTTGATGTCTACGTAAAATTCTCCTGACAAAACCGCTTGTCTTCTCACCTTCCCGTTATCGACGCGGGCCACGAGAGACGAGCCGAGATCACTGCGTGTAGTAGGGGGTCGCTCCACATCCACTTCTAGGCCGAAGAGATCAGTGGGCTTATTTCCATTGTCAGAGTTTTTTCTGTAAATAAAAATAATAAATTACTACCTATTGCGAAAGAGCCTTAGGTTGAGATCTATAGATGTTTAATAATAGATTGAAATGGACTAAGTTAATTGACAGTTATTACCTAGGTATATTTTATTTAAAGTTTTAATGTTTATTTGTTACACTATTTAATTAAGGTACTAGGTAATGTGTCCATGGATCAGGGTGAACAGTACTATTGTTCAATATTAAAACCAAAAATTACAAATTAATTACGTTCTAAATTTAGATCGGGTTGAAGCGCGGTTACGTGCTAGCTCTACGTACAATTTACTACATCAACAATTTAGCCCACTCGCCTGTGTGTCCCTACATAAACCCCAAACCTTTTTTTTTTTTTTTTTTTTTTTTTTTTTTTTTCAAATAAGTTTTTTACAACAAACTTTATATAGTATCGTCTTAATTAAGTCTTATAAACTACCATAAAAATCGTTGTCACCCTACAACCTTGCTGGTTGAAGTCTACTAGAAGATCTACTACGCTATAAGTACTAACTAACACAGTTAAATTGTAGTTTCTATTATCTTGTACTTCGTACCTGGTAAAAGTACCATACACTACGAAACAGTAACTCAATTAAGACAATTCTTGAAAATGTGTATTTTCACTAATCTATGTTACTCATAACCATCTTATATATATATATATATATATTATATATATATATATATATATACTCGTTTTAGCATAAAATTATAATCGCTTTAGTTTATTGACTTTAACATTTTTCCAATATGAAATTTATTAGTATACTACATCACTGGACACAAATAATATTAATTTACGTATGAAGTAGGTAATACAAAGCAAAACATTTTCAAAGTTAACACAAGTAATAGAATATACTCGATGAAATAAACTTACGTATAACTGAGATATTTGGTTCCCACTTTAACATATTGCATATGAATTCAAATTACAGCGTAAATACAACCTGTTGTGGATTTCGCGTGACATTGGCTACTTCCACACATGGTTTATCGTTCATTTGTCCTCAGAGACGTTTTAAGCAATTACTATCTCCTTACTGAATGTTTTACCCATGATTAACCTTAGTGGTTTAACGTTGAAATAACTATATTACCTACTAAAAGTTTTGTACAAAAAGAGAATCTTTAATATTTGTTATGTGTTTTAAATCGGAGTAGAAGACTTATATGTATAATTGTAACGGACTATATCTAATACTGGAAATGTAAGTAATGTAAGTAAATTAAATGTAAGTAAATTACCTTAATTTTGACTCGTGAGGCTTGGAAACGGTGACACTGTTGGATGTACTCGTAGCTTGTGAATCGGTCACTTTGCGTTTCGTCGCCCTTTTCTTCAGCTGCTTTGCTTGCGGCGGTGCTTCAACCACTACGGAACGGCTGTTGTGAGAATATTCGCTTTCGGAGGTAGACCTGCAAATAAGACACAAAGATTAATAATTTATAAAACACCAACTTCGTCTGCGACCTAATCCTGGTATCACGAGAAAAGATAACCTATATGTTTCATTAAAATCTGTACAAATATATTTTTAAACATCCAAACATTGCACTTATAATGTTAATAAAGATTGATACAATCACTAAGTATTGTTAATAACTTAGTTAATGATTAGGATTGTTATTCATTAAACCACAAACATGATTATTTAGATAGATAGCACTTACTTACATTTTCGTTGTAGGTTTCAACAGTTTTAAAGCGCGTAGCAGCAAGTATATCCAGCCGGTGGCAGCGGGCAGAAACCAGGATCCGTAGTTGTCACGTTAAGACAAAGGAGTAAAGTAATTTTTCAAACCAAATTGATCGAGTTTTTATATAGAGAAATCGTCCATTCAGCAAAACTATGTTACTTTGAAAATATACTTAAAGTTCTTTGTTTTAAATAAGCGTGAGTAATTATTGTCGGTTACGACCATTTAAATTAAATCTTTCCCATCGATTCCGTCAAATTGACTTTTTTTGAGTAATGAAATATAACACTTTCGTATATTCAAAGCCGCCAATAATCACCGCAACTTCTTTGAAATAGATACCCGTGTACTTGTTCATAAAACATAATTACCTAAGCGTAATATATGAACTAGTGTTTGTCCACGACTTCGTACGCGTTAAAGTTACAATTAAATTGTATCATTTTTACTATAGTTATTTTTGTCTTTAGTACCTATTTGATGAGGACAGGAATCATACAAATAAATAAAGGACCTATCCAACCGTTCTCCAGTTGTAAATTGTGTTAATAATACAATTTTGTTTTATCTACATGTACCTATAATACTTTATTTATATAGATTAAATCATATTTCGGACATTGAAAGATTTCATTTAAAGGCTACTTAGTAATGTTTTAATATAGACCGCAAAATGCTCGAATCATCATAAATGTATTCCCACAACCTTGACACACACATGCACAGTACACAAGCAGCATACAATACGACCCGTGCAATACTTAGAAATGTACATTATGCAGCTCAGCAGTTTTATTACTTTGTAGCTTTTAATAACGTAATTCCAATGTCACTTCACGAAGAAACGTGAAAGAGTCAAGTTTATACATTCTAGTGATGATATTTCAGCTAAACCTAAAAGTGTAATAATTTCGGTCGGCGATAGTTAGTAAAGTAGTGCAGTGAAACAGTTATTTATACTAATTTCGGTCGATGATAGGTAGTGAAGTAGTGCAGTGGAACAGCGCCCAGACCAAACACTCGATGATATCTTAATCAAGGTAAGCTCATATGTTGCACGATCTCGAAGTATTATTGGACGGCCTACTCCACCGAGAGTGGATGAGGCGAACGGAGTGAGCCTCAGAAACGGAAGGTGGAGTAGGACGCCCAATAATACACTACTCTTATCTTATTAATCGAAGACATGCCACTCATCATTGTGATGAAGTTAAGCCTGCAAATGAAAGTGATTAGTATTAGTAAAGACTACTAGAAATCTATTATAAAGAAATATTCATATACAATTAAAATTAGAGTAGTTATTATGATTTACAGAATCATCGCCATTATTTGTAGAGCCGCGTCGGCAACTGACGACGGACAATACGTGGAATACATCACCAAAAGTACTGGTATTTATTTACTTCGATCACGTGAGCAATCTGAAACTTATAAATGACCACGTTCACTTTGTTATTCCTGTGGATCTAAAATTTATAAAACCACATTTAACTAATATTGAAAACATTCTCGGCTCTTTCGAAGTAATTTGTGAACAAAATAAAGCTATGGATGATTTTCGATGCCTCAATGCACTTGAACCACTTACTTCCCTCTATAACGATATTCTTCGGGACTATGATTACATATCTCATATGATATCAACTAAAACTAAGAGATCAGCTTGGTTTGCTGGGATAGGTTCAATTATGAAAAAGCTATTTGGTACTATGGATGAGGATGACTCTGAGAAATATTACCACGATATTCAAACACTACATTCAAGTGACAAACAATTAGCTCATCTAATAAAACAGAGCATTTTTATCTCTTAATCAGCAATTCTTAACTTCAATAAAACACTAGAAACTATTATTGATAATGAGGCTCGTTTAAATGATGTAACTAATAATTTGCTGAAAAATGTATCCATAGTCACTAACGAATTATTATTTAGGAATAAGTTAAGTGAAGTGTTGAATGTTCTTCACGCCAGCTTACTCACTTAATCATTTAAGTTAGAAGATATTGTTAATTCCATTATGTTTGCTCTAACAGTAACACACTGCACCCATCAGTTGCTACGCCAACTCAATTATGTACAGACATCGAAAGTAGCATAAGACACTTACCTAAATATAAGGAATTTTCAGTAAGTATAGATGGAAGAAATATTAATGTATTACTAAGAATTTCCGAACTTGAAGCTTATTATAGCTAAAATAGTATTGTATTTGTATTAAAAAATCCATTAGTTTATCATATTGAATACGACCTCTATAAAGTCATACCAGTTCCTATAACTCTTAACGTAACTTCTCCTAATTCATACGAGCTAATTGTTCCCACTATTAATTATGTAGCTTTAAGTAAAGATAAATCGACATATTGCATACTGGATGACTTAAATTCTTGTAAAACCTTATATAATGGATATATTGCTTGTAACACCCTTAATATTTTATCAGTTAATACGAATCCCATTTGCGAAATAGAATTTATGACTAAAATTATTAAAGAATTACCCTCACAATGTAAAATTAAATTTATTTATGGACATTGACATATGGCAAAATCTAGGACACAATAATTGGATATTTGTTCCTACCAAGCTAACTTTAGAATGTGACATTCATAATAAAGAAATAACTATTATTGGTACAGGTATTTTATCTCTTAAACCGCAGTGTGTGGCATTCTGTCGAAATGTGAAGTTATTGGCGATGCTCAACCTAGAAGTGAACATACCACCTATTAGCTCAGATTTCAATCTAATTGATGATAAATATTGTAATTTAAATACCTTTCGAAAATCTAATATTAATACATCTGCAGTGACAATATCTAACATTAATCTAGATAAACTCAACGATCTGAAAGATCAAGCAGAACAAGTATCCACTGAAATTGACGATTTTATTAGAACTAGTAATAAAGTTTTCACGAACCATATTAGTTTCCCTATTGTCATTATCATTTTTATGATATCTTTTATATTCTTTATTATCTATTATTGCAAAGCCAACAGCTATAATAGACCATTTTTATGTAAAAAGTCTCCTCCTAATGTAGAAGAGGAAATATCTGGAGAAGAAGAAATTCCTCCGCCTAGACTAAGAGTATAAGAAATACCTATTTGTAAGTTTTTATAAATAGAATAGTAATTAGCAAGTTAGAAAGGCGCATCCTACCTCCCGTATACCTTTCCTATCCCAATCTTTACTTACCTGATTTATCCTGTATTCTACATCTGTAAACTTCCTTTCAATAGAAAGTTTACACTCAATGGGGGAGATGATATATTATACTTCCCTATACCATTCTGCTTACCTTTCCTAAATCTATTCCTTAGAGCTAAATCAGCATTTATTACTTCTCAGACACCTCACCCTCCTGCCTCAGTCCACATCCATATTCCATTCGCGCCGGTCATTTTCATAATTCTAGTTCGTTTTCTATTATTTTTCAATTTCAATAAACATTAATGAATTGTGTGAATTCTCCGGATAATATGTCATATATATATATATATATAGGTATATAAATATATATCATCACATAAAATCGATTTCTATGGAAATTTTAGGCAAATGAAATTAATAAAACCAAACACTACCACAATATTATAAACCTACTTTACATAATTCCTCAAACATGTCAATAAAAACGATTCATGAAGGTTTTTATTTATTTGCGCTAGTAAATCGAGTTTAGAGTCACTGATGCAAATGATGCACTTTACTGATTCGAATCTTTGAACTGCTCCAGATACAAATGATACAATCTCAACAAAGATATGTTTTTGCCAGCACTAGTGTGCATGTGTCAAAATAAATAAATGTACAGGAACTGTTTTATCTTATGTTAGAGAGAATAAATTTTGATTTACCTAAAAACGTAGAAAGAAAACTATTTTCTTTCTACGCCTAAAAACCTCTCATTATGTACTTCAAAAGTAGATCAAATATGACAATTAAAAGATGAAAGGAATAGAGGAGGTTGGCATCAACGAAATCTAGTATCTTGATATTTAAGAAATATCTAGTATTCCTGAGTCCAATAACTTCTAGTCCAACAAAGTCCAAAGTCTAGTAATAGCTAGTGTCCAAACATGTCCAGCGTACTAGAACGTCTATTGACCTATAAGGTCTAGTGTTTTAAATAGACCAGTTTTCATTAGGACACATCACATTTAACAGATTGGAATCATAGTCCCTTGTGATGTAAGTAATGTAATAAATCACATGATAATACAATCATATCATAGCTCATATCATCAGTGCAGAATATCAAAAGTGAAAGCAGGATATGCAGTGTAGGTACTGTAGTGTATACATTCATATATGCAGTGATTTGAAATATTTAGATTAGTTATATCCGAACACCACTGCTCTAAAAGCTTACTAGAATTTACCTATATACATACCTACGCACATGTATATGCAGTTTGTAATGACAAGGAAAGAACGTTCAAATATTATGCGTCATATCTGTTGTTAGAAAGAGATAAATAAGCAATTCGTGTTACCACCGAACCGCCACGAGACGTTCCGATCACCATTATGCTGCGATCTCTTTCACTCTCTCACACCAAACGATACACATATCTCGCTCATCCATTTCATTGCGATTAGTTCCTAAGATAAAACAAAATGACGATATTTTCTATTTCATCAATAAAAGCAATAATTACGCGTGAAATGAAACAGTTTTCTTATCTCTCACAGTGCCTGTATAATTGGTGCAGAGTCTAAAGACACAAGAAAGGCATATTGTCCACAGATTATTCCTAAAAAACACGATTAGCGGCGATGTATTCACCGGACGCTTGGAAGTGCAAGACTGGTAGTGACTCAGGTGATTACCCTGAATTCGTCTAGTAAATATGGAGGCCATACAACACATCTACAGGTAAAAAAATCTTAGCATATATGTCATATCCTGTACAAAAAAATGAAATTATAGCTTTTTTTTTACCACAAAATCTGCTGCACGGCAGTCTCCATAGCCAATGCCACTGAGCCATCATTACTTCATAAAATTCTAATCTGCTTATTAACAAACAAATATGATTGCACTTGGTCGCTTTATAATAAAAATTGTTAACTATTGCTTGATTAAGGATTTTAAGTATTAAAAATTGTAATGTACATGTAAATGTCAAGTTAAAAAGCAACTTTAATAATTTTTTATTGTTTTAAGTTGTATGAATATAAGAAATAAGATACCAAATAAAAAAACGTTGTTTTATTTTAATAACAACTTGTTTTAATCGTGCCAACCCTGCGAGTAAGTAACGAAAGACAAGTACCTAACTACCTAAATGATGTTTTTTTTTACTAAAAATTATTTATATAAATTATTCCCTTTTATATAAAAGATAATGATAAAACCCTACATTTTACTATTTTTATATGAATTTGCTCTAATAATTATGCGGGTTTTAGTGCCGAAATTGGGTAACTGTATACGCCGGGATGTGCTTAAATGGAAGGTACAGTAGGCTGTAGGACTCACATGGGATACGATGTATGCATTACCCCAGCAAGAAAATCACTTCTGGAATAAATTGAGTTCTACAAATAATTAGTGCCTTATACGCTGTAAATGTGCACCAAATAATAAATTTGTGCACTTTGCCGTTTTGTTAAAAAAAAGGAAAAACCAATTCTGCTGGAGTAACGTTGTTCCAGCAGGAAAATTTTAATCTAATGATCGGAAAGAAAAATTAAGTATATGGACAGATAGCTTATATTTGTGCATAAATGTGCGCCAAAAATTAAATTTGTGCGTCGTAAGGTTTTCGAGATATTTCATTTCCTGCTGGAGTAACGTTTAGCAAAATCAATTTTCTCGAAAACCAATAATTGTGCGATCTTACAATAAAAGTATATTTGTAGCTCTTAATTTGTGCTTATTTGTGACACCATTAGGTTTTCAAAATTTTGTACCATTTTTATGTAATTATGCAATTACGAAAATAAAAAAAATATGTCTAGCGCTAAAACGAACAAACGGTTGTACTCACTAAAAACGGTATTTGGTTCGTCTTGTAATTCCATTCATAAAAAGTAAACTTACTAGACAAAATATACACACATTTATCAATAATATCAATATATGTCGCAACCGACAGTGTCATAGTTAGATATCAAAATGCAAGAAATAGAATTAACTCAACATGTTTCAGTGTTAACCAAACATTAGTGCGTTTAATGAAAAATATATACTGAAAATTTCAGCTTCATATGTAAAGTATTAAAGAAGATATGAACAAAAACCTAAAGCAACAGCAAGATTTCTGGTTATCCGACCAAATTCGAAAGATAGCAAAAAGCGGCGGTTTCATACATATTGATGGTCTTCTTTAACAAGTAGTATTAATGGAAGCTCTTGTCCGTACAGTCACACATAAAATACTTAAAGAGGAATTTGTGTATATTTTTATAATAGGTATTGTATAGATTTTTATTTTGACGAAATATTTTTTTATTGTATATTCCTACGCTCAGGCAACTTATATGATATTAAATGAAAATGCAGGTGTATGCTTACATTCTTTCTATTTATTTTTTTATGTAATTATAGGTAACCTACCTACTAGTAAGTAAATTTATTTTATAGTCTTACCTTTCAGAGTTTCCACGTAATCTAAAACAAGTTATTTCTGGATGCGTTATTGACGAAATCATTCAACAAAAACAGCACAATCTATCCTATTCGGCATATTAAGTATGTACATGAACTTATTTTTCGTTAAAGAAAATTACACACCGTCCATTCGTCACTGCGACGCAGTCGTGACTGTCTGCGTACTAAGCGCGGGCTGAGATCGACGCGCGTAGGTTTCGTCCGTTTCTATGAAGTTGAAATACTGTATAGATAACATTACCGTGCTATATCAATCAGTCTGTTTCCCATGATTTTATAGCTGTGCGAACTTCAGACTACTTCTTCGTTGCAATCGTAGGTATAGGTAAGTTGAACAGATGGTTGATATTTTAATGAATGTACCTACGAAGCAATAACAACTATGTACTATCATTTATTCTGTGATATGATTAACTAATTGCATCATCCAACAATCGTAAAGCTAATAATAATTTGTCTTTGGACTAGCAACTAATGAAAAACAACTCAATTAATATACCAAAAATACATTAATTTCATAAAAATGTTTTATGCAGTAATGTAACCCGAATAAATTTGTACTACTCTTTATTGTGTAAACTACAAATAACTAGATACACCACGGTACTTACATATAAAAAAAACCTTTTATATAAACTCAATATAAAAAGCAATTAAATAATTTCCCTTAACTGTTTTATGCCACAATGTACCCAGGCACAATATGTGTACACCTGTTACTTCAGCAAAGTTAAGAAGATCATCAATATGTATGAAACCATCGCTTTTTTGCTATCTTTCGAATTTGATCGGATAACCAGTAATCTCGCTTCGTTTTAGTTTTTGGTTCAAATCTTCTTTAATACTTTACATAGGAAGCTGAAATTTTCAGTATATATTTTTCATTTAACGCACAAATTTTTGGTTAACACTGAAACATGTTGAGTTAATTCTATTTCTTGCATTTTGATGTCTAATTATGACACTGTCGGTTGCGACATATATTGATATTATTGATAAATGTGTGTATATTTTGTCTAATAAGTTTACTTTTTATGAATGGAATTACAAGACGAACCAAATACCGTTTTTAGTGAGTACAACCGTTTGTTCGTTTTAGCGCTAGACATATTTTTTATATTTTCGTAATTGCATAATTACGTAAAAATGGTACAGATTTTTGAAAACCTAATGGTGTCACAAATAAGCACAAATTAAGAGCTACAAATATACTTTTATTGTAAGATCGCACAATTATTGGTTTTCGAGAAAATGGATTTTGCTAAACGTTACTCCAGCAGGAAATGAAATATCTCGAAAACCTTACGACGCACAAATTTAATTTTTGGCGCACATTTATGCACAAATATAAGCTATCTGTCCGTATACTTAATTTTTCTTTCCGATCATTAGATTAAAATTTTCCTGCTGGAACAACGTTACTCCAGCAGAATTGGTTTTTCCTTTTTTTTAACAAAACGGCAAAGTGCACAAATTTATTATTTGGTGCACATTTACAGCGTATAAGGCACTAATTATTTGTAGAACTCAATTTATTCCAGAAGTGATTTTCTTGCTGGGGTAATGCATACGATACGATCGCTGAAACTCCCGAAGGAGCTTGGGGCGTTGCTGCACTGCCTGCTCACTTAATCACGCTATGCACTGTTGTATAAGCACTGCTGTTTTGTAGGTACTGGTTTTGAACACTTTAATTTAGGCTAATCTTGCACTGACTTCGACCGCGTCGACGATAGGAATAGCGAGGACACAAATGCGTGCCGAGTGAGGTCTCGAGGGGAAGGGTATCAGGGGAGGGGGTAAGAGATGTCAATAGAAGGTCATTAGGGATGGGACACATCTCACAGCGTAGGTACACATATGATAACAATTTTGGCGGCTACAGTAACTTGAGGGTTCTACGCGGGAAAAATTAAAACCGGCAACACTGGTCATTAGCACCAACAGTTTCAAATAAAATAACATGGTTTATTTCGTTTTAAACGGATTGGTTTAATTGGTTTTTAAACTGGCCTTACATGTAAAATCTTTACAATTATACATAAGTTGCATGTAGAAGCTAATCTAAGCTCTATTTGACATACATTGAACTTTGTTCTCGGACTTTTCCGGCTTTTATCTGGAATACGCAGGTAAATCACGAGTTTGGTGTTTACCCTACAAACTACTTTTGCTATTTTCACTTACCAAGAAAAATTTGGTGGTTTTCCACTTTGCGATAATTATGGGAATGCATACTACAGTCTGTTTTTTAACATAAGAGTACTGAAAATTTTACTGCGTTGCTATTGGCACACGAACTCTGTAGGTACATTTAGTTGAGTCTTCGACTACCTGCGCGTCGATAAATATTGCTTGTAACGAATCAATACTTAAGTTGCAACTTTTCAATTAGGATAAGCAAAACATAGATCGTTTTGAAAAATGCTCATGTCTCAATCATTTGATAAACAAAATTGTACGAGTCGAGTTTTATTAACGTATCTGCAGAAAGCTCATCAGAAGTATGATGATAATTTTAAGGATGACAAGAATTGTGGTAGAATTATTTGATATATATGTTCTAGTGGGATCAGACCGAAATTTCTTTTTATAAATAAATAGTGTGGGGTAAGACCGGAATACAAGTTGGAAAACCACAAAAACTTATATGATATATTGCACAGCAATGATTTAGGATCATTTTGTAACCTATAGGTTATTTTTTTTGTAAGTATATTGTAATTTGTAAGTTATTCAAATCGTGAAACATTTATTATATTTAATTATGTAAAATAATACAATTACTCGTAAGTCACAAAGTAAAACAATAATTTCGTCAGTAAAATAACATTAAATTTAAATAACGTCCCAATATTATTGCCTCGCCCAAACGTGCCCATTAGGCTAGCCGCATTTCCCCGCTGTATTGCGAGGGAAATCCGTTGTACAAGGTATTCTCCTGACCGCCGGTCTCGTGTCCTATCTCGCAAGCGCCGCCCCAGATCCTCCACAAACTTCTTGGCCTCTGAACACCACGACCCCGTCACCTCCACAGCAAACGGCACGAATTCGTACGCCAATTCCAAGGCAGCATATTTATTGTGCTTGCCCAACGCGGCCGCCTCTGCACCTTGTAGTGTTATTATCCTATTGCATTATATTTCCAATAAGAAATATGTAATCGGTAGTAAGAACGCCTAAATAAACAAGCAGGCAAAGCATTATAATATTTAAATAGCACCTCAAACCTAGGTAAATCTAAGGGATGTATGAAATATAAATAAATGGAAGCTTTCTAAATGTTTTAATCACTGAATCTACGTATGAAAGATCAAGCCTAGTATGTTTTAATTAGTTAGAAATATTGAGAGAATGTCACGGCAAAGATATTCTAACGTTTTGAATGTGAAGAAAGGTCTGAAAGCCCACAAGCGCCTGATAGAAATGAGATGGATTGTCGCCACAAAATATGTTGCTCTGAAAAAGTAAATAATAGAATCAGAAATT
This sequence comes from Plagodis dolabraria, assembly GCA_963854805.1. NCBI lineage: Eukaryota > Metazoa > Arthropoda > Insecta > Lepidoptera > Geometridae > Plagodis > Plagodis dolabraria. The sequence continues at coordinate 17,341,633 of OY978467.1, read as the reverse complement.
ATGTTTAGTAATAAAGTCCTGCTTTTCCCGGGATTCTGGAAGCTGGAAAAGATCACGAGGCGATCTCTGAATAACCTGTGATTATCCCTAATATATAATTATTTCAAGAACAATAAGAAGTTTTGTCAATGAAATTGGAAACAATCTCTGGTTTTCAAGATATTCCCTTTATACCGTCCAGGCTCATTATCAAATCCTATTAACCACCTGTTCCTGGTTAGGTAACAATATAAATTTATTTAGGAATAATCCTCATTTAATAATTTTCGGCATTACAATGTTGGGTCGAACACGTGATGATTATTGTTAGTATTACAAGAGCTATGTATATGAAAATTTAATACATTAACATTGGCATTTTCCTCTTTGAAATTGTATACTCAGATTAGGCTTTAGAATTAAAAATTAGAAATAGTACTCAATAATAAAGTGAGGTTATGAAAAAGGAAAGAGGTAGCACATACGAGCAAGCGAGAAGAAAGATCAAACTAATGGATGTTACCCTGCCTCCCGCAAGCTGGTATATATACCCCTCATCCACCGATGACACGGAGAGACCTCGCTACCAGTCGCACTGTCAGTACGTGCGTACATATTTCGCGTTCCAGAAATTAAATGCCAAGTCAAGGCAGTTTGAAGATACATCTTCATACCCAAAGAAATCCAAGGAACATTCGAATTGCGTTGAGGAGACGTGTGTCGTTGACGTCACGCAATTTCCTCCGCTGGACTTAGAGGAACGGACGCGCCCCATCAAAATGGCCGCCACGAGGTCACACTAATCCACGAGCAATTAAATGGAGCAAATGAGGACATATTTTTGATAAATGACGATCGGCATATATGAAGGACAGGAGCTTCGTCCCTCGTAACAAAAGGTACCTTAAAATCAATCTCAGACCCCCCATGTGCGCGATAAAATCCCGTACTTTCCCCGCGCGTAGGAATAAGCAGCAGTGCTCGGCGTAATAAGATAGATATAGACAATGTAACTTCACTTTCGCCAAATAAATAATGTTTTGTTAATTGTAAAACTCGTTTCCATCAGTCGTGTCGTGCCCCTCAGCGAAGCATTCACTTTTAAATAGGTACTAGCCGCCATCGGCACATAAGACGGCCTGGTCATAAGGTCCTCGCTGCTGCCCGCTGACTATCCAGGACATCGAATAAAAATAAGTATTTGTCGTAGGTATTGCTTTAAACTAACACTAAGTAAAATCCATACTACGACAACCTACACCGGCGACTTTCTGGGTAGCGGGCAGGTGACAAGCCGTTAAAGTGCTCACGCACGTAGCGTCCCAGATGAAACAACGCCCTCTTTGCCATGGGATCAGCGTCAGCCCATCCGGCCGCTTACCATCAAAGCGAGAGAGGCCGGGAGGCTCGAGCACGCAAGGGATTTCTGCCGAAACGAGTTTTTTCTTTTCGGTCCGACTCCACCCTCGCACCACACAAACAAATGTGAGGCTCGCAGACCGCACAACCGATTCGGTATCCCGGAGCCACTCTAACGGAGTCATCGTCCAGCAGCGTGCCCAAGTTAGGTGAAGGTAGGGCATGCAGCCAGGCGCCGGACTCCGACTTAGAGACGGCATTGAGACGGGCCAACTCGGTCGTAGAGGCTCCCCTGCGCAATTGGGTGAGAATCTGCGTCCCGACCAGATCAACCCAACTCCTCTGTAACTTCGGCTTCGCAGGCAGAGGCACGCCCGGATATAACGTCTCCCACTCATTGTGAGCCTCTGCAGCGAAAGGAATGGTTCGAGAGTCCCCAAAACTCTGTAATATGCGGTGAGCAAGACCTGATGCCCCGTGGGAGGAAGCCAAAAATGCCATGGGGTCCGACTCTTGCAGTCGCCGCACGCCTAAGCCGCCATATCGAACCGGCAAAGTAGCCTGACCATAATATATATATACTATTACAATATGGTTTTATATCATAAACGCAAACAGAATATTTTGTTACGAATATACCTACTAAGTATCCAACTAAGTATAATATTTAGAACATAAAATAGTAACGTAATTTTTTCAACAGTAAATTTTAGAAGTATTCAATATGAACGGACCTTAACAATTTCCAAACAAGAACAAAGGCATTGACCAATGACAGCAATGACCCATCTCACTCTGTCAATATCGGAAATTTGCGAAAGAGATACTCAGTACTCGTTTCGTTAAAAAAAAAAGACTATAGAACTGCTTGTCACCAATAGCATTTAATATAGTAATTAACATTTTAATTGACAAGCTAATTAGTCATGAAAAAAAGTGGGGCTATCGGTTTAAGATCAATAAAAGATACACAGAGTCCATCTTAGCTTTTGCTGACGACCTTGCAATTCTGACACGGAACCCAATACAATGTCAGGAACTTTTACGAGAAGTGGATGAGTTCTGCACATGGACTGAAGGTTTGAGAACAAAACCAAGTAAATACCACTGTCTGTGTCTGGGTAGACGGAATACCAAATTTACCTCTTACGACCCGGGACACTTGATAGGAGGAGAATGTGTTTCCACAATTGCAGAAGCTGTGCCATTTATATTTCTTGGTAGGAAGATAGATCACAAACGACGCACACCATCTCTTGACGCAGTTGTCGATAGCTTTATAAAATACCTTAGTATGGTGGACCAACAACCAATAATTAACACTAAAAAAGCTTGGATATATGACAACTACTTAACATCACGTCTGACTTGGCCTTTTTTAGTATACGACATTACAACAAAGCTGGATGTTAACGTCATAAGGACATTGAAGTCATGGTTGGGGCTTGCACTTTCGGCAGACCCATAACACCTCAGAGTTACCAAAACGCACGTCTTATTAAAATCTCGAGACGATATAGTCACATCTCTCCCAAAAGACAATAGTGCCTCCGACCTTGATTCGAGGCTTCAATTCCACAAACAATTTATGATAGGTGCACAGTCTAGAACAGCGGGTTTTGGGTCGAAAAAGAAAGTTGAGGATAAAGACATTGTAAAATCTTTTCTACAACAAGACGAAAATGATAACTATAAAGTGCATGCAATGAGCTTAGAAATGCAAAGCGAATGGCTAACCATAGGTGAATTTTGTATCCCTCTGGCGTTAAATTGGCGTACCTTGATATACGATTGGTTACCTGCCTTATTAAAATTGTATCTAAACGCCTTTCAGATAACCCTCCCAGACCAAAGTAACATAGTGATATGGGGGAAAGCCACCGAAAAGTCTTGCAGTATTTGTCGGGAGGCGATAGGTACAGCAAGGCACTTATTGGTAGGATGCAAGGTGCTCCTTGATAGGGGTCATTATTCACGTCGCCATGATGGAGTCCCCGAAATCATACGAGAAGCGGTGAGTCTCTCGGTAGCTAGAGCAAAAAAAGGTTTGACCACGAACAAACGACACGTCGATTTTGTAAAAGAAGGGTCATCTACAAAATCTAAATCCAAGCCTTACTCCATCTTAGGCGCAGCTCCCGATTGGACTCTTTTGATGGACACGTATGAAAAACACTACAAAATACCTGAGGATGTTGGTGTTTCGTCTTCCAGACAAGACATATTTCTATACTCGAAAGATCTAAAACGCATAGTACTTATAGAACTTACTGTGCCGTGGAAAACAAACATACCTAAGGGTCACACATTAAAAACAAACAAATATTATGACCTAACAAACGAATTAACCAAAAACGGTTATGTGGTCAATTTATATGCTGTAGAAGTTGGAGCAAGGGGTATACCCTATATAACCTACTTAAAGACCTTGGCCTGCCAAGAACAACCGTAACTTCCATCCTAGAACGTGTATCTAAGGCGGGATTAGTAGGATCTTACCAAGACTTGAGCGGGAAGGGGAGCGTTGATGCATTGTAAAGAGGCCTCTTAACCCTGCACCTGGATTGCAAGCCCCAGGCCCCTCAAGCCTCTTCCTCTGCAACGCTATGGACCCGGCAACAGCACGGTGAATCCATGGAATGCTAAGTAATTCGTCTCATTCAAGTTTCTTAGAGCTATGTATCTTTGGCCTATTTCTTTCATGCATTATCTATATTATACTTATGAAGAGATACATAACAAGTATTTCTTATAACTATAACTTAAAATATTGTCTAGAATTATATATACATAAGCTTTTATGTGGCATAGCTAGCAATGTGGTTAACTCCAGTGTGTGTTCTGATGTGTCTCTGTAAATTAATCTTACAAGCAAACTTTCTATCGCACATTGTACATACTTATGGTTTCTCTCCAGAATGTATTCGAAGATGTTTCTCTAACATACCCTTTTCAGAAAATTTACTATTGCACATTGTGCATTCAAATGGTTTCTCTCCAGAATGTATTCGAAGATGTCTCTTTAAGTGACCCTTCCGCGAAAATTTACCATCGCACATTGTGCATTCATATGGTTTTTCTCTAGTGTGTGTTCTGAGATGTATCTGTAATTTCACCTTTTCATAAAATTTACCATCGCACATTGTGCATTCATATGGTTTGTCTCCAAAATGTATTTGAAGATGTCTCTTTAAGTGACCCTTCCGCGAAAATTTACTATCGCACATTGTGCATTCATATGGTTTGTCACCAAAATGTATTTGAAGATGTCTCTTTAAGCTACCCTTTTGTGAAAATTTACTATCGCACATTATGCATTCATTTGGTTTGTCTCCAAAATGAATTTGAAGATGTCTCTTTAAGTGACCCTTCTGTGAAAATTTACTATCGCACATTGTGCATTCATATGGTTTTTCTCTAGTGTGTTTTCTGAGATGTATCTGTAAGTTCCCCTTTTCAGAAAATTTACCATCGCACATTGTGCATTCATATGGTTTGTCTCCAAAATGTATTTGAAGATGTCTCTTTAAGTTACCCTTCCGTGAAAATGTACTATCGCACATTGTGCATTTATATGGTTTTTCTCTAGTGTGTGTTCTGAGATGTATCTGTAATTTCCCCTTTTCAGAAAATTTACCATCGCACATTGTGCATTCATATGGTTTGTGTCCAAAATGTATTTGAAGATGTCTCTTTAAGTGACCCTTCTGTGAAAATTTACTATCGCACATTGTGCATTCATATGGTTTATCTCCAAAATGTATTTGAAGATGTCTCTTTAAGTGATCCTTCCGTGAAAATTTACTATCGCACATTGTGCATTCATATGGTTTTTCTCTAGTGTGTGTTCTGAGATGTATCTGTAAGTTCCCCTTTTCAGAAAATTTACCATTGCACATTGTGCATTCATATGGTTTGTCTCCAAAATGTATTTGAAGATGTCTCTTTAAGTCACCCTTCCGTGAAAATTTACTATCGCACATTGTGCATTCATATGGTTTTTCTCTTGTGTGTGTTCTGAGATGTATCTGTAATTTCCCCTTTTCAGAACATTTACTATCGCACATTGTGCATTCAAATGGTTTCTCTCCAGAATGTATTTGAAGATGTCTCTTTAAGTGACTCATTTGTTAAAATTGAAATAAAATAGAGTTTTAATTATGGTATTGTTATAGTGTCTTTATTTAGTTTTTGCAACTAGTTTTATAATTGTACACACCATATAATTCTCTCCAGTGTGTGTTCATAGACGTTGATATGAGTGAAATGTTTCATTGCATCGTATTTTATTTATTCATTACCTCTCGCCCTTGTTGTTAATTTCTCATACATACTCGTTCGTAATTAATTTATATAGAGAGAGCTATATAGGCAAAGGATATTAGTAGCAGAGTCACATCAGAATGGGATTATCAAATAGCATAGGCGAGAGTTGTCATTAGTTTGGCCCATCTGAAACAAGGAGATATATATTTAATTTCTAACCAAAAGCAAGAATATCAAAGGTAACTTATATTAAAGTTATAATTGTTTATGAAAACAGAATCCGAAAAAACATTACAATTAAGACGAAAAAAAATTATACATAAAATAAGGTTTTTAGGTTCTAGTGCTTAAAATATATGTCTTCAAGACTAAATTTTCACGTCAATATGTGCCCTTTAGAAGCTTACAATATCTTGCCAAGTCTCATTTGTATAATATGAGTAGTTAATGAGTTTCGTTGAAAAAACCATGCCTAAATCACGCCCGTTTTCGCCATTGGGTTTGACGAGTTTTACAAAGGTTCGCAAATCAATAGGTATCACAACAATTAGTGCATTCATCCAATTATCTGCTCACAAAATTTTAGCTCAATACACTTAATAAATGAAGAGATAAAGTTAAAAAAAACCCACAAGATACGAAATTAGTGATAAGCCGGCCAAGTTTTAATGGTAACAAAAAAGCGGCCGCACAATATAAAGTGCTAGTCTTCCAAAATAAATATAACTATACTGTTATGTGGCTGGTACATTTGCGTACACAATTATTCAACTAGTTTTTACTTATATTCCCGTTCAATAAATAAAAGGGTAGGTAATATATTCTATTTATAATATGTTATTCCTATTTGCGTGGGAATTATCGTGACTATCTACAGAGGCCTGTATGAAAACCAATAGCACGGTAATGTTATCTATACAGTATTTTAACTCGGCTCTGTAGTTGAAATAACTACCTACAGCCGCGCTGTACGTAAACATGCGATAGGGCTACGCGCCTCCAGCATTTTAATTATATTTGCCTACTTTGCGTTTCCATTTAGTTTTGTGATTGTAAATATACTCTTTTTTATATAAACAAATAAAATTCTTTGTGAAATTAACAGGAAGTGTTGTGTGTTAAGTAGATAGATTTAATTAAAAAACCATGTTTATATTTGAATAAAAAATCAGTCTTAAAAATTTGCGACCGAAAAATATTTGTTAGACGTACGAAATGCTTTATTATTCAATTTTAAAGTATAAAAAATCCGCATTCTAATATATAGCTTATAACTACCTATTTTACTCGTGTCAATCACTTTCCTTTACTCTATTCGCTTTTTTTATTAATCGAGAGTTTTTTTTTGGGGGATTAAAGGAAATACTTGTCTATTAAAAAGACACATTATGTACCGTCAACTATGTAGAATATAAAATAAGTTTACCTACTAGTAAGTTAAATTATTTTTATAGTTTTACCTTTCAGTTTTCAGGTTATCTAAAAGTTATATCAGGATGCGTTTTGGACGAATTCATGCAAGCAAAAAAGGGACATTATAGATAGATAGATAGATAGATAGAAAACTCTTTATTGTTACACCACTTTAGAAATATAAAAGTTTACACATTAAATTATCATAACATAGTGTTACAATGGGCGGCCTTATCACTAAAAGTGATCTCTACCAGGCAACCTTAGGATGGAGTTGAACAAATAAAACAATAGAGGCGGGTGTAGTCCAAATACATAATCAAATTTCATAAAAACATTTTAAAATAAAACGTATTTTAGTGTAATTTCTAAACAAATATATAAAAAATAGCATATATATTTGTTTAGAAATTACACTAAAATACGTTTTACTTTAAAATGTTTTTATGAAATTTGATTATGTATTTGGACTACCCCGCCTCTATTGTTTTATATATTATGTGTATAAACATATACATAGCAACATACATAAATAGATAATGATATATACATATACCTATAAATTATATAAAAATATAGTACATATTATAATATTATCTCATATATAGCATAGAAATTGACAAAAATATAGTGCAAAATTAATTGGACAAATAAAACCTTTTAACTTAAAAAAAATAATTTTAAATAAATAAATAATAAATAAACTTGATCCTTGAACATATTGAGAGTCGGTGCTTGTCTGATTGATACAGGAAGAGAATTCCACAAGCGGGCAGCCTGAATAGTGAAGGATTTGCTATAAAACGAACTCGTATGAGGATGGATTTCAAGTGTGAGATTTTCTGATGACCTTAACGTGTATGAAGAACAGTGAAGGAAATCGAAGCTTTCCTTGAGATAGCGCGGGGATGTAGGACTGAACAATATATTGTAAAGGAGACTGAGAATATGAGCATTCCGGCGAAAACGTATATTCAGCCAATTGAGCTTAGAACGAAACTGAGATACGTGATCATATTTGCGTAAACCAAATATGAATCTAATGCAAAAATTTTGAAGACGCTCAAGTTTATCTAGCTGTTCCTCCGTGAGATCTAGATAGCAGGCATCAGCGTAGTCAAGAATAGGAAGTAAAAGAGATTGAGCTAATGCAATTTTAGTGGCTGTTGGAAGAAAGTTGCGCAACCTTTTTAAGGATCCTGCTGCGGCAAATAGCTTGTGACGTGTGATTTGTAGCTGTTGATCCCACCTCATATAGCGATCCATTGTTATTCCAAGATTCTTTACAGAGCTACTAAAGGGAATAGCAATACCACCAAAGAAAATTTGAGGAAGTAATGTCCAGTCTATTGTAGACAGCAATCTTGAGCTACCAATTACTATTGTTTGTGTCTTAATGGGATTTACTTGTAACCCAAAAGAATTGCTCCATTTAGCTATACGATCAAGATCAGCATTAACAGTCTGAATTGCTTCAGATAGTTTATTCACTGGTGCCTTAGAATAAATCTGTAGATCGTCTGCATATAGGTGGTAGGAAGAAGTGAGGTTGTGAGAAATTGAATTAATAAACAAAGCAAACAATAAAGGAGATAAGACGCCACCTTGCGGGACGCCTGCTGACGTGTTACACCACAAAGAGTATTTATCTTCAAGGCGAACACGCTGCCTGCGCCCGTACAGATAACTGTGAAACCAATCAACTACCGTTGGAGAAATGTTAATTGAGCGAAGGAGAGCAAGAAGAATGTCAAAATTAACAGTGTTAAAGGCGTTGCTAAAATCTAATAGAGTTAATACGGTAAGTTGGCCGTTGTCCATTCCAAGACGGATATCATCAGTAATTTTGATGAGAGTAGTTACAGTGCTATGCCCAGGTCGAAAGCCAGATTGAAAAGGGTTTAAGAGATTGTGACTGGATAAGAATTTGCTAATTTGGTTGTAGATAAGACGCTCGAAAACTTTTGACAGGAATGGAAGGAGAGAAATGGGTCGATAATCGGAATAAGATTTAGGGTTTGATTTTTTAGCCAAGGGAATAATTTGTGCGTCTTTCCAAATTGAGGGAAATACTCCATCAGAGACAGAGTTATTAAAAATGTGACAGAGAACAGGAAGTATAACATCTAAGATGGGCATAACCATGTTACGACTTATGCCATCAACACCAACAGCATTGGAAGTGATTGAAATTACGCTCTTCTTAACATCACAAGCGGATAGTTGATTAAAAATAAATGGAGAATGATCGGGAGTCGGTAAAGTTGAAAGATGACGTAAGGTATTGTTTTTATCTGAGATGTTAATATCAGATGACGAAGAGAAATGTTGGTTGAGAGAATTGATATTTAAATCATTAGGAATAGACTCTTGTCGTGATTTACCTATGCCCAATGACCTGAGAAATTTCCAAACTTTGGCAGGGTCCTCGTTAGCGACAGACTTGTGAACATGGTGGCGTAAAGCATCCCTACACACCATATTGCAGCGATTGCGAGATTTAACATACACAGCTTTATTTTCATCACTTGGTTGACGCTTGTATTTACTTTTAGTGACTGCTTTTTTATGCATTAACACTTTTATGTCATTGGTTAGCCAAGGAGCTGGAAGGTGTTTTAATTTTATAGCTCGCAGAGGGGCATGCTTATCATACAACTGTGTTAATAAGGAGTTGAAAAATAGCAACTTGGTCATTCACAGTCGCTGCATTATATACCGGAGACCAGTCGACTACTTGGGCATCATTAAGAAATGCAACCTGGTCCATGCCACTAAAATTGCGCTGAAGTATGACTTTAGGTTTTGCTTTAGGAGGACGAATTTTATAAGATAGGAATATCGAATTAACGACAGCTTCAAGTGAGGAAGTACGACAATCCCGTTTGAGAAGACAGGTATTGAAATCACCCATGATAATGGTATGGATATATGAAGGGGTAAGATCTTCAAGGATTTGTTCAAAAGATGAAAAGTAATTATTACAAGAAGAACTGCTATAATAGGCTCCGAGTAAGATTTTATTATGTAAAAGAAGGACTTCCACAAAAAGATGCTCACCGGCATTTGATGTAGGCGGCTGGGATGAGGTGCTGACTACTGAGAAAGGAATATGTGATCTAAGGTAAATAGCCACCCCACCCCCACGACTGTCAGTACGATCATTTCGGATAAGGTTAAAAAGCCGGGCAAGGAGTACGATATAGAGGGTAAGCACGGCTTGAACCATGTTTCGGAGACTATTATGGCGTGAATATTTTTGTGATCTAGAGATGCCTGCATATCGGGATAATGTGCCGGAATACTCTGCGCGTTAATATGAATCACGTTAAAAATTTTTGGTACATCAGAAAACTGTGCGTCGAGAGTATCGTTGAGCGTTGGGATGCTTTCGAAACTCTGGTCACTGAGGGAACTGTTAGAAGACAATGACAAATACTCTTCACTATCAGTATTATCTGCATTGTTAAATAGGTTTAACATAGTTTGTAATATGAGATATAAATATTATATAATAAAATAATAAATACTATTTATACTTATAAATAATAATGTAAATATATATATATATATAGATAGATAAAAATATAAAAGAGGTTTTTTATAACTCTCCACCTGCCAGTTGGGTATCAGTAATTCAAAAAATACAAAACACACAATATACACACGTACAAGTTTTCGTTTTTACCCAGGGAAGAAAAAGAAAAAAAAAAAACCTAACACATAGACATAAACTAACCACATCAAATATAATATACACATCATATTATATTTTAAGTTACCATAATGACAATATGAGTGAATTCACATCCTGATCCACATTTATGATATTTATGTCATGTCACCAGGTTTGAACGGAATAAACTATAGTGATAAACTCTATGGTTTGATGTGAAGTTAAAATAATAACGTCAACGTCAAAACAAATTGAAAGTGTCAAATCAAAACAGCTGATACGAGTAGTAGGTAGTAAAATTATTTCAAGATAAGGTGAATAATGCATAATGTGGTCTAAAGCTACATATTAACTTAAAATTCGGAGACATAAGTGGAGGGTACCACTCGAACAAACCATTTTGTAAACAAAATTGTGTAGTAATTATACACTCGAGAAATAGAAGCAGGCATGTCAACGCTTTTTGGAAGCAGCTCGTCTCGGCTTGGATGTAGTTATCGTCTCCTTGGGAACACCGTGCGCTGTAATCGGCGCTTCCGAACCACCAATCTTTTCGAGCTCCACAAGAGAGCTGATACGATGTCTTATTCCGTCAGCACCCGATATGACCACGAAACCGTCTTTCGTCCAACATTTGCCAATACCATATCTTTGACGAGCCACCATAAATGTATGATGCCGCGACTTCGTTAAAAACTCAGATAGTGTTATACCTGATCCCTTGAAACCCGTCTTTGCGAACCAGATCTTATTTCTCATTTCCGACGTACGTAATTTGAACAGGATCGGTCTGGGTTTGTCTGGAGTGGACGCACGACCCATTCGGTGACAGCGGCTGATGTCCTCAACAGTTACACTTAATTTCGTGTGAGTTGTCACGGGCCTAGCTACCACTGATGAAGTCTCTTCGTCCTTAGATTCCACAAGGCCATGAAGCAGCAAGATCTTACGACGACTACGCATTTCCATCGAATCCTGCTGATGTACAAGCATGCCCACCTGATCCTGAAGGCACTGAATAGCTGTCATAATAAAGGAGCGGAATGCAGCAAACTCTGATGCCAAGTTGCTCACATTGGTTGAAGGAGTTGCAACTTGAAGCTCACCTTTATAAGCATCCATCCGCTGCATAAATAACTGCTGGAGTTGGGCCATTGACTGTTGTACTGCCTCCATGTTGAAACAAATGTGTGTGCAATCAATACCTGTATATCTCACTTTAATTATGTGTATAGTGACTTTGTGATAAGGTTAACACCCACTGGCAGGTATTTTGTACTAGATTTCAATTATACATACAATTTAGACATATAGGAGAAGATTTACTAATTATTTTATAATAAATTAACTCAGACAAAATTTGATTGATGTTTTACACTCTCCTACCCGCGCAGAAAATATATCCTACTCATCATATTAAATATGTAATATGTACATAAAGTTATTCGTCTGTTTATATGAAGTCGAAATACAGTATAGATAACATTACCGTGCCAATACACATAAGCATATATATATACATTTAATATCTCCGTTAACTCTAAGTTGAGCTGTACAATCTTGAAACATATTAAGTATAAGGTTAGTAATTTTACTTGGAATAGATTGACTTTCCATTTTACTTTTAAGAAAAGAAAGGATAACATTGTCATATGCTGAACATATGTCAATGAATGCAGCAACTATAGACTGGTTTCTAGAGAATGAGAGTCTAATATCTGTAACAAAAATTTATAAACTATTTAATGTCCCTCTTCCTTTTCTAAAACCATATTGGCATTCAGGCGAAAGATTTCTGGCAATTTTTTATAAGATGTTCTGCAATCTTTGTCGAAACAGACGACATTGCTATTGGACGGTAACTATCAGATATTTTAGGATCTTTACCGGGCTTTAAATTAGGAATTATAATTTGGGTTTTCATCACATCTGGGACAAACCCTAAATCTATCGTCAAATTTATCATTTCCACAAAATAAATAAAAGTTTATAACCAGCATTAACTAAAAAGAAATATGGGATTCCATCTGGACCTAGTGAAGAATCTTTAACAGAAGTGAGAACAAGGTGTAATTCTTGCATGGAGAAAGGAATAAAACTCGATTCATTAGCGGCACTTGAAGTGCAGGTATTTAATAAACTAGGAACAAAGGGTGGAGCCTATCTGTCCATAAATTGTTCAAACCAACTGTCACAGTTCGGGTATGGTGGTGCGGTTCTCTATATGAACCACGAAACTTTCTACTTGATTTCCATACAAAAGAGGAATGAACACTAGGAGAAATAGTTGAGCATAAGGTTTTCCATCCCTGTGATTTTTTTGCATGAAGAATTTCTTTAGATTGAGACGTGTAAGCAGTTAATTTATCATAGTTTTCATTTGTCATGTCTCCGCAATACTCTTCATCGGCCATCTTTCTCTGTGTCACAGTATCCATACACTCTTGATCCCGCCATGGAGGAGATCTAAGTTTAGTATGTTCTTTTAAAGGAAATGAATGATAGCAGCAGAATGAATGTAATTTATAAATGAGCTCATACAATTCTTTAAAGAATGGGGTAGTATGAGAGGAAGATCAAAAGCAATTTGATCTAAAAATGATTTATATTTTGACCATTCATCAGACTGGGTTTTATTGTTAAGTTTATATTGTAATAATGGCTTAAAAGGTATTGGTTCAATTTTGGAAAATGGGAGATCAAATATTAGAGGAAAGTGATCACTGCCAAAACAAGATGATAAAGTTTTCCATGACATTGAAGGAGCTAAACGAGCAGATACCAATGTCAAGTCGACAGCACTAACTCGCTCATTTGGCTTTGTACGATGGGTAGGGCTACCAGTATTCAGTAAACACAACCCTACTTTGTCCATGATATTGAAAATATAATTAGCAAGATAATCTGACGCCTGGCAACCCCTACACCCAACTGGGTGGATATTAAAATCCCCCATTATAATAAGAGGAATACAGCTATTTTTAGTGTGACCAAATCGACAATATTGGAAACATTGCACTGTAGGATAATAACAGAATTCAACATCAAGTGAATTGAAACACATTATATACAAATACTCTTGGAGGCAAAACTTAACCGTCAATAGATAAAACACAAGATTGAGATGGCTTAAATACAGGAGCACCATCAATAACAACTTTGTAATTTAAGCATCTAATTTTTATCATGGGAAAACCATCAAGAGGGACACGAATATTCTCGAGCACTTCCTCCTCAGACCATTCAACAGGAATACCATTGACACGGCCCACGCAAATTGTGTTAAACGATGGGATCAATGCCTTGTAATAATTGTTTTCCGCGGTTAATTCAGTAGGAATATCCGGGGGCCCCCATCATATGTTTCCATCAAATTGGATGGAAAACAATTGAAAGAAACAAATGAAATCTATTAACAAGTCTTTACAGGATTTACAAAACTTACCAATGATGTAAAATACATGTGACCACTGATGGAATATTCTATCTACATAAATAAAACCTAATATTATACACTAAGGACAACAAATAAGATATTTTTCTAATTTAAGAATTTTTAAAGCACCCAAACTCTTTGACACAACTTTGACCCAAACAAGTGTAAATTAAGGTGTCTCCAAAGAGAAACACGTTTGTCAGAGACAGACTTCTGCTTACTAACACATGTAGTGTTAGCAAGCAGAAGTCTGTCTCAGACCAGAACTCTATAAAATATAAATAAGTATATTTTGGTGAAATGGGGGAATCTGTACCCCCCAGGGAACAGGATTTATCTTAGCCGATAGGGCACTGGTTGATTTTCCTGTTTAGTAGGTCTAGCTACCAAAACCACGCAAAAACCCAACATAAATAAGCGCAATTATTTTATTTTAGTTTACAATATGTAAGAAGAGTAGTTAGAAGAATAATGTACCATCCTTTTCAGTAAAATTATTTGTACCTTGAGAGTTGAAAATTTCAACTTGAAATACAAACTGGTAGGTAAAAGTTACAACAGGTAAAAAAATATTAGGTAGGTACCTAGGTACCTAACGTAATGCAGACATAGGTAGAACTTCTTTGTTGTACACAAACTTACTACTATCACGAATTTCCTATGTACACCACCTCACATCACTCGGAACAATATATTGAGGACCTAAATGGGATCTGCTCGGCAAGTAATCAAACAAAGTTATAAGTTAGTAGTTTCAGACGTTTCAGTCATCGAGATATACGTTACACTTCACACTTTATACAAAGTTACTTTATGCCATAAAGTAACTTTGTATAAAGTGTGAAGTGTATTATGGTTACTAGCAAAGAGGATGTAATAGTTACTAAACTTTATAAAAATAACGTATAGCATAGCAGTGTTGCCAACCCATATTTTCATTTTACCCCAAAGCCTGCTTTATTTTACCCTAGATTCATAACTATTAATGTTAAAATACCCTAAAGTTTTGTGGATAAATAATTTAATAAGTTATTTAATATTCAATGCTTTTATGCTTTATGTAAGCATTGTGAAAATGCTTACAAAAAGCCCATTTTTTTACACCTGATATATTAAGCTTTGACCACGATCTTATCTGATGGTAAGTGATGATGTAGTCGAAAGTGTTGTTCAGGCTAACCTTGAATTTCTGCCTGTCCCATATAAAGGCCATATTAACATTACAAAATCTATGCTTAAAAACTATCTTATCCTAAAACTTCATTACTTTATGTTGTAACATGACATCAATATAGTCTTCTGTATTGTTGTCGTCTTGCTTGTCGTATAGATAAATATGAAACAAATTGTGCTTATTTTGTGATGTTGTAAAATTTACACAATTCTGATAAAAATTCAACTGTATCTAACTGTTCTAAAACTCGATATCATTTCTAAGGAGTAACTATTTCTATGTTTTAGCAATGGAGTACATGGAAAAAGCTCGTTCTACAGCTGCATTAGAAATGGGTGCTGATAACAGTGACAACGCAAGCTTAAAAATATTTCCAAACTGGGGTTTCCACTTGCGTCAACATCCTTCCTTACTTCGGCCAAGTAACATGAACATAATCAATATGACGTTATATTGCCAATTCTTATTGTGCAGGCAATTCCATTCACTGAATAACATAGGCAATGACGTGAGGAATGGAAAGAATGAACATTTATTACAGGCATAAAAAATTAATGCGTTGGTTCTGATTTATGCATAACGCAAATTACCCTCATGATTACCCTAAACAATTCTTCACCCTAAAAGTTACCATGTCATCTCAACTTTTTGACAAATATCTCCATCTCTGTCTCACGTATATGATTTGCATCTGTTTCGCTCTCGCTCATGAACATATGCGCAGTGATTCGCAAACTTTGTGGTCGGCCTATTTCTGGAAGCTACGAGTATAATAAAAAACATATAATTTTTTTCTATTGTGACGGAACAAGCTCGAGGCCCACCTGATGTTAAGCAGACTAACCTCTGCCTATGACAGATGCATTTCGTCACAAGTCACGAATTGCACTGCGCCTGTCATCAGGAGACATAGATGTTAAGTCTCTGTACCTGTTATTTCACTGGCTCTCAAGGACTGCTGCCGGAACACACCGTTAGGTGCTTGGCGACAGATTTTCTACTTGGTCGCTAGCCAGGTGGGCATTCGCAAAATTCCCTTCCACCATGCAAAGAGTAAAAGTAGAAAAAGCAGTGATTTGAAGTTATTTTCATTTTCTGCAAAATTGTGTGTACAATGGCTTCGGTATTGTGGACCTCAAACGAGTACTAAATATGGTATGTAATGTTAACTTTCTTTGGTTATATAACGTATCTAGCTAATAAGTTTTTACTTCCGATATTTTGAGCTTTCTTTGAAACTAAACTGTACACCAAAATACAGACAACTGCCTTTTTATTCGGTATAGAAAATAATAACTTGATTTCAAACTATGAAAAATTCAGGCCTATTAGCATCGACGGTACCCATTATAAGAAATTATTCGGTGTCAAACACTCTGTACGAACTTGATAACCATAATTTATTCAAGAATCATTCATCTGTATAACTTAAATCAATTTCACGTGATTTTCTTTATTAAAAAAAAGGTGAAATCTATTAACTGATATTTTACTGCCCCCCAATTTCCTCAAATTAGGTATAAAGTTTGAGAGCCGTAGATAGAAGTGATGACAGAATGCTTGTGTCCCGGTTACGTGACATCCGGCTGGCGTAGTATATTATTGTATCATGTCTAGGAGGAAGTATATCTATCTTAGACTATAAACCCAGAGAGTTGAAATATTAGAGTAGTTATATCCGAACACCACTGCTCTAAAAGCTTACTAGAATTTACCTATCACATGCACATGTATATGCAGTTTGTAATGACAAGGAAAGAACGTTCAAATATTATGCGTCATATCTGTTGTAAGGAAGAGATAAATAAGCAATTTGTGTAACCACCGAACCGCCACGAGACGTTCCGATCACCATTACACCACGATCTCTTTCACTCTCTCACATCAAACGATACACATATCTCGCTCATCCATTTCATTGAGATTAGTTCCTAAGATAAAACAAAATGTCGATATTTTCTATTTCATCAATAAAAGCAATAATTACGCGTGAAATGGAACAGTTTTCTTATCTCTTACAGTGCTTGTATAATTGGTGCAGAGTCCAAAGACACAAGGAAGGCATATTGTCCACAGATTATTCCTAAAAAACACGATTAGCGGCGATGTATTCACCGGACGCTCGGAAGTGCAAGACTGGTAGTGACTCTGGTAATTACCCTGAATTCATCTAGTAAATATGGAGGGCATATAACTCATCTACAGGTAAAAAAATCTTAGTATAAACCTATATATAAAAGGTATATAGTCTAAGATATCTATGATACCAATTTGGCGTGCCAGAACGTCTTGTGCTCATCCTACAAGACTTCCTTAAAGCCAGAAGCTTTCGCTATCGCGTGGAAGGCACTCTCTCCACTCCCCACCCAGTCAGAGCCGGAGTCCCTCAGGGCTCCGTGCTATCACCCATTCTCTTCGCGCTGTATACCAGCGACATCCCACGCTCTCAGCCTAACGACCTATTAGCCCAATACGCGGATGATACCGCTATTTATACCACTGGGTGGCGTATCAGTAGAAAGTCCATTTTCGCCCCTCAACGGGCCATCACCGAGATCGGTGACTGGTTCCGGAAATGGCGCATCGCGGTCAATCCAGTCAAAAGTACAGCTATGTACTTTACTGAGAGGAAACGCCCCCGTTATCCGCAACCTTTTACTTTGTTCGACCAACCCATTCCCTGGGTTAGTAAAACAAAATATCTCGGAGTCACCCTTGATCGGAATCTCACTTTTTTTTAAAGATCATATCACAACCGTCCGTAACAAAGCGGCCTTTGTTATGGGTCGCCTTGGTCCCTTGCTTCGCAAAGAGAGTAAAATGTCTCTTAGTAATAAGAAGACACTTTACACTGCCTGCATCCGCCCCATCATGACTTACGCATCAGTAGTGTTTAGTCATGCTAGTGAGGCCCACCTTCATAAGCTTCAAGTCATCCAAAACCGTTTTCTTCGTAATGCAACCGGCGGCGCCCTGTGGTATGTCCGGAACAGCGAGTTGCATTGCGATCTAAACCTTCCCTCTTTAGCGCAGTTCAATAAGGACTGCGCCCGCCGATACTTTGATCGAGCGCCCCACCATGCGAACCTTTTGGTTGTCCAGGCATCGAACTATTCGACTGCCTCTTCTATCCCACATTTCAAACCCCCCCGTCGCCGCACCACGGCAGGTATTAGACGACCCGGATGACGCCATCGCAGCCATTACGTTGGCAGCTTTAGCGTTATCCGCAAGTCGTCGAGGTAAGATCCCCAGGTGTGAGGTAATTAGAGAGGGAGATTGTAGGGCCAGGCCCTCGCCCAAAACCCGGTGGAGCTGGACCGCACAGGCGGTAGCCAGGATCTCTATCCTCCCTAAAAAAAAAAAAAAAGATATCTATGATATACTTCCTCCTAATCGTAGAAAGAAAATAGTAATAGAAATGCTATGAGCGTATATCTAAGGGATAGCAATAGTTTATGACGTTGTTTATGGAAATGCCAGGTGAAAGATTTAACCAAATTGATGGGGTAAAAAGCAGCACCAGATTTAATTATATTTTGATAAACATGAATACCTGAAGATGTTTTCCTTTTGGCATTCCTATTATAGTCTAAATATGGGAAATTATTACAATCACGTCATCTATACAACACCCAGTAAACTGGAAGAATAGAACTTATAGGAATAAATAGTGTTGGAATTGAGTTCGTTCTAAAATAAGTTACATTATAAGTTGCATTATGAGATTCAAAATGTTCGGAGCATATTCGAGCATTCCGTACTTTGTACGTTACGTTTACGTTATTTTTTGCATCCGGTAAGCAAAATCCATATAATTATCTGGTATTAATTATTTTTTTACTGGCAACATAGAAATAACTTAATTCTTATGTACATAATGGTAAGAACGAAAGTTTTGAAGGAATTTTTTATGTTGCACCATTGTCTTATTACTAAAATTTGCGTATTCTTGAATAAATTTCTAGACAACATGCGAGTGAGAAATGCAGTTAATCTTTACTTACCTTGTTGCCTAAGCTTCTAGTAATAATGATGATTTTGACCTGATTGTGACAGATTTTGACTGTTTCAGCACAGTCATGACTAGTAAATAATATAATTCAACGCTTTTTATACTTGTTCTAAATAGACAAAATGTATGGAGTCAAAACATTAAAAATGTAAACCATTGTTAGTAAACTAAACAACGGTTTAAATGTATTTTTAATGCTAAAATAAACTTGGACTGAAACAATAAAAATGGATTAAAAACAGAAATGAATTTAAATCCGTTATTTTCCGTAGGGTAAGCTAAGTATAAACTTGTCGAATATATTATGGGCTGTGATTTTCGTGAGATAAATAAATAAATTAGTCTTTTTATGGGAAAACTACTTTCTGGGTAATAGTATCCCTAACTCAATGAAAACCCTAATAATTAATGAAGATGCATGAAAATATTGGGGTCACGTGTAAGCCAAGACTATCTTCTCTAGTCGGTTAATACATAGATTTTGCCTATGCAAAATCTATGTATTAACCGACTAGAGTACTAAGTAGGGTAGGGGAACCGGTCCACCGGCCGGCACCTATCCATCGGCCATACCTGATCCTCTTGCAGTATTATTCAGATATTAGCTACTTACTATTACAATACAGGAACGAAAGTGTTGTAAATACTCTTTGATTGAATCGCCTGATACCCTAAAACATTATTCGGTTGGGTTAATAACAAAAGATTTTTAAAGAATTGTTTAATTTCACGTTGGCAGATGAGAAAGAGTTACGCACGCAAATACAAAAAAAAAATAGTGACTCGCCTCTCGTTCAACCGTAATTTTTTTACTGTTTATAAAAGGGTATACGCGAAAAGGATAAAACATATTTATATCTGTCTCGCTCTTTATTATTGCGGTTATGGTATGTGCATCCTTCTCTAATAATTAGTACAATTCATTACGCCGATTCTATTACTATTTTCTTTCTACGCTCCTAATAGCAACAAACCGGTTTAAATTACTTTTCTCTATGCAACAAACTATAAATCCGGTCGGTTCTGATTATCTAAATGTCAAAGTTGTGTCAAAGAGTTCGGGCGCTTTGGCAAATAGTAAATTAAAAAATTGGCCACACTCAGGGGTGCGTTCTTATTTGTCGTCCGACGACGTCCGACGACGCCCCGAGCGTTTTTATATGCCCGGAGCGATCGTCCGATGATCATCCGGAGCGTTCTTATATATCGCTCGACGACGCACCGGTCGCCCCACGAAATCGGTGGATAAATATCGCCCTGACGTTTCATTTGACAGTTGGGACTTGATTTTTCTTTGTTTTAAGTTACTTTTTGTTTACGTAGACTTCTGTTTACAAAATTTTATTATTATTATTGTTATATTATGTATGTTTGTTTTAGTTATGTATTCTGGAAAAGTACATAATTGTAAATACATTTCTTCTGAGTCAGTGAAACATTTTAAGTAGTGTTCTTGATACAGATATGATACAGAGCCGTTCTTAAAAGGCGGACGAAGAGCGTCGCTCTGCTTGGAGCGATCATCCGTCGTCGGACGACATATAAGAACGCACCCCTGACACTGGCAGAAAAACGCCAAGCTGCGTTTAAAAGCCATCTAAAGAAGAAGAAGAATAAATATTAAATTAGCAAAATATCTTATTTGTTGTCTTTAGTGTAAAGTATTAGATTTTATTTATGTAGATATAATATTACATTAGTGGTCACGTGTATTTTACATCGTTGGTAAGTTTTGTAAATTCTGTAAAAATTTGTTAATAGTTTTCATTTGTTTTCCGTCCAATTTGAAAATTGGAAATATACGATGGGGGCCCCCGGATATTCCTACCGAATACACCGCGGATAAATGTGATTCTATTCCTTCCCCAGTCGAATTTGTATCCGTAGTATCTGATTCTTCAGATATTGTGGAACAAACCTTCCAGCAGAGCAATGGATCTTTTTCCACTGTTAGAGGAAAAACATTGCAAAAAACACAGAAGTAGTAAGGAAAAGAGACAATCCCAGGACTCAGTTCTCCAGCTAGGTCAGACATGTGTATCATCAAACATGATCACTGATGACAAAATGACCGAATCTCTGATGACTGATTCTCTTGCGGCGCCTTCAGCTACCATATCTCAAACCCCATCAATTCCATCATATACTCCCTCCGGTAGGCAAGTATATAAGTCCTCTGATAGGGGACCTTTTATAGTCCACATTCAAAAAGTTGAATCTTCCCCCAACTCAGGGACTTTCTTGCACCCTGTGAACTTTGGGCGCTTCCTCAGCAAAAACAAAATCCAAAACATTGTTGAAGGAAGTGTTAATAGAATAGGGCGTAATAGAGTAACATTGTCATTCTCTGATGCAAACTCTGCAAACACATTTATTGGAAATGATCTGTTAAAAACAATGATTACAAGGCATTCATCCCATCGTTTAACACAATTCGCTTGGGCCTGGTCAAGGGTATACCTGTTGAATGGTCTGAGGAGGAAGTGCTCGAGAATATTCGAGTCCCTCTTGATGGTTGTCCCATAATAAAAATTAGAAGCTTAAATGACAAAGTTGTTATTGATGGTGCTTCTGTATTTAAGCCACCTCAATCTTGTGTTTTATCTTTTGACGGTCAAGTTTTGCCTCCAAGAGTATTTATGTGTTTCAATTCACTTGTTGTTGAACGCTATTATTGTCCTACAGTCCAATAAGTTTCCAATGTTGTCGATATGGTTACACTAAAAATAGCTGTAGGTCTAAGCCACGCTGTTATAAGTGTGGAGAAGGTCACACTGGTGACTCATGCAATATGGAAGAGGGCACCTCACCCTGTTTATCTTGTGCCGGTTCACATTATTCAACAAATAAGAGCTGTTCATAATTTACTGGGCAAAAGGAAATAAAAACCCACTATGGCAGATAAAAACATTTCTTACATAGAAGCTTCCAAATTACATTCCCCCATTAGAGGTAAATCCTACAGTGATATAACGAAAACATCATATGCAAATATTTGCCCTGCCCCTCATTCTTCTTCTGTAAAAGCTAATAATGTCTCCTCCTCCTCCACAGCGACATGGCAATGACAGATCTGCCCATCAGGCCTTAATTGCTAATCCGGCTATGCCCAACAATAATGGTGTTGCCCTTAATAATCACTGTACCAACCCTATTTCTTTCTCTGGTAGCATTATAGAGCTTATACAGGCTCTCATGAGGCTACTTAATACTTCCACTTTTGTACCGTCCAACGCTGCCCAAGATTCTTCCATTCCAATGAACCTTTCCATTATGGCTTCCTCTCTAGGGCTGCAATGGAATTGCCAAAGTCTTAGTAATAAAAAAACAGATTTATTATATATTATTAATAAATATGACCCAATAGTCATTGCCATCTCTGAGACTTGGCTTAAGTCTGGTTCCATTTTTAAGGTTCCTCACTACCTTTGTTTCAGAGATGAGAAAGCTGACGGGTATGGTGGCTCTGCCATACTTGTCAGAAATTCTCTGTCAGTCTCATCTTGTAAATTTTCCATCATAATATATTGCATCTGAGAACTTCTCTTTTGTTGCTGCTAGGTTAAAAAAACTTAACATTTATATCACTATATATACCTAGACCATCTTTTGACATATTGACTAAATTCCTTGACATCTTAACAAACATCCAAGGTCCTTTTCATTTTAATATCCATCACCCAGTCTGGGGTTGCCAGGCCTCAGATTCTCTTGCTAATTATATTTTCAATAAGTAGGGTTGTGTTTACTGAATACTGGTAGCCCTACCCGTCGTACAAAGCCAAATGAGCGAGTTAGTGCTGTCGACTTGACATTGGTATCTGCTAGCTTAGCTCCTTCAATGTCATGGAAAACTTTATCATCTTGTTTTGGCAGTGATCACTTTCCTCCAATATTTGATCTCCCATTTTCCAAAATTGAACCAATTCCATTTAAGCCATTACTACTATACAAACTTAACAATAAAACCCAGTCTGATGAATATAAATCAAAATATAAATCATTCTTAGATCAAATTGCTTCTGATCTTCCTCTCATACTGAGAGAAATGAGCTACTACAATTGTTGAAAAATGGGGATTTTTTAAACAATTGTAGTAGCTCATTTCTAAATTACATTAATTCTGCTGCTAAACATGCATTTTCTTTAAATTTATTTATTTATTAAAAATATAATTGCATTACAGTTACACCAATGCGCCGTGATATACAGACATATTATATACAAATTTATAATAAAGTACATATATATTTATTGAAACAAAAAACATTTTTGGATTAAATAAAATAAATATAAATTAAAAATAATGAAAATATCGATATTTAAACAATAATTGAACTTTTCCTTACACTATCGTTCTTCTCACAGTACCTCAAACATGCATCACATACTTGCATCCATCGATTAAAATAACATAATACTAAACATAGATATCCTCCATGGTGGAACAAATTGTGAAAATTAATGCCCACTGTCCCCACTGCTATAATAATGCTATGCTAATCGTCTCACCGTCAATGATAAATAATATAAATAGTTAAAATGTTGTCATCGTTGCGACTACATTATTATTTCGTTATCTCACATAAAATACTTAGGACTTTGAGTTACAAAGTATTTTAACGTGAGTGAGTATTTTAGTTTTGGCGTGAAAGCGTAACAGACAGACAGACAGAGTTACTTTCGCATTTATAATATTAGTACTGATAATATAAAATATATGTCGTAAATGCCGATTTTGAAAAAGCAACCATGGCCGCAATTCGCGCAGTTTTTCCGGAAGTAAATGTCCATGGTTGTTATTATCATTTTAATAAAGCCATATGGAAAAAGGGCGTGAATTAGGACTAACAAATAATAAGAACCTATGTAGCCAAGTTACTCTTAGTGCTGTCCCTTCGCTGTTGCCGGAAGATCGAGTATAGAAGGGTGTTTTATATTACTGACGAAAGCCAAGATGACACCCAACGCGCAAAATTTCGAAATATATGTTGTCGCAGTGGATTCAACCTAATTTTATAAAAGTATGGTGCAGTTTTGGCAAACGCCACCGAACGAACAATTTTGCAGAAGGGTGACACTGCAAATTGAACAATCTCGATTGCGAGAAAAAATAACCTAGTATTTTAAAACTTCTAACAGTCCTATATCAGGACGCCGACTTATTTAGCGTTAAAGCCACACAACCTTCAAAACGGCGCAGCAAAAATTCAATCGATATGGATGAATTTATTATTGAAACTAAACTAGATATTAATTCCTATAAATAACTGTAGGGCATTTCCTTGAAAAACTGCACTAACGTTTTTTATTATTCCTGTTATTTTAAATAATCGATTAACCATCGGTAATATTTAATCGTGCTTTTATATTGGCAGTTAAAACTAAATCTATGTCTAGGTTAAAGGTAATTTAGAAAATGATTGATATTTAATTGTTAATTTATAGGTTTTAACTTTTCTTACTTAGGATAATATTTGATTTGTGATAGGGAAAAATATAGTAATTATATATGATTCTGTGATAAAAAAAAGTGATATTTATGATTTCTTTTTTATATAAAAAGTCAGCAGAAATTATTTTTATGTATTTAATTTTGTTATATTTTGTATCTATTTCATACTCTATTAAATCTAAGCTCAACCCCATTATGACAAAAAAAGGTTAATTAAAAGAAAAAACATTTTGCAACAGAAACATTGATAAGTTTTTAACTATGAAACCATGTTAATATATCATAAAACGTTTTTAAAGTTTTAACTTAGTTTATTTTTTGTTATTTATACTTTATATCATGTAAAAATTTCAAAAATATATATATATATATTTTATGAATAAACACAAAAATGATTATCAAAGATTTTTTTCATAATTTATGCCTGACCTAAAGTATATTTAACAAAGGAGGGTGACATAGTTATAACGAGGAGCGATCCTTTCCAAACCAATGATAACATCCTTTCCACACTATGGTGTTATACTTGTAGAATACATATAATTATTTCATATTTATTGTAATTATTTGGTATTATAAGTGATTAATGGGGACAACGGGAATAAAATTACAGACTTCTCGCTGTCCCCATTAATGGGGACAGCCAATGGGGACAACGGGAATAAATATATTGACGTCTCGCTGTCCCCATCAAAGGGCCAGGCCAATGGGGACAACGGGAAGGAAAAAATCTATGGTCTCGGTGTCCCCATCAAAGGGCCAGGCTAATGGGGACAACGGGAACACACCCTAGACACGAGTCTATAGTTGCTGCATTCATTGACATATGTTCAGCATATGACAATGTTATCCTCTCTTTTATTAAAAGTAAAATGGAAAGTCAATCTATTCCAAGTAAAGTTACTAACTTTATACGTAATCTGTTTCAAGATCGTACAGCTCAACTTAGAATTAATGGAGATATTAAATGTTCCAGATCTATCTCGAAAGGTCTGCCTCAGGGCTCTGTCTTAAGTCCTCTTCTTTTTAATGTTTATACATATGATTTAAATAGATTTAGCACGTAGCTCACTGATGGTGTTTTCAGACTTACTCACGATTTGACTCATGCTGCTCTTCAGGGCCGTAATATCCTTTAACAGCCTCACGCAGTTGAGGCTCTCCCACGGAACTGAAGGCAAGCGGCCCAACTCCTTCGCACAAAATACAACAGGAACGTCGTCTGGGTCAGTCACTTTGAGTAGATTGACGATATCTTGGAGACTTCTTTCACCTCCGTCCCCACGCCGAGCTGGCATCTGGTCAGCCTTTCCAAGCACCTTGTAGAGAAGCGCCCTTGCCACTGCAAACTTCCTCTTCCTTGCAGATCTGCAAGGCCACGTTCCTTGCAGATCTGCAAGATGCTGATCTCGTCCATGGAGTCTATAGCGTAAGTTATAAACGCCAACCACTCGTTGGCTACGAGTTCCGGAGAGCCCATAGCGACAACAAATGAAGCGGCGGCTAATGCCGCGCGATTCTCAAATAACAATTTGTGACTGTAATAACGTGCATCGCACCGGACTGTAATAACATGTAATAAAAATGATATTAGTTAATTATAAAGATAACAAGTAGAAAGTGCGCATCTTCGTTTAATTTCTAAGCAGTCAGTTATATTTTTGCGAAACCGACCTAGGGGTTCCGCAAGTGCGTCGGCTATCACGTCAGTCACTCAGTCTGGGAACCACAGAATTTGCTGCTAAAACAGTCTTTCGAAAGGTTGGACATAAAAGTTCTATATATATCCACGAGGGTAACTCCAGGGAATTTTAAAAATAAACCTACTCACAGTCCAGTACAGCTTATATGATTTCTCAAGATTTTGTAAGAAAATACCACATCTTATATCTTTACGAGTTGACTTGACAGTGAGAACATTTTGAAATGTTTCAAGTGTTTAGCATAAGATTTGACCTTATTTTTTATCTACCTAATTTTTGTAAAATAAAATAATTGTGTTTGTTTATGTTGCATTTTTGTGTGTATTTAACCTTTTAAACAAGAAAATCTACCACTGCCCTCTCGGACCCAGAGAAATCCTGCTCCATTCCTTCAGGGTTACAATTTCGCTAGGTACTAATCAGGTATAGATTCACCCATATTTCCAAAATATAATTGTAATTCATAAGAGTTCTTTTAGTGTTAGCAAGCAGAAGTCTGACTCTGACAAACATGTGTTTCTGTTTGGACACACCTTAATTTTAACATGTTTGTAAGACAATTTGGCAGAATAACATATTTCGAAGAAAATTTTACTGGCCCCTTATTATGGTTCAAAAGTACAATATATTCCCTTATATTCCTGGATATAAATTATTTTTGTATCCTGATGAATGATTTGAATGTGAAAGCATAATTATAATGAAGTTATGAAACAATTAATATATTAATATGTAAATTCCTCATAAAAATTAACCCTGGCCCTACTTATGTATATAAAAAATTTGGGGGCTGAGTTGACCTTGTCCTTAGGTAGGTATCCATAATCTCGAACCCCACATGTGTTCCTGGGTGGTGCGAATCAAATGACAAATGAGGAGGTAGGCTTCAAAATGCTGTCTTGGTGGGTACCACCGCAGTGTCAGATATTGACCTCCAAGCAGCCGTGTGTAAACATTCCTGTGTTTAGGTTTGAAGGGCACTAACGGCAAGTGAAATTATCGGACAACTAGCTTACCGGGCGTTAAAACATTAACCTCTTTTTCCGCAGTTGGATAAAAACTATCCTATGTTTTTTCCCGGGTCTCAAACTATTTCCATACCAAATTTCATTCAAATCGGTCCAGTAGTTTTGGCGTGAAAGCGTAACAGACAGAGTTACTTTCGCATTTATAATATTATAGTACTGATTGAGATTTAAGAATTGATTGAGATTTGAGATTAAAGTCTTCATGGCTCTATGCACAAGTGCAACCATGAAGGCCTTTCAGGGACACAACCTTCAGTAATGAAATACACAACCAAGAAGAAGAATGAATGTCTTGGAGTGTCGAGCATGGAGCATTGGTCACAAACAATTGTGATGGTATTACTGTAATGGTCAGAAATGGTGCTTACCATCTGGCAACGGCACATATTAAAATTTAAAAAAAAAATATGCTGTGAAAAGATGGGGTGAATTTGTAATTTTCATCAACATAAAAATGTTGCTGTTATCTTAACGTGATCTTCCTTGGTCAATGGCTGACTATGCCTAGATATGATGTACTTGATCTTTTTTATCCCCAACGTTTTTATATAACTTTTATACCACTCTCATCTGATTGTAAGTGATAATGCAGATGTTGTTTATGGTAACCTAGAATTACTGTCTCTCAAGAAGAGCTGCTGGAATACACCATTTAGTGTTTGGTAACAGATAGGCAAAATGTATATAATAATGCAAAAACTAGTGACCACAATTGTATTTATTTTATGGGATTGTGACGATAGCAGTGATGACTCAGTGGATTTGGCTATGGACTGCCGCGCAGCAGGTCCCAGGCTCGAATCCCGCCGCGGGCTTGAACTTCACCGCAGAGTAGAAGGTCATTTTGCGAGTGTCCACCTGGTTAGCGACCACCCTCAAATAGAAAAGCTGTCTATGACATGAATGACCTACAAAATTATGAGTTCCCTTTGATTTTCTTGCTTTTTGTTTGAAATTAAATATACCTATATCTCTTTGTTTCAGATCGGCCAAATTTAAAACAACGCTCTCATTTTCCTTTGGATAAGAAATTATTCTGATGTGACTCTGCTTCTAATGTCCATTTCCTATTTAGAGATAAAAAATTGTTATGTATGAGAACTTAAGAACAAGTGCTAGAAGGAAATGATATACAGATAACCGTTGGAATGCATACAACACAATGACACATTCACTCACATCAACATCTATAAACACACACTAGAGGAATTATATGGTGTATACAATTATAAAAGACCATAAACAGATTACTAGTTACAAAAACTAAATAAAGACACTACAACAAGACCAATACGAATACATTCTGGGCAGAAACTATATGAATGCACAATGTGCGATAGTACATTTTTTAAAAAAGGGGACCTTAAAAAATCATCTTCGAATACATTCTGGAGAAAAACCATTTGAATGCACAATGTGCGGTCGTAAATTTACAGAAAAGAGTAAGTTAAAGATACATCTTCGAATTCATTCTGGAGATAAACCTTTTGAATGCACTATGTGCTATAGTAAATTTTCTGAAAAGAGCTCGTTAAAGAAGCATCTTCGAATACATTCTGGAGAAAAACCATTTGAATGCACAATGTGCGATAGTAAATTTTCTGAAAAGAGCTTGTTAAAGAGACATCTTCGAATACATTCTGGAGAAAAACCATTTGAATGCACAATGTGCAATAGTAATTTTTTTGAAAAGAGGTCGTTAAAGAAACATCTTCGAATACATACTGGAGAAAAACCATTGGAATGCATAATGTGCGATAGTAAATTTTCACAAAATGCGAACTTACAAATTAATGTCAGGATACACACCGGAGAAAAACAATTTGAATGCACAATATGCGGTCGTGAATTTACAGCAAAGGGTAGCTTAAACAGGCATCTTCGAATACACTCTGGAGAAAAACCATTTGAATGCACAATATGCGGTCGTAAATTTAAAGAAAAGAGCTTGTTAAAGAAACATCTTCGAATACACTCTGGAGAAAAACCATTTGAATGCACAATTTGCAATAGTAACTTTTTTGAAAAGAGGTCGTTAAAGAAACATCTTCGAATACATTCTGGAGAAAAACCATTTGAATGCATAATGTGCGATAGTAAATTTTCACAAAATGCGAACTTACAAATTCATGTCAGGATACACACTGGAGAAAAACCATTTGAATGCACAATATGCGGTCGTGAATTTACAGCAAAGGGTAGCTTAAACAGGCATCTTCGAATACACTCTGGAGAAAAACCATTTGAATGCACAATATGCGGTCGTAAATTTAAAGAAAAGAGTAATTTAAAGAGACATCTTCGAATACATTCTGGAGAAAAACCATTTGAATGCACAATATGTGATAGTAAATTTTCTGAAAAGAGCTCGTTAAAGAAACATCTTCGAATACACTCTGGAGAAAAACCATTTGAATGCAAAGTGTGCGATGGTAAATTTTCAGGAAAGGATAGCTTAAATAATCATCTTCGAATACATTCTGGAGAAAAACTATGAATGAATGCTCAATGTGCGATAGAATTTTTTTTACAAGGAAAAATTACAGAGACATGTCAGGACACACACTGGAGAAAAACCATTTGAATCTTCTATCAGAAGGTATTTTTCATCGAAGATTTGAATACACACTGTGCGATAGTACATTTTCACAAATGGGTACATTAAAGAGACATCTTCGAGTACATTCTGGAGAAAAACCATTTGAATGCCCACTGTGCGATAGGAAATTTTCACAAAAGGGGAACTTATAGAATCATCCTCGAGTACATTCTTGAGAAAAATCATTTGAATCCACAATGTGTGATAGTAAATTTTCACAAAAGCAACAAGCAGGGCTTAATTTGTTCTATATTTTAATGCTAGGTACACACATATTGTGATAGTGATGCTTAGTCATGATTTTAAATCTACTAATTCACATTTTATAATGAGTTTCAATTAAGTGGGGAAGAGTGTGATGTATGATCCATTTCGGTACGCAGCCTAAAGCTGTACTGTTCGCACCCTTTTTGCTCTCTCTCTCTGGAAAAATATGGCGGCGTTTGGTAGTTTTTATTATGGAACTCGTGAAATAAATAACTAAAAGTACCTGGAGTTTAAATATATATCAGTGGCGACGATAAAAACGAACCTGTGCAAAATCCAGTGCAATTGAACTACTACTACGCTTGTTTAGTATACGTTGGCGGCAAGTTACCTCGGCGGCGGACAGAAAAGGAATTCACTATAGATAGACGCCATATTTTAAGTTCTGCGTTCGTCTACTCTCAACATAACTTTGAAGAAATATTTTCAAGAAGTAATCATCGCATATGTCCAAATTACTGAAGGATAGTGCAAATACGGTAGTGGATAGTGATGAAGAAGGAATTATCTCATACGAAACCACTTCTTGGATTTATAAATTAAATAAATCGGAATTACTCAGGAAATTAACTGAACTAAAAATATCTTTCAACTCGGACAACACAGTGGATGAACTTCGAAGATTTCTGAGAAACTATTGTGAACGCCAAAAACAAAAAGGTACTGTGTCTGATAAAATTACCGAAAGTATGCCTAATTATAACCTTCAAGCGTTCGATGGCACAAACTGGGAGGCTTTTGAACAACAACTTGATTGTATTATATTATTGAATGATGTGCCGGAAGAAAAAAAAGCACCGCTACTTCTCACGAAAATAACTCCAAACGTTTTTGAGACTTTAAATACCTTATGTGTACCAGTACAAGATTCAAGATTCAAGATTATTTATTGCAGTATGGGTTACAATATGTTCTTAAACGAGGTTTTATGTCCTCCATATCTTGCCAGATGCGGCGTACAATATTATATAAAAGGTTTATTACATACTAGAATTCAAACATAATATAGAATAAATTTGCTCAGATTAAATCATTCATTTATATTATAAATTTTATTATTAAATATTATTGGAAATTATGTCAAGTGTTTCATCATTCAAAATGTCATCAATATTATAATAGCATTTGTTCATTAATATATTAAATAAATTCTTTTTAAATTGTTTAAGAGTCATGTTTTTAATTTTATCTGGCAAATGGTTATACAATTTAGTGCACATTACATATATACTATTTCTATAGAAAACGGTCTTAGGGTCATTTAAGGGTAGAACAAGATATGCTTTTTTCACCTTACGCGGTATTCTAGCAGTCTTAACGTCAAAATTATTAATATTTGATTTTACAAATATACATGCTTCAAGTATATACATGGAAGGCAAGGAGAGTAAATTTAATTTTTTGAACATTGGCTTACAACTGTCAGTTCTTTTCGCTCCTGTTATAGCCCTAACACATTTTTTTTGTGTCCTAAATACTGTAGGAGCATTGACGGAATTTCCCCACAGTAATAGACCGTAGCGCAAATTGGAAGCCACATTTCCGTGATATGCACAGACTGCTGTTTTTTGTGATGATGTTTTAACTAATTTTCTTAGAGCAAACGCAAATCTTCCAACTTTTTTGCAAACGTGGATTGTGTGACTCTTCCAATTCCCGTGGCTGTCCAATAACATACCCAAAAAATTTATCTCTTTTACTTGTTGTATAATGTCATTTTTATATTTTATTGTTAAGTTTCTCGGTTTGGATTGTGGTAGAAAAAATTGCATACATTTTGTTTTATCTATATTTACTAACAAATTGTTATTGTTAAACCAAATCATGATACTCTCAAGGGCTTTATTAATTAAACTTTCATATTCGCTTACATTTAAACATTTTATTATAATAGTTGAGTCATCTGCAAATAAAACCATTTGATGATCTACTGTATTAGGTAAGTCGTTTATATACATTAGAAAGAGTAAGGGTCCCAGTATACTCCCTTGTGGAACTCCATGTTCTACACGTCTCATATTTGATTGGAAAGCGACTTCTACTTTATCGTTCATTCGTGTAATTTCCGTATATTGTAGGCGATTTTCGAGATACGATTTGATTAGGTCGTGTGCAATGCCTCGAATACCATAGGATTGGATTTTTTAAAATAATGTTTCATGACACACAAAATCAAATGCTTTTGACATGTCCATAAATATAGAAGTTACCAGAGCACCACTATTAAGGCTTTCACAAACTGTTTTCATCATTTCGTAGACGGCTCGTGTGGTAGATCTATTTTTCCTAAACCCGTACTGAACATTTGATAAAATATTGTATTTTTCGAGATATTTGTAAAGTCTGTTATAGATTATTCTTTCGTAAATCTTAGAAATAATTGGTAATAACGCAATAGGGCGATAGTTTTCACAATTTTCTTTGTCTCCTTTTTTATAGAGTGGTTTTACTACTGTTATTTTAAGTGAATCTGGATATACCCCTTGCTCTATTGAAAGATTTATTAAGTAAGATAAAGGAGCTGCTAATACATTTTTACAGTGTTTAATTACCTTTGTAGCCAATTCATCATGCCCTACACTGTTCGTATTTTTAAGGTTTGTTATAGTTTTGCAAACTTCAAGCGGTGACGTTGGTTCTAAGAAAATTGATTGTGTCACTGAGTTCACTAAGTTTGTTTTGCTCTGGTATCGAGTAGGTGCCATTTCTAACTTATTTTTCACTAAATCTATATATGTGTCATTAAAAGCTTGAGCTATTTTAACGGGATCGGTAATGATATTGTGTTTATAGTTAATCCGGGCTATTGCTGGTTTTGGTTCTTTTGGCTCATTACTGTTTATTATTCTCCACGTTGTTTACAGCCCATCAAACTTACATTCCACCAACTATGCGAAAAGTTAAGAGATAAATATACACAAAAACAATCATCTATAGTAGACAGAGCCGCGTTTAGAAACAGAAATCAGTTACCCACTGAATCAATTGAAGACTATGTGCTGGAGCTTCGTAAATTAGCTGGGAAATGTAAATTCAAAGATTTGGAGGATCAACTAAAAGAGAAGTTTATTGATGGAGTGCACTCAAAAGTAATTAAATTTGAATTATTATTATAAAGTGGTTCAGAAATGAACTTGGAACAAACGGTGATGCTTGCTCGTACTGTGGAGGCTGCATTAATTCAAACTACCAGTAATAAGTTTAAGCAGGAGCCAGGGGTTTCTGACATATTTCTTCAAAGAAAAGCGGAATATCATGACCCTAAGAAGAACAATAATTCTCATCTACCACGGTCATTTAAGAAGCCTGGTGCTGGAAGTATGCTATGTTACTGTTGTGGAAATAGCAATCATGTAAAAAAGGAATGTAGACTTATAAAAAAGTTTTGTTCTGAATGCGGACAGCAAGGGCACATATTTAAAGTTTGTCGGAAAAATCCACGGGCCAGCAGGACTTACAAACTCGAAGAACATGAACTACAGGAGGAGCCTTTTAAAGAAGAGCAGGTGTAGACATCTATTCAAGATCTTTACCAGGAATATGAAATGTATGCAGTAAACGTAAGAAAAATACCTCCTCACTCTATTAAATTAAGCGTTGAGGGGCACAATATTGATTTTGAACTTGTTGCTGGCTCTGAAGTCACTGTTATACCTTTGAAACTTCAAATGAAACTATTTTCAAATTATAATATTCAAAAATGTAAAGTTAGATTTAGAAATTTTGATCAAACTATATCACATCCCATTGGTATTTTAGAAAATTTAACTATCAAATTCAGAGACATTGTAAAAAAGTTGAATATTTTTGTAGCCCATGATGATGTACCATCAATAATTGGACGAGACTGGCTACAAGCATTAAAATTATGGCCCCCTAAATTTTTTGAAACTCATGCTGTTACAAAAGGTACCCTATCTGATGTAAATATTAAAACTGTTTCAGAGGCAGAGCTTGTGATTAAGGAAAAGTTTGCAGAAGTATTCAAACCAGGTTGGGGAAAATTCAAGGGTGAGACTATACAGTTAAAATTAAAACCAGATGCGAAACCAAAGTGCCTACCTGTGCGACGAGTACCATTCGCTTTAAAGGACCAGTTAAATTGGAAATTTCTCGATTATTACAAAATGGTCGCATAGCACCAATAGAACACAGTCAATGGGGTACACCAGTTGTAGCAATACAGAAAGAAGATGGCTCAATAAGACTATGTGGAGACTATAAAGTTACTCTTAAGCCGCACTTAAAAGTTGACCACTTTCCATTACCACACCTTTATGAAATATTTGATACTTTAAAGAAGGGAGGATACTTCTGTGAGCTTGACCTTAAAGAAGCATACCTACAGGCTCCATTAGATTTAAAGTCTCAGGAACTAACTACAATTGTTACTGAAGTAGGAACATTCAAATATCTTTACGTGCCATATGGCGTTAGTACTGGCCCGGGGTCTTTTCAACGTTTAATGAGTAATAAACTGGTAAATATACCCAATACAACAGTATTTATAGATAATATTTATATTGCAGGTAAAGATTTAAACGATACTATGAGTACCTTATGTAAAGTATTGACAAAGTTACAGGCATGTCAGTTCAAACTAAAACTAAATAAATGTAGTCTATTTAAAAAACATATTGATGTGTTTGGATTCAGAATAACTAAAAACAATATAAGCATAATCAAATCCAATATTGAACCATTATTGAAAACCGCAGCTCCCACGGATATATCCATGGTGAGATCTTTCTTAGGAAAAATCAATTATTATGCTCGTTTTCTTAACCATATGGCTACAATTGTAGCACCTTTATATGAATGTACCAAATTAAAGAAATTAGAATGGACACCAGAGTGTCAAAAGGCATTCAACTCAATTAAACTAAAATTGGCCTCAGCCCAGAATTTGAGACATTTTGATCCAGACTCTAATTTTGTCATGTGACGCATCTGATACGGGACTGGGTGCTGTGTTGTCTAATCGGGACCAAAATGGTATTGTTAAGCCTATTGCATTTGCCAGCAAGAAATTAAATGCAGTAGAACAAAAGTATGCTACTATAGATAAGGAAGCTATGGCGATTATCTTTGGTGTGACTAAATTCTATAATTATACTTATGGCAGAACCTTTGAATTAGAAACTGATAATGCAGCGTTGGTAAGAATATTTGGTCCTACTAAGGGTATTCCCAAAATGGCAGCAAAACGACTTCAACATTATGCAATTTTCCTATCTGCATTTAACTACCAAATTAGGTACATTAAGTCAAATTTAAATCCTGCAGATTTTCTGTCCAGGTCCTGTATGCATACAAATATTGTTATTGAAAAATTGCCATTTCATGATTTATGTGTTAGTGCTGATATAAGCCAAATTCACCATGTGAACAACTCAGATTTAGAAAAATTAGATTGGAAAAATATTCAGAAGGAAACAGCTAAAGATATAACATTAACCAATGTAATAAGGCATATAGTAGATGGCTGGCCAGAAAAGAAATTATTAAATAAGGAATTGTTAACTTATTATAATAGGAGAAATGAACTGAGTATAGATAGAGGTTGTTTGTTTTGGGGGTTTAGGATCATCATTCCCGCTTGCTTGAAAGAAACAATCTTGGCAGAATTACATAAAAGCCATTTTGGTATCATAAAAATGAAACAATTAGCCCGTTCCTATTTCTGGTGGCCTAAAATAGATTCGGAAATTGAAAATGTAACTAAAGATTGTATAATATGTCTCACAAATCATAAAAACCCACCTAAAACTCCCCTGAAACCATGGCCTGTACCACCCTCTGCCTGGTATAGACTGCATGCCGATTTTCTGGGTCCATTCAATAATAAAATGTATTTGGTGATAGTCGATGCATATTCCAAATGGCCAGAAGCATTTGAAATGGCTAGTATAACTTCATCTCGTACAATAGACATACTTAAAGAATTATTTTCACGTTTCGGCTTCCCAGTGCAACTAGTAACAGATAATGTAATTAAGTTTTAAATGATAATTAAGTGTTAAATTTGAAAGTAGTGTATGCAAGTCATACAATTTTGATATTTGCCAATCGTTTTTTTACCGATATTAAAAGTTATATTCAAATCAATATTGATAACGGTGGTGATTTGGCACAAATCGACGTGTACTGTGGCGACTGTGTCTCTAGTTGGAAAGTGCTAAACACTGTGTCACCCGACGAACGCAAAAGTCTGCAGTACTCTTAAGTAAGCTGTGGCTGCGAACGCGATTCTCTGCAGTACTCTTGCATAAACTGTGGCGCTAGCAGATAACCGGTGACTATGGCAAGCAAAATATACACTTGTGCAAAATGCAGTGGCACCATTCTAACCAGGCATTATTTAACTTGCTCATTATGCTCACAAGTATACGATCTTGAGTGTGCCAATGTCTCTGAAACACGATTCTTTGGTACGTTGATCAATGAGAAGAGAAATTCTTGGAAGTGTACGGGATGCTTATCCAATCAACCTAATCCTTCTTCGCCAGTGGGCACCTGCCCTGTAGACGGGGGAAAAGAAAACCTCTGTCAAACAAGCCCTTTGTCAACTGGAAGTGGTAGTGAGACTGACAACGTAAACATCATGAGGGGCACTGGTGGCATACACCAGTCTAAGGTAGGGGAACGCTCCTTCATGGAAGATAGTTTTTATTTAGACAATATGCGCAGTATTGTACGTGATGAGTTCGAACGCATCATGGAGACCCGCGTATCAATTTTAATTGCTAAACTCGTTGCTGAACACACCCTACTAGCCACTTTGCCATTACATAAAGAGATCGCCGAGTTGAAGCAGAGAGTATTTTCTCTTGAGAGTCAGCAAAAAAAATCCCTGGACGTTCCAATGAGCACCAATGAGTTACGAAATCTGCACTCAGGCGGGATAAGTTTGGATGTCCATCCTCAAAATGCGGCTCAACCTCTTACACCTGTCTTACCGTGTCAAACTGGTTTGGATGTCCCAGAAGTTATGAAAACAGCTCGCTTTAAGCCCAGTTCCACGAAATCCAAAGTTAAAAGACAACCTTCAACCAGTTCTGCAATCCCCAGCAATAATTTGTGTGGGAGTGAGATTGAGGGGTCCCAATGGACGGAGATTACTAAAAAGAAGCATCTGGACGCTCGTGCTGGCATCATGAGAGGAGAGGCTGCACCGGGTGTTACCAAATTGGAAGCTGCTGACCGCCGACGACTACTGCACCTTTTCTATGTTAAGGTCGGCACAAATGAGAGAGAAGTATGTGACCATTTAAATTCTATAGCTAAAGATGCAACTTATAAAGTTGAAGGTTTAAAGGCAAGAGGCAACTATGCGTCGTTTAAGTTGGACGTCCCTTGCAAGTTAGCGGACGTTATTATGTCACCTGCGAATTGGGCTCAAGATATTTGCGTCAAACCGTGGAGACAGTCCTTTCGTGCCAAAAGCAAGGAAAGCCAAAAGCAGAACTAAACGTATACACTTATATTATCAGAACGTCAGAGGACTAAGGAGCAAAACTTTACAGTTCTTCAATAACGTAGCTATGAACTGCTGTGACGTCATTGCGCTCACAGAGACGTTTCTGAATAATTCGGTGACCGATGGTGAACTCTTTCCTCCTGGATTCATAGTGCTACGCAAAGATCGCGGGAATAACGCCGGCTGGGGTGGAGTTCTATTGGCTGTGCGTGATTCCTTTATAGCTAAATTAATTACTGATGTGGACGGATTAACGGACGATAAAGAAATACTCTTAGTGAAAATTTCTTCTAAAAAAGTAACTTTTTTAGTTTGTGTTGTATATATACCTCCCAGTTCTAGTGAAAATAGATACTTAGATATCCTTGCTAGTATTGAAAATGCCGTGTGTAAATATTCATCACTATTTGATATGCTGATCATTGGAGATTTTAACCTCAATTCTGCTGGTATTAGTAACAAGTTACAGTTTGAAATGTTCGTGCAGTTTTGTAAGTTAAGTCAACATAACGTTTTTGTAAACTGTTACGGAGGCTTGTTGGATCTCGTGTTGTCTAATTTAGAATCGGAAAACGTGAGCGTATCAGCCAACGTGGTACCGCTGGTGACGATTGACCTATATCATCCACCGCTTGAGGTAACTTTGTCTCTATCGTGTGGCGCTGACATTCCTGATACGAGTACTTCTTATCCTTTACCTCTAGTGCCAGATGAAAATCCTTATGCCCCTGATTGGAATTTCAGAAGGGCTGACTTTTACACTCTGTATGCCAGTCTGTCTGAGATTGATTGGAACGATGTACTCGAACTACAGGATATCGAATCTGCAATAGATATTTTTTATAGGAAGCTTAATCATGTTATCAACGATTGCGTACCAGTTAGGAAAAACATTAACTACTCGAAGAAACGTCAATATCCACCATGGTTTACTTCAGAGATTATCAAGAAGTTAAAAGTTAAATATTTTCACTTACGTAAATACAAGGAATTAGGCTTAGAGTTCAATCGTGAAGTTTTTAAATATTATAGAAGCCATATTAAAGAACTTATAGACGAGGCACATGGTCGACATATTATGCTGGTCGGTAGCAATATTAGACGCGATCCAACGCAATTCTGGAAGCATGTACGAAAGAGAAGAAAGAGCAGGGTCATGATAAACGAGTACACATTAGGCGAAGCAACAGTGAGGGGTCAGGAAGCGGCTACGGCGTTTGCGGAATACTTTGCCTCTGTTTTTCTTGACAATGTTCCGGTGCTCGATGCAGAAGTAGCGGCAAGAGACTCATCGTGTGTGGCTGATGCACGGCTCGTTACCCTGGACAATGTTACAGTTGCGGATGTTCGCCGTGCTATTCGGCGCGTAAGAGCATCTTCAGCAGCTGGGCCTGACGCAATACCACCTTTTTTAGTAAAGGATTGTTCCTCTTCGCTAGAAATGCCCCTCCTACATATCTTTAATATTTCTCTAAAAACATCTAGATATCCTGATAAATGGAAGTTGTCTAGGGTTACGCCTGTGCCGAAAATTCGAACATCAACGGATATAACAAGTCACAGACCCATTGCTGTTTTGGGTATCTTTGCTAAAGTTTTCGAATCTATTGTAAATTACTATCTGACTCGTCAAATAGAATCTGCTTATGACAATTCTCAGCATGGATTTCGTGTCTCCCGCTCTACTAATACAAATCTCATCAACTTCGTTGAGTTTGTTGCAAAACATATGGTTGATGGGCGGCAAGTTGACTCTATATTCCTAGATTTTAGGCGAGCGTTTGATGTAGTCGATAATGATGTACTCCTTGTCAAATTGTCAGCCATGGGTGTATCATCTAAATTTTTGAAATTTTTCGCTAATTACCTTAAAGACAGG
This sequence comes from Plagodis dolabraria, assembly GCA_963854805.1. Lineage (NCBI taxonomy): Eukaryota > Metazoa > Arthropoda > Insecta > Lepidoptera > Geometridae > Plagodis > Plagodis dolabraria. The sequence goes on along the minus strand of OY978467.1, from coordinate 17,301,904 downwards.
AGGCAATATGTTCAGCTAAAAAGGTATAGATCTACTGAATACTTTACGAGGTCAGGTGTTAGTCAGGGCAGTACCCTTGGACCTTCCCTCTTCCTAGTTATGATCAATGACTTACCAACAGTGCTGAGTACAGCCCAGTGTCTAATGTTCGCGGACGATTTGAAAATTTACCAGCCAGTAAATGAACTTGTCGATGGTATTGAACTTCAATCTAACATAGATTCATTGATGCAATGGAGCCGGTCTAATCGGCTTACCTTTAATGTCTCCAAGTGCAAGGTAATCTCTTTCTCCAGGTCTCTTACACCCTTAACACTAGAATATACATTACAGGATTCTGCATTGGAGAGGGTTACTAAAATTCGAGATCTTGGAATTATTTTAGATAATCAGCTTGATTTCCGAGAACATGTTATTTCTATTTGCAAGGAAGCAAGTAAAATGTTAGGTTTTGTGATGAGGACAGCCTCGCAATTCGAAGATATTAGGGTGGCAATCACGCTCTTCAACGCGCTTGTGCGAAGTAAGTTAGAATTTGGTGCGATAGTCTGGGATCCGACTGAATTTAAGTATACTTTGATGATAGAGAGAATCCAGCGTAAATTCGCTAGGTACGTCTACAAACGCATGTACGCATACTATCCTTACCTTTTTCCTTCTTTATTTGTGTCAGGAATGATCGGAGTAGACACATTAGAGTACAGGCGTAAATTCTTATTAGTCGTTCATTACTGCCAAATACTGCAAAATAAGGTCAATAATTCAGATGTGTTAGCTACTCTTGCGTTATATGCTCCAAATAATTATCTTCGAGCTGGTAGCCGACGCCGACATCAGCTGTTCGCGGTGCCAGTGGCACGAACTAATTATGTCAGCAATGCGCCCACGCATAGAGTGTTGTCAATACTAAATGGTTTCCTACACGAGTTCCAAGAAGTTGATGTTTTTGCAGACAATTCGAGAACCATTGTTAACAGCCTAAGATTGTTTCTATGTAAATTATTGAGAATTCCTGAAAGCACTGCTCCTATCATTTAGATGTCATGAGCAGTGTGCTCGAAATGTGACTAATTGTATATATGTGAAATATATTTATGTTGTTAGGTATATGTAATTATTTAAGATAGTTAGCGTCTTGGTTTTTACTGTAAGCTTACTATTGTAAACTAAATAAATAAAAAAAAAAAAAAAAAAAAAAATGGTACCACATTTACTAGCACTGAGTTTCAAAAATACTGTGAAAATACAAATATAAAGCACACTTTTGCACCACCTTACCACCCAGCAACTAATGGTGCAGCGGAAAGGTTTGTAGAAACATTTAAATCACATGTGACAAAGATAAAGGAAAGTGGATATACCCTTAAGTCAGCAGTTAACCTCTTTCTTTTTGACTATAGAAGCTTACCTCACAGTACCACGGGTATAACACCAGCTAAGCTAATGCTAGGGAGAGAACTCCGAAACCGATTAGTGTTGCTGCGACCAACACCTATGAGGGAAAAACTTTACGAAATGTCAGAGACCCAAAAGAACAATGCACCGGGAAGCCGAGATGTTACTTTCATGGTAGGAGATAAAGTAATGGTAAGAGATCATCGTAGGGGTCATAAGCCATGGATTCAGGGTTTTATTATAGGTGAATCTATACCGGGGGTAACCTATATGATAGATGTAGAAGGAACCAACTGGAAAAGACATGTAAATCAAATGTTAAAATGTAGTAATAGCTTATCAGAATAATACTTATGATATATTTTTTTATAAATATATTTGTATTTTCCTGTAATTACTTAACCATTCATTTTGCTATATATGATCCATGATCCATTTCGGAACGCAGCCTAAAGCTGTACTGTTCGCACCCTTTTTGCTCTCTCTCTCTGGAAAAATATGGCGGCGTTTGGTAGTTTTTATTATGTAACTCGTGAAATAAATTGGTGAAATAAATAACTAAAAGTACCTGGAGTTTAAATATATATCAGTGGCGACGAGGATGGGATAGTCGATGCATATTCCAAATGGCCAGAAGCATTTGAAATGGCTAGTATAACTTCATCTCGTACATTAGACATACTTAAAGAATTATTTTCACGTTTCGGCTTCCCAGTGCAACTAGTAACAGATAATGGTACCACATTTACTAGCACTGAGTTTCAAAAATACTGTGAAAATACAAATATAAAGCACACTTTTGCACCACCTTACCACCCAGCAACTAATGGTGCAGCGGAAAGGTTTGCAGAAACATTTGAATCACATGTGACAAAGATAAAGGAAAGTGGATATACCCTTAAGTCAGCAGTTAACCTCTTTCTTCTTGACTATAGAAGCTTACCTCACAGTACCACGGGTATAACACCAGCTAAGCTAATGCTAGGGAGAGAACTCCGAAACCGATTTGTGTTGCTGCGACCATCACCTTTGAGGGAAAAACTTTACGAAATGTCAGAGACCCAAAAGAACAATGCACCGGGAAGCCGAGATGTTACTTTCATCGTAGGAGATAAAGTAATGGTAAGAGATCATCGTAGGGGTCATAAGCCACGGATTCAGGGTATCATTATAGGTGAATCTATACCGGGGGTAACCTATATGATAGATGTAGAAGGAACCAACTGGAAAAGACATGTAAATCAAATGTTAAAATGTAGTAATAGCTTATCAGAATAATACTTATGATATATTTTTTTATAAATATATTTGTATTTTCCTGTAATTACTTAACCATTCATTTTGCTATATTACTTATAGTGCAGTATTACTTTGATTGTACTTGCTTGATCTTCTTAGTTTAATTATTAATATGTCAAATCTAGAGGAGGGGAAGAGAGCAACAAGCAGGGCTTAATTTGTTCTATGTTTTAATGCTAGGTACACACATATTGTGATAGTGATGCTTAGTCATGATTTTAAATCTACTAATTCACATTTTATAATGAGTTTCAATTAAGTGGGGAAGAGTGTGATGTATGATCCATTTCGGAACGCAGCCTAAAGCTGTACTGTTCGCACCCTTTTTGCTCTCTCTCTCTGGAAAAATATGGCGGCGTTTGGTAGTTTTTATTATGTAACTCGTGAAATAAATTGGTGAAATAAATAACTAAAAGTACCTGGAGTTTAAATATATATCAGGGAACTTACAGAATCATGTTCGAGTACATTCTTGAGAAAAACCATTTGGATGCACAATGTGTGATAGTAAATTTTCACAAAAGGGGAACTTACAGAATCATTTTCTAGTACATTCTGGAGAATAACCATTTGAATGCACAATGTGCGATAGTAAATTTTCACAAAAGGGGAACTTACATGATCATCTTCGAGTACATTCTTGAGAAAAACCATTTGAATGCACAATGTGTGATAGTAAATTTTCACAAAAGAGGAACTTACAGAATCATTTTCGAGTACATTCTGGAGAATAACCATTTGAATGCACAATTTGCGATAGTCAATTTTCATACAAGTGAAACTTATAGAGTCATGTCAGGACACACACTGGAGAAAAACCATTTGAATGCACAATGTGTGATGGTAAATTTTCTCAAAAGAGAGAGACGAATTACTTATTCCATGGATTAACCGAGCGGGTGCCGGGTCCATAGCGTTGCAGAGGAAGAGGCTAGAGGGGCCTGGGACTGGCAACCCAGGAGTATGGTTAAGAGGCCCCTTTACTATGCACCAACGCTCCCCTTCCCGCTCGAGCCTCCTCCCCTAACTAACCAAATTGGGTAAGATCCTTGTTGTGACATTCAATGAAACACCGGTGGGCAGACAACAACTGATTTATTAATTGTCTACCTTCAGAAGTAATTATTTTATTTATAACTACCTACTACAACATCTTCCCCTTAACAATTAAGTTACACGATACAAGACTACGCAAAATCTAAAACATACTATAACATCGTATACTTATAGAACACTAACACTAAGCACCTTCATACAAAACGGTTACAGTAGTAAACATACAAGTAATAGTTACCTACTTGATCTGCAATAATCTACATATCGCTTTCCGGCAAAAAAAACGTCATAAGACCAAAACAGCTATTTCGAGAAAATACAACTTTTATGAATTTTTATTATTTTCTATCCTGATTATATAAAAACTATAAGAGTTGGATTGTTGTAAATTTACTCATATATAGTCTATTTAAGTGTTTTTCATATGGTACAATATTTTTGGGATTATAGTAATATTTCTGTAAGTAACTTTTAAGAAACTCTAAATTAGGCAGATATTATGACTCTTTTTTTGGAAAAATAAAACTGTAGTTTGGGGATTAATACACTCTTTAATAGAATCATCATCATTAGTTTCAAGAGATAAATTTATTTGAACTTACTAAGTATTACAACAATAACAAAATACGAAGCTTCACTTACAATTTGCTTTTAATATAAAAAAATACTAAACCGTACACATAAACTCCTTAACAAAATATTTATTAGTCTGAAATCACAATCAGCTTATTTCGCAGTTGACAATACAAAAATTCAATCTTAGAACTAAAGCAGTAGGGAACTTATTGCTGGAATAATATTACTTCTAATAACGATGGGTTCTATCCAGATAGGTATAAAATACTATTATTACACCCTAAGATTTTTTTACCTGTATTTTTTATGTATACTTCAACTCTCTGATTACACCTTAATAGTCACTTAAACGGAACGGGATTGCTAAAGTAGATATAAAAAGTACCTATACAAAATCTGTTAATAATCTTATCATACTGTCAAAACTAATTTAGCAATAAAATTTACTTGAGAGATTTGAAAAAATATTCACAAAAATGCGGAATATGATTATTTTGTAATAAATCCAGGAGATCCTTCATTTTATTCTCTTAAACTTTCAGTTTTGATCAATACGCATGCTTGAGTGTAATTTGGTTCAGGGCTTTTTTTCGTGTAATAATTGTTTCGGAGAATTGATCATCTTTACAAGATGTTTTGTATAATAACTTGGTAGGATCGTCATGATCAATAATTTGAAAACCTTCTATTCAGAAATATTTAATTATTTTGCTGTCATGTTGAGTCCAATATCCTCGGATAGACGCTTCAATGAATAAAAATCATTGAATTAAATTTCTTTAACGGTGTAGAGATTGCCTTTTTTAGCGCATTTTACAACTTCGACGTATTGACTGGGTACATAAATTGGACCAGACTTTAGTCTTTTTTGTATTTGCTTTTCTATAGTAGAATGAACAGAGTCGGCTTCACTCTGAGTATGTCTAGCCGTCATGTATAGTCAGCTACTCGCAGCTGGAGCTGCAACTAGCAGCACAGATACTTCTAAGGCCAGTTCACCTAAAGAATATTGTAGCTCCAATAAGGCAGTACTTGCCTCCTCGCCACGTGATCAAGAAAATAACAGAGCTGAAAATGAAGTTTCTCAGCAGGCTAATAGTCCAGTCCGTAATTGCAAAAAACGAAAACCCAGAGATAGCGAGTGGTTGTCAATTAAAGCAGTGTCACAAATTGGTAATGATAAAACTGACTGTTTTTATTGGCATGAAGGAAGCTAACCGTGGAGCAGATGAAATTGGATCCTGTGTATTCAAGTTTATTGAAAGTACGCTGACAAATTACAATGGACCGGAATTAGATCTATTTTTTTACTCTGACAATTGCTGCGGTCAAAACAAGAACAGATGGATATTTCTATTTACTTGTTTGCACTTTTGAAACACCATCAAATCATTTCTATAACACACAAGCATCTGATTACTGCACATACTCAGAGTGAAGCCGATTCTGTTCATTACTATTGAATGAAGAACTCGACGAAGATGAATTAGATGATGTGGACAAATTGCGCTGAGAAAATCTTTAGATGTTGAAGGAGTCGAAACAAAGTTTTCTTTAATACAACCGGATTTCCTAGGACTCACAAGAGTGTCAGTATTAACGCAAGCTTGTGTATGTTGCTGCTTTTCTAATAATAATTGAGAAACCCGTCTGACACGCTTTCTGATGGACGGACAATCAGAGTTACTGTAAGAAGTAGAGCTTTTATTCTCATACTGAGATTTGTAATCAGGGTCTTTAACGCTGTCAGCACTATTGTTCTGGTCTATAGTTTCGTATTGTGTGCAATATAGGCGATTCGAAGTAAACGTATTGGAACCTAATAAAATAAAAACATAACATTAGAAAACGTTAGCACTTATGTATACTACAATTTGAACAATAATTCAATAAAATTGTTTAATCTATGATAGATAATAAATTCTAGGAACTTTTAAATATTAAGTAAATTGAGCCATACAATAATTACTTTATTCAGTTAGAAAGGATACCAACTTCTGTCTTTCTCTGGGGCGTCTATAACTGTTGTTATAATTTGCACGATATTCTGATCTCGTCTTGGTTAAATTTATTGTTAGCCAATTGTGTCAAAAACGCCGATCGACTGTTACGATTTATGTTGTCCTTGAAAAAATACAAACATTCACCGTTAGAACAGATATTATACAAGACTAGTACCTAGGTACTATATTCAAAATTAATATTTCGCTTAAAGCTATAATATTTTTTCATAAAAACAGTCAGAAAATAAAATATGCCCCGTGCATTTAAAAACGAGTTCAATTTCATGCAGCAAGAAAGACCCAATACAATATAAAACCTGTGATAATTATATTATTTTTCAACAATAATGTCATTAAACGTGGTATGTCTTTATTACATTCTGATTAAACTAGACTATAGATCATAAACAGAAAAAAAAGTGTATCTACACAGGTTATGTCTTTTTTGCGTAATATAATGCATATTGTACCATTATTTTGGGTCAAGAAAACAGTCATAACACAATTTATGACACTTTATTTGTAATAATTCTAAATATTAAAATGAAAACTTACCTTTAAAAAGTCACATCACACGTTAATACACTTTTCAGGCAACTTATCATATGTCCTGTCTGTATCAACACACATGTGACACTGTTCACGCCGGTGAAGTAAGCGAAACGGCTCAGTGAAAAAGAGTACTTTGTGCCACCTAACGGTCGTTATGAGCATCACAATAACGTCGATTATACAGCCGACCAAATGCAAGATTTGCTATTTATTGGTATAAAAATGTCAAAACGTACCTAATATGTGTTATGACACTTTTTTTGCCGGGAAGCGATATCTCTTCTCCCCACATGTAAATAAGTCTAAGTGCGCTTATTATCTTATATAAAAAAAATACAATTAAAATATGTGTATGTCTCCAGCTTACTCAATTGAAATTTCTTAATTCTGAATATGCCAAATTTAGAGCAGATTTAGTGCAATTGTGAATACCAACTAAAAATTTAGGTGCCAAACAAACTTCGATGCTACATGTGATTATTAGTGTGTTAGCTGGCGTTATGGTCTCCAGCTGACACATGCTGTATATACGAAACGGCTGAAGATGTGATTATAAACTATAGCCAGGGATTTAGCGCATAATTTGTGCAAGTGGCACAAAAAAATTTAAACGCCATACTTGAAAGCTGTAGTAGTAATGACCCGATTACAACGTGTAAGCTGGAGACCACGTGTCTACAGCTGCTCATCTGTATCTTCTGAACGAATGGGCCTACGACTTTGTTTGATATGTCAAAATTTAGAGCCAAATTTGTGCCGTCGGCACTAAAATTTTCAAGTCTGTGGCTATTAAGGTTTCGGAGCTACAAGCTCAAATAAACGTGTAAGCTGGAGACACATGTCCCCAGCTAGCACTTGCTGTACAGCTCAAACGGGAAAGCCTAGACTTTTGTTTAATAGCTTAAAATGTTGGGTAGAATTTGTGCCATCGGCACCAAAATGTTCAAAACAATGGGCCTCATAGTTTTTGCGTAATAAGCAAAAACATTTCTTCCCGCCTAAATATTTAAATATTTCGTTAAAAACATTACTGAACGCGGCGTTGCTGTCCCGTTCGCTGTAACTGCAATCTGTTTTGAACCTTATCTCCTTAATGTTGGAATCATTTTTCTCTGTTATACAAAATAAAAGCAGTTGGGGCATAGGCTAGGAGCAGAGAGTAGAATAGAATAGAATTATTTATTGGCCTTATAACATCAACAGCTACACTAGGCAAGTCAATTTACACTATAAATTTGAAAATGATAAGATATTTAACTAATTAAACAACGTATGGTTCACAATATTGATATAAAATAAAATATAAATACAATTTCAAAATAACATAATAGGATTAATAGTAACAATGTCTCAAATTATCTTTTAATAAAATATGTCCACGTATTTAAATTAATTAAAATGTCAACAATACATAACAATTATTATTTCATACAATAATTATAGTAATTTAAATTCTGATTTACATAAAATATACGTTATTATTATTAGTCCCATATATTATACTCATTAAGATAAATTTCAAATATATAATTTGTTACACAAGGCTTATTTGTGGCGAGAACGAAGATTCTATTAGATGCGTCGTCATAAATTCATTTAAAGAATAATAAGGGTTTAATTCAAAAAATAGCTTTATCTTTCTTTTAAATTGATTTGCGGGTAAGACTCTTATACTAGATGGCAACTTGTTCAACAAGTTGCCATCTAGTAGAAGAGTCTTACATGCAAATTTTGGTATAGATACCCTGCTTTTTTACTTTTACTAATCTAGTACTTGGTTTAGATAGATTCTCTTTGTTTCGTAGGTCATATGTATGTACTTCTTTGTTTTTTGTCAAATTAGCATCATATATTTCAAGTAGACAGTTATATATATACATCGATATTACTGTCATGATTTTGTTATTTTTAAAGTGTTCTCTCACTGATGTGCGTTTCCTTAAGCCCAGCATTATTCTTAATGCCCTTTTTTGAAATCTTAATACTCTTTTTATGTCTGCCCCATTACCCCAGACCGTGATAGCATATTTTATTATTGAATGTACAGATGCAAAATATACAGATTTAATAGCTTTTTTATCTATTAAAGGTTTCAGTTTCAGAAGTGCATAAATGGCATTGGCAATTTTTTTTACACAATTTTTTAATGTGAGTTGTATGACTGATTGTGTGGTCTATTGTATAGCCCAAGAATACATTTTCTTTAATATCAGATTCACAGTTCAGACTCTTTCGCGTTTGATAATGTATAATGACACTTTTACTATCGTTGAGAATTATCCCGTTTGCATTGAACCATTCTTTTAGAGCATGCATTGCGTCATTTATTTTTATTTTTAAATTGTCTTTAGATTTGTCATTAACTCCTACATGTGTGGCAAATAAGTTAATGTAAGTCCAGTCTGGCATAGATTTCACAAGGTCATTTATGTAAATTAGAAACAAAACTGGTCCCAACACTGAACCTTGGGGTACCCCTATATCAACATAGCCCAGAGATGATGGAGCTTGATTTACTGATACAATTTGACATCGATTCTGCAGATATGTACGCATCATATTTAGTTCAGGCCCTTCAAAGCCATAATATTGTAATTTTAAAATAAGTATATCGTGTCTTAGACAGTCAAAAGCTTTGGACAAATCGCAGAAAACACTTGCGCATTTTTGTGATTTGTCCATTGATTCAAGAATGTAGTAAATAACTTTCTGATTTCCATTTCCGTCGATCGACCTGGACGGAAACCAAATTGAGAGGCAGTAAATAGATTGTTACGTTCAAAGTAATCTAGAATCCTCTTTTTAATAATAGATTCGAATATTTTTGACATAGTCGGTAATATACAGATGGGTCTATAGTTATCGAGTTCATGACTATCCCCTTTCTTGTATATCGGGATAACTCTTCCTGTTTTAAGGCAGTTAGGAAATACTCCTTTTTCAATACAATAATTAATAATTTCATAAAGCAGTTCAATAATGTGTTTGTTTGATAGAATTAATTCTTTTAATGTCATGGAGTTCATATCATAAATGTCAGGTGTACTATTTTGTTTCATGTGTCGTATAATGGTCAGTAATTAATATCTATTTGGTCAAATTTAATTTTATTGTCATTCTTAATTCCTATATTTAAATATTGTAAACATTTTAAGGTATCAATCTTGTTATTGGTATAAGTCAAATTATGGGCAATGTTTCTAAAAAAATTATTAAATGTGTCAGCTATTATTTTAGAGTCTGTTATTTCTTTTCCTTCTGATTTTATTTTACTTATGTTTTGCTTATTATTCGATTTTTTGTTATATTTTGCTTGTTCATTAATAATATTCCAGGTTTCCTTTATTCTATTTTTTGAAGCACGTATTTGACCATATTTTATTTTTTTAGCTGCTATGAAAACCTTTCTTAATTTTTTTTTATACTTCCGTATATGTTCCACTCTTTGTTCGTTAGGATTGATCTCTTGCAACATCTCCATTTTAGCTAAATTATTTTTACATATTGCTATACCTTCTGTTGTCCACTTTTTAGAAACATTATGTTCAACGTATTTTTTCCTAGGAAATGCTGTGTTATAGTAAAATTTGATTGCATCATGTAAAATATTCATTTTCGCATTTGCATCCTCACTTGCCATAATTTGAGTTTTTATGTTTTTATAATCTTTGTCAAAAAGGTAACGAAAATAGTTTTTGTTATTCACTGACATATTTCGCCTATAGGATGAGGGTTTATTTTGACTGTCCTTGTTTGTTACATTGTCATTATATATAATTGGCTTAATTACTTTATGGTCAGATAGCCTACGATCTAATACAATGCCTTTGCAGTTGTCAAAATTCACAATAAAATTATCCAAACAAGTGGCAGTCGTGCCTTGTATTCGAGTTGGCTCATTAATTACAATATTAAAGTTATAATTATTTATGATTTTTAGCAGTCGCTTGATACACTTACTTGGTTTTAAGATGTTCAAATTGAAATCTCCTGCTAGTACGACTCATTTACCTTTACGACTAAGTTTTAGTAACAATTTATTGAATAACGCAAAGAAGAGGTCTATGTCTTTGTCAGGTCTATATACTACTATTATGATAAGCTTAGAAGATTTTAATTCTATTGCTGCTATTTCAAAAGAGATTTTATTAATATCATTCCTAATTTTATAATCAACATTATTTCTAACAAATATAGCTGTGCCACCATGTATAAAAAAAATCCTATTAAAATATGTTGCTAGTTCAAAGTTTGGGATGACCATAGTATGCACTCGATCATCGCATGCCCAAGTTTCCGATAAACATAACACATCACATTTATAATCATCAAGTAAGTTTTCTATGGACAAATATTTGTTATTTATACATTGTACATTTGCGTGCAGTATTATCTGTTCCTGGATGTTTGACAGTTTGTTTGAAAATTCGTCGCCTGGCATTTAATAAATTGAAGTACTGACGAGCCCTGGAACTGTTAAGACATAGCTGATGCTACTATAGTTTGCGTCATGATATCTCTAATTTTTCTGTAGCTGTAAAGCTTACCATGGTTATCCATTACATTGGGATCTACGTATTTTATATTTTCTGCCATAGTAGCAAGACGTGCTATTTCTTTGTTTATATTGTAAATATTAATGTCATTTTTGCTATCATAACTTATTCCGCAAATTATTATATTATAGAGTCGGTCTTGGTTCTCTATTATCTGTCTTAATAATTTGACATATACTTCTCTCTTCTTTTTATCATTTAAAATTTCCTGGTGTTTATTTATAATTATTGCAGCTATGTCGTTCTGTTTTAGGTCTTTTGTCTCCGCGTCAAAATTTTCCAATATTTTATCATATGTTGCACCTGATTTACAAACGTTAATGACTTCATTATTATGATCTATATTATGGATTATTCGAGGCGCAAGTCCTTTTCCTGCCACGTCTGAAAAAAATTGATTTGTTTTACTTTGTTTATATTATCACTATGTGTATTATAACAATTTCTCTCAAAGTATTGATTTTGTTTTCTGTTTTTTGTTCCCAATTTTATTTCGCTCTCAATATAATTGAGTATTATTGAGTATAATTGAGAGTCAGTCAATGACTGACTGACTCTTCATTGTTTGAATCTACGAGAATTAGCTTACCAGATACAGGGCTAGAACAGAGTGAACTGTGCTTTACCTCGAAGCAAAAGATATCTGACCTCGAAAATCGTCTAGCCTCCGCAAACAGCGAAATAGATAAATTAATCTTAGAAAATGGGCAGATAAAAAAAGATCTAGAAAAATGTATGAAACTAAATAACATATATAAAAAAAATTATCACGGCGACGCACATAACACGCCACTCTTAGGCAGGAAGAGGAAACAACAACGAATATCTTTAGGCGTGGAAGATACCCCGATATCGTTAAAAGGAAAGTCGACGATAACTGAAGAAAGGCATCGATTTGAGTCTGAAAGGCAACAAGAAAATATTGCTGAATTGAATAAACAAGTACAGCAGTTATAGCAGTGGTTAGATGAAGAAAAAATTAAAAATAAATATGTTGACAAAATGAGAAAAGGTACAAAATCGTCCAAAAATATTGTAAATACTAAAAACATGCTTATGACAAAAAGGGTTATGGTAAATACTAAGTTTATTTAAAATCGCAAAGAAAATTAAAAAGCTTCGTAATGAATGTAAAAAAAGCAAAATGTTTAATGACCAACTCCAAACAAAACAAAATCTTCATATTGAGAGCGAAATAAAATTGGGAACAAAAAACAGAAAACAAAATCAATACTTTGAGAGAAATTGTTATAATACACATAGTGATACAAAGTAAAACAAATCAAATTTTTTTCAGTCGTGGCAGGAAAAGGACTTGCGCCTCGAATAATACATAATATAGATCATAATAATGATCTACTGATCATGATAGATCATGATCAGTATTTTCTTATCTATGGTGAATAACTGAAGGCTTGATACTTGAACTGAACTATGATATGATGATTCATGTGTAATTAAGATACATATATCAAATTATAAAAAATAGTTAACTTTCATTCAACAGTGTACCCGATTATGTAAATCGCAGTTTTAGTCGCATAAAAATATACTAATTACTTAGTGATACTAAAATTCACCATTTGTAGCTATTGTTGATTTATCACATATCAATCATATAATACTTGTCTTAATAGATCACTGCAATTCTGCCAGTACAGTAATAGTGTACCTACATATCAATACCACCTTTCACACTGCAATTAAATTACAATTGTAATTTACTTAATCATTAGATTTGTGTATTTTAAGTATGATAAATTATTATAACAAAATATTTTAATAAAATTATTAGATCAAAGATCATCATACTTTATACTATACAAACACCTACTTCACACAATTAATTAAATCAGTCTCAATTTTAGTATACTTATCTAAGCACATTATAATCAGATCACAGTTAATTTACATGTTTTATGATAAAAACCATAGACGGTATTATCAGCCCTTCTACACAAATTGTACAAAATAAGCCATAATATAACATCAGATCAAATAAAACTTTTAAGTGTTATGATGCCAATCTCAGACGGCACTATCAGGCATTCTACACTTATAAAATCAGCCCAAATTGTTACTTACTTACATTATCACATAATATCACAGTTGATAAAAATCGCAGATGGTACTATCAGGCATTCCGCACTAATAGTACAAAATAATAAATATTAAACTGGCGTTTACTTAACATTCTAATCATCAGATCAATAAAAGTTTAAATCGTTAATTATCATTATCACATAATAATCAGATCACAGTTAGTTTACATGTATGTTTTATGATAAAAATCACAGACGGTACTATCAGGCCTTCTACACTAATTGTACAAAATAAGCCACAACTGGCGTTTACTTAACACATAATCATCAGATCAATAAAAGTTTAAAGTGTCAATTATCATTATCACATAATAATCATATCACAGTAAGATTACATGTATGTTTTATGATAAAAATCACAGACAGTACTATTAGCCCTTTTACACTATTTGTACAAAATAAGCCACAATATAACATCAGATCAAATAAAACTTTAAAGTGTTATGATGCCAATCTCAGGCGGCACTATCAGGCATTCTACACTTATAAAATCAGTCCCAGTTGTTGTTTACTTACATTAGCACTCATAATAATCAGATCACAGTTTACATGTTTTATGATATAAATCACAGACGGTACTATCAGGCCCTCTACACTAATAGTACAAAATAAGCCACAAGTTCTACTAATTACTACCTTAACACATAATTATCAGATCAATAAAAGTTTAAAGTGTTAATTATCACATAATCAGATCATTCTTTTTTTGTTCGACAATTGATGCTTGTCGTTTGGTCCCATTTAAATTTCATCCAATTAGGTCAAGCCGTTTTTGAGTTACACTCCAATAACTGAAAAATATTTACCTACCTTGATGATATAGTCGTTGACAGTGTATAACAATTGATCCCGTAAATAGCAAGGGTCACTAAACTGAATGAAAAAAAATTACCAAAAAATGGAACCGACTACAACACATAAAAGTGTGAAATAACTTGTCAAAGTCGGTACCATGCGCACAATATTGTGATAATAGGTACTTTTAAACTATCATGGTACCGACTTCAACAAGTTATTTCACACATAGTAATTAAACAACTTTAAACGGTTTAAATCGCGTATCATTTCCATTATTTTATCCCGACGTTTCTAACACTTTGCAATGATCGTGGTCACGGGGTGACTGGCCCACTACTATGTGTAACAATCGCGAAAACCTAAGACAACATTAAGTTATTTCACACTTTTGGGTGTAGAAGTCAGTTCCTTTTTTGGTTATTTTTTTATATTACAAAATAGAATACATAATGCAATGAGGTAATACAAAATAGTCACTGTTTTGAAATACATGTTCTGGCGGAGATCATCATAAGTAAGCCAGTTTTCGTTACCTACATAGCAGTGCACTACGTAGTGTTGTTGGTGTTCTACAAAATCTATTACACAGGGATGGGAGTAGGTTTTATTAAATAATGTTAAAACTAGAGGAAAATCTTGAAGTCTGTATTTTTATTTAAGTTAAACTCTATTGCTATAAAGTGGGAAAATTCATAAGAATAATAATTGTTTCCAAAACAATTTTCTTGTCTACAATAATATGAAGCGGACATGCACTGTAGCGCTGATTGCTCTAAGGCTTGCATTCCTGAATGTTGAATGACATTTAAATCAATTAGTACGAAACCGGTATTTCTCTGAATATTTGTAAAATTCACAGAGCATTTGACATCTGTGCATTTTTTTGTCCAAGTCGTTTTCGAATAGCATGAACTTAAATATTTGTCAATGACAAAAGTTATGTTGCATTCACAATTGGTTTCGATAGAGTTAGACGTCTTGTAGTGCAAATACAGTAGATTATTTCTAATGTCATAAACATTAGGTTTTTTATGTGCCATGGAAATAACTAAATTAGCAAACAAGTCATTTGCACTTTCCAAAAATCTTCTTACGTTTTGTTTCATAATAAAAGCTACTGCAAATAGATGTGCCACAGAATCAAAAGCGCAAGTATTATATATTATATTATTATTGCCAGTACTGGAGCCATTTCGAAGTAAATTTATGTCTTCAGGTTTCGAATTAAGATCATTGTTTTTGCTTTGAAATTGAATATCCTTGGCTTTTTTAGGCTGTGATGTCAAATTTGTTGATAATGATTCAACACTTTCCTTTTTTGGTCTATTTGTTTTGGTAGTTTTGTTTATATATCCTCTCCAATTTTCTACAAACGAAGGTTTTTCTGAAAAGATTGAATCTACAGAAAATAATTCATTGGTTGATTTTCTCTTTTCCCGTCGTGGTCGTTTTGCTTTTCTATAAACTCTGTCAGGTATATTTTTATTCATATTTAAATCCGTACCTTTTCTAGAAACAACTTCTTTTGGTAGATTTTTTAGAGCATATTTTACTTCACCCGAAAGAAAATCAAAATGTCTTATTACGAATAAATCAATTCGTTCACGCTTATTTTTTAATAAATAGATTTAATAGTTTTGAAATAACTTTCAGAATTGCTTGATGACGGTTTTGTGTTGCTTGATTTAAAATAAGTTGTTAGAACATTTGACCACATAGGCAATTTTTTTAATAATCGTCTAAGTAGTCTCAGAACCACAGGTAAATAATATACATTCACAGGGATTTTATCGTCGGAGTTTTCTGTTAAA
Source organism: Plagodis dolabraria (assembly GCA_963854805.1). NCBI lineage: Eukaryota > Metazoa > Arthropoda > Insecta > Lepidoptera > Geometridae > Plagodis > Plagodis dolabraria. Next base: position 17,285,756 of record OY978467.1, on the reverse strand, counting down.
TCAATATAAAGTTGTTCCTTTTCTATTTCGCGCGAAAACCAATCATCTAATAACGTATTTGAAATAATTTCTTCGTCTTTATTGATATTTCGTATGTTTTCATCTATTGTTAGTTTATGTTTAGTATTCTCAAATTTACTAATTAAAAATTGGAAAGATTCTCTGCAGCGATCATCTTCATAGTTATTTAATGCAATGGTTATAATATTTGTCAAAATGCCCTTTATTTCTGTATAGTCAATGCTGTTTTTGCTTGCAATAATACATTTAATATAAAAGTACTTTATATTGCTTTGAACAGTGTTGAAAATGGTTTGATCATGTAATGCCTATAAAATAATTGATAAAATGTGAAGTATCCAGTCGTAAAAAAGAGTATGGACGTATTGCGTCTATACCTTCTAGAATTTTAAAGCAATTTAGCAAATAGCTTTCTGTACTGTTAAATTGAGTAAATGTGTCTACGACAGCTTTTATAAGAGCACTTGAGTCATCCGTGATAATTTCAGTCGGATGTTTCATTAAGCATTTTTTCCAGCTACTTAACCATGCTGCTATGGTAACTGCTGTGTGCGACGCAGAAATCATTTGACTGAGAGGGACACTACTACCAAAATTATTGTAAGCCACTACTATGTATAGGAAAATGTATTTTTGTTTCATATGTTTTACAAAATCGTTAACTTTTGGGGGTAATAGTTTATTAAACATAGAACCGGATGCGTCGATAGAAATGGTAATACTGTTATTTAATTCGAGATAAGCTTTATAAAACGATAGTTGAAGGTTACTCCAATACTGCAAGATAAAAGGGCTTAGTGATATACTTCTTATGAATTCCTTATATGGTGGAGTTGCACTCATTATCCACAAAGACAAAATTACGTTTTTATGGAATAAGTTTAGTTCACTGCTTTTTCTTTTTTGTATTTGTCGTAATGAATTCACAGTCGGTAAAAAATATGGTGTTTCACCAACCTCGTCGACAATATTATTAACGAGCAAGTTTCTGACTTCAATCGCGGATTTCTCTGAAAGTCCTTTAGATAACTGTTTTGATCTATGGCCCGTCATCCTATATTTGGCTTGAGAAGTATGTTGAAAACTTTGTTTTTTTTCTCGTATGAGACATTCCATTTCCACAAAATTTTCAGTTTTATTTTTTACTAGCGTTCCGGGCGCGGCTCCGCCCGCGCGTATGTCGGTTATCGCGCAAAAACATTAACCTCTTTTTGCGCAGTCGGATAAAAACTATCCTATGTTTTTTCCCGGGTCTCAAACTATCTCCATACCAAATTTCATTCAAATCGGTCCAGTAGTTTTGGCGTGAAAGCGTAACAGACAGACAGACAGACAGAGTTACTTTCACATTTATAATATTAGTACTGATTAATATTTCTATGTTTGCTTTGCACTGAGAGCAATACCCTTTACAAATCACAACTGTTTCAGGTGTTACTTTTACGACATTAGACGTAAATACCCACGAACATTTCACTTTAGTATTTTTCCAGATAATATCTATGACAAAATCAGTCCATTTGTTTTTCTGTAGAGATCTTCGCCTTTGAAATAAGCTTCCGGATTTATCAAAACGTTTAGACATATAAACCATTGGTTCAATTTCCTTCCAAAAATAAATATCTACGAAAAATTTAAATTTTTCTTCTACATCTGTTTCTTCATAATAATGTTTGCTGTCACTTCCAGTGTTACTAACACTGGAACTAGACCCTGAATTAGACTCTGAATCTATTTGACTGGAATAAAATTTAATATCATCATGAAAGAAATAATTAAAGTTTCTTTTTAACGATGTATGAATGGCTTTGATTGACATGCGAAAGTTAAAAGCCTCTTGAAACTGGTTATATAAAGCTTGGTTTTGTTTATTATTGGATGGTACATAATTACCTAAGTATCTGATTTTTATACTTTTCGAATATTTTTCTTTGTTGTTCTATGTCTACTGTATTCTTACGGCCTCGTTTTTTCTCCACGAGCATAATACCTCGTGCTATTAACATAAACAATAAGGTTAAAATTAACAAGTGAATCAAAAATGGCAGGAACATTTTGATGACTGCAATATAGCCTGTAGAATAAAGAACCTGTAAATCTGTATTGTTTAGAAGTTCGACTCTAAAAGCTGAAGTTTTGTGCCTGACTCATTTGTGTTAGATGTATTAAAATTAAAATAAATATATAATGCATTCCCACGAAGTCGGTTTGGCTACTTTATAGACACTACCTATTTAAAATGATACTGTTAGATAAGATTACATGTATTAGATGAATTTCCTTATCTAATTTTGTCTCGAATAGCGTTTCTTGATATTCCTCCAGCAGAGCAGGTACATGCTGCGGGAAAATTCTGATTATCTGTTAGAAATAAAACAAGATGGTTTAATAGGTAAATATTCATAATCACAATGTAGAAAGAAGCATAAAATAAATAAATTCTATTAAGTTATATTATTTTTATACTGCTGATAGGCTAGCCATACCTCTGTAGTAAATAAGTCCAGAGCATTAAAAAACCAAGAAACAACCAAGAAACCGCGGAATGATGCTAGTGAACAATAAAATTAACGAATAATAAAATTATACTTAGTTATCAAGTTACCTTCGGGTTCGATGCTATGTTGATTCATTATCATCCACATAATATGATTATTATTTTCATCAGTAATGTGTCTATAAAACAGGTTTCATCCGATAACTCAGACCAAATAAAAAGTCAAGACAGAATGTTGTGAACAGAGAAGTGAGGCCGGTTTTCCAAACATGTGTGCGTGTGTCGGTGTTGCCATGATAATCAAATTACCTTATGAAAATAACGTAACCAATTTAAAAACGTAATTAGTATTAATACAACAATAGGGTTCCGATGTAACGTGTTGGTAAAAGTAGTGTCGTTAAGTAGGGGAAGGGAATGGAAAAAGTGTTTCAGAAAAAACCGTATTTAATTAACATGCATTTATTTCTTGTAACTAATTAGTGACGGGTTTTTTATGCAATCGGGGAAAAAAGCACAAAGCCCACCTGGTGTTAAGCTGTAACCTCTGCCGATACAGTTCGTCACAAGTGGCAAATATGCACTGCGCCCATCACCTTGAGACATAGATGTTAAGTCTCTGTACCTGTAATTTCACTGGCTCTCAAGGATTGCTGCCGGAACACACCGTTAGGTGCTTGACAACAGATTTTCTACTTGAGGGGGTCGCTAGCCAGGCGGGCATTCGCAAAATGCCCTTCCACCATGCAAAAAGTAATGTGCCTGTAATTTTACCGGAACATAGGAATGTGAACATTACTGCTTGGCGGTAGAAATAGGTATAAATAAATATAAGTCACCGATTTCAAAATATTTCGATGATAGTTCCTTCTTACTTTCCCGAATGATTTCGATCCAATTTTGTTTAATTGTAGGACTCAATTCGAAAAATGAAAAAATAATTAAACAGTAACACTGATAAGTAACCAGTAAAGCGTGAACAGTTAAGAGGGAACTTAAATTTGCCTTTGTAATATCAATAATAATATGGTTATAATTCAACTCTATACACAACAACGTTCAAAACAAAAAAAAAGCAATGGAAATATGTTTTTTTTATAACAAAAAAAAACATCATCTACTTCAATATCTTCGAAACCGAAAATCCAATACCAATGTAAGCAGTATGAGGTATCAGCAATTATAATTAAAGGTATCAGCTTTCCAACAAAAAATAAAATGACGGAGTTATGAAGTAACAAAGATTTAATCAAATAAATTAAATAAAAAAAAATACAACTGAATTGAAAACCTGGTCCTTTTTGAAGTTGGTTGAAAATGGACTGAATGAATTAAATCCATCTTTTAAATTTGTAATTAACTACCGATTTTGATAATGATATTGCGACGTAGGCATCTACGACGCAAAATCTGTATTTAAAAAAAAAATACAGTCCAATTGAGAACCATCTCTTTTTTTTAAGTTAGTTAAAACACTTCAATCAACTACTAAAAAAAACTAATAGCAATACGTTGTTTATTATCACCCAATAATAGGGTAAACCTTATAGGCTTAATAACGGCAACACCAATGCCACCACGCCGCAATAGTTCGACTGACGAGTCAAGGCGTAGTTTCGTTGTACATATGTGTGAGTAATCGTGTTTGTACACGGTGAGGCGTAGTTTTACCGGCCTCACTGCTCTTTACACAACATTCTGTCTTGACTTTTTATTCGGTCTGAGTCCGATAATTATAAATTTATTAGAACCTTTTGTTGAATTAATATTTGAAGAAACAACAAAATATACAATCTTAATATTTTACAAGGTTCCGCAAAATACTCTCGAGAGTACCTGAGTACACATGATACTTTTGTAACGTATCGAGTATTTTTCATACTTGATACAAAGGTACCGGGTATCAAATACTTTTATACGATACTGTGTTCGAATAGATACTTTTCACAATACGCAATTCATATCTTGTTAAGCAATCATCGCCTTTGTTTACGCCATCACTCCGTCCGCATCGCTTGCGCTGCGTCTCGGTTGCTAACTACTGCTATCTGTTTAATTCATGTTCGCATGCTGCCTACTCTGTTGTACTTCTATTTATTATCACTTAATGGTTCATTCTACGTCCTGAGCTATTTGGTTAAATTAACATTAACACTCTCTCTAAGTTGTGTAGGTTCAACCCACCACTATCTTACCACACTGATAACACTAATTATTGCACCAACTCATATTTGGACGGAGTAGGCAACAGGGCGAAGGTGTTATATAAGGAGAATGAAACATAAACTTTAGATTTTTTGCACAAACTTAAATTCAGCAACAGGATTAGTAATAATTATTGTAATTTAAATTTTTCTAGCCGGTAATGGATAGATTCAGGCGTTAATTTGCGGAAATCCATATTTAATAATATATAATAAATTGTTATCGGTTCCTCTGACCCAAGACAACTATAATAAAGAGCTTAATATAATATACCAAATTGCTATTTCCAACGGCTACAATAAACAGTTAGTTGATCGATTAATTCAGACCAAACAACGTAATAGGGCTAGGTCACTTCTTTATTCTTGCCCTTCTGATAGAAATATCAAGTACGTAGGCAGCTTAACGTATATGGGGCCAATATCTCAAAAAAAATCCAATATATTAAAGAAAAATAACGTCCATGTAGCTTTTCGTACAAATCAAAATCTACGTCATTTATGTAACGGTAAAGATCGATCGGAAGACGGTAAAAAATCCGGTGTTTACAAACTTACTTGTGACGAATGTAACAGCGTTTATATTGGTCAAACTGGCCGTAATTTTGATATCCGATATAAAGAACATAAATCCGCGTTTAGAAACGACCATCCCGAACAGTCTCATTTTGCCAAACATTTAATTGAAAGCGGTCATCAACTCCTCGATTGTAACACGTTTGAAATCTTACACTGTTGTGACCTTTAAGGACCTTTAATTAGCTCAATGGTGCTTATTTTTAAGATACTATACTGTAAACGAAAGCTGTAGGTTTGCCATAAATAAATAAACATTATTTAAAAAGTACTTGATACTTGAGTACCTCGAAACATTTGTTTCGATATCGATACCGGCATCGATGCTTTCGTTTTAGAATAAAAGGGCTTTCGTTGCAATTACTACGCAATGGTATCGATACTTTTATTTAATTTCAAATCCCTACAAACAACTAAATAGATATTATGACAAGTAGTTTTTATGAGACGTTTTATTTATGTAGTAGAACTCTACTACAACTAACTTCTAGGTACAACCGACGTACCTACCTATCTAAGTAGTATGTACAGCGCTCACCTTTTTGATTACGTCAAACTGGGCAAACTAAGCTATGAGTCGTTGGTAACTTACCTTTACATTCTATAATAATAGTACTACAGTATTCCACGGTAATACTTCTAAGTGAAAACCTTTCTACGCGTTTGGGTGTGTGTGTGATGAATGATGATAATATCTATCTGTCCCTACGAAATTACATTAGGTACCTAACTAATATTATCTAATAGGTACCAGGTAGAGTGAAGACGGATTAGTATACAGGGCAGTATCTCGTTCAACGAGGGCCTTTACAGGTCTCATTTATCAGATAACATTCTAAGAGAAAAAATACCAATAAATTTGTAAATTAATGGCAAACAATGGTTGTCAACTACACAACACCTTCTCCTAGTCTATATACTTACTGTTTTTTTGTAACTTCTGCCGCATGTCCTTAACGTGAAAGCAAAAAGTAAGTTCAAACGCTCAAAAGGATCAAAACAGATTGCAGTTACAGCGTACGGGACGGCAACACCGCGTTTAGTAACGTTTTTAACGATATATTTAAATATTTAGGCGGGAAGAAATGTTTTTGCTTATTACGCAAAAACTATGAGGCCCATTGTTTTGAAAATTTTGGTGCCGATGGCACAAATTCTACCCAACATTTTAAGCTATTATACAAAAGTCTTGGCTTTCCCGTTTGAGCTGTACAGCATGTGCTAGCTGGGGACATGTGTCTCCAGCTTACACGTTTATTTGAGCTTGTAGCTCCAAAACCTTAATAGCCACAGACTTGAAAATTTTAGTGCTGATGGCACAAATTTGGCTCTAAATTTTGACATATCAAACAAAGTCGTAGGCCCATTCGTTCAGAAGATACAGATGAGCAGCTGTAGACACGTGGTCTCCAGCTTACACGTTGTAATCGGGTCATTACTACTACAGCTTTCAAGTATGGCGTTTAAATTTTTTTGTGCCACTTGCACAAATTATGCGCTAAATCCCTGGCTATAGTTTATAATCACATCTTCAGCCGTTTCGTATATACAGCATGTGTCAGCTGGAGACCATAACGCCAGCTAACACACTAATAATCACATGTAGCATCGAAGTTTGTTTGGCACCTAAATTTTTAGTTGGTATTCACAATTGCACTAAATCTGCTCTAAATATTGGCATATTCAGAATTAAGAAATTTCAATTGAGTATGCTGGAGACATACACATAACTTATTTATCATTTGATATTTACAATTTAGTGAGATTTTTAATAAGCACTTAAGCTTTTTGCTTAGCCTTCCGGATAAGCGGTCCGTGTGCGGATTTCTCAGAAGAGGTATCGCTTTCATTGTTATCTACAGAGTTACTTGCTAAAGTATCGGTGCGCGCCTCTTCTTTGTTATCCTCACACGCATCGTCAGGCGCATTGTTTGTGTAGGCTTTGTATTGTGTTTTTGTGAAAGTAACTGATGTAGTATGTGAATATCCTTAATCTGTGTTTGACTGTACTTACGAGTATTTCGAATTATTATACTGTGTGATTTATCTCCGTGCCTTTTCAATGGAACCCTGCACCTAAATTAACTACATCTGGTCCTTCTTCACGGATTGAAAATGCCGGAGACACGCGGTCAAGCGAAACGAGAGCAGGAGGTACTAGCCGGAGCAACGCCGAGATCTGCCACGGTGTGTTTGGACGATGAAAACCACCACCGCCGCCGACCTGGGAGCGTCACGTCTGGAACTCGATCACGATCGAGCCGTGCTAGTAGGGAAACACTGCGCTGTAGAGCTGAATACGAAGCCGAAGTAGATAGAAAACTCTTTATTGTTACACCACTTTAGAAATATAAAAGTTAACACATTAAATTATAATAACATAGTGTTACAATGGGCGGCCTTATCACTAAAAGTGATCTCTACCAGGCAACCTTAGGATGGAGTTGAACGAATAAAACAATAGAGGCGGGTGTAGTCCAAATACATAATCAAATTTCATAAAAACATTTTAAAATAAAACGTATTTTAGTGTAATTTCTAAACAAATATATAAAAAATAGCATAGGTTTTTAGGCGGCAAATAGCTAACAATCCATTGTTATTCCAAGATTCTTTACAGAGCTACTAAAGGGAATAGCAATACCACCAAAGAAAACTTGAGGAAGTAATGTCCAGTCTATTGTAGACAGCAATCTTGAGCTACCAATTACTATTGTTTGTGTCTTAATGGGATTTACTTGTAACCCAAAAGAATTGCTCCATTTAGCTATACGATCAAGATCAGCATTAACAGTCTGAATTGCTTCAGATATTTTATTCACTGGTGCCTTAGAATAAATCTGTAGATCGTCTGCATATAGGTGGTAGGAAGAAGTGAGGTTGTGAGAAATGGAATTAATAAACAAAGCAAACAATAAAGGAGATAAGACGCCACCTTGCGGGACGCCTGCTGACGTGTTACACCACAAAGAGTATTTATCTTCAAGGCGAACACGCTGCCTGCGCCCGTACAGATAACTGTGAAACCAATCAACTACCGTTGGAGAAATGTTAATTGAGCGAAGGAGAGCAAGAAGAATGTCAAAATTAACAGTGTTAAAGGCGTTGCTAAAATCTAATAGAGTTAATACGGTAAGTTGGCCGTTGTCCATTCCAAGACGGATATCATCAGTAATTTTGATGAGAGTAGTTACAGTGCTATGCCCAGGTCGAAAGCCAGATTGAAAAGGGTTTAAGAGATTGTGACTAGATAAGAATTTGCTAATTTGGTTGTAGATAAGACGCTCGAAAACTTTTGACAGGAATGGAAGGATAGAAATGGGTCGATAATCGGAATAAGATTTAGGGTTTGATTTTTTAGCCAAGGTAATAATTTGAGCGTCTTTCAAAATTGAGGGAAATACTCCATCAGAGACAGAGTTATTAAAAATGTGACAGAGAACAGGAAGTATAACATCTAAGATGGGCATAACCATGTTACGACTTATGCCATCAACACCAACAGCATTGGAAGTGATTGAAATTACGCTCTTCTTAACATCACAAGCGGATAGTTGATTAAAAATAAATGGAGAATGATCGGAAGTCGGTAAAGTTGAAAGATAACGTAAGGTATTGTTTTTATCTGAGATGTTAATATCAGATGACGAAGAGAAATGTTGGTTGAGAGAATTGATATTTAAATCATTAGGAATAGACTCTTGTCGTGATTTACCTATGCCCAATGTCCTGAGAAATTTCCAAACTTTGGCAGGGTCCTCGTTAGCGACAGACTTGTGAACATGGTGGCGTAAAGCATCCCTACACACCATATTGCAGCGATTGCGAGATTTAACATACACAGCTTTATTTTCATCACTTGGTATTTACTTTTAGTGACTGCTTTTTTATGCATTAACACTTTTATGTCATTGGTTAGCCAAGGAGCTGGAAGGTGTTTTAATTTTATAGCTCGCAGAGGGGCATGCTTATCATATAACTGTGTTAATTAGGAGCTGAAAATAGCAACTTGGTCATTCACAGTCGCTGCATTATATACCGGAGACCAGTCGACTACTTGGGCATCATTAAGAAATGCAACCTGGTCCATGCCACTAAAATTGCGCTGAAGTATGACTTTAGGTTTTGCTTTAGGAGGACGAATTTTATAAGATAGGAATATCAGATCATGATATGAGAAGGCATCGGCGGAACATTGACCGTGCTTCGAAACATGCAGGGTGGATGATACTATAATCAAGTCAAGAAGTGAAGGAGTGTAATTTGGGGAGTGATGAGTAGCATTTAGAGGCAGAATATGCATGTTGCAGGAATTAACGACAGCTTCAAGTGAGGAAGTACGACAATCCCGTTTGAGAAGACAGGTATTGAAATCACCCATGATAATGGTATGGATATATGAAGGGGTAAGATCTTCAAGGATTTGTTCAAAAGATGAAAAGTAATTATTACAAGAAGAACTGCTATAATAGGCTCCGAGTAAGATTTTATTATGTGAAAGAAGGACTTCCACAAAAAGATGCTCACCGGCATTTGATATAGGCGGCTGGGATGAGGTGCTGACTACTGAGAAAGGAATATGTGATCTAAGGTAAATAGCCACCCCACCCCCACGGCTGTCAGTACGATCATTTCGGATAAGGTTAAAGCCGGGCAAGGATTAAGATATAGAGGGTAAGCACGGCTTGAACCATGTTTCGGAGACTATTATGGCGTGAATATTTTTGTGATCTAGAGATGCCTGCATATCGGGATAATGTGCCGGAATACTCTGCGCGTTGATATGAATCACGTTAAAATTTTTCGGTACATCAGAAAACTGTGCGTCGAGAGTATCGTTGAGCGTTGGGATGCTTTCGAAACTCTGGTCACTGAGGGAACTGTTAGAAGACAATGACAAATACTCTTCACTATCAGTATTATCTGCATTGTTAAATAGGTTTAACATAGTTTGTAATATGAGATATAAATATTATATAATAAAATAATAAATACTATTTATACTTATAAATAATAATGTAAATATATATATATAGAAGAAGTATATATATAGAAGTACAACTAGCTCAGATTAAAGCGAGCCTAGTACAAAAGAAGTTGGCACTCGAAATAGCGGAGATAGAAGAAGAAAGCGACGAATTATTATGCGAGATGCCAGTTGAACGAACGGGAATAGTCGAAGAGTTGGTTAGATCGAATCACCCTCAACAGAAAGTTCTAGAAACATCTACTGAAATACCGACGAACAAGCTCCCGATACAAGCGCCTATACCCCGCGCACCCCGCGCGGACCCCTCACCGACCGAGCACGTAGCCGCGGACAGCGAGAACGCACCCCCGCCGCCGCCGCCTCCGCCCGCGCGTCCTTCAACGGTCACGCATTTCGTAACTACCCCGAAGAACTATGACCTTCCAGCATTTGGCGGAAACCCTGCGGATTGGTTGTTATTTAAAAGAATGTTCGAGATGACTACGTCTACCTACCAGTTCAGTGAATTTGAAAACATTGCTCGTATTCAGGCAGCATTGTATGGTGAAGCGAAATGTGCTGTGGAGGATTTGTTACGGTCAGGATCAGATACCGACAGTATCATTAACGCACTGGAGCTGGAGTTTGGTCACCCGAACTTATTATTGGAGTGCGCAATAAATAAAATATAAAGTCTTCCCCGTGTATCAGAAAGTGGCCGGGAATTAGCGAAGTTCACGTCAGTCGTCAGGAATAGTTTATCACTTTTGAAAAATATTAAAGCGGACGGCTATATTAATAACCCGCAAATTGTTAACGAACTGTTAAATAAATTAACACCGATTCAGAGGTCACAGTACGGTGATTATGTTATGAAGCAGGAAGGTAAATACAGTACCGACTTAAGAGTATCACCAAACCTCATCGTACTCGTAGATTTCCTTAGCTACTTATCAAAAGCATCTTCGTATTCCGTGCCTATAAATACCGCACTATAGTCATCGTCGCCTGCAACATCGCATAACGTTAACACTTCGAACGCCAACATTCGCCGAGTTAACCCTGCAAGTGCCGCGGGGCCCCCAAAGTGGCGCCAATATCCGCCTATGAAGCAGCGTGATCGAGTGCATACGAGTGTTGAAGTGCAATCGTCAACGCAAATAAAGTGTATTTTGTGCGCGGAAAGTCATGAATTACCGGACTGTGTTGTGTTTCGTAATAAAAGTTATGACGAAAAGTGGAACTATATTAAAGATAATAAGTTATGTTTTAAGTGTTTGGTACTGTTAAGCTCGTAAAAAATCAGTGCAATAGCTATTGGCAGGAATATTTTGACGAGAGATCGAGAGAGAAGGGTATATGGTACAGGACTATACAGCCACAAATTTTGAAATACCCGTGGATCGACATAGTTACTTTGAATAGGAAGAAGTTAGTAACTGCTCTTAGACTGCGATCTGGACACATACCGTCAAACAAGTTCGCATACCTTATGGGCAAGGTCTTATCTCCTAATTGTGTTGATTGCGGAACCATAGAGGACGTGCAACATGTTTTGTGGGAATGTGTGCGGAACGCAGCTCTTAGATTTATATATTTTGGTGCAGCGAGAGAGATGGATGCAGGCCTAGGTAACAGTATTTTAGTTCATCCAATGTCAGAGCAAGCAAAAATGTTGTATAAGCTAGCGGACATGGCACTACCTAGTAGATATTAAGTAATATTTGTATAATAGATTATAATATATTTGTATGTAAGATATTTGTATATTTTGTTATTACAGGGCGGTGTGGTCGCTCAGCGACAAAGCCCTTCAAATAAATTAAAAAAAAAAAAAAAAAAAGTGTTTGGTACAAGGACATTCGCGTTATAAGTGTGGTGCAAAACGTTGCGATAAATGTCGGGCACCGCATCACTCATTGCTGCACGCTCCGCGGGACTCGCGCGCCTCTGGCGGCGCGGTAGCGCCCTCAGGGTAGCCGCTGAACGCGCGGGAACATGCATCTTCGTCTTCAGTAAGGGTAATGGACACTGAGTCAGTGACGAATATTGGTGAGCGATTTACAAAAACATTATTAAAAATATTGCCTGTGACCATAATAATTGACAATGTTGAATATAACTGTTATGCACTTTTGGATGACGGTGCCACAGTGTCATTAGCAGATAGTAGTATAAGTTCTAAGTTAAGTGGTATCACATCCCCATTGAAAATTGTTAGTGCCCGCGGTCATGTTATTACTGACAACAATTCGTATAGGGTAAATGCACTTATACGTGGTCCAAATGGCGTATGTCACACTATTAAGTTACGCACTATAGAAAATCTTAATTTGCCGCCCCAGACTATATCCGCTAGCGTCTTAGCTCAAAATAGGCATCTAAGAGATTTGAACTGCTCTGAGATGTAATGTGCCAAACCCATATTATTGATAGGTCAAGATAACTGGGATCTCATTGTGAATCAAGAAATACGACGGGGTAAACCCGGACAACCAGTAGCATCATATACGAAGTTAGGGTGGGTTGTTCATGGCCCGGTGGGAAATGTTGACAACTTAGATAGTGAAGTTGTACATTTTATTTCAGAGCGAGATGATTTACATGAATATGTCAAACAACAATTCGAATTAGAATCTATAGGTATTACTGAAGTGTCTAGGAAAAACGTGGAAACCGAACGGGCTCTCGAGATCCTGAACAACACCAGCCGCCGTATACAGGATGGCTGGGAGGTGGGGCTCCTTTGGGCACGAGACACAATAAATTTTCCGGACAATTATAACCATGCGCTTAAACGGTTACAAGGGATAGAGGCTAAAATGAAACGGGACGCTGAGTTTGCAGAAGCGTATACTAAGCAGATTGATAGGCTTATAGACGAAAATTATGCTAGGTTGGCTGAAAGAATACCTAATGAGCCCGTGTGGTATCTGCCACATTTCGGTGTTACTAACCCGAATAAACCCGGTAAATTGAGGTTAGTGTACGATGCAGCCGCAGTACATCGTGGAACGTCATTAAATGATAATTTGTTGTCTGGCCCGGATTTGTTGAATTCCTTGTTAGGCGTGTTGTTGAAATTAAGGCTAGGACCTATTGCGTATACAGCTGACATAGCGGACATGTTTATGCGGGTGAAAATTCGAGCAGAGGACCAAGGAGCTCAATTATTCTTATGGCGAGGGCAGGACTACGACAAAGAACCTGATGTTTACGTCATGACCTCAATGATATTTGGGGCCAAGTCGTCACCAACCTCGGCCATATTTATTTTAAATAAAAATGCAAGCGAATTTGAACAGCTGAAGCCCTGTGCGGTACGGGCTATTCGTGAAAATCATTACGTCGATGATTATTTAGACAGCGTACAGTCTGTTGAAGAAGCGCGTCAGCTGATTGATGACGTATCTGCAATTCACGCCGCCGGTGGTTTTGTGATAAGGGGCTGGATTACAAATTCTCCTGAGCTACGTGCTGAGCTACCAACTGTTGTACCTGGGAAAGTAAGCTCAGACCGATCGCCATGTGACATGGAGCGAACATTAGAGATGATATGGATACCCGAGGACGATATCCTCAAGTTTGACTTGTCATTCAAGAAGTTGACAAGTGATGTCATTAATGGAAAAGTAGTACCTAAAAAACGGCAATATCTTAAGTTCATTATGAGTATATTTGACCCACTAGGATTTCTGTATCCCTTTACCATCAGGTCAAAAATTCTCTTACAGAGAATATGGAGATCAGGTATAGGCTGGGATGAGAATCTTCAGGGGCAGAAATATGTGAGTGGCAGCGCTGGCTACATGAAGTGGGTCGCTTGGACGCCGTACAGTTACCACGTTGGTACGGTTTAGTCAACTCTAATGACTTGGAACTCCACGTTTTCGGGGATGCAAGCGAGCAAGGATACGCTGCTGTAGCGTATCTGGTGGGTCAGAACACAGAAGGTCATCTGAAGGCGACAATGATCGTCGGTAAAGCTCGTGTGGCGCCATTGAAAGTAATTTCAATTTCTAGGTTAGAACTGCAAGCCGCAGTCCTAGCATGTAGATTAGCATGCACAGTTATTAAAGAACTCGGTTCTAGAATAACAAAGAAACATCTCTGGACTGATTCAAAAACGGTTCTGAAATGGATCAGGTCAGACCCTCGTGATTTCCAAAAGTTTGTGTCACACCGACTAGCAGAGATTGATAGAAAATCAAATACGAACGATTGGCGTTGGGTTCCGTCAGCAGAAAATCCTGCGGATGAAGCGACAAAACTCCACTGGCCGACGAATCCTAAACTGTGGTTCGATGGACCTGCTTTCCTTGTAAGCCCAAAGGATAAGTGGCCAGTGAACGAGTATCAAGATGATGAAAATGTTGATGAAGAGCGAGTTGAACGAGTTTATGTCGTTCAACATTACACACCATTGGTTGATGTCAATAGGTTTTCTTCCTGGATGCGTGCAGTAAGAACATTTGTAAGAGTTCTTCTGTTCGTGAGGATGCGCCGGAAAAGCCGGGAACGAACTTTGTCTGCTGATCTCATTCGAGAAGCGGAATTGTTGCTGATCAAACAAGCTCAAGATGAATCATTTCCGAATGAGATGAAAGCTATGTCGAATGGAAAGCCGCTGCCATCTGGCAGTAAGTTACGTCACCTTGACCCTTTCGTGTATGAAAATGATGGGCTGCTTAGAGTGAGAGGGCGATTAAGTGCTGCAGAGCATCTGAGTTTTGATGAGAAACATCCGATAATTTTAGATGAGCATAATCCTACTACGCAGTTGATGATAAATCATTTCCATAGAAAAGCATTGCATGCAAATACAAATACAGTCATAAATTGCATTCGAGAACGGTTTTGGGTAACTTACCTTAGAGCAGCTGTAAAATCTGTAGCCTTAAAATGTCAGTTCTGTCGCATAAAATATGCTCAGCCAGCAGAGCCTAAAATGAGTGACCTGCCGCCAGTGAGACTTGTAAACACCAGACGAGCGTTTGTCCACTGCGGGATTGATTACTTTGGTCCAATGGAGGTGGCCATTGGACGGCGCAAGGAAAAGAGGTGGGGCGTCCTCATTACTTGTTTAAGTACTCGGGCATTACATATGGAGCTGGCTTCCTCGCTTTCAGCTGATTCAGCCATCATGGCTTTGCGCCGATTCATAGCTCGACGCGGGCAACCGTCGGTGATTTTTAGTGACCGGGGAACAAACTTCGTAGATGCTAATGCCGCATTGAAGGCTGCGTTGCGTACCTTGGATTATGATAGATTGCAAGAAGAGGCAGTTGTGCGAGGCATCTCATGGCAGTTTAACGCTCCAGCAGCTCCCCATATGGGTGGTTGTTGGGAGCGCTTAGTAAGGTCTGTCAAAACCGCGTTAAAGGTCACACTTACCGAACGTACGCCTAGGGAAGAGGTACTTCATACATTTTTAGCAGAAGTAGAAATGTTAGTGAACAGTAGGCCTCTTACGTATGTTGCAACAGATTCCGCCGCACCAGTAGTACTTACGCCAAATCATTTATTATTGGGTACGGCATCGGGTGCTTCCACGCTTGGAACATTCGATGCATTAGATTTAGATGCTAGAAAGTCATGGCGTAAAGCACAGGCGCTGGCGGATATGTTCTGGGGACGATGGACAAAAGAATATTTACCGACGCTTCAGAAGCGTCAAAAATGGTTGAATGCGCCGGTAAAAGTGGGAGACGTTGTTCTAATTTTTGATAAAAATCAATCTCGAAATTCTTGGCCCAGAGGCATTATATGTGAAGTTTATCCTGGGCGTGACGGCCAAATTAGAGTCGTTGATATTAAAACGTGTAACGGCATTGTTAAACGACCTGTTGTTAAAGTAGTCGTGTTGCCTACCGACGGAAGTGTTATCGGTTAACCATACCCTCCAACAAAGGGGTGGAATGTAGGCAACGCGATGTATCTATAAATAGTTTTGTGTTACTATGTACTAAGCAACGTGCGCGACTCGCGATGGGCCATAGCGGCGAAGGACAAAGAGCGCGGAGGGGATGCGCTCGCGACGACGCGGAGCGGGCCGATGCAAATATCCAAGGCCAGTGGTCAATTACGCAATATAGAGCAAGGACGTGTCGCTTCGTCCTGCGCTATGCGTTCTCGCGCGACTCGCGGACGGTGCTAATAACTTTGTATTGTGTTTTTGTGAAAGTAACTGATGTAGTATGTGAATATCCTTAATCTGTGTTTGACTGTACTTACGAGTATTTCGAATTATTATACTGTGTGAATTATCTCCGTGCCTTTTCAATGGAACCCTGCACCTAAATTAACTACAGTTTGCATCTTGCGGTGCGTAATCATCTGTTGGGCACTTAATTAAGTGACGACGACTGCATCTATACCTGACTCCTAGTTTATTTTTTACAATATAAGAGCGTGGAGTGTCAGCGTGGTTGACTACTGTAGCCCTACCCCTGGTTTTACCATCTATGTAAATTACTCGATCTCCTGGTTTTAAATTTGGTAATGTCTTACTTCGTATATTAGTTTCGACTTGCTTTGTTTTCATAAGCATCGATTAGTTTGTTGTATTTCAGAATACCTATGCCGAATTAAGTTACAAATCATTAAAAAGTATGCAATAACTTGTTAAAATCGTTATCATGCTCATCTAAATAAAATATGAAGTAGCTTTATTCGTCAAATGAAATCAGTACTACTTTCTCTCTTTATCTGACAAAGTTAAGCGTAATAGACGTGATAAATATAAGCTCTGTATACAATCTTCCAAAAATGAATAATTCCTTATGAATAAAGGTTTTTTGTATGGGACCAAAAATATACAATCAGATACCGAGCTCTTTAAAGGCACTTAATAATAATTTATTTAAAATTAAGCTTAAAAAATATGATTGGAGAAATGTTATTATAACGTAAGCGAATTCTTGACTGACAAAAATCTGAATTAATTTTATACTATTGACATTATATCAACTTTTTTATGTATCTAGAATTGAATTTATTATTGACATTGTATTGGCATTATATTGTAACTTGTGTGAATTGTTCAAATACTTTTAACTAAAATCATATATTTTCTCCTTTGTTATAGTTAATTTGGTTAATTCATTGCCGCCTCTCAAAAAATTTGTACGCCTATCTGGGCAAACCATGATGATCACTATATTTCATTAGAACACCAGTATACATGCGTTTGTTATGTATATACTCATGTTTTATGCAAATTAAATGTTTATCTTATCTAAAATACTCTTATTTTCAACTACCGCCAGTTGTTTCATACTAACTAATACTAATTATACATTATTATACTCTACAGACGAGCACATTCCAGTATGCAATTTTTCAGCTACCTTACTACGTATTGGTTACAAAAAAATAAAGTCTAGCTCATTATTCGTCACTGTCTGTGCCTCAAAATGCCTTTCTGTATACAGAAAGGCATTTTGAAGGTTTTAAAATAAGATCAGAATATAAAAAAATAAATAATATTTATTGAAATCCTTCCCTTTCCACTAATAATTTCCTTAATATCTTAAGTGGTTTTATATATATACCAGGGTGGATTGAAAAGTTCGCGGCCTCAGCAAGAAAACTATTTGTAATATAAACAAAAGTAATTTTATTTTTCCACGTAATCTCAATGCACTTCTTCCATCTGGTTTCCAACGCCTGTATGCCAGTCATAAAAAAAGTTTCTTAAGGCCTTCAAAAAAGTCACCCACTGCAGCTTCGGCCTCCTCATTTGATGAAAATTTTTGATAAAGTAGTAAATATTATAATGTGAAGTAAACTAGGAAATAAAATTCATTTTATAAAGGTAAAAATAATCAATGATATTTTTCAATATTAATTCAAATCTTTGACATATTTGACAGACAACAATAATAAAAATCGTTTCTTCTTTTTAAACAGTATTAAACAAAGAGGTTTTCTAACACTGCCCCTTACTCTAGCAATCATAAAGTTGTTAACTAAAACTATTATTGCAAGAGTACACCATACATATGAGTAAAAATAATAATATAAGAAACCTAAATTAAACCTAAACACTTAACAAACAAATTGTGTTTAACCTTTGGCAAGGCTTTTGTGAATAGGTCGGCTTCCAATTCAGCTGATGGCTTATACAATATCTTTATTAGCTTACGCTCTACACATTCTTGCACAAAATGATGTTCTATGTCAATGTGTTTGGTTCTTCGGTAACATTGATTTTCAACTATTTTGAGCGTGCTCTTATTATCATTATAAATAACAATAGGCTCACGCGATAAGTTAAACGGTGTCAATTCATCTACAAAATTATGTATGAATTTAGCTTCTTTTACCGACGTACCAAGAGCGTAATATTCAGCTTCTGTACTAGAACAAGCAACATTGTTTTGCTTGAGGCTATGCCAATTTATCACATTCAGTCCAAATCTACTCACGAAACCAGAATATGATTTACGATCGTTGGTATCCCCCGCCCAATCTACGTCGGATGAAATTTCAAATTTATTACTACCTCGCCTAAAATTGAGTCCGTAATCAGTTGTACCCGATAAATATCGTAGCACGCGTTTGGCAGCAACCCAACGCGTCGCATTATAACAAGTGTTATATTGGCTGAGCTTACTGCACACAAATGCAATATCCGGATGAGTTCATACAGCGAGATACATCAAACTCCCGATAAGTTCCCGATATGGAAACCTCGAATCAATCTATTCAGCTTTTGGCGGATTAAAATTTACTTCCATGGGACTTGCGACTTTGTGACAATCATCCATTCCAAACTTTATCAAAATATTTTTAACATATTCATATTGAGTCAGTTTCAATGTCCCTTGCTCCCTGTTCCTTTCGACCTTCATACCCAAAGCTTGTTTAACTGGTCCAAGCAATTTTATATTAAAGTTGGATGGAACTAAGCAATTCATAAAGCGTTTTCTTTTGATGATCATTGGAGCTAAATATGAAAAAATCATCAACATACAGAGCTATTATTAAATTATCTTTGTAGAACACACATTGTTCACTCTTCAACTGCTTATAACCATTGTTAACCAAAACCTTATGAACTTTTTCATTCCAAGCTCTACTGGCTTGTTTAAGCCCATATAGACTCTTTTTGAGTAAACATACTTTATTCTGCCCCTCAATTTGAAAACCGGTAGGTTGCTCCATATAGATTTGCTCATGTAAATCTCCATTAAGAAATGCTGTGTTGACATCAACATGTTCAATGTCCATATCATTTTCAACACCAATCGCAAAGAGTAGTCGTAGAATGCTATGTCTCACAACAGGTGCAAATGTTTCTTCATAGTCAACTTTATATTGTTGAGTTAAACCTTTTGCAACTAATCTCGCTTTAAACTTTTCAAATTTCCCACTTGTATCTACTTTTTCTTTGAAAACCCATTTCGATTTTATCACATTACCATTTTTAGGTCGATCTACAAGTTCCCAGACCCCATGCGACATTAGTGAGTTATATTCATCTTGCATAGCTTCTATCCAACCTTCACTATTCTCACTTTTAATCGCTTCTTTATATGACTTAGGCTCACTACGTCCCATCAAAGTTAGATCAGAGAAATAGTTCACTGCATAATCTTTGAACCAAATAGGAGAATGACGGTCACGTTTGGGTCTAGAATTTTCAGCAACTTCCTGGTCTGAAATATTCTGATCCATAATTTGTGAGTCAGGTTGAATATTATTCAATGAAGTTTCTTCCTGTTCATCAGATGTAACTATTCCTTCGATATGAGATTCTTCTTCAACTGGATCTAGAACATCAATATCCGTTGATGATACATCTGGTGTGGCAAATTCATCACTGTCAGATTCATGGCTAAGTCCATGAGAAGTATTGGGTTGATACACCGTAACTTCAACAGTATTGGATAAATCCTTAGAACTTTCTAAAGTATTTGCTGTTCTGTAGGTTATACCTTGAACATTTTCAATAAATTCGACAGAACGAGCTTTAATCAATGTCGAACCATCATCTGGATCACCAAGTCTGTAACCTTTGGTATGATCACAATATCCCAACATAATGTAGGGCTTAGATTTTGGATCAAGCTTTTTGCGTTTTTGTTGTGGAGTAAGAGCATAAGCTGTGCTACCAAAATCTCGAAGATTACTGAGATCCACTTTAGACCCAGTCCACAATTCTTCAGGAGTAGCATTTTTCACAGCTGCAGTTGGACTACGGTTCTTCAAATAACATGCAGTATTTACCGCTTCAGCCCAATATTGTTTCTCCAAACAAGCATCTTGCAACATGGCTCTGGCTTTTTCCATTAAAGTTCTGTTTAAGCGTTCAGCAACGCCATTTTGTTGAGGTGTATACGGAACTGTTGTTTCGTGAATAATACCGCATTGCTTAAAATGATTCGCTAAACTTTTATTACAGTATTCCGTGCCGTTATCGCTCCTGACCCGCTTTATTTTAAGATCAGTTTGATTTTCAACTAAAGTTTTGAATTCGATAAATGTATTCAAAACAGTCGTCTGATCTTTGCGTTTCAGAAAATATATAAACGTTTTGCGCGAAAAATCATCCGTAAACGTTATAAAATAACGATAACCACTCCAACTATTGACCGAAAAAGGTCCACGTATATCTGTATGAACTAAGTCAAGTTTAGTCATGCTCCTATGTGCCTGACCATACGGAAATGATTTGCTCTTTTGTTTACCCTCAAAACAAGGAGTACAAGGTGTCAAATCACCATTGTTAAACTTAATACCATTCGCTAACTTATCACGAAGTGTTAACATACCTGCTAAACTTAAGTGCCCCAGGCGACGATGCCATAGTTCCAAAGAATTAATGTTGGACACATAAGCGTTACCTTCAGTGCGAATATTAGGCTCTTGGTTTTTCTTACATACGTAACTATCCCTTTTCTGATCAATTTTTTAAATACCGTCCACATTAGTAGCTGTTACAACGCTGGAACCAGTCACATTGAATTTATCTTTCCTGTAAATATAACAGTTATTAGCATCAAATAATAATACATAGGCTTTTGCTGCAATTTTGCTAACAGACAAAAGATTAACTGCTACTTTCGGTACATACAAAGCATCAGTGATGACTTTATCAATGTCATCATCAAACGACACAGTAATATCACCAACGCCTTCACTGTATATCTTATCATTATTTGCAGTAGTAATTTCGGATTTGTTACTGACAGAAAAATTCTTCATCCAGTCTTTCCGGTTAGTCATATGACTAGAACAACCTGAATCTAAGATCCAACTATCACTGTCACAAATGTTATTTATTAAAGCAATTTCCTTAGAGAATAAAGTCAGATTTGCACTTCTTTCCTTCTTTGTAGACAAAGATGCATCTGCCGTCAAGCCTTTATCAGGAATCTTCTTCAAATTCTTCTTTAATTTGGGACACCTTGGCTTAATATGCCCTTTTTCGTGACAATTATGACACGTAGGAATAAATTTGTCTTTTGCAACAAGAATCTTCTCAGTAGGTTCCACATTCAAATTCAAAGTTCCCTTTTTAAATTCGCTTTGTATCAACTGAGTTTTCACAAAGTCAGATGACAGTTTCGTATTCGTGGGTTCCATGGCCATAATCAATGAGTCAAACTCAAATCCTATTAGCATCATTTCGGCTAATTCATCATCCTCTATTTGACATCCAATGTCTGCCAATTCCTGAGTTTGACAGAAATTATATATCCTAAATAATGATCCATTGAGCTATGATCAACATATTTGAGCTGCGATAACTTCCTTTTCAGATTTAATCGTCGGCTAATGCCACTATTTTCGTAAGCAGCCTTTAGATTATTCCAGGCGTCTGCCGCCGTCTTGGAAACCTTTACATGCGGGTAGCAAATCGGCTCAATATTCAAACATATTTTTGCATATGCTCTCTGATCTTTTATGGGGTCTGAAATAGTATTCGCCACAACATCCCATAAACCATTATCAATCAATAAAAGTTTTATTTGAAACTTCCAGTTTTGATAGTTTGTAACACCCTTTAGTTTCTCAATAGAAGTATGTGAGTTACTTACAATTGTAGTTTTCATATTCGAAGAGCTAATAATGTTCTCCATGCTCACATCTCAGACCGAATAAAAAGTCAAGACAGAATGTTGTGTAAAGAGCAGTGAGGCCGGTAAAACTACGCCTCGCCGTGTACAAACACGATTACACACACATATGTACAACAAAACTACGCCTTGACTCGTTAGTCGAACTATTGCGGCGTGGTGGCATTGGTGTTGCCGTTATTAAGCCTATAAGGTTTACCCTATTATTGGGTGATAATAGACACAACGTATTGCTTTTAGTTTTTTTGAATAGTTGATCAATGTGTTTTAACCGACTTAAAAAAGAGAAGGTTCTCAATTGGACTGTATATTTTTTTAAATACAGGTATTGCGTAGTAGATGCTTACGACGCAATATCATTATCAAAATCGGTTCAGTGGTTTAATAGCAAATTTAAAAGATGGATTTCATTCATTCCCTCCATTTTCAACCGACTTCAAAAAGGACCAGGTTTTCAATTTAATTTATTTGATTAAATCTTTGTTACTTCATAACTCCGTCATTTTATTGGAAAGCTAATACCTTTAATTATAATTGCTGATACCTCATATTCATTTCATTGGTATTGGATTTTCGGTTTCGAAGATATTGAAGTAGATGATGTGTTTTTTCGTTATAATAAACGTTTGGAAAACCGGCCTCACTTCTCTGTTCACAACATTCTGTCTTGACTTTTTATTTGGTCTGAGGCTCACATAAACTCCCAGTGATTTATTTCATCATAGAATAATATTCCACGAGAAAAAAAATATCACATTCTTGAAACATACATGGGATAAACTTCACAAAATAAAAAGGTACTCGTACTAATAATTATTACAGCCCATAACCGGATAAAGTAGTAAATATTATAATGTGAAGTAAACTAGGAAATAAAATTCATTTTATAAAGGTAAAAATAATCGATGATATTTTTCAATATTAATTCAAATCTTTGACATATTTGACAGACAACAATAATAAAAATCGTTTCATCTTTTTAAACAGTATTAAACAAAGAGGTTTTCTAACAATTTTTGACCTCCAAGGTGTTTTTTTAGGTTTGGGAATAAATGAAAGTCTGAAGGTGCCAAATCAGGGGAATAGGCGGGATGCGGCAGTAATTCAAAGCCACAATCGCGAATTTGAACCATAGATTCAACAGACGTGTGAACGCGTGCATTATCCTGATGAAACAACACTTTATTGCTGAGTAATCCTGGCCTTTTCGCTTTAATTGTTTCACGCAAACGACGTAAAAGGATGCAGTAATAAGCCGAGTTTATAGTTTCACCTTTTGCAAGGTAGTCCACCATGATGACACCCTTAGCATCCCAAAAAACTGACGCCATCACCTTGCCAGCTGACAAAATTGCTTTGGCTTTTTTTGGAGTCGGTTCATCAGGTTTTTTCTGCTTGGATTGCTGTTTTGACTCTGGGGTGTAGTGGTGTACCCAGGTTTCATCCATTGCCACAAATCTGGCCAAAAAATCTTGTGGATCAGCCTCAAACATTTCCAAACAGTCGCGAGAAATCGTGAGCCGTATTCGTTTTTGTTCAACTGAAAGCAATCTGGCTACCCACCGCGCAGAAACCTTAGAAAATCCAAGTTCATTGACTATGATGTTTTGTGTTCGTTCATATGAGATGCCAATAGTGTCTGTAATCTCCCTGATGGTCAATCTCCGATCTGCCAATATCAGATCACAAATTTTCCCGATATTTTCTTCAGTCGTAGACGTCGTAGGCCGGCCGGAGCGAGGGTCATCTTCAATACTCTTTCGTCCGCGTTTAAATTCAGCAACCCACTTTTTCACAGTCGTATACGACGGAGCAGATTCCCCCAATGTTGTTGACATAACTTCGTGAATCTCTTTTGGAGTTAGTTTTTTTTGAAACAGGTATTTGATGACCGCACTTTGCTCAATTTTCTCCATTCTTTAAAAATGCTGCACTTAGGCTCACAAAATTCAGTCTAATTAAAAAACTGATAATGCTATTGCGATAAAATTTTACAATGTGAGAACCAGAGAGTAAGCAAATCGAATGAGGTCAGTTACATTAAAATAGTTCAAGTATTTATGTGTTAGGCCGCGAACTTTTCAATCCACCCTCGTATATAAAAGTAATAAATATATATATACATACTATTACAATATGGTTTTACATCATAAACGCGAACAGAAAATTTTGTTACGAATATACTAAGTATGCAACTAAGTTTAATATTTAGATAAAATAGTAACGTAATTTTTTCTACAGTAAATTTTAGAAGTATTCAATATGAACGGCCTTGACAATTTCAAAACAAGAACAAAGGCATTGACCAATGACGGCAATGACTCATCTCACTCTGTCAATATCGGAAATGTGCGAAAGAGATACCCAGTACTCGTTTGTTAAAAAAATAGACTATAGAACATTCAAGTTACTTAGAGCTATGTAACTTTGGCCTATTTCTTTCATGCATTCTCTATATTATACTTATGAAGAGATAAATAACAAGTATTTCTTATAACTATGACTTAAGCTATATTCTAGCACTATATATACATAAGCGTTTATGTGGCATCACTAGCAATATGGTTAACTTCAGTGTGTCTTCTGACGTGTCTCTGTAAATTATTCTTACAAGCAAACTTTCTATTGCACATTGCACATACTTATGGTTTCTCTCCAGAATGTATTCGAAGGTGTTTCTCTAACATACCCTTTTCAGAAAATTTACTATCGCACATTGTGCATTCAAATGGTTTCTCTCCAGAATGTATTCGAAGATGTCTCTTTAAGTGACCCTTCTGTGAAAATTTACTATCGCACATTGTGCATTCATATGGTTTGTCACCAAAATGTATTTGAAGATGTCTCTTTAAGTGACCCTTCTGTGAAAATTTACTATCGCACATTGTGCATTCATATGGTTTTTCTCTAGTGTGTGTTCTGAGATGTATCTGTAATTTCACCTTTTCATAAAATTTACTATCGCACATTGTGCATTCATATGGTTTGTCTCCAAAATGTATTTGAAGATGTCTCTTTAAATGACCCTTCCGCGAAAATTTACTATCGCACATTGTGCATTCATATGGTTTGTCACCAAAATGTATTTGAAGATGTATCTTTAAGCTACCCTTCTCTGAAAATTTACTATCGCACATTATGCATTCATTTGGTTTGTCTCCAAAATGTATTTGAAGATGTCTCTTTAAGTGACCTTTCTGTGAAAATTTACTATCGCACATTGTGCATTCATATGGTTTTTCTCTAGTGTGTTTTCTGAGATGTATCTGTAATTTCCCCTTTTCAGAAAATTTACCATCGCACATTGTGCATTCATATGGTTTGTCTCCAAAATGTATTTGAAGATGTCTCTTTAAGTGACCATTCCGTGAAAATTTACTATCGCACATTGTGCATTCATATGGTTTTTCTCTAGTGTGTGTTCTGAGATGTATCTGTAATTTCCCCTTTTCAGAAAATTTATCATCGCACATTGTGCATTCAAATGGTTTCTCTCCAGAATGTATTTGAAGATGTCTCTTTAAGTGACCCTTCCGTGAAAATTTACTATCGCACATTGTGCATTCATATGGTTTGTCTCCAGTATGTGCTCTGACATGTCTCTGTAAGCTTCCCTTTTCAGAAAATTTACCATCGCACATTGTGCTTTCATATGGTTTCTCTCCAGAATGTATTTGAAGATGTCTCTTTAAGTGACTCTTTTGTGAAAATTTACCATCGCCCTTTGTGCATACATATGGTTTTTCTTCAGTGTGTTCTGACATGTCTCTGTAATGTCCCCTTTTCAGAAAATTTACTATCGCACATTGTGAATGCAAATGGTTTCACTCCAGAATATTTTCGAAGATGTTTCTTTAAGTGACTCATTGATTAAAATTTACATAAAGCAGACTTTTAATTATGGTATTGTTGTAGTGTCTTTATTTAGTTTTGCAACTAGTTTTATAATTGTACACACTATATAATTCTCTCCAATGTGTGTATATAGACGTTGATATGAGTGAAATGTTTCATTGCATCGTATTTTATTTATTCATTACCTCTCGCCCTTGTTGTTAAGTTCTCATACATACTCGTTCGTAATTATTTTTTTCTCTCTATATAGGCAAAGGATATTAGTAGCAGAGTCAGATCAGAATGGGATTATCAAATAGCATAGGCGAGAGTTGTCATAAGTTTGGCCCATCTGAAACAAGGAGATATACATTTAATTTCTAACCAAAAGCAAGAATATCAAAAGTAACGTTATAATTTTTATTATAAGATTTGTGACAGTTCTCAGTCCACTGTTACCTATCCTGCCGTAGGATGCATATTATACCATCTTATCGGGATGGAGCGACACCTAAAGTTCAACTTGCGTTGTACTACAAACAATACCAATTTTTGAAGTTGTAAATGATGACGCAACCTTATAATTTTAATATTGTTAAGTTTGCAATAACGCCTGCTAGGCGAATTACATTACATAATTACAAATTTACGAGTGAAAAAATTATAGTCATGTGCGGGATTCGAACCCGCTTCCATCCACCTCTTTAGCCGGGGTATGCTCGAACCAATTGAGCTAACATGACACAATGACTCATAACTTTAATGCTTGCTCTCGTTCTTCAACCATCGTATCGGGATGGAGCTACACCTATAGTTCAACTTGCGTTGTACTACAAACAATACCAATTGTTGTAGCATAATAATCGGCAGCTGTCCTTGAGAGCCAGTAACTCTAGATTAGTCTGAACAACATCCTCGACCACATCATCACTTACCATCAGGTGAGATAGTGGTCACAGGCTAACCTATCAGGCATAAAAAAAAAAAAAAAAAATTTAAACTTGTAAATGATGACGCAACCTTATAATTTTAATATTGTTAAGTTTGCAATAACGCCTGCTAGGCAAATTACATTACAAATTTACGAGGGTAAAATTATAGTCAAGTGCGGGATTCGAACGCGCGTTATTTTAGTGGTACCCACCAACACATCATTTTGCTTAAGAAGCCTACCACCTGGTTTGTCACTTGATTCGCACCACCCAGAGACCATGTGTGGGGTATCGAGATTAAGGATACCTTCACAGGGACGAGGGTGACTCAGACCCCATTTTATTTAAGATACAACTAGGACCGGGTTGATTTTGAAAAGAAATTTGTATATTATGTAAATTGTTTCATAATTTCATTACTATTATATGCTATCACTAGCCGTAAGTTGTTTGCATCCGCAGGATCCTTACGGAGACTTCGAAACTTTCTACCTACTACCACTAAAATTGCGCTTGCACAATCTCTTTTACTTCCTATTCTTGATTATGCTGACGTCTGCTATCTTGACCTAACCGAAGAGCAACTGAATAAACTTGAGCGTCTCCAAAATTTTTGTATAAGATTTATATATGGCTTACGCAAATATGATCACGTCTCCGATTTTCGTAATAAGCTCAAGTGGCTCCCTATTCGTCGTCGCCGGAATGCTCATATACTCTCATATGTCTCCTTTACAGTATTCTGTTCCATCCTTTATCCCCGCGCTACCTCAAAGAACAATTTAAATTTCTTCATAATACACATTCTCTGTCATTACGGTCATCAGAAAACTTAACGCTACAACAACCTGCAACTAAATCTACTTTCTATCACTATTCATTTGCCGCTGAAGCTGTCAGACTGTGGAATCCGCTACCGCTAGAAATAAAACGTGCTCCTTCATTGATATCTTTCAAGGATCAAGTCAAGAACTATTATCTCTTACTCTAACTTTTATTTTAATAATAGACACAATGGTACAAATATTATTTAAATTTAATTATGTGTTTAACATATAGCAATTTGTATATATTTATATATATATGTGTATATATAATATATATGTATATTCTATTATGTATTTTAACTCATATATGTATGTTTATGTCGTATTTATGTATTTATTTTATTTATTATAATAGTATAAGCATTTATCCTTATATTATATTTTATGTAAGGTACTTGCGGTAAACAAGGGCCACCTTAATCCAAACTTAAATATTTAAAAAAATTAAAGAGTATGAATAAAAACCAGGCCTTTTAGATAATACTTTATTTATTATTAGTTCAATAAAGTATAACTTTTTGATAGTTTTCCACAATCTTTTATATAAATTAAGATTTTTAAAACGCTCTCTACGGCCCTTATTAAACATAGGTACGTTAACAAGGACCACATCAAAATGAGAAAAAATACTGGGATCAATACCTATAAACATGAAGAATTTGTTTTACACAAGCTATATATACAATTATCATTGAATGCCATTTTAGGTGAGTCTTAATTAAAGAGGAAAATAAAATGGGCCACATTAAACTGAGGCAACATTTTTATTCTTATTTTAAGTATTTTATGACTTAATACCTATAAAATGATCACATTTCTAAACAAGTTATTCATCACTGGAATTAGATCAGTAACAGCAAAAAAAAATTAAAAGAAAAAAAATCATTTTGTAAAATCGTGGCCCTTATTACCCTACTGAGCTGAGATGTACGATTACTAAAGAGATCATATTTCAATGAACTCTTAATAAACAGTTATTCTATTAACTATTTATCTATAATAGTAATAATAAAAAAAAATGAATTTATTAGCTCTTAAAAATAAAAAAAGAGAATATAAAAAGAAGATTTAGGGCCAAAACTAAACAAACTAAAAACACGTTTCCCCTTACCTAAACTACTTAACGTCTGTCAGTAGAAAACATATTTTAATAGATGAACACAGAAATAAACTATTATTATCATAAATATTGATTATTGCTGTAGCATTAATCAACATATTAATTGAACAAATAACTATATAAAATCTTTAACTATGTAAGAACAACGAAATTGTTAAGAAATCATGATCGGTTTCGATTTATTTTGATCAATTAATGGCACATCAGGCATTTAAACTCAACATCCTCTCTTGGCAGGCCTACGCATTGTGCTCTCAAAAATTAAAATGGATGATATAAAAAAATACATTTAGGCCGAAACTAGACAACCTAAAAGAACGTTTCACCGTACCAAAACTACTTAACATCTACCAGTAGAGAACATATTTAATTATATGAACACAGTAATCAACTATTATTATCATTATAGCAGTATTCAACATATTTATTTAACAAATAACTAATAGATAATAACTAATATAAAGAAATAATAGGAACTTTAAGTATGTAAAATCAATGAAATAGTTATGAGATTATGATCGGTTTCGATTTGTTTTGGTCAATTAATAGCACATCGCAAATTTAATCTCAACATCCTCTTTTATCAGGCTTACTGCTTTGTGCATGCTTTCAAATTGGCCTCATTGCTCTCAAAAATTACAATGGATAATATAAAATTAACATTATGGGCCAAAACTTATTAAACTAAAAAAAATGTTCACCTTACTAAAACTATTTAACATCTATCAGTAGAAAACATATTTAAGTATATGAATACAGTAATAAACTATTATTATCATTAGTGCAATAACCAACATATTCATTTAACAAATAATTTTATAAATTCTTTAACTATGTGAGATCAACGAAATAGTAATGAGATCATGATCGGTTTCAATTTGTTTTGGTCAATTAATCGCACATCGGGCATTTAAACTCAACATCCTCTTTTATCAGGCCCACGCATTGTTCATGGAACCATCTTTGACACACTGGACATTGACGCATATCTTCAAAACTCTCTGTGTTACATGCGTGGCAGTACCATTTATCATCAGCATCTACTTTTTCATTGTTATTTTTTTTGCCTTTTATTGTCTTACTTCGCGTTTTTTCGATTCGCGTTACCGGTTCCTTCTTTTTTCTTATAATTTCTTTTTTTTTGATGCTTTTCTTCTGTTGTTGTTTCTTCTGCATATCTTTCTTAGTATCTTTTTCTGTAAACAAATCTTTTGTTACTATCAGGGCTTTATAATTGATTGCTTTCCGTCTTGGCTTCTGTTGTTTTACCACAGCAAAGTTTGGCGTTGGTATTAACTGCTGGAAAGGAGATTTAAAGTTTTTTTGGGGTTTCAACCTCCCTAGTGGTATGTCGTCTTCCGATTCATCACTTGTCGAAAAGCCACCACGCTGCTGTTGCATTATAACGCCCATGTTGACACATGAAGTATTGATCTGTTTGATGGGAGTACGCTCATATCTTGGCACTGAGTCAGCATTTTCATCTTCAGATGTACTGTATATATTATTAATAGATTTATGTTGAAACGTTTTGCGTGAAATTAACTCTTCTATATCAAAGCAATCGAATTCAGAATCAGAGCTATAAATAACTGGAGGTCTTATTGTAGCGTCAGATCTGCTTTTACCAGCTGGTAAGTCCGATATTTGAGAGTCAGATTCTGACGAGCTGTAATCAACTAGACGTCTCTTAAATCCTGTGTTACTTAAACTACGTACATTTTGGTCTTCATAGATTACATTATTTGAATTGAAACTAATAATTGTAGGACTTTGTGCTGGACGCGAGCGACGTAAATTTATACCGGAAGGACCAGGAGTTGGAGATATGTCCAAAGAGCGATCATTTCCTGCGGTGATATACTCATGCTCAGAAACAATTCTTTTAGTTAGTCTAGATGGTGCATACGTTTCTTCTGGTACTGCACGCAATAAAGAGTCATCTCGTTGTAGTAAAGATGGTGAGTGTAGATTTTCATCTTCAATAGATGTTCTGTTGGAATCAGAACTACTAGGACTTTGTACTGCGTGCCGTACGTTTATATTGGGAGTTCCTGAAGTTTGTGAGTTTTGGAAAGATCCATAGCTACCTATAGTATCAGATTCTTGCTCCAAAGGCCTATTAGTCAGTAGAGACGGTGCGTAGGCTTCATCTGGAATTGCATCCGGATTATAAGGGTAAAGACCTGTAGCTCTAAACCCACTGACTATATTTTCATGGGTCGTACATTTTGACCAGACTCTACTAAAAATTGAATTAAATCGCGCTTTGGTCAATTTTTTGTCGGGGTGGTGGTATAAAAACAGTAATGTTTGTTCATCCCAGTGATGCTCAAAAGATTTATTAACACTTTTATCCAGTGGCTGGAGCTCGTGTGTAGTGTTTGAAGGTAAACAGTACAACACAATGTCTTCTTCATCTGCTGCCTCTACAATATGATAATCTAAATGGCATGAAGCGCCGTCAAAAACTAGTAAACACTTGCCCGCAGCTTTGAATTGTCCTAAGTGATGGATAAATTCTACAAAGAGTGATGAAGTCATACTTCCTTTTGGAGCCATTTTTACAAGGGATCCTGCAGGCAAATTGTCTTTAAATTCTGGTTTTAGTCTTTGTCCCTTAAATATTATCATAGGAGGTATCGGACTACCTAATGCATTTACACAAGCAGCCAATGTAACGTTCTCTGCATGTTCTGGCGCAACCATATGCACTCGTTTAGCGCCTTTTTGTGCTAATACCACTGGCTGGTTGTGAATAGTCAGTCTGCAGCCTTTTTCGTCCATATTGTACAAGCGCTGTGGATGGCTTCCGATGTCTAGTTTTTCGTATATTTTTTTATATTCTTCAAAGTGCTGCATCACAATATTCTTATTAAGCTTTTGTGCTCTACCTGGGTTTAAAATCTGAACCTTACGCTTTGATATATCGGGGTGCCTTTTTAAAAACAATCTTAACCAATCTTTTCCAGCCTGCTTTGTATTTTGGTTAAAATTATTTGTAATTTCGTGCTGTTCACAAAACACGTATGCTTGATGGCGTATAACTTTTGGGGTTAAGAGAAATCCTACGGCAGCAAGCCTTTTGATCCTTGACGCCAAATCTTTTTCTTGGTCCGTGGTTAATATTGTTCGGCGGCCTATTTGTTTTTCTACTTTTCCAGATTTCAAATGGTTTGTCAATGTTCTTCTAGGAATAGAATACCGCGCAGCCGCTGCACGTTGGGATAATGTTCCTCCTTGAACTGCAGCCATTGCGTCTTGCAATTGTTGGAGTGACCAGAGGCCACGACGCTTTTTTGCTGGAGGAACCATAATTGCGTCCTAAAAAATAAATATTGCACCTAAGATAACGAAGTAAAATAAAAGGCATCACCTACTTATACCTGGTAAAGAGGCATATAATGTAATGGTCCAAATAAATAAAGAAAAATAAAATTTTAATCGAATGTGCTGGCTAATACTAGACTAACTAAAAGTTTAATAAGGGCCGGCCCTATTAATCCGCTATGTAGGTGGCCCTTATTAGACCAGGAGACTCATATTATAAGATCGAATGTAAAATTCATAAATAACAATGTATTTAATAAACTCACCTTAATAAATCAACACAGTTCCCTGATTTTAACTATACAATTGCAAATTTTATAAATATCACGCTATTTTCTACACAATTTGTCGGTTACGTGGAGATTATTTTATTGTGGAGTAATACAAACCAACTCCATGGACGGACTCGCGGTGACTGACAAGATGGCGGATCGCACAGCGACGGGACCGCGAATGGTAGACTTACTATTGGTCCTTTATATGTGTGCGTGTGTGGAATATATTGAAAAATGTCGGAAGTGTGTTTTTATAGAAGTGCCCCTACTTATACGCCGGCCCTTATAACCCGCAGGTACCTTACATATACTTATGAGTATTAATTTAGTTTTGTAGTTTTGGTTAATTACTTAGTTAATAATTTGCTAACATGAACTATTTATGCGTAGAATTATTTAGACCATAAGACACCCCGACCAATATATGGACCATATCCCTTATTGATGGGTTGTCTGGAAGAGATCGCTCTGAGCGATAAGACCGCCCATTGATACACTTGGCTTTATGTTTTAGTAATAAGTTTATTGTTGTTATTACGGTGTTGTCAATAAAGAGTTATCTATCTATCTATCTATCTATTATGCTTTCATATTACAAATCTGTATGTAATAATATAGTTATAACTATATTAATATCTACGAATAGCAATATATATGTTATTCGTAGATGAATATATAATAAGTTTATCGATAGACAGGTACAGCAAGGCACTTATTGGTAGGTTGCAAGGTGCTCCTTGATAGGGGTCATTATTCACGTCGCAATGATAGAGTCCTCGAAATCATACGAGCAGCAACGAGTTGCACGGTAGCTAGAGCAAAAATGTTTGACCACGTACAAACGACATGTCGATTTCGTAAAAGAATGGTCATCTACAAAATCTAAATCCAAACCTTACTCCATCTTAGGCGCAGCTCCCGATTGGACTCTTTTGATGGACACGTATGAAAAACACTACAAAATTTCTGAGGATGTTGGTGTTTCCTCTTGCAGACCAGACATATTTCTATACTCTAAAAATCTAAAATGCATAGAACTTACTGTGCCGTGGGAAACATACCTAAAGACCACATATTAAAACCAAACAAATATTATGACCTAACAAATGAACTAACCAAAAACGGTTACGTGGTTTATTTATATGCTGTAGAAGTTGGAGTAAGGAGTATACAAGCAAAACCCCTATATAACCTACTTTAAGACCTTGGCCTGCCAAGAACAACTGTAACTTCCACATGTGTATGTCTCCAGCTTACTCAATTGAAATTTCTTAATTCTGAATATGCCAATATTTTGAGCAGATTTAGTGCAATTATGAATACCAACTCAAAATTTAGGTGCCAAACAAACTTCGATGCTACATGTGATTATTAGTGTGTTAGCTGGCGTTATGGTCTCCAGCTGACATGCTGTATATACGAAACGGCTGAAGATGTGATTATATGTATACTATAGCCAGGGATTTAGAGCATAATTTGTGCAAGTGGCACAAAAAATTTGAAACGCCCTACTTGAAAGGTGTAGTAGTAATGACCCGATTACAACGTGTAAGCTGGAGACCACGTGTCTACAGCTACTCATCTGTATCTTCTGAACGAATGGGCCTACGACTTTGTTTAATATGTCAAAATTTAGAGCCAAATTTGTGCCATCGGCACTAAAATTTTCAAGTCTGTGGCTATTAAGGTTTTGGAGCTACAAGCTCAAATAAACGTGTAAGCTGGAGACACATGTCCCCAGCTAGCACATGCTGCACAGCTCAAACGGGAAAGGCTAGACTACTGTTTAATAGCTTAAAATGTTGGGTAGAATTTGTGCCATCGGCACCAAAATTTTCAAAACAATGGGCCTCATAGTTTTTGCGTAATAAGCAAAAACATTTCTTCCCGCCCTTAATATTTAAATATTTCGTCAAAAACGTTACTGAACGCGGCGTTGCCGTCCCGTTCGTTGTAACGGCAATCTGTTTTGAACCTTATTTCTATAGTGTTTGAACTTACTTTGTGGTTTCACGTTAAGGATATGTGGAAGAAGTTACAAAGAAACAGTAAATGTATAGACTAGGAGAAGGTGTTGTGTTGTTGGACAACCATATAATGCCAATATTTACAAAATATCTTGGTATTTTTTCTCAGAATTCATAATCCAAACTGTTTTCGAAACGATGCATCCTTGGCTATACGAGAAAAAAACTATATTTTTTTTTTTTTTTTTTTTTATGTCAGAGGTTACCCTTTAACCACTATCTCACCTGATGGTAAGTGATGATGTGGTCGAGAATGTTGTTCAGACTAACCTAGAGTTACTGGCTCTTCATATCTCTCGCCATATCTTTCTGAGATAACGGAAAGTATGATTAATATTTTTATGAAATCTGAAACCAGCTCAAATTACATATTGGTGCCAAAATATTACCTACGTCATTTAATAATAATCTCGTAACTACTTCTACAGTAATAAACCTAGAAAGCTACAACTTTGCAAATGTATAGGGAACAAGTCAATAACGGTGTTAAAATAAATTAAAAGGATAGGGACTAAAAGGTTTTTTTTTTTTTTTTTGTTTTGAGCCGCCTGAGTATCCCGGCTGGGTAGTCTGAAAAAAGGTTTAGTGTCAAGCTTGCATATATCAGATCGTTATTATTCAAACGTTGTTAGAAAAGTTCTTAGTTTGTTTGCAAAAGTCCAAATTGGTATAGCATTTAGAAATCATGATCTAGAAACACAGTAGTTCTGCAATCGCAACCAAAATAACAGGCCACGTTTGAAATGCTTGTATGTGTATCACGCACACAGTAAGCGAAGCTACTATTGTTTTTATAAGCGGAGTGCATCACTGATGGTAAATACGTGCTTAGACTGCTTAGTGATACCAGTTTTTAAAAGCTTTATCATAAAAGTAGGTGAAATATATGTTTTGATTTTGGGGTACCAATGAATTATCTTAAATTGATTTAAACATCTTCTTTACATGCTTGTGCAATTATACCTGATAGGTTAGCCTTTTACCACTATCTCATCAGATGGTAAGTGACGATTTGTTCGAAGATGTTGTTCAGGCTTACCCAGAATTACTGGCTCTCAAGACGACTGCCATCCTAAGACAACAACCGAGACCGATGGTTTAACGTGCTCTCCGAAGCACGGAAGCGCTCAGTAGTAATGTCACCAGCGGTCACCTATCCAACTCTAGTACGTAACCCTAAAACCTGTTATTTAGCTACTAAAATGTGTAGGTATTAACACCTACTAAGTAGGTATCTATTAACTAATATTTAACATTTTATTTGTTAACATTAACGAAATTCACTACGACCTTCCCTTCCTAAATTTAAAAACAGACTACCAAAAAACATCGCGCTTTATCAAATAATACAAACAACAGCAAGCTAGTGAGATAGGTACATACCTGCTATACATACGAGTAGGTACGCATGCATGTAGCGACTAGCGAGTTAGCGACCCGACGAAACTCGAGTTTGTCCGAGTACTATATAGCGAATGTTTCCGAAACGATGGTAGGTTTTTATACCTATACAGCCGAAATAGGCGCTAACTAGCTACAAACGTGGACTTCCGCGTAATATATCGTTATTCAATACTTTGGATTTTAAATACTCAGAATATCTAAATAGTTTCATTTCAGAACTCGTAAGTAGTGACGGTTTCAATACATTTGAAATCCGGAAAGCATGCGTAAAATAAAATATTTGTCAGATTATATTTAAACCTTCATGCTCCTAGCCTATGTCTCAACGACGTTTATTTTGTATGGAAGCGATAATAGCTTCCAAGTCTATAGAAATAAGGATCAAGACAGATTGTAACTACAATCATCGGAACGGCAACGCCGCACTCAGAAATATTTTTCCACAAATATTTGAATATTTAGGCGGGAAGAAATGTTTTTGCTTATTACGCAAAAACTATGAGGCCCATTGTTTTGAAAATTTTGGTGCCGATGGCACAAATTCTACCCAACATTTTAAGCTATTAAACAGTAGTCTAGCCTTTCCCGTTTGAGCTGTGCAGCATGTGCTAGCTGGGGACATGTGTCTCCAGCTTACACGTTTATTTGAGCTTGTAGCTCCAAAAGTTTAATAGCCATAGACTTGAAAATTTTAGTGCCGATGGCACAAATTTGGCTCAAAATTTTGACACATTAAACAAAGTCGTAGGCCCATTCGTTCAGAAGATACAGATGAGCAGCTGTAGACACGTGGTCTCCAGCTTACACCTTGTAATCGTGTCATTACTACTACACCTATGGAATCTCTAAGGGATCTTTTTAAAGAAATTGATATATTAACTTTACCGAGTCTGTATATATTTGAAAATATTATGTATGTTCGGAAAAAATTGAGTAAATTTAAATTAAACAGTGCCAACCACGATTACAACACTAGGAACAAATATAAATTAACGGTACCGTGTTTTAGATTAGCAAAGACAAATAAAAGGTCCTTTTTAGGTAATTGTGTGCGGTTTTATAATAAAATTCCCGAACATATTACAATGCTCACAGAAGGAAAATTCAAATTACACTTGAAAAACATTTTGATTAAGAAATCCTACTACACAGTTTGTGATTACTTAAACGACAAAAATGCTTGGAAAATGCCACCTCTGCCAAGCCATCACCTGTCTCCTACGTAATTTAAACAAATATTGTAATTATTGTATTATATTGTTTATAACAAATTGTAAACAGACGTTTAAAAGAATGGCCCCGAGTTTCTTGCCCGTTCTTCTCGCAGTGGCTCTATAAATTTTTTTGCTGAACGTGGCAGTACAATGTAGAATATTTCAATATTATAGTTTGTAATTGACCTTCATAAGAGCGTCGTAGATTGAATAAATGATTTTGAATTTGAATTTGACACCTTTTAAGTAGGGCGTTTCAAATTTTTTGTGCCACTTGCACAAATTATGCTCTAAATCCCTGGCTATAGTATATAATCACATCTTCAGCCGTTTCGTATATACAGCATGTGTCAGCTGGAGACCATAACGCCAGCTATCACACTAATAATCACATGTAGCATCGAAGTTTGTTTATTGAGTAAGCTGGAGACATACACATACTTCCACCCTAGAACGTGTATCTAAGGCGGCATTAGTAGGATCTTACCAAATTTGGTTAGGTAGGGGAGGAGGCTCGAGCGGGAAGGGGAGCGTTGATGCATCGTTAAGGGGCCCCTTAACCCTACTCCTGAGTTGCAAGTCCCAGGCTCCTCTGGCCTCTTCCTTTGCAATGCTATGGACCCGGCACCCGCACGGTGAATCCATGGAATGCTAAGTAATTTGTCTCTATCAACATACATTCAATAATATAGGAAGTGAATGGTAAAACACACATAATATATATGTGAAAGCACACACAGTAATTTTTACATTTATAATATTAGTGCCATAATTGTTGTCTGAATAAAAGGTCTTACTATTATGTACAAGAGCGTTATGGATACTACATATTATCGATTATGGTAAGAATACTCTTAATAGGTGGTAAACTACTGTCTCAGTGGCTAATACATTTAGATGTTGGGGTACTGGAAAGTGAAGGTTTAAATTCAGTAAAAGGTGACAATTTAGCGCTGAAAATATTGTATTATTGTATATGCTGAAACAATCAAACCTTTTGTATTCACCTTTTTTTACCTTTGCTTTGTGGAAGAGAGAATCTTTTCCACGAGTAGCAATAATTAGAAATAATCAAATACATAAACAATCTCTTGAATTGACATACTTATTAACTACGTATACCAGCTAGAACTCACGGTGTTTAGTCGTTATCTCCGACCGGTGTTCGAGTAGTAAAGACGCTCATTCTCAAGGAATGCGGGCAGCTTCGAGGGCAGTTAGATGCGCACTGCGGGCGGCTGCTCGCAACGCCCTCTGGGAAACTTGAGGAACGGCGGGCAGCAATGGCATCGCAGGCTGGGTAGGGGCATATATGTAGGGTCTTCGCACACTATTGCAATTACGTCTGATTCGCGGGTAAACAGTTTAGCACTGGTCGAGGCACAATTAAGCACGGTTTTCCACGCAGAAGGTTAAGTCCAGCCACCGTCCCTATTAACATTTGGATGACGATTTATTTCAATAGCCTCACGTACTTTCCGCGGCACAAAATACTTTTCTCTCGCTAGTACGGATGCTTTATCAAACCGTATGAAATGTTTTGTATCATTAATTAGGGCGTGCTCGGCTATTGCGGATTTCTCGACTTCAAGGTTCTTAATACATCTGACATGCTCCGTCAACCTTGTAGCGATGTTTCGTCGTATTTCCCCGATATAGGACTTTCCACAATCACACGGCACTTTATATATCCCAGGCCCGGCAAGTGGTTCTCTGTCTTTCGGTGAACGTAGCATTTGTCAGAGTTGTCCTTGTGATCGGAAAATCGCCTTAATTGACTACCTCCGTTTCTACAGGTATCCGATTTTATCCATTATTCCTTTGATGTACGGTAGATACACCGGCGATCTGTTGACCGTGGTAGGTCGCATGCGTTCAGTTTCACTCACAAGTCGAGAACATTGGCGCCAATTATAACAGTTATTCTATAGCACCCTTCGGACGTGTTCCAGTTCGGCATCAACTAGCTGAGGGTCACATAAGGTTAACGCACGGTTAATTAGAGCTCTTGGTACCGAAGATATATGGCATGGGTGATGATAGTTCATAGTTCATAGCACTCCCTCTCTCTTCCTCAACGGTAAACGATATCTTCGGGTGTACCGTGTTCAAATGCGACGTGAACTGACGAAGGACATCTCCAGAAATTACAGCGAAAACGTCGTCAACATACCGCCACCAGAACCGTGGCTTAGCGACAGCTGTATATAATTCTGTGTTCTCGAACCATTCCATAAAAATGTTTGCCGCTACTGGGGCTCATGGTGATCCCATCGCTACTCCATCAACTTGCAGGTAATGGTCTCCACGCCACAAGGAATAGCCACTTTTCAGACAAAACTTCACCAAATCAAGTGGCATCAATCTGGCTGACTATAGGTCTTAATGGCCATCCTGATCTGTGGATCTTAGGTAATCCATATATCTTGGGAGACGTAGGATTGTGTGGGCGCAAACGTTCTATCAGTTTCTTGTCATCGCAGCTGCGCAACAGTTTCAGCACTTTAGCAGTTACTCTAGAAGTCGGGTTGTAGTTGATATTTTTATAAATATATTCGTCACTTACCATTTGGTTGATCCTCTGCTCATACTCTTTGGTATCGACAACCACTGTTGCAATGCCTTTATCAGCTGGCCAAACCAATACTTCTAGATTATTGCGTAAATCAAGCAAAGTATCGCAAGATGTAATCTCTGCTTTGTGAATGTTATTCTTAGGTAGTTTTGACTTATGCAATAACGATGAAACGTTTTGCCTTATACATTCGGCATCGTGGTGTGGAATTTTGTTCATCATAATAGTGTCTTCGATACTGGTAATTATGTTTTCCACTGGTATTTTTCGTGGCACGGTAGCAAAATTCAGACCTCGAGATAACACATTAAAAACAGTTTCAGTTAACGGTTGAGACGATAAGTTAATCACGGTCTTACCTTATCTTAGTATAGTGCGCATTAACCTCTTCAGCATTTATGTTATCTTGACGGTAGGCGCGTTGGTTGTTACCATTTGATTGTTTTTGTAACTTCAACCACTTCTTGTGATGCCTCTTTCTAGTGTCTTGTTCTACCCTTTGGTTCTTTTAAAAGTCATTCCATCAAAAACATCCCACACATCCCGGCGCAGAACTTGTGAAGGTTGTAGATGAATTTCAT
This sequence comes from Plagodis dolabraria, assembly GCA_963854805.1. Lineage (NCBI taxonomy): Eukaryota > Metazoa > Arthropoda > Insecta > Lepidoptera > Geometridae > Plagodis > Plagodis dolabraria. The sequence continues at coordinate 17,245,284 of OY978467.1, read as the reverse complement.
ATAATGTCCTACTTGTGCACATAAGTTTTTGACGATGCTCAGCTACTACTCGCCGTAATAACTTAACATTTTCCACTCGAACAAGCTCATCGCAGTGAAGATAGTGACAGGTGACGTAATCGCCCCTACCCTGCCTGCGATGCCATTGCTGCCCGCCGTTCCTCAAGTTTCGCAGTGCGCGTCTAGCGGCCCTCGAAGCTGCCCGCATTCCTTGAGAATGAGCGTCTTTACTGCTCGAACACCGGTTGGAGATAAAGACTAAATACCGTGAGTTCTAGCCGGTATACGTAATTAATAAATCTCATGAAAGTCATATTTGGACCTTAAACACTCAGCATCTTAACATAATCCTAACAATTGAGCAACTTTGTTTCCGTTCCATATCAGAAAACTGGACCTCTGCTGTACATCTGTTTGACCTTTAAAGGCTAGTAATTTTGAACAATAATAACCCAGTAAGTTTTCTTACCATAGAACATATAATATTTTTTTTACAAATATATTATTCTGGCAAACTGTCTTAGAAACAAGTGTATTTTTTTTTGGCAATTGTTTAGAAAATTTTTGCCAGCATCATATCAAGAAATTTAATACAAATAAAATTAATCGGAGAAATTTTGAATTTAGCTTTTGAAACAAAAGGAAGAATATCTATATCTACATACTTTTTTTTTCCGGCGGTATGCCTTTATTAAACAAAATACTATGAACTATATACTATACAACACTACAGCTACTACAATAAAAGCATTTAGACAACCTATAAGTCATAGCAGACTCATAGGCAGTCCAAATGCTCCAGCCCACTCCCAGTAGGCAGCGTGCCCAGCATGCTGGCAGTATAGCATCTACATACTATCTACAGAATTAAAAACATACAATAATTACATAAAGAACACAAGGTGAACTCAATGTTATACCTACCGATTTAATTTAATTTATACAGAACTACTTATAGTTTTATATTATTTATGGTTATAAAAGATGTTAATATTTTAATGGTACTTATGTTAATATTACTCGATATCTATATAAATGGGAAATGGGAATTTATAATGTACTAATGACTTGAATAATGAATTATGATCATAAAAGGGGCAAGAAAAGAAAATATGGTTTAAATCAGCTTCATCCTTACCACACTCACAGATTGATGAATATTTAATCCTCAATTTCTTAAGAGCAATGGCCGAATCTCAATATAGGTATTATATTACAAATTTTACTGTTTCACTTGAATTTAAAAAACCAGGGTTTACTTTGAATGTCAGGTTGGTATTTAGGATAATTACATTCTGTCCGTCTACTAGACACTGACTATCTCTTTGACCACCTAGACTTTATGTCACGACAAGGGAGAAGTAAAAGGTCTTGGGGATAATTTTTCAAGGGAACCTTATCACCACATATTACAGCTTGCTTTGCTATCTCATCAGCTTTTTCATTGCCTTGTATATTATTATAACTTGGAATACAAGCTAAGTGGATGGAATAACCAAAAGAAATACACCTAATCAATATCTCTTTGCATTTGAATATAATCCAGTTTTTGGAACCTATTTTAAATGGATTGGTCTGAAAAGCTTGAAGAGCACTTAATGAATCTGCAAAATAACTGTTCTCATTAATTTAAATAGTAATATGTAATTGATAGCTTCCAATATACCCCTACATTCACCTACAAAAACTGAAGTTTCAGGAGGAAATTTATTTTTTTGTACAATATTATAATTTTGGTGAAATAGTACAACACCAACACACCCATTTTCATCCAATTTTGAAGCATCTGTAAAAATGCTATGCCATCCATTCCAAAGTCATCCTTAATTCTACGGAAGTGTCTATTAACAAAAGGATCTCCTTTTCTTAAATCTAAATTAAGATGAAGAGTGGGTTCAAATAATATGCACTGATAGTTAAATTCAAACAAAGATATTTTAGGGGTTCTATGAGTAGGGTATTTAAAGGCTATAATTTTTGTATAACTCAGAACTAAGCAGGGAGTTTTTTTACGTTTCCAATAAGGCTGAGAAATATACCTTAACAATAATTGTAATTTTGGAAAAAGAGGATGAGATGAAAACTGAAACAAACAGAATAAAAACATATCTGAAAGATATTGACATCTCAAGTCTGAAGGTGGTTCGTCACATTCCACTTGCATAGCATTTTTAGGAGAAGACCTCAGTGCTCCAATCACAATACGTAACGCTCTTGTTTGTATCAAGTCCAATGAATTTAGCGCGCTCTTACAAGCTGGCTCATACAAAACTGAAGCATAGTCAATAACACTGTGAGTAAGAGCATTATATAAAAGTTTTAATAGGGATGAGCACCCCACCAAATTCCAGCCAAACACCGTAAAATATTCAGATTATTTTCACATTTCACTTTAATATAGTCAATATGAGATGAAAAGTTTAATTTACTTAATGTACTAAAATGAGACCTAAAAATTTTTTTTCTTTTTCTACGGGTATCCTAATATTGTTGACCATTATGTTGAGTCTTGGTTTTAACCGTTTTCTAGTGAAGATAATAACAGAACTTTTTTGAGGAGCTATGTCCAGACCATTGTTACCTAGCCAAATATTTAATGACTCAGCTTGAGATAATTTATGGGCAGAATTTAAAATATCACTATCTGAAATATATAATACAAGATCATCGGCATATTGTAGTATTCTACAATAACACTCACATCTGGAGCGAAGCCATCGAGAACCACGGAGAGGCGCTTGCTGTCTCTCTCGATATCTCAAAGGCTTTTGACAGGGTTTGGCACGATAGCCTTATTAGCAAGCTTCCTTCATACGGCCTTCCCACTGGTTTATGTGTTTGGATTTCAGATTTCTTGAGGGATCGGTCGATTCGAGTGGACATTGATGGCTGTTCTTCCGACCAATTGGCTATAAACGCCGGAGTCCCTCAAGGATCAGTACTCTCTGCAACGCTTTTTCTGCTGCATATTAATGATCTGCTTAAGCCCGGTATATTTGAGACGACAGCACCGTTGTGGAGAGTTATACATCTAACGCACGAACCAGTGCATTACAAATCTGGTCTCATAGGGAAGTGATGGTTCAGCGCTTGAACTTTTCTCTGAAGGCAGTTTTGCGGGCGATGCCAATCTGGTTAAGTTCAATGCAGCTAAAACCCAGGGTTGTCTTTTCTCCGCCAAACGGAGCCCTTTTCAGCTGGCTCCTACTTTCAGGGATGTGTGCGTGCCGATAAGTAACCATCTTGAGCTTCTTGGAATCTCATTAACACCGACTCTCAATTTCAGCTCCTATATTGAGTCTAAAGCCCAGCTAGCCTCAAAAAAGCTTGGTGTTTTGGCTAAGGTGAGACAATACTTCACACCGGGACAGTTGCTGAATCTTTATCAAGCGCAAGTCCGGTCGTGTATGGAGTACTGTTCTCACCTTTGGGATGGTTCTACCAAATACCAGCTGGAGACACTGGAAGCTATTGAGAGGAGAGCCAAAAGACTCATTAACGACGACGAACTTGTAAGCAAGAGACTCCAAAGTCTCGAGCATCGGCGCAAAGTCGCTTGCTTATCGGTTTTTTATCGGATACATTTCGGGGAGTGTGCCACAGAACTACATGATTTGATTCCGCCATCCCCATTCTTTAACCGGACATCCAGGGATACTCCAAAGCGCCACCGCTATATGGTAGATATTCCATTTACCCGAACAAAGCGATTTGCTTCTTCATTCATTATATGAACCGCTAGGGAATGGAATACCCTGCCTGAGTCTGTGTTTCCGGTTAAGTACAATATGGGGGTCTTCAAAACGCGAGTGAACAGGTATCTTCTGGGTAAGCGCGCTCCATCATCGACCGCATCATCACTTAACATCAGGTGAGATAGTGGTCAAGTGCTACCCAGTTCAGTATAAAAAAAAAAAAAATAGGGGGTTACAAATCTATTTAAATCTTATGTATAAACATTAAAAAGAAGAGGACTTAAGAGAGAGCCCTGAGGCAGACCTTTGAAGATAGATCTGGAACATTTAATATCTCCGTTAAATCTAAGTTGAGCTGTACAATCTTGAAAAAGATTAGGTATAAAGAGAGTCTAAATCTGTAACAAAAATTGATAAACTATCTAATGTCCCTCTTCCTTTTCTAAAACCATATCGGCATTCAAGCAAAAGATTTCTGCTTTTGATTAATCACTCCAGGCGATTTTTATAAGATGTTCTGCAATCTTTGTCAAAACAGACGACATTGCTATTGGACAGTAACTATCAGATATTTTAGATTCTTTACTGGGCTTTAAAATAAGAATAATAATTTGGGTTTTCATCACATCTGGGGCAATCCCTGAATCTATCATCATATTTATATCTATTAAACTACAAAAAATTAATTAAAAGTTTTTCACCAGCATTAACTAAAAAGGAATATGGGATTCCATCTGGACCGGGCGAAGAATCTTTAACAGAAGTGAGAACAAGGTGTAATTCTTGCATGGAGAAAGGAATAAAACTTGAATCATTAGCGGCACTTGAAGTGCAGATATTTAATAAACTAGGAACAAAGGGTGGAGCCAATTTGTCCATAAATTGTTCAAACCAACTGTCAGTTAGGGTATGGTGGTGTGGGTTCTCTGTATTAACCATGAAACACACCACACACTCCACTTGACCACAATCTCACCTGATGGTAAGTGATGATGTGGTCGAAGGTGTTAACAGGCTTAACCTAGAATGACTGGCTCTCAAGGACAGCTGCCGGAACACACCGTTAGGTGCTAGCTACTTAGTCCATTATTTTGAAAATATTATTAGCAAGAGAATTTGAGGCCAGGCAACCCCAGACTGGGTGGATATTAAAATCCCCCATTATAATAAGAGGAATACAGCTATTTTTAGTGTGACTAAAACGACAATATTGGAAACATTGCACTGTAGGATAATAACAGCGTTCAAACAAGTGAATTGAAACACATAAATACTCTTGGAGGCAAAACTTGACCGTTAAGAGATAAAACACAAGATTGAGATGGCTTAAATACAGGAGCACCTTCAATAACAACTTTGTAATTTTAGCATCCAATTTTTATCATGGGAGAACCATCAAGAGGGACACAAGCACTTCCTCCTCAGACCATTCAACAGGAATACCCTTGACACTGCCCAAGTAAATTGTGCTAAACGATAGGATAAATGCCTTGTAATAATTGTTTTTTAAGAGATCATTTCCAATAAACATGTTTGCAGAATATGCATCAGAGAATGACAATGTTACTCTATTATGCCCAATTGTATTAACACTTCCTTCAACAATGTTTTGGATTTTGTTTTTGCTGAGGAAGCACCCAAAGTTCACAGGGTGCAAGAAAGTCCCTGAGGTGGGGGAAGATTCCACTTTCTGAACATGGACTATAAAAGGTCCCCTATCAGAGGACTTATATAGTTGCCTACTAGAGGGAGTATATGATAGAATTGATGGGGTTTGAGATATGGTTGCTGAAGGTGCCGCAAGAGAATCAGTCATTTGAGATTCAGTCATTTTGTCTTCAGTGATCATATTTGATGATACACATGTCTGACCTAGCTGGAGAACTGAGTCCTGGGATTGTCTCTTTTCTTTACTACTTCTGTGTTTTTTGCAATGTTTTTTCCTCTTAATAGTGGAAAAAGATCCATTGCTCTGCTGGAAGGTTTGTTCCAAAATATATGAAGAATCAGATACTATGGATACAAATTTGATTGGTGAAGGAATAGAATCAAATCTATCCACGGTGTATTCGCTAGGAACATCCGGGGTCCTACCACCCCCATCATATGTTTCCATCAAATTGGATGGAAAACAATTGAAAGAAACAAATGAAATCTATTAACAAAATTTTACAGAATTTACAAAACTTACCAACAATATATATAATAAAATACATATGACCACTAATGGAATAATCTATCTAAATAAATAAAATCTAATGTTTTACACTAAGGACAACAAATAAGATATTTTTCTATTTTAAGAATTTTCAAAGCGCCCAAACTCTTTGACACAACTTTGACCCAAACAAGTGTAAATTAAGGTGTCTCCAAAGAGAAACACATGTTTGTGAGAGATAGACTTCTGCTTGCTAACACAACAGCAAGTAGAAGTCTGTCTCTGACCAGAACTCTATAAAATATAAATAAGCATATTTTGGTGAAATGGGGGAATCGGTTCCCACACAGGGAACAGGATTTATCTTAGTCCGATAGGGCACTGGTTGATTTTCTTGTTTAGTTGGTCTAGCTACCAAAACCACGCAAAAACCCAACATAAACAAGCGCAATTATTTTATTTTACAATATGTAAGAAGAGTAGTTAGAAGAATGTTGTAACATCCTTTTCAGTAAAATTATTTGTACCTACCTACAGAGAGTTGAAAAATAAACAGGTAGGTAAAAGTTACAACAGGTAAAAAAATATTAGCTAGGTACCTAACGTAATGCAATCATAGGTAGAACATCTTTGTTGTACTAGGTAGACGGGTACACAAATTTACTACTATCACGAATTTCCTATGTACACCACCTCACATCACTCGGAACAATAACTTGAGGACCTAAATGGAATCTGCTCGGCAAGTAATACAAAGTTACTAGTTTATAAAAATACCGTATAGCATGGTCTAAGAAAACAAGGTCTTCTGGTCTTCTACTCCCGAAGAATCACAAGCTTGCGTCACTGCAAAATTAGCTCTTTATTATAACATGATTGCAGCAGCATACAGGTTCATGGTTCTTATTCATGTGAATGTTTTGTTTTTTGTTATAAATTATCAATACAATATTTCAAACGTCTAAAAGAAAGTTACACATGAATTAGGGATGCCCGTTACGATTCGATATATCGGAATATCGATACAGCACTATATGATATAGCGATGTTTGATGCGATATTTTAACCATACGATACGCTTCGATATATCGCATTCTTATAAAAATATCGCATTACCCTATCGTGTCAAACTATGTCGGTGATTAATTTTGTATAATTTTAAAGTTCCTATTACATCATCACTAAACGATAATAGACAGTGCCATTGAATAAATTGTTATTAGTAATATGAGAATGATAACGTCGACAAAATTATTTATGGACAAGAACAGCCAGCTTTTGTTTAGACTTGGAGGTAGATTTAAATAAATCTTTGGACTTTGTAGTACCGTCAAATATGATTAATAAATGTTTAGTTTATGTTCTCCTTTTTGTTCCCCTTTTTCATTCCGTTCGAGTTCGAGCTACAAAACTTTTATTTCAAAATCATTGCAATGGCACCGCCAGTAAAGTCAACTGTGTGGTTTTTTTTTATCAAATCAGATAGCGGTGGAGAGTGTAAATTATGTCATATGTTTGTAAAGACTAAAAATAATACTACGAATTTACAAACTCATTTAAAGAGACATCATCAAAGTGCATTGGATGGCGGTTATACTTCTCGATCAGTATCAACGTCGTCACAACAAGATATGTGGGTGAGTAGTTCTTTGCCGTTTTTTCACAAATTTAAATCAATGTCATTTGATAAAAAATGGTTTACACTATTAATATTATTGTTAACGGTTGATATCACCTTGTTCTTTTTTTTATTTTTAGATCGACGAGGTAGTTTTGGATGAACCGGGCTTGACATCAGGTCCTGCAAATCAATCAGGAGATGGCAACATTTCTCAATCAATCAATCAATCTTTTAGATTTGACGAACTGATAACTTCAACACCAAAACGGGAGCTAGTACGCCTACCACGTGTGGATGATTTGATGTTTAATATAAACTCATTCAGAAAAGGTGGACCGAAAGAACATAAAATAACCAACGCGATTATATATTTTATTGTTACTGACGACTTAGTATTGAATACCACCGAAAAAAAGGGTTTCAATACCTTATGAAAGAATAATGCCCCCATTAACTGTGTTCCTAGTAGAAACACGATTGCAAGACAAATAGATGAAAAATACGATGCGTTATCTGTAATTATAAAAGAACGCTTGAAGAAAGTGTCTAGTTTCTGCTTGACATCTGATATATGGACTGATACCATGAATACGCGAAGTTATTTGGGTCTAACTTGCCACTACTTGGAAGAAAATATCTTAAAATCAAAAAACGGGCAGCGTTGCCGTGGAAACAAAAAACAACTGATTAGAAATTAGCTCGACAAGAAATGTCAAAAAGCAATTGTATAAATAAGCTAGATCATGGTCTAAGAAAACAAGGTCTTCTACTCCCGAAGAATCACAGGCTTGCGTCACTACCAAATTGGCTCTTTATTAAAACGTGATTGCAGCAGAATACAAGTTCATGGTTCTTTTTCATGCGAATGTTTTGTTATAAAATATCAATACAATATTTCAAACGTCTAATAGAAAGTCACACATGAATCAATGTTCATCTCAGTAAATGGTATGAAAAAAGTTGTCTCCCTATGGTTCCACCATTTTGACAAATGTCGCCGTCTCTGTCTCACGTATATGATTTGAATCTGTTTCGCTCTCGCTCATGCACATATGCGCAGTGATTCGCAAACTTTGTGGTCGGCCCATTTCTGGAAGCTACGAGTACAATAAAAAACATGTAATTTTTTTTCTATTGTGACGGAACAAGCTAGCAAGCTCGAGGCCCACCTGATGTTAAGCAGACTAACCTCTGCCTATAACAGATGCATTTCGTCACAAGTCACGAATTGCACTGCGCCTGTCCCCAGGAGACATAGATGTTAAGTCTCTGTACCTGTAATTTCACTTGCTCTCAAGGACTGCTGCTGGAATACACCGTTAGGTGCTTGGTGACAGATTTTCTGCTTGAGGGGGTCGCTAGCCAGGCGGGCATTCGCAAAATGCCATTCCACCATGCACAAAGTAACTGTAAGAGTAAAAGTAGAAAAAGCAGTGATTTGAAGTTTTTTCATTTCCTGCCAAATTGTTTCATTCTTACTGCGACTACTAAATATGGTATGTAATGTAAAATTTCCCTAATTGGTTTTTACTTCCGATATTATAAAGACTGTATGAAGGTATCTTTAAGATATAGGTATATATGATACTGAATTGTTTCCAAAATACACATTGTAAGTGCATATGCGTTGAAGCATCATTAGTGATTCGTCATCTTATGATGGTTTTGCGCAATTTTTGTTGTAAACTCACTCCACATATAAGCCATTTTTGTGTCAGGCATGATGTGTTTTCCTGTAATTGGACTTTCGCTATAAATTGTCTATTGAACTCTGTATGAAATGCTTGTTTAGTGTTAAGTCTGTTGGAAAACCTTAATAAATAAATAAATATTTTTGAGCTTTCTTTGAAACTAAATTGTACACCAAAATATAGATAACTGGCTTTTTCTTCGGCAAGAAAATAATTACTTGATTTCAATCTACGAAAAATTTAGGCCTATTAGCATCGACGGTACCCATTATAAGAAAACTACGAACATACACTGTACGAACTTGATAACCATAATTTATTCAAGAATCATTAATCTGTTTGAGAGTACGATTTTACGTTAGCTAAGGTGTAGACGCGTTTCTTGTGCTCAGAATTTTTTGTTTTAATTGTCACACCAATATCATTCTTAAGTTGTAATGAACTAGTATCATAGTGGAGTGCAACATATTTGTAAATATTCCATCGTCAGTGCACTTTGTACCTCAATCTTGACACAGATTAACACACAGTAATCGAGAGTTGCTACGTAGCTAGCGAGTGAGGAAAAGAAACAGGTTGCGAATATAGCTACCGCCGTCGCGGTCACACACCTACCGGACGGGTCCCACTAGTGCAGCCAGCGTGCAGTTCATTTATGTGTGAGTGATAAGATATAATAACAAAACAGGTAGTTTTTTGTTAGCCTTTGCACTGGGACTTGCATTGATTTACACCTACTAATTACTCACTGCAAAATGGTAAACAATTGCGCAGCTTGCAATAGATCGATCAGAACCATCATGCCTAATGTAAGATGTTCGAAATGCAATAGCTATTATCACCCCATGTGTGTCAATGTGTCTGACCGCAAACCAACGAAAGAAATCGAGTTGCACTGGACGTGCCCTACATGCCTTTGCATGGAGCCTAAAAAGGATAATTCGAACACGCCAGTACGCGGCGCGGCGACAACTGCTTCTCCGGCGTCAGCGCCACTAGCCACAGCGGCTTTCAGCGCGTTCGATGAAGACAGTACATTTGCACAGTCTCGTACCAATAAACACAACCGAAAGGTGCCGGTTCAACTCAGTCCATCAGTATCTGTATCAGCTGATCACGAAGACATAACCACACTTACAGCCGAAATAAAGCTTCTTCGCGGTGACATAGGTGAGATAAAGACACAAATGATTACTCTGACAGATCACGTCAAACAATGCGTCACCCGTATCGACGAACAAGAAAAAATACTGGTCGATGTAGAGGAGAGGCTGCGCCAGGTTGAGGAGCGTGACCGCGACCGTGTGTGTGAGATTCTAGCAAATCGTAACCAAATAACGGAACTAAATCACGAATTGAGTATTCGTGCACAAGTTGCTCTCAGGAATGAGATAGAAATTGCGGGTATTAATGAATTAGCTGATGAGAACCCATTTCATCTGGTTCAAATTATTTCGCACAAAATTGGAGCAGCCCTTGATCTCAACGACCTAGACTATGTGACAAGAGTCGGACCCCGCAGCCGGGACATGGAAGGTCAAACAAGCAATGAAGAGAGTTCCACGAGACGTCCCCCTAGACCACTTATTGTCCGCTTCTTACGTAGACAAAATCGAGATGCATTTCTTAGGGCAGGCAGAAGTAGACGCAACTTAAACTGCTCTGACATTGAAGTCAAAGGCGCTCCCAAGGCCATTTTTATAAACGAGCGCTTAACACAAGAAAACAGACAGTTATTTCGAGCTGCTAGGCAACAGGCAAAGTCAGCAGGTTTCAAATTCTGCTGGGTTAAAAACGGCACAATATTCGTGCGCAAGCAAGAGGGAAACCTTGCGATGGCGCTCAGAAACATGCGTGAACTTCAGCAACAATTTAATCTCATTGAAACTTAACAACGATATTGCATTCAACGCCATGTTAAATTGCAAAACATTGGACTTAGGTTTATTCATTTTGTTAATATATTTTTACACTACACAACACTTGCCCCTCATTTATGAAACACTCTTTAAATACGCGTGTTCTTTTAGAATACCATCTTACACTATCTTACATACACACACACATTTACACCATTATAAATATATAGTTAGCACCAAAATTGCCAATACACTTAATTGTCTTGCGAAAATATATGTTCTTTTTTTTATAGAGTTGACTTACTGGCTCCAGGCACTATATTCAATACAATTCTATCACTATAAAGATGGCGTTACTTAGCGTTGTCAAAGATATTGAAGAACACGTAAATATTGACTGTCATACTCTAGACTCCATAGACCTTTGCAAGAACATGTTATCCGTTCCAAACTACAATTTCAAATTATTGTCCTTCAATATAAGAAGCTTTAATTGTAATTTCGACAAACTTGCAGTGACATTGCAACGTCACGATTGCAGTTTAGATGCAATTGTCTTATCTGAATGCTGGCTCTCCGAAGGCCAGGTAATTGATCCTCTCCCAGGATACAACACCTTTCGATCAACGAAACAAAAAAATAAAAATGGAGGAGTAATAATATATACAAAAAAAACTATTCCATACTCAATTGAAGAAATAGATGTAGCTGAAGCGGACTCTCTTTTAATAACACTAAATAATAAAATAGCTATACTAGGTATCTATCGATCTCCTTCTACTAAAAATCACGACATGTTTTTGGACTCTTTAGACACAACCCTTAACTCTCTTAAATGTTTCCCTTACATTGTAGTAGCAGGTGACATTAATATAGACATTGTTAATCATGATTCAAGCACTAGTGACTACATGTGCATAATGGCGTCTCATGGGCTACTTCCTGCGATACACAGCATAACACACCACAAAACTTGTTTGGATCACATATTTGTTAAATCAAATACAAACTCAATGGGATTAGTTTGTGAGACTTCTATTACCGATCATGCGATAACTATTGCCGCATTGTCTATTTCAAATCAAACGGCAAATAAGCCTAGCTTTAAACATAAAGTAGATATGGAAGCCGTTGCACTAGAAATCAACAACCTAGACTGGGATCATATAATTGGTCTCACATGTGTTAATGCAGCAGTGCAAGTCTTAAACCAAACCTTAACGGGTATTATAGACAAAAACACATCCAGAATTAAAATCGGTCGTAAATGGGTGATAATGAAGCCATGGATCACCCCGGGTCTGTTAAGATGCATGCGGCACCGCGACAAACTACATCTTGAATCAAAAAAACACCCAGACGATATTGTGCGTCGAAAAGTGTATTCTCGATATCGTAATTTTTGTAATAAGTTGTTGAAGAAACTCAAAAATGAATTCAATAGTCAGCAGTTGCAAGATAGTAGATACGATACCAAAAAACTGTGGAAAACAATTAAAAGTATCTACTACACACCTGTTAATAAGACTGAATCTACCGAACTTCTAAGTTATAAATCTAGCCCTGAGACATCGCTCCAAGAATGTAATCATCATTTTGTATCAGTGGGGCGAAAATTAGCAGATATAATATTAAATAAGCTTTCTGTCACAGAACAAGATCTTATTTCGTCTTACAGATCACCTATTTCAACACCACACTCTTTTTTTCTTCGGCCCACAGACGCTTTTGAAATTGCAAATATAATATCTCAATTAAAACCTGATAGCTCTCCCGGACCTGACAAATTTGCCACTAATTTATTTAAGAAATCCAGCAATTCACTAGTTGTTCCACTTACCCACATATGTAACTTGAGTTTAACATCAGGGGTATTCCCCGAGTGTTGGAAAACCTCTTCTGTATCGCCAATTTTTAAAAACGGTATAAAAAATAATCCGGATAGTTATAGGCCGATTGCGCTTCTAAGTATAGCATCTAAAATTTTAGAAAAAATCGTGAACAACCAGATGTTAGCTTTCCTTGAGAAGCACTATGTCTTGTCTGATAGGCAGTTTGGTTTTCGGAGAGGCAGGTCAACCGAAGACGCTGTGTCGTTGCTTGCTAACACTGTTGCAATCCATGTTGAAAATGGCGATAATTGCATTGCGGTGTTTTTAGACCTTGCCAAAGCTTTCGACACCGTTTCGGTTGGCTTGCTTCTTAAGAAATTGGAAGCCATGGGCATCAGAGGAGTCGTTAATAACTGGTTCAGAAGTTACCTAAGTAACCGTAAACAAAGTGTAAAGATCGGTTCTCTCCATAGTGACCTTCTTCCGATAAATTTTGGCGTCCCCCAGGGGAGTATACTTGGCCCAACACTTTTCTCTCTGTATATTAACGACATTGTAAACTGCCCCTTACTAAATGCTGAAATAATCACGTACGCAGACGACACAGTCATAATATTTCACGATAAAGGATGGGAAGAAGTATTTTGTCGCGCTGAAGAAGGTCTCAATAAAATAGCAACGTTACTTGATCAAAATTTACTAACCCTAAATGTAAACAAGACTAAATACATACCTTTTTCTAAAACCTGTGCTGGAAGTCCCCCTGAAAATAGATTGCTTAGAATGCACACGTGTTCACACAAAAGAGTTTCAAATTTACCATCTGAATGCACCTGTGGCTACATTGATCGTGTCAGCAAAATCAAATACCTAGGCATTGTTATTGACGAGAACCTTTCTTATCAAGAACATATTCAAGATTTGTGTGGTAGGCTGAGGAAGCTGGTATATATAATGAAAAAACTTAGAGACTGCACGCCGTTAGACGTGCTACGTATTGTTTACTTGGCTTTATGCCAATCAATTATGCAATACTGCATCTCTGTCTGGGGCAGTGCTGGAAAAACTTGTTTCATAACTGTTGAAAGAGCGCAGAGGGCTCTCATTAAAGTCACTTTAAATAAGCGCTTCAGATACCCAACTGATTCTCTCTATAATGAATTCAAAGTAATGCGTATGCGTCAGCTTTTCGTTTTGGCAGCAACAGTTAAGTCTCATAAAATTATGCTAAACCGACATGACTACACTGGTATATTATCCAAACGTGTTTACCGAATTCCAGTCCCACTTGCTACATCTCTATTAGCACGTAGAAGTCCTGCAGTTGCTCACGCCAAAACTTATAACAAAGTTGGTACATACTGTTTCATCAAGGACTGTAACGTTTTTAACTGCAAAAAAAAGGTTCAGAGCTGGCTATTGAACCTCTCTTATGAAGAAACGGAAAACTTAATCTAACTCACCTTCTCATGATTAAGGCAATTTGGCATCACCATCACCCCTACACACTGTCACTTACACACTCACACCTTTACACACGCACCACTCATCCACTTTCATATAAATCATAATTTATTCACATGGTAATATTATTTTTTTCCTTATACAAATTATAATCACTTCCAAATTAAACTGTATAATCTTTTTTCTAAACTTATAATACAAGCATTATAAACACATACTCTAAACTGACTGTATTTACGTAAAAGTAAATTTTAATAATATTTATAAGTATAATAATGTATAAGTATTTATGTAACAGTAAAATAATTATTTCATTCACAATTTACCTACCTGTACTGTAATTCGTAGACAACATAACTATTATTTTCAGTTTGTATAATAATTTAAACGCTACACTAAAAAGTTAAAATAAAATAATAATAAAAAAACAAGAATTAGTTAAGAGCAAGGACAAGTGTCTAGTAAAAATTGGTTAGTTAAGAAATCGTACCCAGATACCCAAGATACAGGCTCTCGCCTAGTTTGGGTATCAATGTTTACCAGTGTTTTCTTTATATTAGATAGATAAGGTACCTTTGAAAATTGTTAAGCAATTGTATAAGCTTTTTGGAAAATAAATATTATTATTATTATTATTATTATTATTATTATGTTTAACTTAAATCAATTTCAAGCGATTTTCTTTATTAAAAAAAAAGGTGAAATCTATTAACTGTTATTTTACTGCCCCCCAATTTCCTCAAATTAGGTACACCTAAAGTTTGAGAGCCGTTGATGTGGGTATGTTGACAAGCTTGTGTCCCGGTCACGTGACAACCGGTCTCGGAGTGTAATACCTGGCGTAGTATGTTATTGTACCATGAGCTAGATCAACACATTTTATCATCATCCATCAACCCGCGGGTGAAACCGCGGGGCGCAGCTAGTATGTAATATATTTTAAAATAAATAAAGGTACAGAGATCATACGAAACTGGGGTAAGGCCGTATGAAAAACAGATGGCAGCACTGTATTTTAATTTGTTTTATTTAAGTGCCATCTGTTATATATGGAAATTACTATCCGTGATGTCATCGACAAAAATCTATTAACACCTAGGAATGTCAAGTTTGGTCTCTATTTCAGTATCCAGTATATTACTTTTCTCTATGTTCAGTATATACAAAGTTCCTTTATGGATATAAAATGATTTTTTGTGAAGATGACAAAATAACCTAAACAAACAGTGATAAGTCAGGAAATAATAACTAACTATAAAAAAAACTAACCCTAATAATTTATTTAATTATAAACCGCGCATTCTTTATTTAAATCGTACATTGGCCACACTGATACTGGCAGAAAAACGCCAAGCAGCGTTTAAAAGCCATCTAAAGAAGAAGAAGAAGAAGTCAGAAATTGTAACTGCGTTAAAAAAATTACCCAACTAAAGTCGTCTCCAAGTAGGCGGGGCTTAAAAGTCGTGTCCAGCGCGTCATCAGTAGAGGTGGGGAAAAGCGTTATTTTATTATCACCGTGACTGTCGTTCCAGTTCCATAAATCACGATGAAAAATAATCGTGATTTTGTCACGTAGGTATATCACTGGCGTCACGAAAACCGATATGGTTACAAATGCTTTCTAATGATCCGAAATAACCCTCACAGTTCATACAGGCTTAAGCCTGTCGCATATTGGAGCTACATCCGTTACTGGCTACAGTAAATTTCTATTTCAATTATAATATTTTCAAATTTGTAATTTTTGCTTTATTAGACTCATGTGGCGTGTTTATTTTTTTCGATCAAATATTTACAGTGATTTTAAATTAACAGTATAAATTTTGTTTTATCTTGTTTATTTTTTTGTATGTATGTTTAAAGTAATTTTTTAGCTTTTGAATTTGTTTATTAAAACAAAATTATCACATATTTTTATGTATGATAATATTAAAATATTTTTTTTACCTACTTACCTATTAAATTGATCTTTTAATGTGGATGAATATGAAATACTTCCGTATAATCTTTATCTCAAATCTATTTTATCGGAAAAGTTTGATTTAAGATTGTTCTCATCTGCCATTAAATATACATACCTAATACTCATAATACATAGCTCTGTAAATCGCTCAATGTAGGTAGATACACAACGAACGAAAGAAACGTATCAACACTACTAACGCTCGCCCTCTCTTTCACACGACCCGCCGAGGATGCACGAGCCCGTCATTCGGTATCGTTCCACGTCGTCGCTTGTCGTGATGCGAGTGACTGAGAGCGAGCTATGGAACGTATTACTATGGAACGAGAAACGTTGTTCCTTTGCGACAAGTCACGGTGATACTATTTGCCTTCAGATCACAGTGATTTTTTCATCGTGACGTTATTTAACAACCACCTCTAGTCATCAGTCGGAATTTGTCTTGCATGCGAGAACACGATACATATTTACGTACGTTTTTATCATTGTGGACTTCATAGTGAATCATCATGCCAGCATGTGTTGTAAAGTGGTGCAGGAGCCATAGAAGATTAAAATGTCCAGGGATCACTTTTCACTTCACTTCTGTAATTACCGCTTGCCATTTTCTTGCAAATTTTATCAATATGTGCTTTGTGACTAATTGTGTTGTCTATTGTGTATCTTAAAAATATATTTTCTTTAGAAGTCTCCTTATCATTAATGCCTAGCCGCGTTTGATTAATGCATTGTAATGCTTTTATCGGAGTTCAGAATTATACCATTATATATTAATCATATAAATACTAATAAATACTGCATAAAAGATAGCTTGATCTCTGCGACAGTGACATTTATATTAGCGATGCGCGATTATTACTAAATCTAATCGACTTAGTCGATTGTTCTGTTCAGTCGATAAAAGTCGATAACAATCGATGTTAGTAATTACTATCTACTAGCGTTGTGCGGCGAGTGACAATGACGGACACGGTGTTCGTATAATTTTATTACTACTAATTCATTTGTAGCGCAGCCAACCTACCATAAATTACTATACTCGAACGTTCTACCAAATTAGTAATAACAAAGATGGTGCGGTTTACGTGTGCTGCGCTGCGAATCAGTAGCGCATTGCATAGCGGATTGCGGTGTGCGTACAATTATTAGTAGTTCGTCGATTGTTATTCGAATAATCATAGTGAGGAACTACTAAATCGACAATCAAATGCGCTATAGCCCAAGTTTCGATTCAGTCGATTGTATTTTTTGCAAATCGCCCATCGCTAATTTATATAGAAGATTGATATTTTTAGAGTTGGGATAGTGGTGGAAAAAATCGATTATCAGACAATCTTGTAATGAAATCGAATGAGTAGTTGTAGGTGAGAAACTGGATTTTACGTAAGTAAATAAAATCAAATTTCTCACCTACAACTACTACTATTTAAGATATAGTATGAAAACATGTAAATAATATTAATTAAATAAATTATAATAATGTTACGATAGTATATATCGAAGTTTTTCACTATTATCGTTATTAATGTAACATACAATTGGATTTAATTTAATTAAATACGTCACTAAATTAAACTAATCATGTATTATCTTAATGAGTACACCCCAAATCCACATCTGAATCAGTTTCTGAATCGCTAGAACAATCTTGTGTATTTTATAATAATAAATGTATTATAAACTCTTGTTCGCATATAATATTATCGAATCGGACATCCCACTCCCAATCTTCTTCCAATAGTTTTCTGCATTTGGTTACCACCTTTTTCCAGTCTTCGGCAGATACATTGTCAACCGCACTTTTTAATAACTGCAACATTTTATTTGCTGTGAAAGGCGCCGTTGTGGCAGCGTAACCTAAAAAAAATATATATTTAGTAACATTAATAATGCAGTATTTAATACTTAAAAACCTAACTGAAATTCAAGTAAACAAACCTTTAACTTGGGCCCAGATAAGCTCGATCGGATTATACTGGCAGTGGTACGGGGGTAATCTTATGACGGTTTGACCCTTCTCGTGGGCTATGTAATTTAAGACGTACGTTGGAGTGCTAGGTTTGTGCAGACCAACGAGTTTTAATAATATTGGCCTCTATCCCTTTTTCGTGAAGTCATGCAATGATTTCTAATTTTCTGTTTCCCGAAGTTGGTGCTTTGTGCTTCCCTTGAACAAGTCTGCGTCTTTGAGAGACGTGGCAAGTTTTATCAATGTAGACAATTCACCCCGTGTATAGTAACCATATATATGGTTGCGAATAGCAGCGGCGTTAAAGTTGTCAATGTTTGTGATAGGAGCCTTTTCCTTTTTTTATTTGACGTGGCAAGTTTTTTGTCTTCGTCTTCAGTTAATGCTGAGGTTGAAGATTCGCAATACTTTGTTTATGCGAATTACTGTCGCCCGCACGCTCAATGCCAAGAGCATCTGCAACTCTATCACAAACTTTCTCCATCGGCAATAGCAATCCATATTTTTCTGAGATAACAGAAAGTATGTTTAATATTTTTATGAAATCTGAAACCAGCTCAAATTACATTTTGGCGCCAAAATATTACGTCATTTAATAATAATCTCGTAACTACTTCTACAGTAATGAACCTAGAAAGCTGTAATTTCGAATATATATAGGGAACAAGTCAATAACGATGTTAAAAGAAATTAAAAGGATAAGGATTGAAAAGTTTTTTATAATTTTTTTTTATTTGACCCTCTTGTGTGTCCCGAACGGATTTCCGGTCGTCTGAAAAAAAGGATTAGTGTGAAGTTTTAATTTCCGCGCATTATTTGAGAAAAGCGCTATACAAGCCATGGCGACAACTAGGCATTGATGGACTTGCTTATGTGTGCCTCGGCTTCGCCTCGGCCCACATTAACACGTTCGCCCATCAATGCCTCCTTTGCTGGCTGCTGCAGTAGTGTACTATACTTACTTAAGATATATTATATTAATCATGGTTCTATCCTTACCCCTCTCTGAGACGAAGTCGGTCTTTTCAAACTTTCACTAAACAAACATTAATTATTTTTTCTGTAACTTTTTGAGTTCGAATTTCAAAAACCTTTTCTACGATAGTGGATAAAAAGCATTTTTCCACGCAGATTTCGAATGATAAACAACTCCTTTCCAAGCTTGTAAGGTGAAAAATAGATTTGTATAACTTTTTTTTTGCTTGGTGATGTTGTGTGTTGGGTTTCGTACTGGGGGTTAGATTTTTTTTTTTTTTTTTTATGGCATAGGAGGGCAAACGAGCAGGCGGCTCACCTGATGGTAAGTGATCACCGTCGCCCACAAATATCCGCAACACCAGAGGTCTCGAGGATGCGTTGCCGGCCTTTAAGGAGGGAATATGCTCTCTTCTTGAAGGTTCCTAAGTCGTAACTGCTCGGAAATACTTCACCAGGCAGCTGGTTCCATAATATGGCAGTGCGTGGTAAAAAATGCCGTGAAAATCGCAGGGTTGTGGACTGCCAGACGTCGACATGAAATTGATGAAACATCATGCTTTGTCGGGAAGTCCGGTGGCGAAATTGAGCTGCAGGTAGTAAATCGAACAGTTCCTCAGAACACTCCCCGTGATATATACGGTAAAAGATGCAGAGTGATCCAACATCTCTACGCAAAGCCAAAGGGTCAAGCCGACCGGAGAGAACTTGATCGTCGACGATTCGAGTCGCTCTGCGTTGAATGCGGTCAAATGGAAGAAGCTGGTACTGGGGAGCTCCTGCCCAGAGGTGAGAGCAGTACTCCATGTGAGGTCGAACCTGAGCCTTATAAAGTTGCAGGCGATGGGCCGACGTGAAGTACCGCCTCGCCTTTCCGAGCACACCAAGCTTCTTAGAGGCTAACTTAGCCTTATCTTCCAAGTGAGAGCGAAATTGAACGACGTTCGATATGTCGACGCCAAGTACTCCGATGCTGGCTGAGGTAGCAAGGGGAGTGTCTTCAAAACGGAGGGATACGACAAAGGGGGATATCTTGGCGGTAAACGCACAAACTTGTGTCTTCTTGGGGTTAAATTGGACTAAGTTCAATTGTCCCCATTTCGAAACATTTGATAACATGGTCTCGACTGAAGACACAAGTTTGTTCCGACTCTCGACAACGTTTTCCCGAGAAATTTTAGCGCGGCCGGTGTATGAGGCATCTCCGGTACTGTCATCCGCATAACAATGAATATCGCTGAGTTGCAGCATGTCATTGATGTGCAAGAGAAACAGAGTCGGAGATAGCACACAGCCGTGCGGAACGCCAGCATTAATCGGCTTTAAGTCGGAGCATGCACCATCGACAACGACCTTAATGCTCCGATCTGCCAAAAAACTGGAGATCCATTCGCACAATTTCTCGGGAAGCCCATAGGAAGGAAGCTTCGATAGAAGCGCTTTATGCCACACCCGATCAAAGGCCTTCGCTATGTCCAAACTAGCCGCCAACGCCTCACCCTTGGAATCCACCACCTCCGCCCATCGGTGCGTAAGATATACTAAAAGATCACCAGCTGAGCGACCACGACGAAAACCGTACTGGCGATCGCTAATCAGCTGGTGCTCCTCTAGATACTGCAGGAGCTGGTTGTTGATAATGGATTCCATTATCTTGGAGAACAGAGACGTTATGGCTATAGGGCGGTAATTGGACGGATCTGAGCGGTCACCTTTTTTAGGGATCGGGTGCACCAAAGCCGTCTTCCATGTTTTCGGGACAACGCCTGATGAGTAGCAGAGCCGGAAAAGACGCGTTAGAACCGGTGTCAACTCTGGAGCACAAGTCCGCAGCACTATCGGAGGGATGCCATCTGGCCCACTGGACTTATGAATGTCCAAGGAGAACAGTGCTTTACGTACTGCACATTGCCGGAAAATTATATCCGGCATCGAAGTATCACACCGTTGTATAGTCGGTGGTGAGTTCCCTTGGTCATCCAAAGTCGAGTTAGACGCAAAGAGGGAGCCCAGAAGATCGGCCTTCTCCTTTGCGGTGTGGGCCAGTGTGTCATTCTCTCTGTGCAGGGGCGGTAGGGATGACTGACAAAAAATCCCCTGGACAGCCCTGGCAAGAGACCAGAACGCACGTGTTCCCTAAGGAAGGCGGGCTAATCTCTCGCCAATTCTGCCGATATGCTCCGACTTCGCTCTTGCGATTACTCTTTTGAAGGACCTGGAGGCAAAGTTATATTTCTTTTTGAGATCGCTGGTATTTAAATCCTTAGATGCCACTGAATCGGCCCAAGCTTGGTAACGCTCTCGTTTATGGCCAGAGGCCATTTTACAAGAGATTAGGTTCACATACCCTGTTATGTCATAATAATAAAAGAGGATAGCAAATTTTAGTACCATTGTAATTCTACTATAGTCTGTTTTTTTTAACAAAAGAGTACTGAGTATGTCTCTCGCACGTTTCCGATATTGACAGAGTGAGATGGATCGTTGCCGTCATGGGTCAATACCTTTGTTCTTGTTTTGAAATTGTTAAGACCCGTTCATATAGAATACTTTTAAAATTTACTGTAGAAAAAATGACGTTATTATTTTATTATTTAAATTTGCATATTTACTATATTCGTAATTTTTTTTTTTATTCCCGTTTATGATATAAAACAATATTTTATTAGTTATCCGATCGTTATTATTCAAACTTTGTCAGGAAGCTAGTATCCTTGGCTTTACAACTCAAAAAACTGCATCACGTTACGGTAACGAGAAGTTATTCAAATCGTGAAATGAAAATAAAAAACTTTCACTCGATACATTTTGCAACACTCACCGATGGAAACTTACGTAATAAATAATCTCGTAAGTACTTTTAAACTACTAAACCTAAACATCTGAAATAATTCAGGTGTATAGATTACATGTAAATAATCATATCAAAAGAAGAACCAAAGTCGTAGGCGGTATAGTTTTTGAAAAAAAAAAATACGTTTCCATAGAGATATCGCGCCAAAATTCTTAAAAAAAATCGCGTTATTTTAATCTCGTTACTACTTTTAAAATATTTATCCCAACAATCTGTAATAATTCATGGGTAAAGAACCATAGTAAATACTCATATTAAAAGAAAAATCAAAGTTACAGGTGGAATAGTTTCAGAAAAAAAAAAAAAAAATTGCTGTGTTTCACCATTTTCGTCGTCTGTTCAAACCCCTTTTCCTGTAAAATTTTCCATAAAAAGGTCTATTTTCATTTCTTTTCCCGTAAAGCGAATATGATGAGAATTGCATTGGTACCAAGAAAATTATATATTGATTGGAGATTACATCAAATAAACTCTATTTTAAAACAAAAAACGTCAAAATCTGTAAAAATATATTGACATTTCGCTGTTTGATCCACTCAAAGTAAATGAATGAAAATGTTATTTTTGTAGGGTATAGGTGATATATTAGGGTATGGGGATATTAGGGGAATATGTTTAGGTAATGGAAAACAACTTAGTACTAAAAAAAATGTCACGGGGCGTCGAGGGAAAAAAATCGTCGACAGTTTACTATCGATGCGCCATACCCGATGTACAGATTCAACAGATTAGGGGTTATAATAAATATCATATATAATATACATACTTAAAAGGATCATTAAAAATCCTGAAGAACTACGTTTAATCTTCAAGGATTTTTTTCATCCGTCGCATAGATACGAGCTATTTCTGAAAATCGTGTTTAAAACCGATTTTAACACGTAATCTAAATAATCGATTTACTAAATAACGATTAATATCGAAAATAAAAATCGATTTTAAGAAAATATTAATCGATTTAATAAAAGTCGATTATTTTTTAACATCCCTAATTTCCTAGTAAATGGTATTATTATTATTATTAATTGTATATGTTTGTGTGTTTGAATAAACTAAATAATTCCCGAATAATTTAAAGTACCTAACTTTATAGTACTTGCCAAGCAGATCCCATTTAGGTTCTCAATTTATTGTTCCGAGGGAGGTGAAGTGGTGTACCTAGGAAATTCGTGATAGCGGTAAGTTTGTGTACCTAGCGAGCTATTATATCCTAATACGAAGAAGTTCTACTTAGACCTGTATTACTTTACGTAGGAACATATAATTTTACTTAGGAAAAGGATGGTACAACATTGTCCTAACTACTCTACCTAAATTTTGTAATTCTCTCCCTGGATATAATTTTTTTAAGATATAGGTAGCGAGAGTTCTGGCAAGTGCCCATAAAAGAATCAAATTTAATTATGGAATGGTTAAATTTTTACAATACTAGTGAAAAAAGAGATTTTTAAAAAATCTTAGAAGGAGAGAGGGCGGGGTCGCAAATTCCCCTTCTCAGGGGCGGTCTACCAAACTCCCGCATTGGTGACAGACAATATAGTGAGGTTAATAATTTAAAAAAAATCATATCTCCTATCGCAAATTCCCCTTCACAGGGGGTCTACCCATCCCACCCACACCCGCTCCCACCCCACACTCCCCATAAATTGATGATGTATAATCTAAACCAAAGTCTAATTATTTATCATGACTATATATTTTTTTTATTATATTCAATATTGTTATATACATAGGTTTAATCAAAATACATTGAATAATATAGGAAGTGAATGGCAACACACGGTTATCGGGTAAAAATCTTATACCTGTACCGGGTTCGAATCCCGCACATGACTATATTTTTTTCTCTCGTAAATATGTAATTTTATAACACCATTGAGTGTTTGGTGACAGATAGTCATAATGCCCCACCACAATGCAAACCACAGCTGTATTTATTTTATGGGATTGTGATGGAACATTCACGACCCCCCCCTGATGTTAAGAAATTATGGTAAATGTGGTAATGTACCTTCATAAGATCATTTTTGACCATCTGACTCATTACCATTTACCATGTACTGACCCATATGTCCTGATAACAAGTGGTTTGCTTGATATCCAATTTAATTAAACAACTTTTTATCACACTTATTAGATCCATAGTCTATGTGCATATAAAATTTAGTCTGCATGTGACCTGTGACCACGGTCACTGCATAGTGATAAGAATATTTGCAATAAGTTGTATAAAGTTGTTTAGTGTATGTATCCCATGGCAGGATAAGGAACAGTGGACTTGGAACTGTCACAAATCTATATATAAATAATAACTTTAGTGCATTTTTGTGACTTATAAAAATATAAGTTGTTGTATAACTTGTTTTTTTGTTAGGAATTAAATGTGTATCTCCTTGTTTCAGATGGGCCAAACTTAATACAACTCTCGCCTTTTCTATTTGATAATCCTATTCTGATGTGACTCTGCTACTAATGTCCCTTGCATATAGAAAAAAAACGAGTATGTATGAGAACTTAATAACAAGATCTAGAGGTAAACACTGTACAGATAACCATTTGAATGTATACAAATGAAACATTTCTCTCACATCAACGTCTATAAACACACATTGGAGAGAATTATATGGTGTGTACAATTATAAAAGTACATGAACGGATTACTAGTTACGAACACTAAATAAAGACACTACAACAATATTTACCCAAAAGTTTGTGTTTGAGTACAGATGTCATTTTAAAAACAACCTGAGAAACAAAAGAAAACAAATGCGAAATAGTATAAGAAAACCTCTTCCATATACAGGCATTTGAAAGAAATGCTCTTGCTGTTTGTTTGATTTCCATTGTTGGAACAACAACAGCTGATGAAATAATGCACCACATATTTTTTTATGAATGTGCTAAGTATTTGTGACAAGATCTGATAAAAATAGCTTATACGGAAATAGATATATCTCAGAACAAATACTGGAGAGAAACAATGTAAATATATGTATGTACATATTGTTCGATATTGAATTTGCTGTATAGGGAAATTTGTTAAGACAACTCAGAACACATACTGTTATATACTGATATACACTAGAGGAAAAGAATACTTATAAAAGAATATTATTTTACAATTGAGTGAAGTTAAGCCAAAAGTGATTTTCAACAAACTGTGATAATGTGCGTTGGCAAATTTGTCGTGAAGGGAAGCTTAAACTTAACCACAAGCGTAAACTCTACACAAATAACCATTTGAATGCATACCATGCAATAATTTATTTCACTTACATCAACATCTATAAATACACACTGGAGCAACTATAAACAATTAATGAATTATTAGTTGCAAATACTATTTAAAGGGACAAGAATAAAAACATAATTAAAAGTACACCTTGTGTAAATTTTCACATAAGAGTAACATAAAGATTCTTCAAATACATTTTGGAGAGAAACCATATGACTGTACAATGTGCGATAGTAAATTTTCTGAAAAGCTAAGCTTGCAGAGACGTGCCAGAAGACACACTGGAGAAAAACCATATGTATGCACAATGTGCGATAGTAAATTTTCAGGAAAGAGTAACTTAAAGGTACATCTAAGAATACATTCTGGAGAGAAATTATTTGAATGCACAATGTGTCATAGGAAATTTTCTGGAAAGGGTAACTTACAGAGTCATATCCAAACACACACTGGAAAAAAACCATATGTATGCACAATGTGCGATAGTAAATTTGCACGAAAGAGCAACTTAAAGGAACATCTAAGAATACATTCTGGAAAGAAATCATTTGAATGCTCACTGTGCCATACTAGATTTTTACTTAAGAGAGGCTTAATTAGTCATCTTCGAATACATACTGGAGAGAAACCATATGAATGCACAATGTGCGATAATAAATATGCAGACAAGCGTAACTTAAACGTACATCTAAGAATACATACTGGAGAGAAACCATATGAATGCACAATGTGCGATAGTGAATTTGCAGACAAGAGTAATTTAAAGGTACATCAAAGAATACATACTGGAGAGAAACCATACGAATGCACAATGTGCAGTAGAAAATTTTCACGAAAGTATGCATTAAAGAAACATCTACAAATACATTCTGGAGAGAAACCATTTGAATGCACAACGTGCGGTAGAAATTTTTCACAAAAGAGTAACTTAATGAGACATCTTCTAATACATTCTGGAGAGAAACCATATCAATGCACAATGTGCGATATGAAATATTCTCAAAAGGGTTCATTAGATAAACATCTTCGAATACATTCTGGAGAGAAACCATATCAATGCACAATGTGCGTTAGTAGATTTTTAGAAAAGGGCCACTTAAATACACATCTAAGAATACATACTGGAAAGAAACCATATGAATGTACAATGTGCGATAGTAAGTTTGCTAGAAAGGTACACTTACAGAGACACATCAGAACACACACTGGAGATAAACCACATTGTTAGCGATGCCACATAAAAGCTTATGTATATATAGTTCTAGACAATAGCTTAAGTCACACTTATAAGAAACTAGCTTTCCGGGCGCGGTTCCGCCCGCGCGGATGTCGGATATCGCCCAAAAACATTAACCTCTTTTTGCGCAGACACGCGGGCCGCGGTCCCCGATCGTGTCCCGTTGGATTGAGCGCGATCGGAGCTATACTTTTTTAAATATAGCAAAATCTTAGTTAATTCTACATATAAAATTCACCTAAGGTGTACCGTTCCCCATACTTTAGGAATACGACATAGTCAAATTCACGTCCTAATATAGAGTGTAGCCTACCAAAATTTGCGTCTCTGGTAGCGCAAATTAACTAGACAGTTTAAATAGTATCGTCCCATAATAAAATCTTACACCAGACAGGTAAAACCTGTTATCGCAAATATTTTTGTAAGAAATTCCATATATTCGTGTTGTCTTTGTTCGTTTCTTATTTGTGTGGTGTTTTTGTGTTTGGTAATTTGCAGCCGCTGGTGGTGGACCGTCCTGCGTTGTTTTTAGGTTTATAGCTTCAATAGTGAAAAAAATATCAACTTTTTACAGTCATAAATTTCAAAATTTAGTGTATTTTCAAAATTAAAAATCAGAATTCAACCTTTTTAAATAGCTCCACGCATCAAAACACGCGGGCCGCGGTCCCCGATCGTGTCCCGTTGGATTGAGCGCGATCGGAGCTATACTTTTTTAAATATAACAAAATCTCCTTTATATACCTAACTTTAAGATTTACAGTTAATTTTATGCGCTTTATTAATTTTATTTAATGCGCAGTTGGATAAAAACTATCTTAAGTTTTTTCCCGGGTCTCAAACTATTTCCATACCAAATTTCATTCAAATCGGTCCAGTAGTTTTGGCGTGAAAGCGTAACAGACAGACAGACAGAGTTACTTTCGCATTTATAATATTAGTCCTGATTAGCAAATAAAAATGAAACAACCTCCTAGACTAAATGACTGAATGGAATGCATCATTATCGCAAAGTTATTAACCGCCTATATGTAGGTTGTAGGGTAAACACCAGTCAACACCAAACTCGTGATTTTCCGTGTAGGTACCGGCATTTTCCAGATAAATGCCGGAAAAATCCGAGAGTAAAGTCCAATGTATGTCAAATAACGCTTAAAGGAGCTTAGAAATAGCCTATACATGCAAATTATGTACAATTGTAAAGATTTAAGATGTAAGGCCGGTTTAAAAACCATTTAAACCAATCCGTTTAAAAAGAAATAAAACATTTTAGTCGATGAAACGGTTGTTTGGAATGACCAGTGTTGCCGGATCCCTCTTTTCATGTTTTCCGCATATAACCCTTAGAGCAAGTTCAGATGACAAGCGTTGAACGCGCGCTATAATTTTGCACAGTGTTCACATGACACGCGCTTGTCAGGCGTTGAACGCACATTGCCGCGGCCGTGGGCGTCAAGGTTCAGTAGAGTTCTAACATCTGTCGAAGATGGACGTGGAAACGCGGTGATTTTATACCGACGGCAGAAACGACGCGACAAAAGACGGAGGTATTGGGGCCACCCAATTTTGTCACACGCAGGCTGTCTATTAGCTAATCGCTACTTATCATTTCCCATATCGCAGGACGTTTCACTTTTTCGATTTTTGGACGAACTAATACTGCAAGGGCAGTAGGTAAATATTATAAACTGTTTCGTCAACGAGGTCCAAAATGCCGACCATCCATGTCGATCCCCTTGGAACTATTTATGAGCATATTATGTTTTGTCTAAAATTAAAAATGTTTTGGTTCCTTAGCTGTAAGTTTAATTATTGTAATAAATAAATACTGATGAACCCTAAAATACATCTATGCGCGTCGAAAGCGCGCTCTCAACTGAATGGAAGCATAGCAAAACCAATGATCACAAATAGTATTGTTCAAATCCGCTATACAGCACCAACACGCTAGAGACTATAAACTATATTCGAATAGCGCGCTTTATTATACGCTATCGTTATAACGAAACAAGGCGCTCGCGCTAGATGCATATGCTAGGTGTCGTCACAATAGCGTCAGGCGCAACTTGATCTCTCCATGGAGATGATCTTTCTATTTACATTTTAATGGTTGATTTAAAAGAGAACTCGCCACGACAGTAATTACTAATAGCAATTTTATTACCATCACTAGACTTTTCAAAAAAGTTCCATACCGGTAAATCACTACTACGTTTAACCATTTTTTATCGTTACTTATAATCTAAATCGTCTATTTATACTTCTTTTCAAACATTCATTACGAGTCTTTTCACAGTTTTTAGAATATACAAACTTTGTTTATAACGCTAACTTATAGGAAAGTGCGAGCCAATAGATCGCGCGCGGTCACACTCAATCAACCCAACACATTACAGGTAGGTATATAGCGCGTAGGCCTATAACGCGGATATGCGCAAAGCGTGTTAACGCGACCGAAAGCGCGCGATGACTGAAGCTTGGCGCTATCACGCTATGCTATGGGGAAAAGCGTTACTTTATTATCACCGTGACTGTCGTTCCAGTTCCAAAAAAATCACGGTGAAACATCATCGTGATTTTGTCACGTATATCACTGGCGTCACGAAAACCGATATGATTACATAATCCAAAATAACCTTCACACTTTCATACAGGTTTAAGCCTGGCGCATATTGGAGCTACATCCGTTACTGGCTACAGTAAATTTCTATTTCAATAATAATATTTTCAAATTTGTAATTTTTGCTCCATTAGACTCATGTGGCGTGTTTATTAATTTGGATCAATTATTTACAGTGATTTTATAATAACAGTATAAATTTTGTTTTATCTTGTTTATTTTTTTGTATGTTTAAAGTAATTTTTTATGTTTTGAATTTGTTTATTAAAAAATTGTATCCCATATTTTTATGTATGATAAGATTAAAATATTTTTTTTTACCTACTTACCTATTTAATTCATCTTTTAACATGTATGAATATGAAATACTTCCGTATAATCTTTATCTCAAATCTATTTTATCGGAAAAGTTTAATTTAAGATTGTTCTCATCTGCCATTTACATATACATACATACAGAATACTCATAATACATAGCTCTGTAACTCGCTCAATGTAGGTAGGTACACAACGAACGAAAGGAACGTATCAACAATACTAACGCTCGCCCTCTCTGTCACACGTTGCGGCGATGATGCACGAGCCCGTCATTCGGTAGCGTTCCACGGCGCCGCTTGCCGTGATGCGAGTGACTGAGAACGAGCTTTGGAACGTATTACTATGGAACGAGGAACGTTGTTCCTTTGCGACAAGTCACGGTGATACTATTTGCCTTCAGATCACAGTGATTTTTTCATCGTGACGTTATTTAACAACCACCTCTAAGCTTCAGTCATCGCGCGCTTTCGGTCGCGTTAAGACGCTTTGCGCATATCCGCGTTATGGGCCTACCCAGCCACGTTAGTGGACGCTTGATGCTAAACGTTATATTTATAGCGCGAAGAGAATATATGCATAGCGCGCTGTATACGCTACAAGGCAATAACCCGCTATGCTATGGCGCTAGATGCTATATTATCCACCACTAATCACAAAGCGCGCGCTGACAACAGTCGCTAGCGCAGCGAACAACGAGCGTTAGCATCATGCGGCCTGAATAAAAGTTTGTAGTTGTAAACGCGCGTTGAACGCTCTTCAACTGAACGTGCCCTAAAATTACCCGATTTTGGCACAAAATACTCGACAAAAACGAGTCCCTTCAGTTGAGACCGCATCATAATTAAAATAAAATCATATGAAAATCGTAAAACGTGGGTTTTAATCATTATCATATTATTTTTATGATTTATAATATAGGGAATAATTTATATAAATTCTAATGCTCCAGATTTTTTGTGAAATAAACATAAGTTAGGTACTACTTTTTGGTTACTTACTGGTATATGGTGTTTGTTTTCAAATCGTTTCCATGGCTTATTGTTATATATTTTAAGGTACTAAAATGTCTTAACTGTTGATTTCGAACAAGACAAAACCAACAGTATCTTGATGAATAATTTTAGATTCGGGGAAGCTCTTATCTGTACATCCTTACTAATATTACTATTTGGGGTAATGCGTCGAAAAAACGTTTTAAAATATCAAAAATGGGCAATCGGATTAATAAATGATAGCTTAGTAAGAAAACGCTTCAAATTTCAAACCGAAACCAAATGATGACTGTGATTTCACTTAACATTAACAGTAGCTTATTAGAAATTCATACAAATAGGAAAAATGAATAAGAAAGAAGGATTTGATCCCATACTACCTATGTCGTAATGAACATTTAGTTATACCACAAACTAGGCTAGCCAAAGTCAGAAATCAGGGTCGTTGCTTTAACCTATTGTTGTATTATAAGTTTCCAATTAGTATTACTAAATTACATTAAAGGAATTCATGCAAAAGGTAGACTTTGTTATAGAATAATCCATTCTACAGAGTTAATGAGTACATGTCAATCTTGGAAACGTCATTCTAGTGTAGTAGGAAACAGCATGATTACCAATATTCATGTTCATGATGTTCAGAATAAATTTAATAATGTAAAAGTTGACCTGTGTTACGATCCATCCTACGTCTCGTTCAGTCCATAAATATATAAAAGTAGTAATTTACAAAATACTATGTCAATCTAGGGCAGATGATAATATCTTTAAAATCTACTATCATACAAATGATTGGCTAAAAATATCTACCAAAGAGGATTCGTAAACTACGCAAGCTTCAACAAGGGAAGTTTAATAAAAAAATATATAGAATCGGCTACTAAAGAGGATTTTTGGGAGATGGACAATATTGTGATAAGTTATTAGAGATATTTGCTGCAAACGCGCGACGTCATCACGGTGAAGCTGAAATGAAGGCATTTGATTGGTCGAGAATTGGCGTCAAATCGGCTTCTGTCAAATAGCTATTTATTGTAGTGTTATTATCCTATTGCATAATATTTCCAATAAGAAATATGTAATCGGTAGTAAGAACATCGTATAGCCGTATAGCCAGCGCCTAAATAAACAGGCAGGCATTATAATAAACTTGCAAAATAGCACCTAAAATCTAAGGGATGTATGAAATATAAATAAATTGAAGCCTCCTAAGTGTTTTATTCGCTGAAACTAATTATGAAAGATCAAGCCTGGCATGTTTTAATTAGTTAGAAATATTGAGAGAGTGTCACGGCAAAGACATTCTAACGTTTTGAATGTGAAAGGTCTGAAAGCCCACAAGCACCTGATAGAAATGAGATAAATTGTCGCCAGAATATATGTTGCTCTGAAAAAGTAAATTCTAGAATCAAAAATTGTGTTTAATAATAAAGTCCTGCTTTTCCCGGCATTCTGGAAGCTGGAAAAGATAACGAGGCGATCTCTGAATATCCTGTGATTATCCCTATTATAAAATTATTTCGTGTCTAACAGATTATTAACCATTTAAGAACAATAAGAAATTTTGTCAATGAGATTGGAAACAATCTCTGGTTTTCAAGATATTCCCTCTATACCGTCCAGGCTCATTATGAAATCCTATTTAACACCTGTTCCTGGTCAGGTAATAATATAAATTAATTTAGGTATAATTCTCATTTAATTGTTTTCGGCATTATGAAGTTGGGTCGGACACGTGATGATTATTGTTATTATTACAAGGGCTATGTATATGAAAATTTGATAGATTACAATTGGCATTTTCCTCTTTGAAATTGTATACTCAAATTAGGCTTAAGAATTAAATATAAGAAATAGTACTCGATAATAAAGTGAGGTTAAGAAAAGGAAAGAGATAGCACATACGAGCGAGCGAGAAGAAAGATCAAACTAATGGAAGTTACTCTGCCTCCCGCAAGCTGGTCATCCACCGTTGACACAGAGAGACCTCGTCACCACTCGCACTGTTAGTACGTACGTACATATTTCGCGTTCCAGAAATTAACTGCCAAGTAAAGGCAATTTGGGGATATATCTATTTCAATCCCAATGAACCAGAGAAATTTTGATATGCATTGAGGAGACGCTTGACGTTGACGCCACGCAGTTTCCTCCGCTGGATTTAGAGGAACGGACGCGGTCCATCAAAATGGCCGCCATGATGTCATGCTAATCCACGAGAGATTGAATGGAGCAAACGAGGACATATTTTTGAAAAAAGAGGATCGGCTTACATGAATGACAGGAGCTTCGTCCCTCGTAACAAAAGGTACCTTAAAATCAATTTCAAACCCCCATGTGCGCGTTAAAATATCGTACTTTCCCCGCACGTAGTAGTAAGCTGCAGTGCACGGCTTAAAAGGACTCAGAAAGGCAATGTAACTTTCGCCTAATAAATTTTATTTTGTTAAATATAAAAACTTGTTTCCATCAGTCGTGCCCCTTAGCGAAGCATTCCCTTAAATAGGTACTAGCCGCCATCGGCACCAAGACGGCCTGGTCATAAGGTCCTCGCTGCTGCCCGCTGACTATCCAGGACATCTAAGGAAGAATAAATGTTTGTCGTAAGTATCACTAAACACTAGTAAAGTATTCCCCAACACGACATTATAGGAGATGGGCTTTATTTTAGGGTTCCTTTATGTTCATCCGTCGTCAGAAAATCAAGTAAAAGTTAGAGAGAAAATAATTAAAATTATAAAACAATTCCTTAAAACTAAGCCTAAAATTAAAGAAAGCTCTAGCATTGCACTAAAACAAGCAGTGGTTTAAGCTAAAATGATGAACGGGGAGCGTTGACATTTCTTAAAAGGTGCCTTCAATAACTTCAATCCGGCCTCCCAGATGGTCGTAAGCCCATGGGGGATTATTCTAGCTTCATCCCGTACAGTGTAAATAATCCATAGAATATTTATCATAGAATACTAAATATTAATTGGTATACTTCGGAGAAAACTTCCATCACGCAGTTACAAAAGTTGCATCACTAACATCGAGATAATATGGAGGTCAATGATCACTAATAGATTCTATCAGGAAGGAAATCTAGTAGGAAACTTTACATTTAGTTCTAAAATGATATATGCTTTATAACTACTCATCATTATTAATATTACAATTATATCTGATTTACTTTATTGAGATTATTCATGACTAGAAGAATAATAGCGTTTAATTTGCTTCACGTTTCTTGAATTAGAGATCTTTCAGGTAATGGTTCTTAAGGATAGTTATTTCGTGCAAGAATCAATAGCTGGTAAATAAAGTAACTCAATGATAGCTGAATTTTTCAACTACTGACAAACTTAGGAATATATAAGTAAATAAGTATATAATCACTTATAACTGTCATGTGAATGCTGAGTAGAATTGTTAGTGACGCAGCTGTTAGAAAAGTTAGAACTTTATTAGGAAACTTCTTGTTCTGCTATATTTACTTGCATACTAGAGTGTCGGTGTACATAGTTCTGAACTTATAGGTATCTAGCTTGTCTTAGTACTCCCGGAAAGCTTTTTGGTTTCTACAATGGGTCATAATGAATAGTTCTACCATTCGACTAGACGATCACATCTCGCCCAAATCTACTACCAGTCCAACACTCAATATTAGGTAAATGTATGCATCTAACATCATTTAGTAGGTTAAGCATTAGGGCAAGTATAAATCTAGGTCCTAATAATCAGTAATATTAAAAAAATAATTAGGATTAGGTTAGTTTTCTCACAATTTGGTTGCGGTGACCAGGATTAGAATTACATCTCCTCGAGGAGGCGCGCGCGGTGTTTCCGCGTGACACTCAAGGACGATGAGGGCGAAGTAGCTCCAGCTTCGCCTCAACACGGGATTGGGCTGGGACCCAAAGTGAGCAAACGTTCCCGTGGCCCAAGCATTAAAGCATCCTGTAACAACACCGTGGGGTTTTTAGTCGGTAGGTACTTGCTGTTGCTGCTGTGGGAGTAGTTGGTGTCGAGCCCGACATACCCCGCCCATCACCTCTTTGGTGGACGGTAATGCGTAAACGCATTTTCCACACATAGAATAGAAAAGGGTTTCGTAACACCTGCCTTTAACGAATGTTATGTTATGGCCAATAAATGATCTTTATTATAAACGCGAAAGTTTGTAAGTATGGATATATGGATGGATGTTTGTTACACTTAGGCCCCGTTTCAAAATGTCCTAATAAAGTTTTGGGTTACTAACCAACCTAACATAACCAACATAACTGAATGATAAAAATGACAGTTAACATGCAGCGCGTTTCAAGCTTTAACCGATGGATAAGTCAAATCGATGACTGTAAAACACAAAGATAGTGTTTTATTTATTAAATGTGATCTGGGTAGTATAACCGCAACTTACTAGAACATTTTGAAACAGGCCCTTACACGCTTAAACTACTGAATGGATTTTATTGAAATGACGCTGCCGAATCTGTACTAATATTATAAATGCGGAAGTAACTGTCTGTCTGTCTGCTGTTACGCTTTCACGCCAAAACTACTGGACCGATTTGAATGAAAGTTGGTATGGAAATAGTTTGAGACCCGGGAAAAAACATAGGATAGTTTTTATCCAACTGCGCAAAAAGAGGTTAATGTTTTTGCGCGATAACCGACATAAGCGCGGGCGGAGCCGCGCCCGGAAAGCTAGTAAGTAATATTCTCTGTACTTCGAAACTCTAGTTTAACCTGTTCCAATAAATAACGCCTAATTATTTTATTAAGTTAATATTTTTTTAATTGCAGCTTTAAGTAATCGAAACCGCATAAGTTTTATTTTGATATTCTAAATACCTACAGAGGTACCTATCTGTGATGAACAAATTGTTTCTTATTATTCTAATTTAATGACTAGATAATGTAATAATTGTAGTATGTAATAACCTGATGTTATTAACACTGCAGTTTATTTTGTAATTGTAAGTATCGGTAATGAGAGTCATAATTTTTCAATAAAAAATGTCGAAATAATAAACATTATACTTTGCCCGTAGGATACCGGGCTAAAACGCCCCCCCGTTGCTACCTCTGGGTGTCGTAACAGACGCTGCTGCCCAAGCGCCTTCTGAGGAACTGATACCTTAAACTGTGATCCCCAAGACGCCTGCCGAGCGTAGGGATTATGGCAAACCCCCCTTTAATGGAGGAGGCTGTGTTCGGCAGTGGACAACCGGTTGATACAGTATATTGTTTCCTCTTTCGTTTGTTTCTAAATTTTTTGCTAAGGGCCTGCGGTTATACTTAAGTTACTAACGACTGCTATACTATGACAGTAACTGAGACTGACTCCGATGTGTTGTGACTGACTGACTGATTGTTACGTGCACGCTCAGTAGTAACGCTACTAGCGGTCACCCATCCAAGTCATGACCGCAGAGGAAGTTTCTACTGTAAGCTTCATTTATTAAAATGAGTAGGTATGTATCATTCTTATTTAAGTATTTTTACATAAAAGGACCTTAATTCGAAAAAATATATGTATGGTCATGAGTCATGAGTACAGGCCCATTCTTGGTTTCCACAAAGAAAGCGTTATTCCCACTCTGCTCATTTTCAACAGCTGACCTGAGTGAGGGCATAATGACAGAGCCAGGCCAGTCTGTTCGTAGCGCATGACAAGTAAAGACGTAGACCCAAATTACTTGTTACTCGTATACAAG
This sequence comes from Plagodis dolabraria, assembly GCA_963854805.1. NCBI lineage: Eukaryota > Metazoa > Arthropoda > Insecta > Lepidoptera > Geometridae > Plagodis > Plagodis dolabraria. The sequence goes on along the minus strand of OY978467.1, from coordinate 17,209,099 downwards.
CGAATCTATGGCTTCGCAATCGTTATTCAACGGCAAATGTACTAATAGTACGAGTCTAATTAAGACTTTTAAAAATTACAGAGAGCTGTTTTGCAGCATATGTAAAATGTCGTAATAACTAAGGTAAAATCGTTCCATAACATCGTAGTATTGGTAGTTCATGACAGTGCGACCGGGATAAGGTATATATATTATATTATAAACACATTGCACACCCGTGATACATATTTCATTAGTTCTTTAGGTAGGATCAAACCTATTAATAAATAAAGTAAAACTAATGATCAAAGTAATATTTTTCGCAACATTCAGGACATAAGACTACGGTTTAATTAACGGAACAATACAAGTTAATTATAGATTTATTTATTATTTTAATGGCTCGAGGATTTGGCGTTTTATTTAAGTATCAATAACATTAATATTCAACAAGCGCACACGTTTATGTATATTTTAGGTAGGATCAAACCTATAACTTGTTGAAGTCGGTACCATGATAGTTCAAAAGTACCTATTAACACAATATTGTGCGCATAGTACCGACTTCGACATGTTATTTTGATAAAGTATCACAACACACTTTTGGGTGTTGTAGTCGGTTCCATTTTTTGTTTAAAAATCTCATTTTAGTGACCCTTGCTACTTACGGGATAGATTGTCATTCACTGTCAAAGACAAGTCATCAAGATAGGTAACCATTTTTCAGTTATTGGAGTGTAACTCAAAAACGGCTTGACCGTTTTTTATAAAATTTTAATGGGACCAAACGACAAGCATCAGTTTCCAAACAAAAAAATAGTTTTCATAATCGGTTCACCCAGTCAATAGTTTTGATGTAACAAACATAAAAAAAAACTGACGAATTCCCGACCACTTCCTTTTTTGGAAGTCGGTTAAAAAGTTGTTTTATACACGTTCATTAGTTTCCCGTTTTACAACTAAGAATTTATGAACACGTTTTTCTCAGTTTTTACGAATAACTGAACTGTCAAACGAATCGTGTCAAGCAATAGTGCGTTTGTATCGAGCTGATAGCGTTGTTGCAGTGTCAAATAAAAAATCGTATATGCATCTAAGCGTGCGAAAGCAATTTGTGATAATTTTGTTGCTTTTGCTCACCAGTGATGCGTCCCAAATTTAACGAATAATAAGTTATAACACTTCTTGGCATTAGCTGTAATTCTAAAAGATTAACGCGCACCCGTGATTTGGTTTTATTTTTAAGGACATTAGTATAATGCAGTATTCTATGCAAACAAAGTAAATATAAATACTATGCGATTTACAAAACAATACATTTATGTGCGAAAAACAATGTTTATGATGAAATTCTCCCAATATTACGTAGTTTAACTGTAAATAAAAATCGAACTCGTAGTTGTCAAAAACTATCACATACAACATAACTTCATAGGGTCACTACAGGCTTATCTATGGACAGGGCCAAAAATAGTATTTTGCGATGGCATATTATGGCATTTGTAGCTGTTTTCAAATATGTCAGAATGGTGTAAGAAAACTTTCGAAACTTTATTTTTGCATAGAATGTCCCAAAACAAACGCCCAATGTGATTTCCGTCCGTATATACATAGTACTTTGTGAATGTGATCATTAGTGGGTGTTCGTTTTGCTAACAGTAGGCTATACGAACGCCTTAAATGTCAAACAAACTTTTGTAACTTGAGAATTTACTTGAAAGTGACTAAAGTTAAATGCCGACTTACAGACGCTGTTAGTAGCTTGAAACAGCACAAATACTCAGTATATGTTCAGAAACTGTAAAAAACGTAATAGAATAATATTTTGAGTCCGCGTCGTTACGTCTACAGTTACTTTTGTATAGTTTATAAAGTGAAAGAATGCCAATGTTTCGATTGTTGTGAGTGGGTCACGTATTTTGTGAAATTCGGATTTTGTCGGCAGGAGAACGTCATTTCGCCCGGTTTAAGGTCAGTCTATCATATTTATTAAGTTAAATCCAAAATATTTATATTACAACCACGTATCGTTAAACAAGTTTCAAAATTGGAACGAAAGTAGTAAGCTCTCCGTACACGCGGCATTTTTTTTACGCAAAGGTAAACAATGAGGTTCTATTGACAAAGTTTGAATCAGCGTTTTTTTATTTGAACAGGATTTTTCTGTTGTCGATTTTCATTAATTTAATAACTAGATCCTAGTAAAAAGCAGACGCTAATCATTACAATAAGAACGAATTTATTTTTACATCTCTAGATTGTATACCCTCATAACATCATGAATTCTTGTTCCTCTGCAATTGTGAAAACATCCAAACGTAGCAAGATTTACCATGCAAATTCCAGCAATTGTACCATATTCTTGAAAATAGTACTTGTAAGGCTAGATGACATAGCTACCACTTAATTAGATTAGCAATACATTTCCACCCATGAAATATAATTTTACACCAACAACAATACAGGCTTTGTTTTTTCAACTTCTATTATAATATATTCCAAGGCTAAAATCTCAATCTCAAATCGCCACACATGAATGCAAATTTGTGTTTGTCAGTTTGTCCATAGCTCATACAGCAACAAATGAATGTAAATTTTATAATAATACAAAAAAAATTACCGAAGGCGGCTAGTCTAACTTATTTGAGGGCCTCAATGATACCTGCCCATTATGGGGATTATGTTAAACCTGCCGCATAATGTTGGAGGTCCTTGATCAATAGTGGTTATGATCTATCTGGCTGATGATTTCAAAGGACACATTGATAGTAGTGTCTTATTTTATTAAGGCGATCCTCCATAATTTTTTGTCACCGTGAGTGCATGGCATCCGCACAAGAAATTGAGTCTTAAAAAACATGTTAAATTTATGTATTTTATATCATGCAACAGATTTTTAATGATAATATGGCTCGTGTTTAGTATCGGTATTGGTATACAACACTATGTACCTTCACTCTTTTTTTACAGATAGATATAGTTATTTTAAATAATCACATGAAATTTTATCTCCCAGAAATCAATAGTTTTTGAGAAATAAATGATTGAAGTTTTAATTTTAACTTAGACTATTTGTGTATTTTGCACTTCTACTAAGTACACGACATAGCCTAATGGATACAAAATACCGTGAATTAGTCAGGTGGCTTAGATAAGGTTGTATAGTGTCACAGACTCAAATCGGAGCACCCACCTTCCTAGCAGGCCTGTGTGCCCTACCCCTAGAGGGTTATTTATAAGCCGGAGGCGTGGAGGGGGAGCGGCGATAGTCTACTCTGGTACTCTTCTGTAGCGAGAAGACTAAAGCGCTGCTAATTATTTTCATGAAGAAGAAGAAGCTAATTTTGAGAAAATTCATTAGTGTTAAAAATCTTGGTTTCTGAAATCCCTCTTCCTTCAGTGGGGAATATTACGCCCTCCCACCCCTAACCACAATACGTAATATGTACTAACATACACCATATCTAACTAAAGTCCTTTTAGTGTATGTAGGTATAAAATTTATTTTAATTATTATTATTTAAAAAAAAATATTTCCGATTCCCCCCACCCCTCCGGGGGTTGCTTCGACCCCCCTCTCCCCCCTCCACCCCTTCCTATAGTAGATATGTATGTATACTGATTCTAAAGTCTGATAATATACAATCCCCAAGCAATTTTTAGCTAGTTTTTATTTTTTTTGCTGGATGCCTGTTTAAAGATATATAATATGGTCTATTAGATACCTCCTGTTGGAAGTCAGTAAAGGTGCGTCAGTAAAGGATCCTTTTAACACCACTGAAGGATGGGACATTCCCCTTTTATGAATGAATTTCTATTGTTCACATTGTCCATGATGCGCATGGGTTAAGAGAAATTCAGAGTGGGTTTTAGGTTGTTTAAATTCTTTGGTAGTTACTGATGGGTGTGAGATAGTGCTCAAAGGCTAAACCTGTAAAACATCATCACACCTTTAACAAAGCTGTTCAAGTGTCACCAAATATATTTGCCATATTTTAGTCCTTGTGTGATTTTTACTTCTATAAGGATGTATGTCAATTAGAGATGTGCGAAGATAAGCCATGTGGGAGGAAAAACTCCATTGATCGGATTCCTGCAATTAGCAAGGCTTCGAAAGTTAAGCAATGCTGTTGGTAGATGTTTTCGTCACGCAAGGCTTATCTTCGTTGCACATCGAAGCGCTCGTAGCCAAGTTTGCTTAGCCATTCTGATTCGATCAGGAAAGTTAAGCAACGTCCGCCGCGGTCATGACATGGATGGGTGACCGCTGGTGACATTACTACTGAGCGCTTCCGTGCTTCGGAGGGCACGTTAAGCCGTCGGTCCCGGTTGTTGTCTTAGGAAAGCAGTCGTTACAGCATGGTGGTAGGGCACTTTGCAAATGCCCGCCTGGCTAGCTACCATCCTCAAGTTGAAAATCTGTCGCCAAGCACCTAACGGTGTGTTCCGGCAGCTGTCCTTGAGAGCCAGTAACTCTAGGATAGTCTGAACAACATCCTCGACCACATCATCACTTACCATCAGGTGAGATAGTGGTCAAAGGCTAACATATCAGGCATAAAAAAAAAAAAAAAAAAACATCTCGGGTGATCCACCAGATATGTAGCCTAAATGATTTTTTTTTTATAATGATATTTCTCTACCCACAGTTATTAATATTCTAAACTTAAACCAAATTGATGCCAAAAAACCATGCTCCCACCTAACATCACGAAAGCACCTGAAAAAGTACATAAATATATATAAATAAATGGAAGTATGGCATTTTAATTGCCTGCTTGGCTAGTAACCACTCTCAAGAAGAAAATATGTTATCGAGAACTTAATGCTGTTTTCTAACAGCTATACTTCAGTCAATCAATCAAATATATAAAATACATGTCACTTAAGATCTTAACATTCATTGTTCTGACATCGGTACTAATATTATAAATGCGAAAGTAACTCTGTCTGTCTGTTACGCTTTCACGCCAAAACTACTGGACCGATTTGAATGAAATTTGGTATGGATATAGTTTGAGACCTGGGAAAAAACATAGGATAGTTTTTATCCAACTGCGCAAAAAGAGGTTAATATTTTTGCGCGATAACCGACATACGCGCGGGCGGAGCCGGGCCTGAAAGCAAGTAATGTTTAAAATCTATAGGCAGAAATGCAAATTTTTAATATACCTATTTAATGAATGTTACATTTTCCGAAATTCTTTAAATTCCTTAACACTACATAGAAACAATTAAAACAAAGCCAGGGAGTCAAAGATCTATTGAATTTGTGACCAGCCTATATATTTATGTCTTTAGGATATATTGTTAAAAATTTATGAACACATATTGTATTTTTTTTATACAAGTCCTTTTTGGCTCGATGTTCATATAATACGATTTCCTATTTTAGGGCAAGAAAAACATCACATTTCTGAAAAAAAATCTGGAAATTTTTCGGCGAATTTGGCTTAAGAAACCAGTACCCCTTCTATTCCATGCTGGCTTACCACATTGTCCTCATCATGTGACTTATCAACAGGCAATATATCGTCAAAGGCTAGTCTATCAGAAATAAAGTAAAACCTTGCCCCACTATTCCTATATAGTCAAAGCAAGCGCAGTAACACATACCTAACTACAAATGTATTGCTTATCATACATAAATTCCTGTTTACTAATTAATAACTACCTTCATTGTCTCTAAAAATAGATATACGTAACAGGACAATTGGCTGCCTTTATGTTTTCATTGTTTGAAATTGTACTGCCTCATTGGTAGAGTGTTTTAATAGGATAGATTTTGACAATGCGACAGTCTTCCTGGGAATTAAAATGGATTCAACTTTACAGTGGAATCCACATATACATGATCTATCCGGAAGACTTAGTTCTGCTGCATATGCAGTTCGTAAGATAAGACAGCTAACAGACGTAGCTACTGCTAGGCTCGTTTATTTCGCGTACTTCCACAGTATTATGTCTTATGGTGTATTGCTGTGGGGAGCTGCTGCTGAGATAGAGACAATATTTATCTTACAAAAGCGTGCAATTCGAGCCATATATGAAATGGATCCTAGGGAATCCCTGAGAGATCTTTTTAAAGAAATTGATATTTTAACTTTACCAAGTCTGTATATATTTGAAAATATTATGTATGTTCGTAAAAATCTGAGCAAATTTAAATCAAACAGTGACAATCACGATTATAACACTAGGAATAAAGATAAAATAGCGGTGCCAGGTTTTAGATTAGCAAAGACAAATAAAAGGTCCTTCTTAGGCAATTGTGTGCGGTTTTATAATAAATTGCCCAAACATATTACAATGCTCACAGAAAGAAAATTCAAGTTGCATGTGAAGAATATTTTGATAAAGAAATCTTACTAACAGTTTGTGATTACTTAAACGACAAAAAAGCTTGGACTGGTTCGCCTCTGCCGAGCTAGCGCCTGTCACCTACGTAATGTAAATTAAGTATTGTAATAATTTTACTAAATAGTATGTACTTAACACATTGTTAAAAAACGTTTAAGAGAATGGCCCCGAGTTTCTTGCCCGTTCTTCTCGCAGTGGCTCTATAATTTTTGTTTGCTGAACGTGGCAGTACAATGTAGTATATTTCAATATTAAAATTTGTAATTGACCTTCATAAGAGCGTCGTAGACGCCTAAATTGAATAAATGATTTTGACTTTGACTTTGACTTTGATAGGAGGAAAAATATAATAGAGGTAGGTACCTAGTATTTAATCCTGGCTTATCAAGCAGATGTTTTACAGCTTCGAAGAACATTGAAAATATAAAACAAGTATGAGATTGTTGAAGCCAATTTTTTTTTCTTATATCTCTAATTATTATTTATTAATCAATTAGAAACTACTTCATTCATCTTATTCAATCACTCATAGTCATCCCTCTTCACAATGTGCACATACTCGGGCGACAATGAAAGTTTTTAGAACTGGCCACTTGTAAACAAAGTAATAAAAAAAAGTTTTGAAAACGCTAAATAAATAGTTCATTACGCGACAATTGTTTTAGAAGATTGAAAAACAGTTACTGCAGTACACTAACAATTGTTTGCCACTGGTCTTGGAAAAAGTTCGGGAGAAACGAGCTCGCAGTAGGATACTTCTTCACCAATACAACGGTGTGCGACGGTCATCTATTTGGCGACGTCTGACGTGGAATTACTGGGTCACCCGCCGTATAGCCCGACCTTGTAATTTTTTTAATCCCGAAAATAAAAGAAAAGCTTTGAGGAAAACGTTTTATGGATACCGAGGAAGCTGTGGCTGCAGTTCTAAAGGCCGTCGTAGAGACCCCTTAGGACGAGTGGGTCATGGTTCGATATACATATTTATACATATTTTATACAAAGATATGTTACGTAAATTAGGTACTATAATACTAAATCCATATACCTAACTTGATAATAAAGCGCCCGCGCCGTGCGTGAACGAAAACTAGTGGATTCTGGGACAGTAAAGCGAAATTTCTGGACACGAGACAAGACACACAATGCGGGATTATCCCGAATTTCCCGGACGTCTGGCAACCCTAGGCCCAACCCAGTGTTAAGCGGTAACCTCTACCAACTAAAGATGCATTTCATTTCATCACAAGTGACGAATTGCTCTGCGCTCATGTAATATCACAGGCACCGAAGCCCTTCAAACTTGAACACAGCAATGCGAAAATTACTGCTTGCAGGAGAAATATTGATGACTATTTGCCTTGTTACAAATATTTAGCGCCATCTGGGTGAAACTAACTTGACAGTGGGCTTCCTAAATGTCTCCAAACGCACAAAATATTGTTCAAATTTAGAATTTCCCGGCACAGACTTGCGTTTACACATCAATTATGTGACGTCATATAATTTGAATGTTAGCTTACATTTGAAGATAGTTTCAACGTAAAGCGATAGATGTCACAACACGTCGGTACAGATAATAGAAAGAAAAAAATCTTATAATATAAAAGCATATAGTTAGTAGACCCAGCACTTGGGAACCTGCAGCGCAAGTACCGAACTTACCGATCGCTAAATTTGACGTTACAATCGTTTAGATTCGATAAAACGGGTTATATCGATGTTTGCAAACACCATTTTATCGAATTTAGACGATTGTAACGTCAAATTTAGCGATCGGTAAGTTCGGTACTTGCGCTGCTGATTGGGTAAAGTAAAGTAATACTTATTGCAAAACTGTCAGTACAATACCTAAAGATAAACAATATACGTTTGAAATTGAGCTAGTTACAGTTTACTCATATCGAGCATGCAATATTAAGGTGATATCCTTGACTTTAAACATGATACAAGAGTTTATATAAATCTAGACAACAAATTATTTGAATTGAATTCAAGATGCAGGTTTATGTTTTAAAATTTAAAAACTATTTAACTTCATACAACACATGCAGAAGTAGCCACGATTTTAACTTTTTCTTAAACATAACAAAATAAAAAAAAAATTACAAACAAAATTACAAATTTACTAAAGAAAAAAATATATTTAGTCATGTGCGGCATTCGAACCCGCGTCCATCCACCCCTTTAGCCGGGGTATGCTCTAACCAAATTGAGCTAACATGACACAATTAGTCATAACTTAAATTTTTTCTGTCGTTCTTCAACCATCGTATTGGGATGGAGCGACACCTATAGTTCAACTTGCGTTGTACTACAAACAATACTAATTTGTGCAATTGGTTTTAAACTTGTAAATGATGATGCAACCTTATAATTTTAATATTTTTGTTTTTTATGTATTGCCATGCAAGCAAGCGTTATTGCAAACATAATAATATTAAAATATTTCCCTTAAGTTCCTTAATGAACAGCGCTAAATGATACACGCTAATGCTAGTTACATTAGTACTTTTATCATATATTGTAATACAAATTTTGTACACAATACACTTTTTTTGAATATTAAAAGTAGACTAAATTCACAGTTACCCCAATAAATGACACCATAACTAAGTATAGGATAAACATAGCCAAAATATGCTCTCCGAGTCAGAGAGTAGAAATCAATAGAGTAGTTATATCCGAAAACCACTGCTCTAAAAGCTTACTAGAATTTACCTATATACATACCTACGCACATGTATATGCAGTTTGTAATGACAAGGAAAGAACGTTCAAATATTATGCGTCATATCTGTTGTTAGAAAGAGATGAATAAGCAATTCGTGTTACCACCGAACCGACACGAGACGTTCTGATCACCATTATGCTGCGATCTCTTTCACTCTCTCACACCAAACCATATACATATCTCGCTCATCCATTTAATTGAAATTAGTTCCTTAGATAAAACAAAACGACGATATTTTATATTTCAACAATAAAAGCAATAATTACGCGTGAAATGAAACAGTTTTCTTATCTCTCACAGTGCCTGTATAATTGGTGCAGAGTCTAAAGACACAAGGAAGGCATATTGCCCACAGATTATTCTTAAAAACACGATTAGCGGCGAAGTATTCACCGGATACTCGGAAATGCAAGACTGGTAGTGACTCAGGTAATTACCCTGCATTCGTCTAGTAAATATGGAGGGCATACAACTCATCCTCAGGTAAAAAAAATCTTAGCTCCGAGCTACTTCTTCAGAAGTAGCAGCAAGTATTGAAAGCATATAACAACAAGATGACAGTTTAGAATTAATTTCATGAATATGTGATTTCCAATTAAGGTGAGTATAGATTGTAATACCAAGAAAATTAACATCTTTAACTTCTTCAATTTTAATTCCTGATCAATGGGTGTTCAAATCCCGTCCCGTGTGACGTCATCGGCTTAAAAGGAGGTAAAGAGCACTTAAGCAATCGGATAAGAGTCCTATAATAGATAATAGATGGTGTTTAAGTGGCAAATGTGAAGAATGCAACAAGTCCGTGCCGATCGCATCGTTTAGTACATACTTACTCGTACCATGCACTTGCACAATAGTGGCGCGGCGGCCTTGTGAGAAATGTGACGTCATACGATGATTTAATCTTCCCTTTTACGTTAAGGAAGGTGCCAGACATTTATTAGCAATGAGGTTTTAATAACTGCCAGTTTGTCTATAACACGGTTTAAATAAAGAAACGAAAATGGCGCCGCTAAACCTCTCGCTCCAACACTAGAGACAGCAATAGTTGTAAAGAAATTGATATTTTAGCTTTGTGTATTTGAAAATATTATGAATGTTCACAAAAACATTTAGTTAAATTAAACAGAGACAATCACGATTCTAACACCAGGAATAAAGATAAAATAGCGGTGCCAGGTTTAAGATTAGTAAAGACAATAAAAGGTCCTTTTTTAGGTTTTATAATAAAGTTATTACAACGCTCATAGAGAGTAAATTCAAACTGCACGTGAAAAACATTTGAATTAAGAAATCCTACTACACAGTTTGTGATAACTTAAACGACAAAATGCTTGGACAATTCCGCGTCTGCCAAGCTATCGCCTGTCACCAACGTAATTTAAACGAATATTGTAATAATTTTATAAAAAGAATGGCCCCGAGTTTATCGCCCGTTCTTCTCGCAGTGGCTCTATACATATTTTACTGAACGTGGCAGTACTATTGCATTGGTGGGTTTAAAAGTTTGCCGCCAGAAATCTATTCAAATTTGCCGCCCCTACTCTAATTTTATCGTGATAAAATAAGCACGAATCCCAGTAGTTGCAATGCGGTAACCTCTACCGATAACAGTTGCAGTTCGTCACAAGTGGCGAAATGCACTACGCCCGTCTGAAATAAATTTGTTGAGTCTCATGTGCCTGTAATTTCACCGCCATCCTTCAAACGGGAACAATAATGTGAACATTATAGCTTCTCGGTAGAAATAGGTATGGTGGCATTAGGCCCCGGACGAACTCGCACATATAGTTCTACCGGTGCTAGATTTAACTTTCTTTTTATGCCTGATAGGTTAGCCTTTGACCACCATCTCATCTGATGGTAAGTGATGATGCGGTCGAAGATGTTGTTCAGACTAACCTAGAATTACTGGCTCTCAAAGACAGCTGTCGGAACACACTGTTAGGTGATTGGCGACGGATTTTCTCCTCGAGGGTGGTCGCTAGCCATGCATTCACTATATCCCTTCCATATTGAAGCTCAAGCCCGCGGCCGGATTCGAACTTAGGACCTGCTGCGCTGCAGCCCATAGCCAATGCCACTGAGCCATGACTTTAGATTGCGCAAGAAATCGTTTTTGGATAGGTAGATATTACTGAGCTAATATAAGCTCAATAATGTATATTCGGTTACCAAAACCTTTTAGAGCGATTTACTACAAAAAAAATGTTGGTCTATTTGGAGCGCTCGTGGCGTAGTCGGCTTAGCCGCTCTTAACCGTTCACCGAAGTAAAGCAACGTCCGCCGCGGTCATGAGTTGGATAGACCGCTAGTGACATTACTACTGAGTGTGCACGTGCTTCGGAGAGCACGTAAAGCCGTCGGTCCCAATTGCAGTCGTTATAGCATCGTGGTAGGGCATTTTGCGAGTGCCCGCCTGGCTAGCTACCACCCTCAACTAGAAAATGTCTGAAAGCACAGTGTTGCGACAGCTGAGCTAGTAATTCATGAGATAGTGGTCAAATGCTAATTTAGCAGCCATAAATAAGAAAAAATACTGCTAATCAGATATGTCTTAATACTACACAATAATGTACATTAGGTTATTAAAACTTTTTTGAGCGTTTTTCAAAGACAAAAAAAATTTAGCTCTTGCCGTCTCTAAAACTGGCCTAAGTATATGTATTTCCAAATGCGAAACCAGGTCTTTTCACTACAAAAAAATAAAATTCAGTCTGGTTGATGGCCGCGCACCGTCCCCTATGACGGTTAAAGTAATACAATTGGAGCACGAAATTTCTAGAAATGCCGAGTCCAGGTGGTCGAGGAGGTTTAGGCGTCCGACTCGATACCATAGGACACGGGGTCGATTCCCGCCTTAGGCATAAAAAACTTTGACCTCCAATAATTTGTAAAATAGAATAAAATTCACCCACCTATTGTACCAACCTCCTTGTCATAAAATCATATACAAAAAAAAAATTACAATAATTATAACCACGTATATAACAGGATTCCTAATGAATATAAAAAGTTAAATGGTTAATTATTCAAAATTCGATTATGTGACTGGCCTTTATCTAAATGTTTCTTTAGCTTAAGAGAATTCATTAGTAATAATAATAATTAAGTTACATGAATTTATTAAATAAAATTAGCACGTCTGCTTGCAGAATAAAAAGAACTTACACCTTCATTTAATACCTTTTATGACTGTATTCTTGCAAATAAACATAGATTTGATTTGCTGCCCTAGTATAGAACATAATATAATACTATGTATAGAATGGACACTCCTCACCCCCCACCCAATCCAGCCTTCCTCACCCCGCCACCGAGTCTGAGCTGTCGCTGAGCTTACGTGAGCTCGGGACGCGCCACACGCGCACGACGACGACGCGACGTGACGAAGAAGTTTACGACACTTACGACCTTATTTTATTTTATAATACGAAGTATGTAATTCTTGGTAACCTTTGCTATACCATAGAACATATTATTATATTTCTTTCTACCTTCCTCACCCCGCCACCGAGTCTGAGCTGTTGCTGAGCTTACGTGAACTCGTTTCCATGCATAGTACACATTAAACGATAGCAATTGGTAACTTATTAACCTAAGGGCTCGTTTCAGAATGTCCTAATAAAGTTTCGGGTTGCTATGCAACACATAAAATTACTGAATGATAAAAATGACAGTTAACATGCAGCGCGTTTCAAGCTTTAACCGATGGATAGGCTAAATCGATGACTGTGAAACGCAAAGATAGTGTTTTTAATAAATATGTTACATACTTAAGATAAATTTGGTTTCTAATTATAAATTCTATTTTGTAATTAGTTTAACTATTATTTGTTTTCATTATCCACTACCTTATTTTTAATGCATGGACCCCGTTCGGGTAAAAGCCGGAGCCGGATTCCCCCAAGGAATGCCATCCTTCCCTATCATTAGCTCTTTCTAGTCAACTTCCACCCGCGCTACAATTTCGCTACAATTTCGTCTACCCATCTGGCCCTTGGTCGACCTCTTGATCTGGTGCCATTTGGCCCAGCCCAGACCATTTTATTGACCGTAGAGTCCATATGTTGTCCTCGTAATGGGCTAAGTGGCCCGCCCACCTCCATTTAGCATTCATTGCAAAAGTTAAGGCATCGCATATTTTTGTCTTCTTTCGAATATGCCATAGAACATTATAACAATACTGCGTACCTAGGGCCCGCTCCAGTCTACCTTGCCTGTTGGTAAATCCGCCACAGACTCGATGTAGAGTAGACAGTAGCAAGCCTTATTACATTTTGCCGCTCATTAACCGTACTGCCCGAGATGTGTCTGCACAACCTTGAGCTGATAAGGAGGCTGTGCACACACCGTTCTGTTTTCCGATGAGATCATACGACCTTTCAGCATTTACAATGCTTTTATAATGTATATTATTTTTTTATGCTTGATAGATTAGCCTTTGATCACTATCTCACCTGATGGTAAGTGATGATGTGGTCGAAGATGTTGTTCACCTAGAATTACTGGCCCTCAAGGACAGCTGCCGGAACACACCGTTAGGTGCTTGGCGACAGATTTTCTACTAGAAAGTGGTAGCTAGCCAGGCGGGCATTCGCAAAATGCCCTATCACCATGCGGTGAAGCTCAAGCCCGCGGCGGAATTCGAACCATGGACCTGCTGCGCGGCAGTCCATAGCCGAAGCCACTGAGCTATCACTGCTTCAAATCTGTAAGACCCTAACCAAGTAGATATGTGGAGGTGGTTGCTAGCCACGTAACTAAAAAATTATCAGGCAAAGGCTATTAAAATATAACCCTCTTTTTTGGGTCGTGAGTTAAAATGCAGCCGTCGCGCGTCGATTAGCCTTGGCATTATTTAAATTAGATATCTACTCCACTATCAAAGCTCAGATAAGTGATATCATAAACTTGGTTATGTAAGTTTGTGGAAATTCATAAAGATAAATCTATTTTTAACCGACTTCCAAAAAAGGAGGAGGTTCTCAATTCGTCTGTTTTTTTTGTTTGTTGTTAGAACTCTTGACTGGGAGAACCGATTTTGAAAATTCTTTTTTCGTTTGAAAGGTGACGCTTGTCGTTTGGTCCCATTTAAGTTTCATCAAAATCGGTTAAGCGGCTTTTCAGTTACACTAAAATAACTGAAAAATATTTACTTATCTTGATGATAATTAGTCGCTGACAATGAATGAGAATTGATCCCGTAAGAAGCAAGGTTCACTAAAAAGGGTGATATTTATTTTTGTACCAAAAAATTTAACCAACTGCAACACTCAAAAGTGTGAAATAACTGGTCGAAGTCGGTACCACGCGCACAATATTGTGATAACAGGTACTTTTGAACTATCATGGTAACGACGTACCATGATAGTTCAAAAGTACCTATTATATTCAACAAGTTATTTCACACTTTTGCGTGTTGGAGTCGGTTCCATTTTTTGGTAAAATGTTTTTTTTAATAAAACATTTTTAAGCTATCATAGCCAGCGGTAATAATATGGACTATATTCATAAAAACTAACGTGAGTTGTGAACATGATTTTTAACTAAATATACCGGCTAGCACTCACGCACGGTGTTTAGTCGAAATCTCCGACCGGTGTTCGAACAGTAAAGATGTACATTCGCAAGGAATACGGGCAGCCTCGAGGGCTGCTTGACGCGCACGCACCGGTCGGAGATTTCGACTAAACACCGTGAGCGCTAGCCGGTATATTTAGTTAATAGTATGGACTGCCGTGCCGCATGTCCGTGGTTCCATCTCCGCCGCCGCCTTGAGCTTCACCGCTTGGTGGAAGGGCATTTTGCTAATGTCTAGCTAGCTAGAATAATTAGAATAGGAAAAAAAATATATATATATAGATACATATGGACTCACTTAGTTTTTAAGTTATAACACCATAACACTAACCTACATCTAAGTGTTAAAGTCGATGATGTAATGGAGTACGAGTTTTGTAAAATTGTAATATGTAGTTACGTGCAAATAGATCTAAAAAGAGCACGGACCACGAGTCTGTAAAGCATTGTATGTTAAATAAAAAAAATGTCTAGCTAGCTATCACTCTCAAGTAGAAAATCTGAGGCCAAGCACCTAACGGTGTCTTCCGGAACCTGTCCTTGAGAGCCAGTAATTCTCCTTCGACCTTCACTTAGACCATCACTTAGGTAGCATGAGCTAGGATAGTGTTCAAAGGCAGTATAAAACGGCTTAGTATTAACATGGGAATCGGCTAAGCACATGTCGAAACCGCGCTTAAGATCCCAAACGGAAATAAACATTATTAAAATATTGACACTTTGGTGAATAACAGGTAATTTCAAGTTGTTAATTACAACCGGAAGATGGCACTATTATACTAATATTATAAACTAGCTTTCCGGGCGCGGCTCCGCCCGCGCGTATGTCGGTTATTGCGCAGTTGGATAAAACTATCCTATGTTTTTTCCCGGGTCTCAAACTATTTCCATACCAAATTTCATTCAAATCCGTCCAGTAGTTTTGGCGTGAAAGCGTAACAGACAGACAGACAGAGTTACTTTCGCATTTATAATATTAGTACTGATGTAAAGATTGTTTGTGTATGTTTGTACATATATGTTACTCTTTCACGCTTACACGGCTCAACCGATTTGGATGAAACTTTTAATCTAGACAGTGTATGTCCTGGATTAACACTAAAACAAATTGGATACTTTTCATCATTATCTATGCTGGTGAAACAGAGGTGTAGCCGCGCCCTTTATATAGGCCCGAAACTATCTACTTATATATCAAATTTCATCCAAATCAGTGCAGCAGTTTCAGCGTCAAAGAGTAACGAACAAACACTCACAAACTTTCGATTTCATAATGGTGTGATACGGCTTTGTTGCTGCTGGGTTCGAATCCCGTGTCGGGATTACTGTATGTAATAGCGAATTATCCACTGCTGAAATCAGCCTCTAACCTTTTTTTATGCTCGATAGGTAAGCCTTTGACAACAATCTGACCTGATGGTAAGTGTTCGAGGCTTGTATTAACAGGCTTAACCTAGAATTTCTGGCTCTCAAAGACAGCTGCTGGAACACAACGTTAGGTGCTTGCCGTCAATTTTCTACTTGAGGGTGGTCGTTAGCCAGGTGGGCATTCGCAAAATGCCCTTCCACTATGCGGTTAAGCTCAAGCTCCGGCGGGATTCGAACCATGGACCTGCTGCGCGGCGGTCCATAGCCAATATCAGTGAGCCACCACTGCTTCAAATATCCATAGTGGGAATGCCAAAATAATTCCCACGCTTGGCAAGCGTCTTAGAGAACGCAGTGTAAGGTGGCATTTGTTCAGAAGGCGCACAGGAGGATGGCACAGTGCAATTAGCTCGGCACCACACTGGGTAAAGATGTAAATGTGACACAGAACAAAAAAGTGAAAGTAGCGCAAGTCATGACCTTTCTTTTGACCTCTTTCGTCCCAAACAACCTGTTCTATCCAAAATAGGCCGAAACTAGATACGTACTTGTTTGACAACTTTTTTTAAGGGGACGCCCAGCATAGGTAACCAGTCCTTCTTTGTATAGGAATCCATTGCACCAAACGAAGAACGTAAGCGTTGCGAAAAATACACATTCACTTTGTTTATGTGATGAATTGACAAGAAGGACAAATCGCCTGCCTGACGGTAAGCGTCCAATGATACCAAGACGCACTCTTGCTAGACCTACCACATTCAAGGGACCTACATTTTGTAATCACAGTCGAACCTATTGTGTATCGTAGACTAGCAAAGATTAAATCCCTGCGTAATGTGGACTGTATTGAGTTTTCACTAACTAGCCTGGCGGGATGAAGAAAGTATGCACTTATTCGTACCGAAAAGAGCTTCCTTTAATACTTATTCACAGTATCATATACTTAGTACATACACTTGCTATATACTTGAGACTTATTCTCTTGATGTTGCTTCGATGAGAGCTAAAAGTATACTGAACCATATCTGAAGTAAAATCACATAATATTTATAGATAAGTAAATTCCTAGTCATTAGTTTTGCTGTTTAAATCAGAGAGTTGAAATACTAGAGTAGTTATATCCGAACACCACTGCTCTAAAAGCTAACTAGAATTTACCTATCTACATACCTACGCACATGTATATGCAGTTTGTAATGACAAGGAAAGAACGTTCAAATATTGTGCGTCATATCTGTTGTTAGAAAGAGATAAATAAGCAATTCGTGTAACCACCGAACCGCCACGAGACGAACGGCAAAGTCAAAGTCAAAATCATTTATTAAATTTAGGCGTCTACGACGCTCTTATGAAGGTCAATTACAAATTTTAATATTGAAATATACTACATTGTACTGCCACGTTCAGCAAACAAAAATTATAGAGCCACTGCGAGAAGAACGGGCAAGAAACTCGGGGCCATTCTTTTAAACGTTTTTTAACAATGTGTTAAGTACATACTATATAGTAAAATTATACGTAATGTAAATTAAGTATAGTAAAATTATACTTAATTTACATTACGTAGGTGCCAGGCGCTAGCTTGGCAGAGGCGAACCAGTCCAAGCATTTTTGTCGTTTAAGTAATCACAAACTGTGTAGTAAGATTTCTTTATCAAAATATTTTTCACATGCAACTTGAATTTTCTTTCTGTGAGCGTTGTAATATGTTTGGGCAATTTATTATAAAACCGCACACAATTGCCTAAGAAGGACCTTTAATTTGTATTTAATAAGCTAATATAAAACCTGGCACCGCTATTTTATCTTTATTCCTAGTGTTATAATCGTGATGATTGTCACTGTTTGATATAAATTTGCTGAAATTTTTACGAACATACATAATATTGGTAAAGTTAAAATATCAATTTCTTTAAAAAGATCTCTCAGGGATTCCCTAGGATCCATTTCATTTTATAATATGGCTCGAATTGCACGCTTTTGTAAGATAAAGATTGTCTCTATCTCAGCAGCAGCTCCTCACAGCAATACACCATAAGACATAATACTGTGGAAGTACGCGAAATAAACGAGCCTAGCAGTAGCTACGTCTGTTAGCTGTCTTATCTTACGAACTGCATATGCAGCAGAACTAAGTCAGTCAGTGCATTTTACTGGAAAACGCCGGGACTTATGCATGAGTTTCAAACGGTTCGGGATAGACAAGAGTTTTCTCTATGACCTAGTTATAGTCCTATCTTACCTCTTTCAATATAGAGCCGGACCTTAGTGGTTTTCCACTTTGCGACATTCTACTTACATACAATTATACCTATATCTTATTATACGTTATCTATACTTATATAGCAATACATATAAAGCGCTTACGAACTATTTACTGCTAACTTATTCGACGTGGTTGTATCATCTTTATTATTGTTTTTACTTAAAACTATGACTTATTCTATGGTCTATAACTATATATATAATATACAGATTTTATGTGGCGTCGCTAACAGTACCCTTCCCGTTCGTGTGGGCTCAGTGCACTATGTCGTTTCTAACAACATAAATGACTCAAGGATGTGATTGTAAAAAGGGTTTTAGCTTTAGTTGATGGCCTCGCCGGGTTGTGGCCATACGCATTCCTGACGACCTACTGACTACCCTATCATGTGGAGTGTCATTATCTTCAGTGTTAGTTTTTTTTTACATTTTTTTTACTTAAAAATTTTTAACAAAAAAAAAGAACTGACTTCAACACTCAAAAGTGTGAAATAACTTGTCGAAGTCAGTACCATGCGCACAATATTGTGATACTAGGTACTTTTAAACTATCACGGTGCCGACTTCGACAAGTTATTTCACACTTCAGGGTGTTGAAGTAAATTAATTTTTTTGGTATAAAAAATTTTCACTCTAGTGACTTTAGCTACGTACGGGATCGATTGTCATTCACTATCAACGACTACTGAAAAACGGCTTGATCGATTTTGATAAAATTTAAATGGGACCAAACTATAAGAATCAGCTTTCAAACAAAAAAAAGAATTTTCAAAATCGGTTTACCCAATCAAAAGTTCTGAGGTAACATACATAAAAAAAAATACAGTCGAATTGAGCTTCGACCAATATAATATGATTAAAAATACTACGAATTATATAAAACACTATAGCTGCTGCAATGAAACCAATTAGTAAACTAAGTTCAGGAACGTCCGCCGCGGTTATGAGTTGGATGGGTGACCGCCAGTGACATTACTGCTGAGCGTGCACGTACTTCGGAGGGCACGTTAAGTCGCGTGTCGGTTGTTGTCTAGGATGGCAGTCGTTATAGCATGGTGCTAGGGTATTTTGCGAAAACCCGCCTGGCTAGCATGGTAGCTAGTCAATCAAGTAGAAAATCTGTTAATAAGCACCTAACGGTTTGTTCCGGCAGCTGTCCTTGAGAGCCAGTCATTCTATGTTAGCCTGAACAACATCTTCGACCACATCATCACTTACCATCAGGTGAGATAGTGGTCAAAGGCCGCCTGTATTAGCCACAGACTTCAAGAAAAAGGTTTTTTTAGTCTGTGGTATTAGCTATAAAAAGCATATTTTCTTTTATGGACTGTTGCAATGCGCTACGCAAGTAACAGAAAGCTTGATTCGCTCTTGGTATAGTACATTGTTCACCGAGAGGAGAAAGTGACCGATTACCGTCGAGGGTATCGTTTGAAGCCCGAGCCGTAGGCGAGGGCTTTAAAACACCCGAGAACGGGAATCGCACTTTCTCTCGAGTGATACATAGTGCTTTATACTACACCTACCTTTTATTTTACTTTTCTACGAAAACTGAATCCTCAAACAACACACAAATTGAAAATGGCACCAATGGCGTCTGCAATTTTCACATGTTCTTTTTTCAAATTGTTTGACACCATCCAACACACAGCTAGTGGCCAGTGTCATTTTGCGAACTTGGAGATAAAAACTCACTGTAAAAACTTTTTGGCTTTTGATATTTAGGTTACCAGCGCATAGTCTTACCCAAAATTAAAAAAATTAAAACCACGTAAGAAATGGATTTTCATACACTTTTCTCTCCCGCTCAG
This sequence comes from Plagodis dolabraria, assembly GCA_963854805.1. Classification (NCBI taxonomy): domain Eukaryota; kingdom Metazoa; phylum Arthropoda; class Insecta; order Lepidoptera; family Geometridae; genus Plagodis; species Plagodis dolabraria. The sequence continues at coordinate 17,188,999 of OY978467.1, read as the reverse complement.
ATGCGTTTTCTCCCCGCATATTTGTTCGATATGCAATGACGTACTTTCTACCGAAAATTTGATAAAGTATCAAGGTACTTTCCGAGCAAGTGTAGTATAAAATTATTTTTCGTTCTTTAACACGAAAAGAATATTTGCGTAGTAACATATCTCTTAACCTATATCGATGACGTAATACTAGCCGCCATTTTTTCCTTACAAACTAACCGTTGGTCCTTGTTATTCTGTGCCGTTGGGCTCGTTCCGTTCGCAAAACTTTGTTGTTTTTTTTTCTAACAAAGCGGTCAAACAATCTTCGTATTGGGTTTCACAAAAGAGTTTTTGTGCTAAGTAGGTTATATTATTGGAGTGGAATGCTGTGTTATGTTATGAGTAAACGAAGGGGTATGTATATAATTTTACGATTTAATACTGTTTAGAAAGGTATGGATGAAGTTCAATAAATATTTTTTTGTATTGAAGTGAGAAGTCGAACACGTCGCCTGCCTGATGATAAGCGACAATTCTGTTACAATATACCTACAATAAACGTAGAAAACGTTTTCAACCCTTATATCGCTGCCGTTATGAATCATTTCCAAAAATTATTCACGAACCTGTTAACAAAATTGCACGAAAATCGTTTGAGAGTTAATAAATTAGGTTATTTATAAATCATATTAATAATTATAAATATAATAAATTTTATTAATAATTATAAGATATTAATAAATGAGATCTGTAGAGGAGAACAACCGGACATACGCTGGACAAGACAAACAAAAGCATTTTTGCCCAAACTGTAACAAAAACGCTTCGCACGCGCTCGGTCAATTATAAACATATTTAAATTATATATGTGTAAAATTTATAATTGAAAGACATCTTTTAAACAAGTATAAATTAATTAAAAAAGTAAAAATCCGACTGCATATTATTTATTTTTGTTTAACATTTTATCGTTCCATTCAAATTAAAATTGAAAATAATATATATATTGGATCGTTCTTGAAAGTCCTTAATTTTTTTTGATATGCAACTTGATGCATTTGGACGAAAAATACATTTTTTTATTCACTATGTGGCGTCTAAAATCCGCCAGTTTATTATACCTATTATTTTATGTATCTAGCCTGCGCTATGAAACAAATCTAATGATATATTATACATTAAATTGGTTGAGCCGTTTAGAAGTTATGGTGGAATAAAGAAACTCACAAAAATACATGAACCCTGAAAACATAACTATAAGAATCAGCTTTCAAACAAAAAAAAGAATTTTCAAAATCGGTTTACCCAATCAAAAGTTCTGAGGTAACATACATAAAAAAAAATACAGTCGAATTGAGCTTCGACCAATATAATATGATTAAAAATACTACGAATTATATAAAACACTATAGCTGCTGCAATGAAACCAATTAGTAAACTAAGTTCAGGAACGTCCGCCGCGGTTATGAGTTGGATGGGTGACCGCCAGTGACATTACTGCTGAGCGTGCACGTACTTCGGAGGGCACGTTAAGTCGCGTGTCGGTTGTTGTCTAGGATGGCAGTCGTTATAGCATGGTGCTAGGGTATTTTGCGAAAACCCGCCTGGCTAGCATGGTAGCTAGTCAATCAAGTAGAAAATCTGTTAATAAGCACCTAACGGTTTGTTCCGGCAGCTGTCCTTGAGAGCCAGTCATTCTATGTTAGCCTGAACAACATCTTCGACCACATCATCACTTACCATCAGGTGAGATAGTGGTCAAAGGCCGCCTGTATTAGCCACAGACTTCAAGAAAAAGGTTTTTTTAGTCTGTGGTATTAGCTATAAAAAGCATATTTTCTTTTATGGACTGTTGCAATGCGCTACGCAAGTAACAGAAAGCTTGATTCGCTCTTGGTATAGTACATTGTTCACCGAGAGGAGAAAGTGACCGATTACCGTCGAGGGTATCGTTTGAAGCCCGAGCCGTAGGCGAGGGCTTTAAAACACCCGAGAACGGGAATCGCACTTTCTCTCGAGTGATACATAGTGCTTTATACTACACCTACCTTTTATTTTACTTTTCTACGAAAACTGAATCCTCAAACAACACACAAATTGAAAATGGCACCAATGGCGTCTGCAATTTTCACATGTTCTTTTTTCAAATTGTTTGACACCATCCAACACACAGCTAGTGGCCAGTGTCATTTTGCGAACTTGGAGATAAAAACTCACTGTAAAAACTTTTTGGCTTTTGATATTTAGGTTACCAGCGCATAGTCTTACCCAAAATTAAAAAAATTAAAACCACGTAAGAAATGGATTTTCATACACTTTTCTCTCCCGCTCAGATGCGTTTTCTCCCCGCATATTTGTTCGATATGCAATGACGTACTTTCTACCGAAAATTTGATAAAGTATCAAGGTACTTTCCGAGCAAGTGTAGTATAAAATTATTTTTCGTTCTTTAACACGAAAAGAATATTTGCGTAGTAACATATCTCTTAACCTATATCGATGACGTAATACTAGCCGCCATTTTTTCCTTACAAACTAACCGTTGGTCCTTGTTATTCTGTGCCGTTGGGCTCGTTCCGTTCGCAAAACTTTGTTGTTTTTTTTTCTAACAAAGCGGTCAAACAATCTTCGTATTGGGTTTCACAAAAGAGTTTTTGTGCTAAGTAGGTTATATTATTGGAGTGGAATGCTTTGTTATGTTATGAGTAAACGAAGGGGTATGTATATAATTTTACGATTTAATACTGTTTAGAAAGGTATGGATGAAGTTCAATAAATATTTTTTTGTATTGAAGTGAGAAGTCGAACACGTCGCCTGCCTGATGATAAGCGACAATTCTGTTACAATATACCTACAATAAACGTAGAAAACGTTTTCAACCCTTATATCGCTGCCGTTATGAATCATTTCCAAAAATTATTCACGAACCTGTTAACAAAATTGCACGAAAATCGTTTGAGAGTTAATAAATTAGGTTATTTATAAATCATATTAATAATTATAAATATAATAAATTTTATTAATAATTATAAGATATTAATAAATGAGATCTGTAGAGGAGAACAACCGGACATACGCTGGACAAGACAAACAAAAGCATTTTTGCCCAAACTGTAACAAAAACGCTTCGCACGCGCTCGGTCAATTATAAACATATTTAAATTATATATGTGTAAAATTTATAATTGAAAGACATCTTTTAAACAAGTATAAATTAATTAAAAAAGTAAAAATCCGACTGCATATTATTTATTTTTGTTTAACATTTTATCGTTCCATTCAAATTAAAATTGAAAATAATATATATATTGGATCGTTCTTGAAAGTCCTTAATTTTTTTTGATATGCAACTTGATGCATTTGGACGAAAAATACATTTTTTTATTCACTATGTGGCGTCTAAAATCCGCCAGTTTATTATACCTATTATTTTATGTATCTAGCCTGCGCTATGAAACAAATCTAATGATATATTATACATTAAATTGGTTGAGCCGTTTAGAAGTTATGGTGGAATAAAGAAACTCACAAAAATACATGAACCCTGAAAACATAACTCTTCTTTTTTTGGGCAGTCGTGTAAAAAAGGCAGAGGCTTGCAACACCGGCCATCACCGTAGGCTTACTAAAACTTTAAACCCGTTCTCTCGCACGGTCCCTAAAATAAAAAAAATAATAAATAATTATACACAACCTAGGAGGAAGATAGATACTTCCTCCTAGTATACAACCTAACCTATATTCTGCCGTCACAATTTAAAAAGGCACAATTAACATTTTGCAAATGTTGAGAAAATCGAGATTAAAATATTTTGGGAATTTTCTTAAAAAAATACCTTTGAAGTGTGATTTTCAAACTTGTGTGAATGTTAAAAGTTGACTATGATTAGTATGTATATAACGACAGAAATTACTATATATTTATTTTAATGTATATAATTAATAATTACCTTATTAATTTTTAACTTAACATAAAAAATTACATTACTAGAGCAATATTACGTTTAAAAGGCACATATAACCAAATACGCCTTATCAATGTAAAATTTTGAGAAAAAAAATAAAATATTATGATGAAAAGGCACCTTTTCTCTATTGTGCCTTTTCATTGATTTTTTTTATATTCATTAATCATTAAATTATTAGAATAAACTTTTATTAATTAATATTAAAAATAGTTTCTGACATATATATTTTGTTTATATTTCAATATGACATGTATTTTATTGTGTCCCTGCAATGGGATTGTATAATATATATTATAATAAGCTTATAAATTAACATTGTGTTAGAAATAAAATAAGGTAGTTCTATAGAAATAAAACTCAGGCTAAAAATTAGGGTAACACAGCCAGTAAGGAACTTTAATAATATATTTTATCAAAATAAAGAAAACATAGCTTACTAAATCAAAACCTAATAATTATCATTACAGCTATGTAACAACTATCTAAGTAGCTTCAATTTTTATCACAATCATTAATTGAATTAACTTCCTATAATTATTTAAATGGCACTTTGCATCTTTCTCTCATACTATTAAGAGATATACTTAGTAATTATAATAGGTCAGTAAAATCAACTTTATACTCGTATTATCAAAATTAAACGAAAACAAATTCTAAACATGAAATTAGGAACAACAAGGCACTTAATATTAATTATCATAATACCTAAGTATCGATTAAAGAGACTATAAAAATCAATCTTCCATTATTTCAGTCTTCTTGGTGATGAATCAAATCAACTGCTTGATCATTTATAGGTAATGTTTCCCAAAAAAGCCTTCTGTTAGTGGGCATAAGTGGACCAAGTTTTGTGAGTAAGGCTGATTTCCTTTCGCTCGTAATACCCCTGGGAACAAGCTTTTGACGTGGAGGTGGTATTCCTTGTTTAATATTTTTCAACTTAAGAAAATCTAGCTCAAAGTATTCGTCAGTACCATGATTGCGTTTATAAAAAAGTGAATTCGATCCTCTGCGAAAATTGACCTCCGAAATATATTTCATATAAGCTCGAGGGTTGGAATTCTTTATTTTACTTGTTGAAGAGCAGTCTTCATAATTGTAAAAATCTTGGAGTCCCATCTTCTTTACCATGGTGCGTACGCCAGTGTCAGATACGGCTTTACAGAAGTCTTCAAAGTCGTAGACACGCTTTTTTGTTTTCAAAGACCGTTCCACTCTGTGATGAAATTCGTCTGCAGTCATGAAGGTATGGCCAGTCTCCAAGTAGCGTAATGTGATGGAGTCGAAGTTAACTTCTGTGGAGTTAACTAAATAGACTAGATATGAATAAAGGGTCTAGTTTTTTTTCTGTGCTGCACAGTTGTCCAGCCACAGAATTATGTTTTTAAGATCTCTGTTTTGTGCGAAAAAAGCACCAAAGCAACTAACGATATCCTCTTTTTTTCGACCTGTTATTGCTTCATGCCACAAGGCTGCAAATGTTAGACCCATATCATGTACCTGTTTGTCGCCAATTGGCACAAAACTTTGGTTAAAAACAATGAGCCTCGGGCAAAACATCACTGTTTTGAATTGTTCCATACGGGGTAACATAATAACTTTTTCCAAATCTACTGCAAATATTAGGGTGTCAGGGCTATTCTTATTCTGTGTCTGATTATCAGCGTCAGCTTCATATTTTTTGCGAGCTGAAATATACCTCTCATGGTGTTCTTCGTAATCTTTACACAACTGACAGTGTCCGTGCCTAATCATTTCGCGCTGAGGGTTATGGATGATAAATTTTTCGCATATCTCACACTCTTCTTGGCCTAATTTTGTAAAAGAGATGTTAAGTGTTTTTACAAGTTTTCTGTAAAATCCATAAGACACTTGCGTTTGAGGATCAGTTTCACAATAATTCTTGTACATCATACGTATAGTAAGGTCAGAAGGCAAATACTTTTTGTTCGGTGCGTGTACTTTTTGTCTGTAGTGTGATATTGCCGGATTAAATGATAATATATGTTCTATGATTTCAGAAGAATCAATTTTTTTAGGATTCGGATTATGTCCACGACCATCAGTAACAAATACTGGAGCCAATTTGGCACTATAGTTACTGTCAATAATATTTCTTACTGCTTTACAGTTATGTTGGTTATACCCCTAGGTAGTGAGGAAAAACGTTTTGCAAACTGGAACTTTCTCACCGTTTTCATCCGGCAGAAAATATGTCACAGTCTTCGATCGTGTGTAACGTTTGCCTTCATTTTCATCATTTTCTCTTTTTTTCGGTCTATCTGGTTTTTTTGTACTAGTATTATACAAAAAAAAAGGATTTCTGTTCCATCCATGACAAGTCCCAAAAATTTTTATTGATTTTTTCGCGAAATTCATCTGAAAAACGGTTGGTGCACTTTTTTTTGCAAATGTCTTCACGGCAACCAGATTTAACAGAATACTTGGTTTTGATTTTTTTTTTCTTCTTCAGTCTCTTTCGATCTTTTAAGCTAACGTCAAATGTTTTCCTCTTTCTTATGTTTCCTTTCTTAGTCAGTCTATTTTGGTTTGTTTCGCCATCTGAATGTTCCGGTGATTCTAAAACTGTTCTGTGTTGAATTGGCTGTGAACATGGTATGATGTCGGCATCTGAATCACTATCGCTACAGTTACTAATGTTTCGATTCAATGATTTAGGTGGTTCGTAATCTTTGTCTAACACCGAATCATCAGAATCAAAATATGATCAAACTTCCTCACATGATTCTTGTACGAAGTTTTGAATTCCACTTGTTGACGGGACAGATATTTCTTCGTCTACCAAGTTTTCGTTGCGTAAAGCAGCTCTTACTAATTTTGCGCTGCGTGATGACATTTTGCTGAAACATAAAGAAGTAGCTATAATTATTTATTACTAGTCGAGTCTCGTGAATTCACTCGCTAAACATAGGTAAAGTAACGCTATCTGTATATCAATTTAAAAAGATTTGAAATATCTAGCTTTCAATGACGAAAAAAGTTACGTAGGTTTAATTATTATTAACAAAATTCGAAAATACTTAATTGATAATTGAATAAAATTATTTTGATCACTAGCTGCGTCCCGCTGTGTACATAGGGTATTTTTTTGTAAATTATAACCTGTAATTATGTTAGTCTGATGTAATATAAGCTATATAATATTATTAAAATCCATTTAGTAATTTTGGTAATATTTAGCAATAAACATACTCGTACATCCATCCACACTTACAAACTTACGCGTTTATAATATTAATACGATAATTTCACACTCAACATTAACATAATACCTCCATATTAATACACTCATAATTATTACCTGTAAAGACCGAATGTTTCATAAAAAAAAATTACTGACATATTTTTTGTAGCTAAATAAAACACTAAATACCTAACAAATACGTCTATGTAACTATAACCATTGAATTAAGTATATAAATATGTTATTTTAGGTTTTAGAAACAAACACTGTCAAAAAACAAGCAAATCATTGACATACGGCACAAACATAATGCGATATTACCTATACATTTTTGTATAGACTAGACAAGCGCAGCCGCTTGTTTTCGCTATTATTACCGACCAAAATCTTTTAACAATAAAATAACCCATTTAAGGCTAACTGAATTAAAAAAAATACATGCGAATTTTAATTACTAGGGTCTTATTTATAAGTAGTTACGGTAAGGCACAGGAATTAGCGATAAAAACAATCTTACCAGAGCGCTGTGCCGACAAGCGTGGACCCGTCTCGACACGTCAGGCACAACTGACGGCATTCCCTGCTCACCTCGCCCCGCTCACTTCATCTCCGTTCAGAAATGTTAAGTGGTAAAGGCACAAACGTCAATGTGCCTTTTTATTTAACATTTTAAGGTGTAAGGGTTAAAAAGAAAAGGTATAACTAACAGTTGTGACCTTTCTTTCTACGTTAATTGCTTAAGTATCGGTATAAAAAATAAGCACAATTGCCACATGAACCTTTTATACTTGATGAACGTCAGTTATGCCCATTCAATTAAATATATAAAAGTAAAAGGGTAGAACTAAAAGTCATATCTCACAATATGCCCTTTTCTTGTAATAAAACTCAAAAAATGGCGCAGTTGTGCCCTTTAAGCTTATACTATCTCTGTTAATTTTGTAGCTATAAATCCACAAAAAATCAGGCAGTTAGGCCTTTTTTTCCTGATTCTGAATATATATATAACTCAATTTCACAAAAAATGTTAGTTGTGCCCTTTTTCAGTAACACGGCAGTATTATATCTTCACTTGTATTGTCATCTTCGATCGTATGAAAGCTCGTACATTGTCACGTCCAATTCAAATACTAACCTCTTTTTGGAAAAAGGAAAGTACGAGTAAGTGAGCTTCCAACCTTCTTGGAGCTATGTAAACAAAAGTGACAGACGCTAACCTCTGTACAACCTGCCCTGTTTTTAAAAAGTTTTTATTGATGAGTCCATCCTCCTTGAATGGCACAGCCTATACCTTGTGAGAAAGAGATAGGTATATGTGTAGCGACAAGTGGAGCGTCGCGTCTGGCAGTCTCAGACAAGCAAGTTCAAGTTCATGTCTTTTTATTTTGAGAGGCCGCCGAAATGTGGCCACTGTTAGCCCGTACCAAAACATAATCGATATAATCCGATTTGAATATTATTTTAGAAAAACTGGTTTGGGAATATTCGACACAAAACAATTTCTATTTATGGATTTAAGTCTTTTGGGTACCCCTTGCTTTTGAGTAACTTCTTATAGGCTTATGATCGCCTGGTACATTTTAGTTGAACAACATACATGTATATCGTCGCTTCTGTATTCCCCAAAGGGGTGGGCAGAGTTGTGTAAACCACGATTTTCCAGACATGTTTTTGTCCCATGTCATAGGTGGCGAGCATATACAAGGTACATTTCAGACGTCAAAAATGGCAAATATAATTGATCACATTGTCTATGGTCAAGAAAAGTCTGAAACACGTTTTCTTTATCTTTTCTCGATAAAATAAAGTTGCAAAGTTGGCTTTAAATTGAGCTTGTAATTTAAATATCTTTTCATCCCATCTATTCTAAAAGGACGACTTGGTTCGCCTGTCAGTGCACCCAAAGGTGATGTTTTCTATAAGAAGTTTTTAATCCTCTTTATAAGTGCGCCGAAATTATCTTTACCTCGCACTTTTTGAATTTGGAACATCTTAGTGTTCAGTGCCAAAGAAATCGAACGCAAATATTGTTTGAATAAAGACTGGCTGGTACGACGAGCGGCGCGCGGCGCATACAATAAAGGAAAAAGAAATCAAATTAAAAACGCGCGAACAGCCCGCGTTTTCGTAAATTTTCACGGATTGTTAGAAATTCATTGTTTTGTTTTGAAAAAAGAGTTCTTCAAGTGACAGTATAGAATTACTTCTTGAAAGTATTAGAACTGACGCAAGAAATGTGATGGATAATCTATTATAAAAAAAAAACTGGGAAAAATATATGAAATTGAGAAATGCAAGAGGCGCCAAGAACTTTTCAGATTCTGTTTTTGTCCTACTTCCAGTACTTAACCACCTTCCACCTCTTTGGAGTACCTACTCAATGCTTAAATCACAAGTCAGTTCTAATAACGACGTAAAACTACTCTAATTCGACGAAGTATCGAACTTCGGGTCCGAAAGAAAGGTATCCGCAAATAACGTATTGGCTTACTTTTGTTTAACTTCGTTCGTGGCATAGACTTACAGTTGCACCCTGAATATAATTATTTAAATTCGTATGGTTTGTACATTTTCCAAATATGAAATAAACACGATAGTGACAACATTTCAGCTATTGAAAGCATCTTAAGGGGAACCTGTACATTGCTCCTTCAAATAAATTACGTTCTTTCACAACAAGTATTTCGTTTATCTGCAATCAACCACGTACCTTTTGAAGCAATGATGGCTCAGTGGCATTGGCTATGGACTGCCGCGCAGCAGGTCCATGGTTTGAATCCCGCCGCGGGCTTGAGCTTCATCGCATGGTGAAAGGGAATTTTGCGATTGCCCGCCTGGCTAGCGACCACACTCAAGTAGAAAATCTCTCAATAAAAAAAAACGTAGAGGTATTAAGATGTACATACTACATACACACAAAAGTTATGTGGCTTATTTTGAAATTGGCCCCGAGATTTGACTGATTTGTTTTTAATTATTATTATTTCAAACTATTTTTATTTGTAAATAAGCATTTATTAAACTTAACCATGTTTTAACGACCCTCGCCTTAACGAAAACAAATTAACCCAAACTAAAGGTCGTTCACATTACACACATTTAGGTAGGTTAGGGCGTCTTTGTTATCCAAAATCACAAACGGTGCAACATTTTTTTATTTACTTTATTAAAACAACAAATATTGGTTCTCTGTATTGTAAATGAAATGAGTAAATAGTTAATATTACCGAGCGGTGATAGCTATGGACTGCCGCGCAGTAGGTCCATGGTTCGATACCAACCGCTGCCGCTGCCGGCTTGAGCTATACCGCGAGCATTTGAAAATGCTCACCTGGCTAGGTGCCACCCTTAAGTAGAAAATCTGTCGCCAAGCACCTAACAGTGTGTTCCAGCGGCAGTCCTTGAGAGCCAGTGAAATTACAGGCACATGATACTTAACAAATACGTTTGAAGGTGATGGGCGCAGTGCAATTCGTGACTGACGAAATGCATCTGTTATAGGCAGAGGTTAGTCCGCTTAACATCAGGTGGCCCTCGAGCTTGTTCTGTCACAATAACATTTAAAAAAAATATCTTGCACCGTACCATGTCCCCGCGTGCTAGGTTGTCATCGTGTAAAAAGTAAATATATTTAATATTTGTACATATTTCATTGTACAAAAATAAAAAAATGGAGGGCAGTCAAAGTTTACAATATTTATCTATTTTGTTAAGGGGCCCATGTCAAAAACTAAAATATAACACATTAAAAATACGTATCGATAATATTATCTAGTTTAAAAGAAATAGAGACAAGACGTATCATTATCCGTATAATTCTAGGAAAGCTTGAACAACATCTTCGACCACATCATCACTTACCATCAGGTGAGATAGTGTTCAAAGGCTAGACTATCACGAATAAAAAAATCTTTATATATAAAATTACGTGTCACGTTGTTTGTCCGCGATGGACTTCTAAACTACTGAAACGATTTTAAAATTGATTTGCACACCGTGTGCAATTTGATCCTAATTGAAAGATAGGATAGCTTACATCTCAATGTATAGTCGCAATTACCCGTGCAACGCCGGGGCGTGCCGCTAGTTATTATGATAATAAGCATCACGCCTGCCTATTACGGTTCTACGCGACACTGCACTGCGCTCATCGTTCTCTAGCTTCGTTCGACCAGTAATTTCACTTGCTTCAGTGCCCTTCGAATTTTAATCTTTACACATTACTGCTTTGAAGCAGAATACCAGACACGTTTTTTTTTATTTTTAAATTTTTTATTTTATTAATCTACACTCTACAGACTCGAGGGTCCGTGACTTTTTTCATTATGTCCATTTTTTTTAATTTAAAACTAAATACAAGAATTATGAAGCATGCAACATTCTAAATGGGAACAGAAATAAAAGTTTTTTTTTTCCGTTAATGTCATTAGCACCAGCATCCAGAGCAGACCGGTGTCCTCTAGCAGCACCCGTTCACGAGTTGACGCATGTGCCAGCCATCGCCTTCCTCAACCATAGAGCCTTCATCATACCAACTACCTGACACGTTAATACCCAGTACCCACCAAGTCGATGTCTTGCTTTTGAGGCCTACCTATTCAAATTCAAAATCATTTATTTGCAGGAATATAGGTAGTTTAGATACATAGATCTTAGAATTATTTGAGTAACATAAATGTCCACTATATTCTACCCTTAATGGGTGTGCAAAATTCGGTTTACATGTCAGTTGAAAAATAGGTACATATCATTTAAATTCATTGGAAACTAAATACAACTGCAGTCAAGAAACTAAAAATAAGTGGTATATTAGTTCTCATTATTCAATTAACATATTATATTTGTACAAATAATTATTTAATAATTGAAGAAATACATCAGAACACAACAAAAAAACTGCATCAGTACTAATATTATAAATGCGAAAGTAACTCTGTCTGTCTGTCTGTTACGCTTTCACGCCAAAACTACTGGACCGATTTGAATGAAATTTGGTATGGAGATAGTTTAAGACCCGGGAAAAAACATAGGATAGTTTTTATCCGACTGCGCAAAAAGAGGTTAATGTTTTCGCGCGATAACCGACATACGCGCGGCCGGAGCCGCACCCGGAAAGCTAGTATTTAATAACATTGAACATAATTAAGTAATTTAATAATAATAACAGTAAACATTGTCCGTGAATTAGATGTCATATTATATCTATATACTAACGTCATTTTTTTTTATATTGTGTATTATTATATATTTTTTTTTATGCCTGATAGGTTAGCCTTTGTCCACTATCTCACCTGATGGTAAGTGATGATGTGGTCGAAGATGTTGTTCAGGCTAACCTAGAATTACTGGCTCTCAAGGACGGCTGCCGGAACACAACGTTAGGTGCTTGGCGACAGATTTTCAACGTGAGGGTGGTAGCTAGCCAGGCGGGCATTCGCAAAATGCCCTACCACCATGCTATAACGACTGCGATCCTGAGATAACAACCGGGACCGACGGCTTAACGTGCCCTCCGAAGCACGGAAGCGCTCAGTAGTAATGTCACCAGCGGTCACCCATCCAACTCATGACCGCGGCGGACGTTGCTTAACTTTGCTGATCGATTCAGAATGGCTAAGCAAACTTCGCTACGAGCGCTTCAAAATGTATGTATCGGTTCGTGTTACTTTCAATACCAATGTGACGGTACCAGACCAGACGCTTCCCTCACATGTCCCGATGGTAACAAACGATATAATCGAGCTCCTGTATGCAAGAGACGTTCGTTAAATATTATCGGTCAGGGGTACGTTCCTGCAATGCTTTGGGCAAATATTAGTCGAGCTAGATTTGCTTAATGCTTCAAATATACAAGCTTTATAAACTACTGTCAAAATATGAGTTCGACAGCAATGTTATTAGGTTGTTAAATATTTTCTGCATGTTTTGGATATCAAACTCATTACGTAGTAAAATAATATAAATTTTGTTATCACTAATCTTTATAATTTTTTTTACATATGCTCTGCGGATTACATTACAAAATTACCAATTTGCGAGAGATAAGCTACCCCAGCTTAAGGGGTGGACGGATGCGGGTTCGAATCCCGCACATGACTTAAATTTTTCCAGTCGTAAATTTGTAATTTTGTAACTAATGTTTAGCTTAGCTTGTTCAAAATGTACTATTTTTTGTTAAATCTGTCACATTTGACAGCTAATTAAGGTTTGGCCGATTCAATATGTAGTAAAGTGTGGGCTAGGCAGAGCATAATTAGGTCTGACAGGTCACCCGAAACGAGTATGATCAAATCTTGTTAGGATCAAATTAAGCTCGATTGGAGTGTAACGGCATGATTTTTTTTTATCTGTTTATGTTGGAAGAAGCTCGAGGCCCACTTGGTGTTAAGAGGATGAAGCTCTGCCTAAACAGATGCATTTCGTCATGTGACGAATTGCACTGCGCCCGTCTCATTGAGACATACTGTTGTTAAGTCTAATGTGCCTGTAGTTTTCTGGCTCTTAAGGACTGCTTCCGGAACACACTTTTAAGTGCTTGGCGACAGATTTTCAACTTGAGGGTCTTAGCTAGCCAGGTCCATAGCTGTAACCGCTTCGCTATCATTGCTTCAAAATCTGGGGCAAAAAAAAAACAAAAGGCCAAGGCAAATTTTGCAAAAGCAAGATTTGCCTTGCCCGAAGGAATGACGGAACGTACCCCAGTATCCGAGTCGATGCGGTCATCGCAGCAGGAAACCATTTATCATTTAACTGCTTCTAGCTTAACTACTACACCGGTCTCTCAACCATTGTTGTGTCGTTGACTGTACCTAAAGTTCATCTCAAGAATACAAAAGATCGTATATCATCAAGAAAAGGACAATAACTTCAGTATTTGCTTCAGGTGAAGCGAGTATAAAAACATTTTTTGCCTAAAAATGTAACCTACTTCAACACTCAAAAGTGTGAAATAACTTGTTGAAGTCGGTGCCATGATAGTTCAAAAGTACATATTGTCACAATATTGTGCGCATGGTACCGACTTCGACAAGATATTTCACACTTTGTGAAGTGTTGAAGTCAGTTCCATTTTTTTGTTTAAAATTTTATTTTAAATACAGACATATTTATATAAATTCGTTTTAAAATATTCGCTCTCGCTATTTTTTATTGCGTAGTTCTGTTTCGGTCCCTCGTATATATGCGTATGATATTTCTCTGTCTTTCTCAATCTGTCATTTTTCAAAGACAATATGTATATTTTATCTCTTAAAAATTTCCTACCCAAAACTTTTTGAAAATACATAATTTTGTGGATACTAGAAAACAGAAGCATATAGATGTTAGGACATGTATGCATTATTTCACTGAGTTTAAAATATCAAGAAACTATTTGAAAGTAATTGCTTAAAATGGTAAATAATAATAATATTTATCCTTGGTCGATGCGACGCGTGAGTAAAATGCTAGCACCTCTTTGTCTCAACGAATAAGCATTGCAATTCAACGGGGCAATGCTGCCAGCATGCTGGGAACGCTGCCAACTGGTACTGGGCTAGAGTATTTGGACTGCCTGTGAGTCTGCTATGACTTATAGGTTGTCTAAATGCTTTTATTGCGGTAGCTGTAGTGTTGTATATAGTTCGTAATATTTTGTTTAATAAAAACATACCGCCGCGCCGGTTAAAAAAAATGATTGTTTTAGAGTTATGAAGACACTTCTTATTCCTTTTTCTAAATATGATTACAAGCACTACCGCGTGCTAAGCGAAAATCATATTTTACAAAATATTCGAGTACAAATTTTTTCCGCCCGGGGCATTACATTTTGTACTTCAATAATTTGTAAAATACTTCTTATTCCTATTTCCTGGTCGTCAGTTAGACCGTTATCTGTCCCGACCGGGTCCAGGATGGTGGTCTCTTCCATTCGGCATTAAAAAAAAGTATCGTTATCATGTTAAAAATGGTCAACTCAATGCAGTAGGTCTGACCCTTCAATTTTGTAAAATTATCTTTTGTTGTTGAAAGCTTTTAACGTAAAAGCTAGTAAGAGGATTAATGCTTTTTAAGACGCCGTCAGATGCTGAAATTTGTCACTATCGGGCTGCGTAGGAGTGAAAGAGACGCAGCGATGATGAAATCGCGATCAATTTAGGTAAAATCCGAAAATAAGCTTAATAACTCAAACCTAGTAACGTAAATCTAAAATGTAAGTATTTTTGCCCTTCTTGATAAGGTTTTGGATATTTTATTAATATATTTTACTAAGAAATAAATCACTAAGATAATTTACGTTACGAGCGCAATTTAGAGTCAACTTTGCAATTTTATTCTATCGAAAAAATTTGAACTAAATGTGTTTCAGACTTTTCTTGGCCATAGATAATGTGATATTCGCCATTTTTGACGTCTGAAATGTGCCCTGTATATGCTCGCCACCTATGACATGGGACAAAAACGGTGTTTACACAACTCTGCCCACCCCTTTGGGGAATAAAGAAGCGACGATATACATGTATGTTGTTCAACTAAAATGTACCAGGCGATCATAAGCCTATAAGAAGTTACTCAAAAGCAGGGGAGCTAAAAGAGATAAAATCATAAGTTATTTTCTTACTGCTACAATACATTTTACTATAAATCTGTTCAAGAAAGTAACTTTGTAGCAGTTCTTAACCGACACCAAATACGGAGGAAGTCCTCAATTCGCCTGTATATTCTATTTTTGTATGTTTGTTACACGGTTACTCTGCCGATTGTGAACAGATGTTGAGCATTATTTTTTTTGTCTTTTAACGTGTTACATACCTATATACTAAAATTATTACAATATTTGTTTACATTACGTAGGTGTTAGGCGCTAACTTGGCAGAGGCGAACTATAGTCCAAGATTTTTTGTCTTTTAAGTAATCACAAACTGTGTACTAAGATTTCTTTATCAAAATATTCTTCACATGCAACTTGAATTTCCCTCCTGTGAGCGTTGTAATATGTTTGGGAACTTTATTATAAAACCGCACACAATTGCCTAAAAAGGACCTTTTATTTGTCTTTGCTAATCTAAAACTTGGCACCGCTATTATATTATTAGGCACTGTTATTTTATTATTATTCCTAGTGTTATAATCGTGATTGTCAATGTTTAGTTTAAATTTACTCACTTTTTTACGAACATACATAATATTTTCAAATATATACAGACTTAGTAAAGTTAAAATATCAATTTCTTTAAAAAGATCTCTCAGGGATTCCCTAGGATCCATTTCATATATGCCTCGAATTGCACGCTTTATAACCGACAACAAAAAAGAGGAGGTTGTCAATTCGTCGATCCCGTATGTAGCAAAGGATACCAAAAAAGAGGATGAAACATCTTTATATCGAAAAATGTATGGACAATATTGTGATAACAGGTACTTTTGAACTATCGTGGTACCGACTTCAACAAGTTCTTTCTCACTTTTGATTCTTGGAGTCGGTTCCATTTGTAATAAAAAAAATATTTGTAAGATAAAGATGGCTCTATCTCAGCTGCAGGAACACACCGTCAGGCGCTTGGCGACAGATCCTCTCTGGAAAGTGATAGCTAGCCAAGCGAACATTAGCAAAATACCACCTGTCCACTAAACGGTGTAGCTCAAGCTAGCGACGGGGATCGAACCTTGGAGCTGCGTCACCGCAGTCCATAGCTATAACCGCTCGGCCATCATTGCTTCACATAGAAAGTTTATTTGGCGAGACCTTGAAAGTTAATTTGTAGTTATTTGTCGACCAGCTCGCTCTCACACACATTTACAATTAGTGTAAAATGTCGTTAACAAGCAAAGTAAATATTATTCGGAAGCCTGAATCATCGGGGTGCCTTTTGGCTAAAAGTGTAATTTAAAAGTCACGACACGATTTCTTGTTCATTCTTATTAAGATTACATTCGAATTAAGAACATAGCCTAACCTAGACTGACGCATTTTGATTGCCTGTGAGTCTGCAATGATTTGTAGGTTGTTTAAATGTTTTGATTGTAGTAGCTACTGTATTGTATATGATTCTTAGTATTTTGTTAAAGGGCATAGGTACCGCCGTTAAAAAAACCGTAGTCCTTGAGAGCCAGTGAAAATACAGGCACATGAGACTTAACAACTATTTCAAATGTTGACGGTCGCAGTGCAATTTGTGACTTGTGACGAAATGCATCTGTTATAGGCAGAGGTTAGTCTGCTTAACATGAAATGGCCCACTTGTTAAGTCACAATTAAAAAAAAACCTGCAATAGCACAAATTACGAGGTCATCAATTTAGCATCTCAGTAGTACAAGCAACTAAAGAATTTCCTCGCTTCTAATTTTCGTTTGAGAGCTGGACGCGGATGACACTCCTTTATACAAGAGCTTATAGGTAAAGATAAGCGTTCTATAATGAAACCAATAACGCCTATCAGTATTTAACATAGAGATATAAAACACTATTTAGAGTGGCAGCCATGTCAGTTTTCTTAGAAAACGAGCGTAGCCAGTTTAACACATGTAAATGATACTTGACATTACATCTTAATTGTTCACTACAAACAATCCGATTCCCTGATTAGTCCCATTTTTACCCAATTGAAACGTTTAATAAACCAATTTATAACAGTTGAAATTACACCTTATCTAGAGAGTGGTAAGATTTAATTTCTTGTGAACATTGTCAAGCTATCCCTTTCAGTGAGAGAGACAGATATATGGTAATTCCCCTAATATCTGGTGAAATTTGCCAGTCGACAATATCTGTACAGTAATTGTGCAGTCTCTCAGTCAAGAAAAATTCAATTTTAAAATCGTTCCTTGGTAAAATCTGAGCAAAGACAATTGAAAAATAGTTCACAAGTTACTGCACGCAAAATGATTACGAGAAAATAATTATTAGGATAGCTAGTAAAATTTCACCTTTATTAATTTATTTATTCGGAACAAAAAGTGGTATCCCATTGTCAAAGTAGCCAGTGATGCAGTACATTTTTATCGATAAACTTTTCCATAGTCTTAAAACGATTTAACGATTAAATTTTTAGGTAATGCGTTGATGTACTGTGCGTTTGAGCTATAAAAAGTTTTTATGCGGTTTTATATAATCATTTGAATATGTAGTAAGGACAGGCAAGTAAGCGTCTTGAATGAACCCTATAGCTTACTAGTATGTCTATTCTAAAAGCTTTAAAGACCGCTGAAAACAGAAGCACGTGGAAGAGCATAGTACATCGAGCAATTAACACTACTTCAGACTAGACACGACCTTCAGCAGTGAAGATGCTGAATAAGAAAAAGACGATAAAAATTAAATAAAGCTATTACTGCGAAGAACAGCTTAATTTCGATTTAATATGTTATAGGCTCGTTTATTTGTAGTAAAATTATAACAAACACATGAAATTCGCGTAGAGGGTGGTATTAGAGATAGGCACAGATAGGGAGTCAGGAAATCAGGGAGACCGACACAATAGTAACTACCAGCTAATTAAATTGGTAATCATTTTATTTCCATTGAAACGAATTGTACTTATTGCGTAATCGGCGATTGCTATTTCTAGATATTATTATTTAGCAAAAACTGAAAACAGTATATTTGTGTATTTCTCTATTACACATTTTAACAAATGAATTGAATGGCAGCCAATGAGATATTCTCCTTATTGATGATAACGAAAATCTCCAAAATAGACTAAGTCATAACTTAAAAGTTCGCGTGTTCGGTTCCGTTCACGTCTACGTTGTTGCAACACACCCGCGATGCTGCAACGCAGCCTGCTGTACATATGAACTAATCCAAACGGAAAAAAAAGAAAAAAAAATCATGTAATGTTGTCAAAGTAGCTTTGGTCTGTCATGGTGAAAGAACACTGCTTGAAATCCCTATCAATGCCATTCAAGTTGAGTGTGTGGAACCTCCTCTTAGCCTTCGCAGACACTGTCTCTCCGATAAATTCCTTTTTAAATTAGCTTAAAACTCAAACTGTTCTTGAAAAAAACTAGATTGTTTACTGACATTATATAACTCATGCAATAAAGCCTCATCTGAGAACCTCCTTTGTCTCCTCCGCAGCTATTTACAATTCACCCTTCTTCCTTATTCCCTCCTTCAGAATCCTGTTATGCCTTTGTACTCATCATCCTACGAATCATTCGTTTTCAAACCTAACGTTATTTTGGATTTTGGTATTGATAAAAACACAATAGAAGCTAATAAGGTTTAAATAAATAAATTCTTCACAGAATACAAGGTCTGGACTGCCATGCAGATGCTTCTAAAAATCTAGATAGTCCAATTGGTGTTGTAGTTTGGATCCCATCTACGAGAATAATTTTCAATTATAAATGTCCTTCTACCACTTCCATCTTTTCAGGAGAAGCCATCGCAATTCTGGAAGCCATCCTTTTTGTAATATCACACAATCTGAATAAAACTATCATATTTTCAGAAACCAAAAGCTGCCTCCAATCTAGTCTTGCTAACCTATTTCGGTCCAAATCTAGGTTCCCAATTGTTTTAAAAATAGGAAATGCCCTTTTCGAATGTAGCTCTCACGGCAAAAATGTGATCCTTGCCTGGATTCCTGGTCACGCCGGTACAGTGCGCAACGAATCTCAAGATCAAGATATCTGTTCGACTTTAAAACCATCTTTAAAAAAACCTTGAAACCAGAAATGGCAAATTTCTAGAATATTAAAAGCTAAATTCTATGGTAACATTAAACCTGAGATGCCCAATAAACTCTGGTTCTCAATATTCCAAAACGCTGATAAAGTGACCACCTCTACAATAATTATGCCGTCCGAGTCGAAACTATTCCTGTAACCCAGTCTTCCTGGCCAAACTTATAACTCCCTCTGTGAATGTAGTTTGGACGAAGGAAATGTGAAACACATATTCTTCTGTTGTCCCAAAATAAACTCCTCTCTACAATATTATCCCTAGAGATATCCCTCGTCCTTTCCCCCTCAAACGTTTCCTCTCCTTAGTATTTATCCATATTCAAATAAAGCTGTAAATTAAATGTTCATATATTATATAACTTAACCAAAAGTTGTTCCCAGGTGTTCTATATTTCCCCTATATATAATGAATTTGTGTGTGTGTATGTTTGTGTGTGTATATACATTTGTGTTCTTCCAGTAGTTAGAGGAACTAACATCTAATGTTTCAGCACCAATTTTGGCTTGGGCAGTTCTCACCGGACATGACTCATTAAAACTAAAAAATCTCCTTTGTTTGATAGTCCATTTAACTACGTGACATTGTTGAAATTGTGGTGGTGCCCACAGAAGCCACAAAACAAGAGTTGAAATTGAAATCACAACCTTGAAAGATTGCGTGTTCTTGAAAATATTTGAATAATTTGTTAATTAAATTGATGTTTACCTTCTGACCTACACGTGTATTTTTACGTCCAGGTAAAAGTTTTATATGCACTAAAAGCAGTGGGACAGATGGTGCTTGCTTTCGTAGGTCTAACAGGAAAGCTCCAAATTAGATATTGGAATGAGGTGACATTTAGTGACTAACAATTTATCGATAAATTTGTCGATAAAAAAATCATGAATCACTTATATGTCAGATTGCACCGACTTTGTTCATCAGCGAAATATAAAACATTTAGGAATAATTTATTAAGTTTTCCGGTGATAGGATATTCCTATTTTCTTTACTTTTGTGACATTGCTATTAAATCTGCAACTTATAATAGCACAACGCGGCATTTTCATATAAATTGACGGAGATGCATGCGGCGCGTTAACCGCGGGTCGACTGTCAGTAGCATTATAGTCCGTTGACGTAAATACTCCTGTTTAGGAGTATGGTGAGCTCGCGTACCACGCCCCCTTCACCTTTCTATTGCTTTCTCTTTTCTGTGGTATTTAAGTATGCTATGTAGTAAAAAACATATATTATAGTAAGTATAGGATTTTTTAGATCGCTAGTTATATAGTTATTTCCTAATGAATAAGAGCATCGTATAAAGCGGGAATAGGAAATGGTTCTTTACATTTGTCTGGCTGTCTAAATCCCTAAAATAGAAAATCGGTCACCAAGCACTTAATATTCTCCAGTAGCAGTCCTTCAGAACCAGTTCTCATAATAATTCCGAAGAATCCCGCCGCGAGCTTGAGCTTCACCGCATGGTGGAAGGGTATTTTTGGGAATGCCCGCCTGGCTAGCGACCACCCTCAAGTTGAAAATCTGTCGCCAAGCACCTAACGGTGTGTTCCGGCAGCTGTCCTTGAGAGCCAGTCATTCTAGGTTAAGCCTGTTAACACCTTCGACCACATCATCACTTACCATCACGTGAGATTGTGGTCAAAGGCTTACCTATAAGCTTTAAAAAAAAAAAAAAAGTTAATTAAATAAAGTAAAAATCCCAACTGCGAATAATGTATTTTCGTTAAGCGTTTTATCGTTCCATTGAACATAAAACTGAAATGTATATATTTACTAGCTTTCCGGGGCGGCTTCGCCCGCGCGTATGTTGGTTATCGCGCAAAACATTAACCTCTTTTTGCGCAGTTGGATAAAAACTATCCTATGTTTTTTCCCGGGTCTAAACTATTTCCATACCAAATTACATTCAAAGCGGTCCAGTAGTTTTGGCGTGAAAGCGTAACAGACAGACAGAGTTATTTTCGCATTTATAATATTATTAAGTACTGACTAATAACTCTCCTATTTTTGGGCAGTCGTGTAAAAACTATATATTTTCTAAAATTCATATACAATAAATAGTGAAGTCTTGTCGTGTACCCTAAAAGCAAGTTCCAGATATAGGTCTCGCCGGCTGCCGCGCACGTGTTGAAGTTTTGACAATCGGCGTCGGCGCACATGTGGTGTGTGCCGCGGGGGGGCGCCTCCAGACTTCTAACATTCTACATATTGTAGATAAATGGGTTCCGTCATGTAGCTTATTTATTAACCGACTTCTTACAGAGGAGCAGGTTCTCTATTCGACAGTACGTTTTTTACCAACTTCTAAAAAAGGAGAGAGTTCTGTGTGTTTTTTACCGACTTCCAAAACAGAAGCAGGTTCTATATTCAACTGTATTTTGTTTACTGACTTCTAAAAAGGAGGAGTTTCTTAATACTTTGATCTTAGTTTTTTTATTGTTTTTCAAAAAGTTTATTACACAGTTACTCCGCCAATTGTAAAATGATTTTGATGATTGTTTATTTTGTTGAGTAGAGTTACCTCCAAGTCGGTTCCATTTAAATTTCATCAAATTCGGTTGAGTAGTAACAAAAATGTTGCATACCTGGATGATTTATTGGTAGTTGCTACTCTTGTTGGTGACCAGTATTTTAGGCAGGTGATGTTTAGGATCTTGTATAATAGTAGTAGTACTAACATGAGTAAAAAAGGAGTAAAAAAATCAGTAAAACAAGTATATATTAATTTATATAATCTCATTCGGTAATATTCTAATTATGAAATGAAAAACAGACTTTTATTGGCATATTTTATTTACATACTTACTTCTTTAAGAAAATTAAAAAAATAAATTAAAGCATTATTCTCCTAACAAAACAATGCTTTAAAACATTTTTTTAATTATTAAAGTACAATGTGTCCCGATCAAGGAGGTTTCAATTCAATTTCAGTACACATTATCTGTGGTGAGCGCGCTGCGCTGGTTTTTATATTGCATTTTATTTAATGTAGCTACCTATAGCCATGAGATTAAATAAAGTAGTGTATGCAATTGCATATAATTAGGTATTAAAACATGAGTGTAATCTTATTTTCCAAAAAACTACACTCATGTTTTAATACCCTCTATTATACGACAGTTGCATAAACTACTATTAAATTCAACTAACTAAAAAAAAAATATTTTTGCCGGCAAATTATTTATTTTCTTTCAAAGTTTTATCGTTCCATTGAAATTAATACTATAAGTTATATATATATGGAATCGTTTTATTTTTTATAGCTTATAGGCTAACCTTTGACCACTATCTCACCTGATGGTAAATGATGATGTGGCTGAAGATGTTGTTCAGGCTAACCTAAATTTACTGGCTCTCAAGGACAGCTGCCGGAGCACACCGTTAGGTGCTTGGTGACAGATTTTCTACTTGTGAATGGTTGTTAGCAAGGCGGGCATTCGCTCAATGCCCTACCACCTCTGCAAACATTAGGCACTTTGCAGCAATGACAGTCTTCGGCAAGTCGTTTATCATGAGCACAAAAGTGTGGGTCCTAAAGTGCTTCCTTGGCTTACCCCCGAACGGGTAACACGCTTAGATTCGTAACCAGACACCCGAACAAATTGATTACGATTGCACAGATAGCTCGAGAAGAAACTTGCAAAAACCTACATATACTCGTACTTATCGTGTTTATATATATTGTGTTGGAAAAACCTTCAAAGTATCAATTACACTGGAGAAGGCTTCTATTGGCATAGAGGTTAAATACACCATTTAATGGGCAGTTAGATTTCCCTCACAGAGAAGGTACTTCTTCCATTCAGGCCAGGCTTCTTTCTTTTGCTTCTTTCAGTAAGTCCACGCACCCATCCGCGCCGAACGAACCGCAGATCTGAATGAAGTCGATGACTTCGACGTGTGCGCTCGTCTTGGCTATCGTTTACCTTTAATATTGAAAGAAGGGAAAGCAACATTTGAAATAACGAGTATAAATTAATTTTAAAATATAAAAATCCCGACTGCACTTTATTTTTAGCCAACTTCCAAAAAAGCAGGAGGTTCTTAATTCGTCTGTTTCTTTTTAAGTTTGTTACCTCAGAACTCATGACTGGGTGAACCGATATTGAAAATTTTTTTTCGTTTGAAATTTGTGTTTGTCGTTTGGTTCCATTTAAGTTTCATCAAAATCTGTCAAGCCGTTTTTGAGTTACACTAAAATAACTGAAAAAAATTAACCTATCTTGATGATATAGTCGTTATCGATTAATGATAATCGATCCCGTAAGTAGCAAGGCTCACAAAAATTGAGTAAGTAATTTTTATTATACACTTTTGGGTGTTGAAGTCGGTTCCATTTTATGGTAAAAAAAAATTTTGTTAAAAGTTTTTTTCGTTCCGTTGAAATTAAAACTACATGTTATATATTATGGAATCGATTTTTAAAGCCCTTTATTTTGATACCACACACGATGAGAATATACACAACTAGCATTCCGGGCGCGGTATGTCGGTTATCGCGCAAAAACATTAACCTCTTTTTGCGCAGTTGGATAAAAACTATCCTATATTTTTTTCCGGGTCTCAAACTATTTCCATACCACATTTCATTCAAATCGGTCCAGTAGTTTTTGCGTGAAAGCGTAACAGACAGACAGACAGAGTTACTTTCGCATTTATAATATTAGTACTGATTGGCTAGCTTTTGCCCGCTATCTCGCCTGATGATAAGAGATGCTTAGCTATGGCTTAATACTGTGGGGCTACTCCGTGGACATGGAGAGGGTTTTCAGGGTGCAGAAACGTTGTGTTAGGGTTATTAACAGGGCCTGGTTCTTGGACAGCTGCAAGCCACTGTTTAAATCCACGAACATCCTTCCACTACCTAGCCTTTATATTAGAGAAATGTGCCTCTTCGCAAAATCTCATCCATAATATTTCAAAAAACACTGTGAAGTCATAACGAGACACAAAAACAAAGATTCAAAATATTTTTCACATGCAACTTGAATTTTCCTTCTGTGAGCATTGTAATATGTTTGGGAATTTTATTATAAAACCGCACACAATTACCTAAAAAGGACCTTTTATTTGACTTTGCCATCAATGATTGATTAATGATTACACAGTTTATACTACAGAAGTATTAAAGTTTAAGAAAGGCAATAAGATTTCAATTTCATCGAAAACAAATATTATATTTCATGTATCTAACTTGCAAATTACTTAGAAGTCTGTGGAACCCTAAATTCCATTATCTCTGCGATATGACGGAAGCGGTCCATGTATGGCATAACGTGAACCATCAGTCTGCAGTCAGTGGTCGAGCCGCGCGGACGCTGCCGATTAAAAAAACACGAGTAAATAAACGCGAGTTCGATTTTCAAAGTTTGTATTCCCGGAAGGAAGCAGTGAGTGCAAGTGTCAACGCTAGTGATGTGACAGTGAGAGTGAACTATTTCGATCTGTAAATAAAATCGAGAAAATAATCGAGTTGTACGTCAATGATACTTCGCTAAGCCGGTGATTAAGCGCACACGTCATTTGATGGATCATCATATATTTTAAGAGAATTAGAATTCTGACATCGATATAACTTGTTTTCCAACAAAAAGAGTAATTATTTATAATAAATAATTCGAGTTCATTAAAATTGTTAGGTTATGAGCAAAAAATATTGTTGTATAGTTATTTACTTTAAAGTGATTGCGTTTGAAATAAACGCGTGGAATTGTATGTACTTTGATAAAAAAAAAAATATCACTCTGTCACTATCTGATCAGGCGATAGAAGAAAGCAGTTTATCCTTACATATCTAATATCTTGATAAGGTTATCATCAGCTTTATGATACCCCAATAGGTATTTTGCATGCGTGGTAGGGCATTTTGCGAATGCCCGCCTGGCTAGCTACCACCCTCTAGTAGAAAATTTGTCGCCAAGCACCTAACGGTGTGTTCCGGCAGCTGTCCTTGAGAGCCAGTAATACTAGGTTAGCCTGAACAACATCTTCGACCACATCATCGCTTACCATCAGGTGAGATATTGGACAAAGGCTAACCTATCATAATAAAAAAACAATTTGAATGCAAGCGATTTGAAAAAAATACATGTATGTTTAACTCGTAGCGATTCACCTAGATTTTTGATATCGATGCTCTAAGTTTTCTGATGTCTTGCATCTTCGAGAACCAGTCTAACATGTTTTCTAATTATATGAAGTATTCAATGAATATAAAATATCTAACTGAAGTTATCATTGCATGGACAAATAGAACTCTACAACCATATTGCGCGGTTTAACTTATGACAAATCAGGTTTTGCGTAACCTACCCACATTTAGAAAAATATTATTTTGAACACATTTTTTTGAAAATGATCGAAATAGTTCCTCCGTTTGGTTATTTACGTGCAGTGAACATATCTTAGAGCCAAGCTTATCGTGTTAGCTCATCAAAAGTGATATAAAGAGTAACTGTTTGCGATGCGCAGCGACGTGCGACGAAGCAAACGCCAGTTTTCGCATATTTGAGCGAGCGCTTTCCCTCCACGCGGTGCATTCTGATCGGATCTCTCTGATACCTATTTGGCCTTTTGTTTCGAGTTCCGGTTGAACTGTTTAGTTTTGTGTCACAGGATAATACATTTCGTGATACATAACAGTTACAGGGGGTTAAGTTTAGCATAAAAAACACCCTTGACTACAAGAAGGGTGTTAAAGAAATCAAGTTAATATAAGTAACCCATATATATATATATATATACGAGGGTGGTCGCTAGCCAGGAGAGCAATCGCAAAATGCCCTTCCACCATGCGGTGAAGCTCAAGCACGCGACGGCCTTGAACCATGGACCTGCTGCGCGGCAGTCCATAGCCAATGCCAGTGAGCCATCACTGCTTCAAAAATTTGTTTCTACATAAGATTATTTATTGTAGGTATGTCGTGAAATGCCTTGATACTGGTTAGACACAGTTGAGTGATAATTTGACAGCATCTATATTATATTTTGACAAATTTCAGGTACTTACATTGATTCACAAAGCAAACAATAACTGATTCAATGACAAGTGTCTAAGAATGATGTCAGATTCTATGTGTCATAATTGTAGAACTAAACATATTTAGTAATTTTTAAAAATGGAATTATCGTGAGTTTTACACATATTTAAATATTATAAGTTCAACCGGCATAAAAACTCACGTTGGGGATCGAGTACGTCTCGCGAGTTTCGAGCATATCAGATGCTCATCATCAGGGCGAGCAGCTGCTCTGCCTCTGCGAGCTCCCAACGGGCACTGCGCAGCGCCTGATGATGAGCATCTGATATGCTCGAAACCCGCGAGACATACTCGATCCCAACGTGAGTGTTTTTGCCGGTTTATTTTACAATATTTAAATATCTAGAAATATTATAAAATTTGTGATTATAAAAACACTTTTATAGCAGGCATAATCTGGATCATTGGTAAACATTAAAAACACAATATTAAATATTAAGATTCAATCTAAAATTTGACGCCAATTTTAAATTAAAAGTTGACTTCTGTATAGATCAACTAGACCTTAAATTAGGTGAACCTAATAATTCAATAAACGTGAAGAGACGATTCTATAGTAAATTAGTCCAGTTAAGTTGAAATTGTTTCTTTTTAATAATTACAATTAATAAAAAAAAACATTAAATTAATATTTTAATAAAACACTTAATATCTAGTGAAAATTCCGCGTAATTTTTCTGCTAAGCCTAAGTGACGTCACAAACACCACGCATTTAAACCGGAAGTTTTCGACGCGGTTTGCTTCTACACGAAGCATCCTTGACTTTACGAGCGCACGATCGAGAATAGTTTTGATTTTTATTTTTCTGGTATAGAACGGGTATATGTTAAAGAAATTTAAATCATAGCTGCGTCGGTAACTTGCTTTCGCCACCTGTTATGATTTCACTACATTTTTTTCATCTGTTACAGTCAGTGGAAATATGATTATACGAAATTACAAATCTACGAGAAGAAAAAAATACAGTCGTGTGCGGGATACTATATATAATTTTCTATAATTTTTCTTGTTGTAAAAATAAAATATAGAAATATGATTAATGAGATTTTTTAACAGATTTATGCACAACAATTAAAGAAATATATAGTTAAGTAAATTGAATATTATTAAACTTTATTATTAAAGCTGTCCTTGAGAGCCAGTAATTCTAGGTTAGCCTGAACAACATCTTCAGCCACATCATCACTTACACATCATCAGGTGAGATAGTGGTCAAAGGCTAACCTATCATGCATAAAAAAACACAAAAAGGTAATAAATAATGAATTCTAGGAAAACATGCGTAAAAATCACAAAACGATGATTCTGTCCGGGCAGTCTTGTTATGAGTCGTATGTACCTAATGTGTGTAACGAGCTTATTTTTTTTTATATTAGCACTGTACTCATTAATTTTATCAACGACCTTATGTTGTTATTGACACTGACACATCTCTGAGTCATCATTAGATCATCAGTGAAACTTACTAGTCCCCTGAGTGTTAGTGGCCTTACATCTTCTCTATATACAGGGTTATTGGTAAAATGCTAACAACCTCTTAGGGTTGACATCTGCTAGTCCTAACAAACATTTTGTGATAAAAAAAAAATATTGAAATTTATTTATTTTATTAAAAAAAAACGTTTTTTTTATGTGTTTTTGGCGGAATAAGTACGAGGCCCATCTAATGTTAATTTATTTATTTATTTATTATTATAATAAGAACGCTTACAATGCAATTACACTTATTATCAAAACAAAGCCAAAACTCATGATACATATAAATTATTCATAGATCATGATAATTAATAAAATAAATTCAAAATGTCAAGGGGGTACAATATAAATATTACATTAATAAATTATAATATCACAATTATACATAAATATATGAAATAGGTATATAAAGTCAAAAAAGTCAAATTGGTACAATATAAATATTAGAATATCAAATTATCATATCACATTCACACATAATTATGTCAAATGGGTTCATATTGTATTAAGTTCACAAAATGTCAAGAGGAAATTGAAAATATCAGGCAACCTATCACAAAAAATGTCAATGTTAGGATATGCGTTAAGGAATGCGTTGAGACCACTCATGATACGGCATATAGGTGTCTTACTCCGGGATACTGTACGTTTTCGGCCAATGTGGAACAGCTCGTGTCTGTGATCGAGTCTATGGCGGATATACATATCGGGTAAATATATAGAACACATACGATTGTGCAGTGTAGGCGAATCGATAGCACCTCTTAATATTTTGATTCCGGTCTTTAGCTGGTCAAGCGATCTTCTTGTTCTCAAGGAATTATACCCTAATTGGCCAAGTAAGAAGTTGGTTGGGTAAAGGTAAGGATAGTAGCCGTAGGTCTTCTTATGAAGATTTCGCAAGAAGGCTTTCTGAACTTTCTCGAGACACAAGATACACACACTCGACTCCAACTTGCTCCTGACCAAGGAAGTGAACAGAAGTTGGAGGATCTGGGGATCTCGGAAATCCCTTGCGTTGCGTAGGACGAAGCCAAGACGCCGGAAAGACTCTTTTGCAGTTATTGCAACGTGATCATTAAATGTGAGACCGCGACCAAAGGTCACACCGAAATCCTTAATAGATGACACCCGCTTCATGGCATTATTATCTATATACGTTTGCTGAATAGGGTTACGCTTTCGGTCGTAAGACATGACGTAGCATTTGTCAGGATTGAAGAACATTTTATTTGTCACACTCCATCGATAAATAGAATCGATGTCACTTTGCAAATTATTACAGTCAGCTTGTGATTTGATTTTAAGCGCAAGTTTTAAGTCATCGGCGTTCAATAAACATTTGGCCGTTTTTAATTCTGTAACCATGTCGTTTATCATAATCAGAAATAGCAGAGGCCCTAGTACCGATCCTTGGCTTACTCCTGAAGGGGTACGATAAGGTTCAGAGACGTAAATACCGTACTTCACAAATTGTTCGCGGTCCCGCAAATAGTCTGCAAAGAAAGTGAGAAGGCGAGGGGTAAAACCAATATTGCTAAGCTTTTGAAGCAGAATATCACAGTCAATTTTATCAAAAGCTTAAAAGTCTCTTGTGCCTGTAATGTATTATCAGTACTAATATTATAAATGCGAAAGTAACTCTGTTTGTTACGCTTTCACGCCAAAACTACTGGACCGATTTGAATGAAATTTGGTATGAAAATAGTTTGAGACCCGAGAAAAAACATAAGATAGTTTTTTATCCAACTGCGCAAAAAGAGGTTAATGTTTTTGCGCGATAACCGACATATGCGCGGGCGGAGCCGCGCCTTGAAAGCTAGTTTTAATTTTATATATATATATATATATATATAATAAATTCGGTGAACGCTCTTGGCTCGGAAAAAAATTTGTTAGGACTAGCAGATCTCAACCCTAAGAGGTTGTTAGCATATTACCAATAACCCTGTATATAAAAAACAATTGCGGTTGTTTGTCTCGCTAAAAGTCGAGAACGGCTGAGCCGATTTAGCTGATTTTGGTTTTGAAATGTTTGTCGTAGTCCAGGGAAGGTTTAAACAATAAGAATATACGGAAAAATGGTGAGGAACATAGTAAAAACAACAATTTAATTTTCCCATATAAACTGTTCTACCTATACTTTCCTGTCAAATATTTGACGTTCGTCCGTTACGAAGTACACCGAGCCATCTAGTTGTACTATTAAAACATATTATAATTATTATGCTACTGTTTTGCCTTATACTAGGAACATATTTTGATTATCGCTCGTGGGATGTCGGGCTAGAATGTATCTTTTCCCATTGCTACCTACGGGGGTCCTAGAGGCGACCAAAGTGTGTTCCGGCAACAGTCCTTGAGAGCCAGTAAAATTACAGGCACATGATACTTAACAACTTTACTATGTCTCTATGTGACGGGCGCAGTGCAAATCGCCACATGACGAAATGAAAATGTTATAGGCAGGGGTTAATTAATTCGCTTAAC
The DNA here is from genome assembly GCA_963854805.1 of Plagodis dolabraria. Classification (NCBI taxonomy): domain Eukaryota; kingdom Metazoa; phylum Arthropoda; class Insecta; order Lepidoptera; family Geometridae; genus Plagodis; species Plagodis dolabraria. The sequence goes on along the minus strand of OY978467.1, from coordinate 17,158,174 downwards.
ATCAGGTAGACCTCGTGCGGGCGTCACGATCACAAAAAAAAGGTAAATTACTGGAAGGTTGGCAGCAGCGCCATCTGAGGAACTGAGAACTTAAGAACTTAAGCTGTGATCCCAAGACACCTGCCAAGCGTAGAGATCATGGCAACCCCCAACCAATGGGGGAGACTGTGTTCAGCAGTGGACAATACGGCTGATACAGTGAGTAACAAATCTGGAATATCTATATATATTTTTCGAAAATATGTCCCTTTCTTTACATTGTTCACTCGCACCGCGTACTAGTGATAAAGACAACTTCAGCTCCGACAATATGTAAGAGAAGAGATTGCTTCTTAGTGGTTAGAATTGGTGGTAGGTGCAAAAGGCACTTACAGTTGCCGCTGACAAGTGCTAAATTACTTGAACAGATTTTTAACAAAACGTAATTATTTTAATATTGTTAAGTTTGCAATAACGCCTGCTAGGCGAAATACATTACAAAATTACAAATTTACGAGAGAAAAAATTATAGTCATGTGCGGGATTCGAACCCGCGTCCATCCACCCCTTTAGCGGCTATGACTAACAATATTAAAATTATAAGGTTGCGTCATCATTTACAAGTTTAAAACCAATTGCAAAATTGGTCTTGTTTGTAGTACAACGCAAGTTGAACTATAGGTGTCGCTCCATCCCAATACGATGGTTGCATGAAGAACGAGAGCAAGAATTACAGTTATGAGTCATTGTGTCATGTTAGCTCAATTGGTTAGAGCATACCCCGGCTAAAGGGGTGGATGGACGCGGGTTCGAATCCCGCACATGACTATAATTTTTTCTCTCGTAAATTTGTAAAACGTATTTAGTTTGTAGAAAAGAAAATTATATGTTAATCTTCATCATATTATCTAAGGCCAAGTAAAGTCCGAAACACATTGGTTTAACATTTTCTCCATATAATAAAATTGCAAAGTTGACGAATTACGCTTGTAACGTAAATATATTAATTATTTACGTATGAATGTGTATTAAAATATATTAATAAAATAGAGAAACCTTATCAAGGGGGACAAGAAAAGTTACATTTTTGATTTACGGTACTAGTTTTGTGTTCTTTCGAATTTTACCTAAACTGATCGCGATTTCACCCTCTCTTTCACTCCTACAACGACCGATAGTGACAAATTCCAGCATTTGACAGCGTTTTAATACTTATTATGGTATGCGATTTAAACCGTTTAAAGTTGTTTCTAATCTAATAAGTATTAATTGTAGGTGCCTATTGCACCTACCACTAATTCTAACCGCTAATAATCCCGAAAACGTAAAACAACATTACTTATTAGATTATTTTGGTCTAATGCTAGCACAGTAAATTGAATGATGAAATCAGGCGTTAGGCCATAGGTCAGAACTCAAGGCATTGGAACGTCTAAAATACGATATATCAGTAATTACTTGCCCGGCAACAAGGAAGGAAGGAAAAATAATACGAGGGTATATTGGCATAAGGATAAAAACGAATATCGGGTCAGGATTGTTAAAATGCTAATATATACGTAAGAACCATGCGGCTCTGCATAAAACGGGACTTAATTATACCTACATAGAACGTACAATTTTTAACCGACTTCAAAAAGGAGGAGGTTCTCTATTCGTATTTTTTTTGTTTGTTACCTCAGAACTTTTGACTGGGTGAACCGATTTTGATAATTCTTTTTTTATTTGAGCTGGTGTTTGTCGTTTGGTCCCATTTAAATTTCATCGTAATCGGTATAGCCGTTTTTGAGTTAAACTCCAATAGTTGAAAAATATTTTCCTATCTTGATGATATAGCCGTTGACAGTGAATGACAATCGATCCCGTAAGTAGCAAGGTTTACTATAATGAGTGAAATTTTGTTTTTACCTCAAAAATGGAACCGACTTCAACTGTGAATTTATCGAAGTCGGTACCATGCGCATATTATTATGATAACAGGTACTCTTGAACTATCATGATACCGACTTCAACAAGTTATTTCACACATTTAGGTGTTGAAGTCGGTTCCAAATTTTGGTAAAAAAAATAATTGAAGTCAGTAAAAAACAACGGCCATATATGTCATGAAAGTGGAAATTTACTGAGTGTTTAATGAATTACGAGTACAGAGAATGATCTCACGAAGTAAAACTAAAGCAGGAAATAATATATAAATACTGAAGTATGAAGTCAGGTCGATACCTAACGACACGATATTGTTACTATACCTGACCTTAACTTAAATGTTTGTAGGACATGCTAAAGTAATATGAATATACATAACTCAAAGGTGACTGACTGACTGACATAGTGATCTATCAACGCACAGCCCAAACCACTGGATGGATCGGGCTGAAACTTGGCATGTAGATAGATGTTATGACGTAGGCATCCGCTAAGACAGGATTTTGATTTATTCCACCCCCCAGAAAGAAAATTCAAGTTGCATGTGAAGAATATTTTGATAAAGAAATCTTACTACGCAGTTTGTGATTACTTAAACGACAAAAATGCTTGGACAGGTTCGCCACTACCAAGCTAGCGCCTGGCACCTATGTAATGTAAATTAAGTATTGTAATAATTTTACTATATAGAATGTACTTAACACATTGTTAAAAAATGTTTAAAAGAATGGCCCCGAGTTTCTTGCCCGTTCTTCTCGCAGTGGCTCTATAATTTTGTTTGCTGAACGTGGCAGTACAATGTAGTATATTTCAATATTAAAATTTGTAATTGACCTTCATAAGAGCGTCGTAGACGCCTAAATTGAATAAATGATTTTGATTTTGACTTTGAATAATATAGGGGATGAGAGTTTGTATCCAACAATGTCAATTTTAAACCGATCGGGCTGAGACTTCGCATGCATAATGCTACTATGACTTTGGCATCCCTAAGAAAGGATTTTGAGATGCAGGCTATATAAGATTAGTAACTTTTCTACGAATTTCAGTATGCTAGCGCCATCTACATTGAGTTAATTTTGGAGATAAATTTGAATTAACCATTTTTGTGCATAGTGCATAGATAATATATCTAGCGGATTATATTTGACTACTAACTTATTAATAATAATACTTCTTAAAGCGAGCGAAGCCGCGGGCAAAAGCTAGTATTAAATAAAATAACTTTTTTAAAACGTATATTCGTGACTACAAATACAATGTCTGAAGTTTCAACATGTTGATAAAAATAATAAGTAAAAAAGCAATAAAAATTCGTTCAAAATACATTTTAAAAATGTTTTTTACGGAATCACGTGAACGATTAAGGAACATCACTATTTTTTTAAATGTGCGTCATATATGGACAAAAATTTTTTTTAAGGGAACAAGCACGCTACCCACATGATGTTAAGCGGACTAACTTCTGTCTATAACAAATGCATTTCGTCATATGACGTATTGTACTGCCCCGTCACATTGAGACATACAGTTGTTAAGTCTCATGTGCCTGTAATTTAACTGACTCTCAAGGACTGCTGGAACACACTGTTAGGTGCTTGGCGACAGATTTTCCACTTGAGGGTGTTAGCTAGCCAGGCGTGCTGGCAATTCTGTTATACTATATTATAACAATCATATTTGATATGTAATATTTTATCTATGTTGTATAATATGGCAACATATCGGCGACGCAACACCTAAATAAACGTGAACTGAATGTAAAATTGCAAAAATGAAGCCATTCGCGGCTAATTACTAATTACACGGTAAAATAACGCCCGAGTTACGGATAACGCACACTCGATACTTTTATTTTACAGTTTTTGATTTGATGTAGATATAGTTTTATATCTAAGTACTTGTTTTTAGTAAGGGTATTTTGCGAATGCCCGCCTGGCTAACGACCACCCTCAAGTAGAAAATCTATCGGCAAGCACATAACATTGTGTTCTGGCAGCAGTCCTTGAGAGCCAGTAATTCTAGATCAGGCCTGCTAACACCTTCGACCACATCATCACTTACAATCAGGTGAGATTGTGTTGTGGTCAAAAGATAAACAATCAGCTTACTAAAAAAAAATAGAAATAATGTTACATAATAATATGATCTTGTTAATATTTTTAAGGTGATGATCAGTGATCACACTGCATAATAAAGTCTTGAGCCCTTATTGATGACGGCTTGTCTTACAATCTTTTATTGTTGTACGTTAATACCCAGGGACTCGTGGTAGTTAGACTTTAAAATAAATTATACTAGCTTTCCGGTTGCGGCTCAGCCCGCGTGTGTGTTGCTTATCGCGCAAAACCGTTAACCTCTTTTTGCGCAATTGGATAAAAACTATCCTATGTCCTTTCCCGGGTCTCAAACTATTTCCATATAAAAGTTCATCCAAATCGGTCCAGTAGTTTTTAAGTTTATTCGTTGCATACAAAAATACAAATCTTTCCTCTTTATAATATTAGTGTAGAAAGGTTTAATATTTATATGGTATTTCATTTACACTTTTCAACAAATCTATTTTTGATATTGCGGTGTACCTAATCTTTATCAGTCGATATCATTTATGAAGTTATTATGAAATACTTTTAATTCGAAGTTTACGATCCTGATTAGAAATATCTATTGGCTTCTACCAAGCCATTGTAATATAATGGCTAAATTAGGGTTACCGAATTATTTGATAGACCCTTTTTTCTTGAGAAAACAATACTTATTATGTATTATTTTCTCAAGAATACAAGGGTTTATTTTTAGAAAATATCAATAATTATCATTCATATTTATAATTACATAATAGTTTATTCTAATTAACCCCGACGGTCGGTATAAGAATTTAAAACACTAGGTATAGTATTATATGCATTTATTTAAGTATACCTATATTTATGATTTCCTAATATTTTTTATGAACTATGCTTTAAAGATGCCATAAGCGTATGGATATACGCTTATGGAAGAGCCTATCACGTTTTTAGTATTGTGCACCGGCTTTCCTATCAGAGGCAGAAGTATCGCAGGTGTACTGTACTATGTAGGTCAACATTTTTTTTCACCCATTTTAGTGTCCCTTGCTACTTACGGGATCGATTGTCATTCACTAGCAATGACTATATCATCAAGATAGGTAAATATTTTTCACTTATTGGAGTTTAACTCAAAAACAGCTTGACCGATTATGGTGAAATTAAATGGGACCAAACGACAAGCATCAGCTTTCAAATAAAAAAAGAATTATCAAAATCAGATCACCCAGTAAAAGTTCTAAGGTAACAAACCTAAAAAAGAGAATTGAGGACCTCCTCCTGCTCTTGAAGGCGATTAAAAATAAATAATTAAACTAACTCATTTGTAGGTTAGTGTCTGTGTAGCCTTCTCTTTCTCTGGCTACTCTAGATATATAATAATACTAGCTTTCTGGGCACGGCTGCGCCCGCGCGTATGTCGGTTATCGCGCGAAAACATTAACTTCTTTTTGCGCAGTCGGATAAAAACTATCCTATGTTTTTTCCCGGGTCTCAAACTATCACCATACCAAATTTCATTCAAATCGGTCCAGTAGTTTTGGCGTGAAAGCGTAACAGACAGACACACAGACAGACAGACAGAGTTACTTTCGCATTTATAATATTAAGTACTGATATTGCCCGCGACTGTTTTTATGTCATCTTCCCATCTTTTGTATTGTCTTCCTCTATTCCTCTTCCTGTGTACGGGATACCAATTCATGATTGTTTTGCTCCATTCTCCATAAAAAAAGAAGAGACTGGAAAAAGTTGGAGGAGGCCTATGCTAAATTAAGGCAAACGGATACGGTTGTCGAAGATAGATTTAATTTAGTGTAAGAAACTACATAACTATCCGAAATAAAGGCTTTTATTATTATATTATTATTATGTCTGTATGGAGTGTGCGTACACATGAGTATTCTCGTAGCTGTGCCTACTGTTATATAATCTGTGGCGCCGGTCACAGAGTCTCAAGGTCACGCCGTATACGGATTTAAACATGGAATCACACGTTCCATTGTCGTTACGCGATAACAAGCCGGTTATTGAAATGGCCGTTCGGAATTTGAATTCTGTGAGTGCGTTGTTTTTTTTTTGTCGGCCAGTGATGGGTTTTCGTTGTCGGTGTTAGGTATGGGTGTATAGTGGAGAATTGCCGAGATTAGGGTATACATATACAGGGTTATTGGTAAAATGCTAACAACCTCTTTGGGTTGACTTCTGCTAGTCCTAACAAACATTTTACACATATATATTTTTGTGTTTTGTAATTGTTTTCTATTATTTTTTTTAATGTGTTTTTGACCGAATAAGTACGAGGGCTACCTGATGTTTTAAGTATCTTGTGCCTGTAATGTATTATTTCATATGTTTTATTACCTTGCTCGATGTAAATATTCAAAACTCTATTCAAAGATATGGCGGCGCGGTCCAGTGTTGCCGCGACGGGCGCTCTTGACTCAGATTAGGCATTAGAATACAAAAAAAATTAAAAAACTCAAAATGTTTGTTAGGACTAGCAGAAGTCAACCCTAAACAGAGGTTGTTAGCACTTTACCAATAACCCTGTATATGTTACAAGCGCCCCGCCCTGGCTTTGCACGGGTGCAATGCTGATACAAAATATACTACAGAATCCTACTAATATTATAAATGCGAAAGTTTGTGAGTGTGTATGGATGTTTGTTACTCTTTCACGCAAAAACTACTGAATGGATTTTAATGAAACTTTACAGTAATATAGCTTAGACATCACAATAACACATAGGCTATAATTTATAAAGATAAACAGTGTAAATTGACGAAAATATCAAAAAAGATGTTAATAAGCCACAATAGAAATTATTGCGACGTCTCAACCCGGATGAAGGCTCCCGTCAACAACGTCGTCCGAAGTGCGCGCGCCGGTGTCGCGGGCAGCGTTGCCATGGAAACAAAAAACAACTGATTAGAAATTAGCTCGACAAGAAATGTCAAAAAGCAATTGTATAAATAAGCTAGATGTCGAATTTCCTGCCACGCCAGCCTTAACGCCGGGCTTTTGCCAGCGCCAATGTTGCAGCTATTCTGGAACCGAATGGTCTCATGCGTGACGATGGTAAAAGACCTGACGGCATGACTCTGGTTCCGTGGAAGTTAGCACGGCCCTTAGTGTGGGACGCTACTTGCGTAGACACTTTAGCGCCGTCACATCTTTCTGAAACCAACGTGAGGGCTGGCGCTGCGGCTACTTCGGCGGAGCAACTCAAGCGGCGCAAATATGCTAACCTCGGTATGGGTTACATATTTGAGCCGTTTGGTGTAGAGACGTTGGGTCCGTGGGGACTCTGCGGGAGCTCATCGTAGTTTACAAAACTTATCTGAGCGCTGGGTCGATGCGACGCGTCATCAAAATGCTGGCACATATTTTGCTCAACGAATAAGCATTGCAATTCAACGGGGCAATGCTGCCAGCATGCTGGGCACGCTGCCAACTGGGAGTGGGCTGAAGCATTTGGACTGCTTGTGAGTCTGCTATGACTTATAGGTTGTCTAAATGCTTTTATAGTAGTAGCTGTAGTGTTGTATATAGTTCATAGTATTTTGTTTAATAAAGGCATACCGCCGGTAAAAAAAATTGTTCCCCATATTTTCACATTTACATAAGTATTTGAGACGCCCGGTGGGGTGACGTCATCTACTGATAATATTTAAACTTACTTTAGCAATCCAAGTGCTGTGTTGTATCTTATCTCGGAGAATGATAACGGTTGAGGTATTTCGAGGTACATGACAAATCGCATGTAGCTAGTTACTAGCAATCCTTCTCTATGAACCCGTTTGTTCGTAAAATGAGTACTGTACTAACAGCCGGATCGTCCACTGCTGAACACGGCCTTCCCTATTAAGGGGGTATTTGCTATAATCCCCACGCTTGGCAGGCGTCTTGGGGATCGCAGTGTAAGTTTTTAGTTCTTTAGAAGGCGTTGCTGCCCACCTTCCAGTATTTTTCCCTTAGTCGCCTTTTACGACACCCATGGGATGATATGGGGAGGTGCAATTCTAACCCGGCACCCCAAGGGGTGTCGTGTAAAATGAGTAAATGCTGAGAAATTCGTAGTTTTAAAAACGACGGGATATCCTGCTAAATCTTATGGAAAGAGGTTTTCTGGGAAAGTAGTATTTTAAAGCTAGGAGAATATTTATGCGTATATATATTAATTCACAAAAGTAAGGTAAACTAAATATGTAATTTTGATGTTTATTAACATTTATATTACCTTTTTTTTATATTCGTGTGAAAAATGCATTTACGCATTCCCGTCTACCTCGGGGAAGGTGGCCGGGATATGTCGGGCTCGACACCAACTACTCCCACAGCAGCAAGTGCCCCTACCGACTAAATAACACGCGGTGTTCCAACTCTACCGCTTCTCGGCGGCCGCAGGGACACTTTAGCTCTCGACCACGAAACATTTATATTACCTACTTTATCAACAATGTTGCTTTCAACTGAGATTATATTTTGACATTTTGTTTTGAAGCAATGATGGCTGAGCGGTTATAGATATTGACTGCTGTGCCGCATGTCCACGATTCGATGCGGCTTGAGCTTCACCGCATGGTGGAACGACATTTTGCGAATGCTCGCCTAGCTACCACCCTCAAGTGGAAAATCTGTCGCTAAGCACCTAACGGTGTGTTCCGGCAGCTGTCCTTGAGAGCCAGTAATTCTAGGTTAGCCTGAACAACATCTTCGACCACATCATCACTTACCATTAGGTGAGATAGTGGTCAAAGGCTAACCTATCAGGATTAAAAATTAAAAATGAATACTAATGTGACAGGTAGCTTATTTCGTATTCAGTCGATGCGTCTCACTTGACGTGTTCATTTCTGTTTGAATTAAATGGAGAATCTGTCCTCGTCCTTGGGATTGTATTTGGTCAAAATGCAGTTATAATATTAGTAAGGCTAATTAATACTTATTTTTATGGAATTGTGACGGACGAAGCGCAACTTAAGGTAGACGGTAATCTTTTTTTTTTTTTTGCTGATAGGTTAGCCTTTGACCACAATCTCACCTGGTGGTAAGTGATGATGTGGTCAACGGTGTTAAAAGGCTTAACCTAGAATTACTGGCTCTCAAGAACTGCTGCCGGAGCGCGCTGTTAGGTGCTTCACGACAGATTTTCTACTTGAGGGTGGTAGCTAGCCAGGCGGGCATTCGCAAAATTCTCTTCCACCATACTATAAACGACTGCCATTCTGAGGCAACAATCGGGACCGACCAAAGCACGTGCACGCTCAGTAGTAATGTCACTAGCGGTCATCCATCCAATCATAACCGCGGCAGACGGCGCTTAACTTTGCTGATCGATTAAGAACGGCTAAGCAAACTGCGCTACGAGCGCTTCCAAAATCAAATTGAATAAATTAGGTCCAAGCAATCTTACTTTAGTGATAATCTTACTATAGCATAATTTACATGCTAATCATTACTAATATTATAAATGCGAAAGTAACTCTGTCTGTCTGTTTGTCTGTTACGATTTCACGGCAAAACTACTGGACCGATTTGAAGGAAATTTAGTATGGAAATAGTTTGAGACCCGGGAAAAAACATAGGATAGTTTTTATTCAACTGCGGAAAAAGAGGTTAATATTTTTGCGCGATAACCGACATACGCCCGGAAAGCTAGTTTGGTTATATCTCGTTGCCTCGAGAGTGTAGTATAGAATAGTTGTAGAAGTGTGTACAGTCTACTACATAGCACTTGTAGAACCTATTATGTTAATGTTCAACGAATTCCATTGAATACGGAGGTCACTGGTAACAGGTAACAATCACTCTGATACCTTTTACACAATTATTACACAACTGCCCAAGAAAAGGAGTGTTTGTTTTTAGGGTTCATGTAGGTTTGTGAGTTTCTTTATTCCATCACTTTCCGGGCGCGGCTCCGCCCGCGCGTATGTCGGTTATCGCGCAAAAACATGAATCTCTTTTTGCGCAGTTGGATAAAAACTATCCTATGTCTTTTCCCGGGTTTCAAACTATTTCCATACCAATTTCATTAAAATCGGTCCAGTAGTTTTGGCGTGAAAGCGTAACAGACAAAGTTACTTTCGCATTTATAATATTAGTACTGATTAGTACTGGTTAAGACGAGGCAGTGGTAAACAATGAATCTCAAATCGCCTATCACCCCACATAGCTACTATTCACTCCGCGTGGAGAGGAAAGATCGTGACATAGCTTGTGCTAAAAGGCCGTATGCGCCAAAACAGTTATTATAGATTATAATAAAAACTATAGCAAATTTTCAAAAAACAAATCACCACATTGAAGTGTGTGTTAAGCCGCATCTAAACAGATATTTCAGAGGCTTAAATCGATAATGTAAAATACAAATCTCTGTTTTTTTAAGAGCATTTTTTTATAGCTTTTTCTCTGTTATGAAAGTTAACCAATCATGTAAAGCTATTATCAAAATGATGTCAATAACATGGTAAACGAAATACGTAAAAATCATTTCTGAATATTTAGTAATTGCTGCGAAATATTGATATCTCTGACGCCGTTATTTTCAATTCGTCGTCTTTAAACCTCTTAACCGATTTTAATGTATGAGATATCGTTAGATTCGTGTTGAAAGCGCAAGTGACCTAGCTACACAAAAAATGGCGGATTTTAACCATATTGTGAGAATAAAAATTTTTTTTTTCTTCCAAACCCATCGTCTGGGTTTTCAAAATGAAGGTATTATATTGTTTATAACAAATTGTAAACAGACGTTTAAAAGAATGGCCCCGAGTGTCTTGCCCGTTCTTCTCGCAGTGGCTCTTTAATTTTTGTTTGCTGAACGTGGCAGTACAATGTAGTATATTTCAATATTAAAATTTGTAATTGACCTTCATAAGAGCGTCGTAGACGCCTAAATTGAATAAATGATTTTGATTGAAGGATTTTAGCCATATTGTGAGAATAAAATATATTTTTTTCTTCCAAACCCATCGACTGGGTTTTTTAAATGAAGGGTTTTTAATACTGATTCCATAAATATATAAAGCTTGCAGTTTTAATATCTATGGAACGATATAACGTTTAGTGATAATAATTAATTAGCGGTCGTGTTTTAGATTTTTATTTATAATTTACTTTTCTTTTTGAATTCTGATTTATTTCTATAGAAATACTTGTAAGTGGAAACCTGAAATACAAACTGATTGTTCGTAATACGTTACAAAATGCTAATATTATTTCAATGTGACTGATATTCTATTACGAGATCGCATATATGCAGGTTGCATCATAATATATATTATTCAAATAACTAATCATAGTAATCATCAAGTGGTAGGGCATTTTGCGAATGCCCGCCTGGCAACTAGCATCCTCAAGTTGAAAATCTGTCGCCAAGCACTTAACGGTGTGTTCCGGCAGCTGTCCTTGAGAGCCAGTACAGTATGCACACATTTACGTTATAAGCTTTTAGAAGACAAAAAAACATGTAAATTTTCAAAAGGTTCTGACCTGCTTACTATACAGACCGTATTCGACCATGAACAAAATAGGTCGCAATCGGATTAGAGCTTCAACGCTACATTTGCCAATTATCGACATTTTAATTGCTGTTAAAAATTTAGCGCCCAAATCCTACCTTTTATGGTAATTTACGCATCACTTTTTGTAGTAAAATAATCAAAATCAAGTTTAAATCCGCTGCTAGAATAGTACATTGTTCACCGAGAGGAGAAAGTGACAGATTACCGTCGAGGGTGGCTTTAAAACACCCGAGATCGGGAATCGCACTTTCTCTCGAGTGATACATAGTGCTTTATACTGAATCCTCAAACAACACACAAATTGAAAATGGCGCCAATGGCGTCTGCAATTTTCACATGTTCTTTTTTCAAATTGTTTGACACCATCCAACACACAGCTAGTGGCCAGTGTCATTTTGCGAACTTGGAGATAAAAACTCACTGTAAAAACTTTTTGGCTTTTGATATTTAGGTTACCAGCGCACAGTCTTACCCAAAATTAAAAAAGAAAAACCACGTAAGAAATGGATTTTCATACACTTTTCTCTCCCGCTCAGATGCGTTTTCTCCCCGAATATTTGTTCGATATGCAATGACGTACTTTCTACCGTAAATTTGATAAAGTATCAAGGTACTTTCCGAGCAGGTGTAGTATAAAGTAATTTTTTTAAGATGGATAAACATGACGGATTTGTCGTTGGAACAGTAATACTTCGTAAGTTCGTATCATGCACGTGAGAGTTCGCGAAAATAATAGACAATTTGTTGTGACGTCATCAAAACGACAGATTCCATGACCGCTTGTAAGATTGCTTAATTGACGTGGAGGTATAAAATTGAGCAGTAATATTAAGTTATTATTACTATGAGAGGTGAGAGTTGGATTAATATACGTCCTCCTCTCTTCAATGTTGCTGTGCACGACAGAGTCCATAATATGACTGTACTCATAATTTTGTAGCAGTGATGGCTCAGTGGCATTGGCTATGGACTGCCGCGCAGCAGGTCCATGGTTCGAATCCCGCCGCGGGCTTGAGCTTCACCGTATGGTGGTAGGGCATTTTGCGAATTCCCGCCTGCATGGCTAACTATCTCAAGTACAAAATCTGTCACCAAGCACCTAACGGTGTGTTCCGGCAGCTGTCCTTGAGAGCCATTGAAATTACAGCCACATGAGATTTAACAACTATGTCTCAAGGTGACGGGCGCAATGCAATCAAGTCACGAGACTTGTGACGAAATGTATCCGTTATAGGCAGAAGTTAGTCTGCTTAACATCAGGTGGGCCTCGAGCTTGTTCCGTCACAACAACATTAAAAAAAAGGCTAATCGTGAATTCACATTGATTTACTACAAACACGAGACAGTTAAATGACACATTTTCATATCAGTACTAATATTATAAATGCGAAAGTAACTCTGTCTGTCTGTCTGTCTGTCTGTTACGCTTTCACGCCAAAACTACTGGACCGATTTGAATGAAATTTGGTATGGAGATAGTTTGAGACCCGGGAAAAAACATAGGATAGTTTTTATCCGACTGCGCAAAAAGAGGTTAATGTTTTCGCGCGATAACCGACATACGCGCGGGCGGAGCCGCGCCCGGAAAGCTAGTATTTATTATAACTAAAGCATCGTTGTTTACACTGGAAACTACACTGCACTCGACGTTATCGTGAAAGTAAACACAAACCGATAAATATGTAATGTGGGACCACTCCCCAGTGACTGCTCTTTTATTTATTTTATACAATGTTTTCTATCATTCAATATTTATAAGAATTATAAGTTTCGAAGCGCTCGTAGCGAAGTTTGCTTAGCCGTTCTGAACCGATCAGCAAAGTTACGCAACGTCCACCGCGGTCAGGAGTTGGATGGGTGACCGCTGGTGACATTACTACTGAGCGCTTCCGTGCTTCGGAGGGCACGTTAAGCCGTCGGTCCCGGTTGTTGTCTTAGGATGGCAGTCGTTACAGCATGGTGGTAGGGCATTTTGCGAATGCCCGCCTGGCTAGCTACCACCCTCAAGTTGAAAATATGTAGCCAAGCAACTAACGGTGTGTTCCGGCAGCTGTCCTTGAGAGCCAGTAATTCTATATGTAAGCCTGGCATCACTTACCATCAGGTGAGAGAGTGGTCAAGGCCTAACCTATCACGAATAAATAAAAAAGTTGACTGGCAGGTAAAGAGGTATAAAATACAGAATTACAGATTTAGTTGATACTCTTGAATTGAGGTAGGGTATTTTGAGTTGCACGCCTTGCTAGCTACCACTCTCAAGTAGATAACGCCAAATAGACAATTTGTACATGTCTCCTAACAGTCCTAACCTACGCTCTTAAGGAGTGCTGCCGAGCGGGACACACTGTTAGGTGCTTGGCGACAGATTTTCTACTTGAAGGTGGTAGCTAGCCAGGCGGGCATTCGCAAAATTCTCTTCCACCTGCGACACGGTAGTCCATAGCTATTACCTCTCGGCCATCATTGTTTAATTTTTTAGGGTTCCGTACCCAAAGGGTAAGGGTAAAAACGGGAACCTATTACTGAGACTTCGCTGTCCGTCCGTCTGTCTGTCACCAGGCTGTATCTCAAGAACGGTGATTATTATTATTATTTTATTTATTTATTCAATTAGAACGGCTTTATGCCAATTACACTAATGATAAAAAAATAATATTAATACAACATCCAAATCAATACATTGTTATAAAATTTAAGATACAACACCAATGTCAAACAAACTTAAATCATAATATATAAAATGTCATGCAGAATCTAAAATGTATGTCAAAAATAATTATAATAATATTACATACATGTCCAAAATAAAATCTATCCTGTACACTCACAGAGAAACAAACATTCCGACATAATGTCATCTGTCTGATAGCTAGACAGATGACATTTTCACAGATGATGTATTTCTGTTGCCGCTATAACAACAAATACAAAAAGTTGACCAAGTGCGAGTCGGACCTGCGCACGTTAAAACTAAAAAGGGTTAAAAAATGAAGTCTAATGTTGTATAGGTAATGGTACGGATAACGGAACCCTGCGTGCGCGAGTCCGACACGCACTTGGCCGATTTTTTTTGTGCATTGATGGGCATACTTCAATAAAAATGGTGTATCTGCACTTTGACACTGACAATAAACGCCAAGTAACGTTTAAAAACCATCCGAAGAAGAAGAAGAAAATTTAAGGTCTATTTTAATTTTAAACAGCAATTTTACAACTGATTGGTTTAGTACTTTTAGTAGTGATAGTTGACGAGTAGAAAATACAACACAATGCATAATGCATCGGACGCGCTGCTTCTCATTACTTTCTCATGCGATTACCTCTGGGAGAGATACTCGAGTCTCGTATAGTTCTCTCTATGGTCGCAGATAAGTACTAGGTACAAATTAATCGTGTCACTTATTATTATTATTGTCAGTTTAGTTATCTTTTTTTTATGTAATAACTGGTGTAAACTGCAATTACGAACCATTGGTCAAGTAATTTTTTTTTATATTGTTGTGACCATTTAACAGATACGAGTACAATGAAAGCTATGACATTTATCAAATTTAAAAATAATCTAAGGAAACTATTACTGAACAAATGCTATTATACAATTGACAAATTTTTAAATGATAATAATGTTGACATTTTACCTAAATAATAATTATTGCATGACATAATGTTATTTTGAATACAATTTATTGTATCTCATTGATCTATATAATATTGTACGCGTGAAAAGGTAGCTGTCGATACTTTCATCATTTTGACCAAAGTGTAACACACAGCTGACAATAAACTAATTTGAATTTGAATTTTTTGAATTTTGACGTAGCAAGGTCGAAGCCCGCCTGATGTCAAACGGACTTACCTTTTTTTTTTTTTATGCCTGATAGGTTAGCCTTTGACCACTATCTCACCTGATGGTAAGTGATGATGTGGTCGAGGATGTTGTTCAGACTAACATAGAGTTACTGGCTCTCAAGGACAGCTGCCGGAACACACCGTTAAGTGCTTGGCGACAGATTTTCAACTTGAGGGTGGTAGCTAGCCAGGCGGGCATTTGCAAAGTGCCCTACCACCATGCTGTAACGACTGCTATCCTAAGACAACAACCGGGACCGACGGCTTAACGTGCCCTCCGAAGCACGGAAGCGCTCAGTAGTAATGTCACCAGCGGTCACCCATCCAAGTCATGACCGCGGCGGACGTTGCTTAACTTTGCTGATCGAATCAGAATGGCTAAGCAAACTTGGCTACGAGCGCTTCGAAACCTCTGTCTGTAACAGATACATTTCGTCACAATTCACGAATTGCACTGCGACACATAGAGACATAGTACAGTTGTTAAGCCTCATGTGCCTGTAATTTTACTGGCTCTCAAGGACTGCTGCCGGAACATACAATTAGATTCTGGTTTAGTTAGGTTAGATGATTAGGTAAAAAATATTTTTAATGCAGCTGTTTTCAAAGTATTATATATCCCTTTGTTCCTATTACGTTTCAAATATAAAATGTAAAGCAGCTTCGCGGCGCATAGGCTCTTTGTACAGAACGCTAAAAGATCAGTTAGTTATCAGTACTAATATTATAAATGCGAAAGTAACTCTGTCTGTCTGTCTGTTACGCTTTCACGCCAAAACTACTGGACCGATTTGAATGAAATTTGGTATGGAGATAGTTTGAGACCCGGGAAAAAACATAGGATAGTTTTTATCCGACTGCGCAAAAAGAGGTTAATGTTTTCGCGCGATAACCGACATACGCGCGGGCGGAGCTGCGCCCGGAAAGCTAGTATACAAATAAAAATACAGAATGTGTGGAATACCCATTGAGCAGTGCGTTCACCTATCTGTTGTTTACGTAACCGGGCTGCGTAAATACATTATCTGTGTATGAACTAGCTATGTGATGAGTACCAACACAACGCGGCCTCGTTATCGTAGGTTGTCGTGAATGCTGTTTTATTTATTTATTAAACAAAATCCACAAATCATGGGGGACACAGCCTCCCCCATGATTCAGCAGCGAATAAGAGATAATAAGAGTACTAATTGAACGCACTGTGTCTAGACCGATGCCGCCAAAATTTAAACTCACAAACATTAAAAAGGGCTAAAAAACAATACATACAAAATGATTTTGTGGATATTTTTGGTCAAATTTTCCGTTTCACAGAGGTATGTCTGACACAAAACATATTAAGTTCAATTTTTTTTTATTAGAACTGGACACTGTGTGTGAATTCAACCCCTTGGCGTTACGTGTCAAACAGATATTGTATTTTTGCAACCGGGTATATATTTCGCGGTTAATTAATTTTTGACTGACCAAACGAAGCGAGACTTTGTTGCAGGTAAAGTATCTCAACGTTTATGTCATGTCACAGACTTAATAAAACTCATGCTTATTTTCTTAATTATTGACAGAGCAAGCGTGAAGCTGGAGCTAAGCGTCTTCGATTCAGCTTGAGCATAAATGCTGTCGTATGTCTTTCTGGTTTCCGGATTTCCGGTACGGTTTCACTTTTCTACCTTTCTCGTGAAATTTTGTGAGGAAGTTCGATATTTATGTTAATTTTTTTGTTGATTCACTTTTTGGATATTATCAAAACGGAGGAGATAATGGGTTTGAAATTCAGTTTCAAGGTCCATAGCTCACAGAGCCTGTAGTTCATAATTTTGACAGGAGATCTGGATTTCTTGCTCAGTTATAATTTGTCTCTACATAACTGGGCTTGAGGAACTCAGTACAATGCTCAGCGACCTCAGTAGAGTTTCCCAGCAGGTGGGTCTTAAAATTAACATGGACAAGACGAAAATGATGTCTAATGTCCATGTTGCACCCGTACCAGGAGTTGTTGGGAACGATACGCTCGAAGTTGTTGACCATTACATTGACCTGGGACACACTGTCCAGTTAGGTAGGTCCAACTTCGAGAAAGAGGTCGCCCGAAGATTCCAACTCGGATGGGCAGCGTTCGGGAAGTTACGCGACATCTTCTCGCTGCTAACTGATATTGGGTTTGTGCATTTGGACTGCCTGTGAGTCTGCTATGGCTTATAGGTTGTCTAAATGATTGTATTGTAGTAGCTGTAGTGTTGTATAAAGTTCGTAGTGTTTTGTTTTAATTAAATAAATAAAGGATGCGGGTGCATTCCAATCTAATAGTTTACCTTGTAATTTCGTACTATTTGCTTAGGATTAAAATAGAATTTGTTATTTTAATGAAAATACAAACGTTGCAAGCGAGATGGCTAAGAAAGCCGACAAGGTTATAGATACGTACTTATATACATATATTTAATGATCGCGTAGGCGGAACGGTTATGGCTGGTCGTTGACCACTAGTGCTATATGAATGTACTCATTTGTTTAGCAGTTTCTTTACTTCAATACTCATTATTATTTTATTATCATATTGTATTACGCTATTTATCTAAAGTCAACGATAATAATTATAGAAACGTTTAAATTTATAACTTTACACTTACAATTTTATTAATAGTACTCTAATTCATGGTATATTATTTTATGCAAAACTTTACAGCCGAGAGGATAAAATGTTGAAATAATATCCCATCTCTTCAGCTTATACTTATTTTTGTCTATATTTCATGTTTGTATCGAAGCAAATATGTACAGTTATTCGCAATATAATAATTATAATTATATTTTAATTATAAATTCTATATCACAAGTGACATGTGCGCCCAAGATACAGGCTAAGCCTAGTTTGGGGCACATTGTAAACACTGCTTAGGTTTATATTATTATTTTAAGAATAGAAAATTGTTATTTGTATACTCACGTCTATTCTGAATAAAATTATTATTATTATTAATTAAATTACTAGTTACGCCTTGCGGTTTCACCCGTGTGGTGATGGATGATGCTTACAAGTATCGTATGTGTGAATCCAGAGTCCATCTACCTCCAGACCGAATTTCATCAAAATTGGAACACGTTGCCACATAATAAAAAGAAGAATCTCCGCAGAGCCCTTAAAATAAATAAGCCACTAAGCTACGAAGCAATAAAGTGCACTTCTCTTTCTATCGCATAAGTTCGCATAGCTCTGATCTCATATATTTAATTACAATTTAATATAATTCCTAAAATTATTGTATAGTTGCATGCCGTAGGGTTGCTGTAAATGTAACTGGTAGTTGAAATAAATAAATCTCTTCTGACGCGGCACGCACGTACATTTTTTTTAATTTTTTTTTTATTGCTGATAGGTAAGCCTTTGACCGCTATCTCACCTGGCGGTAAGTGATGATGTGGTCGAAGGTGTTAACAGGCTTAACCTAGAGTTACTGGCTCTCAAGGACTGCTGCCGGAACACACCGTTAGGTGCTTGGCGACAGATTTTCTACTTGAGGGTGGTCGCTAGCCAGGCGGGTATTCGCAAAAATGCCCTTCCACCATGCGGTGAAGCTCAAGCGGCGGGATTCGAACCATGGACTTGCTGCGCGGCAGTCCATAGCCAAAGCCACTGAGCTATCACTGCTTCAAGATAAGCCCGTAGCATAGTGCAACAATAAAATCTATTTATTTTATTTGAAATTGATTTATTCTTGTCTGATACTAATGCAGTATTGCAAAATTGTGTTAGATATTTACCAAATTTTTGTTGTTATAGTTAAAATTTCTCTTATGTTTTTCTTTTCTTCATTTGACTATGTATACTAATACTATATTATTATATACTATTACTATGTTTGGCTCAAAACGTTTTGGTCGTAGACTGTAAGTTTTTGATGTTATGGAAAATAAATAAATAAGCCCTTCCGGACGCATACTACGATGTGCCTGTAGCGACATACCGCGGAGTGCGGAGTGAAACAGTCCTGACGTCGCCGCGTCGCCTAGTGCAATTCAGTAAGAAAAAACTGTTACTTGCATTTCTTAGGTAAATAAATAGCTAAGTTAATGCATTACTCGGAACTTTCACTAAACCATGATGAAAGCGTACGCAGAAAACGGCATTACATGTTGGACCATTGCGTAGTGCGCAATACTAAATGATAGCAATGCTGCGTGGAGTGATGGAGGAGTTATCGAGTATCGAGTATGTGCCGCCGGCAATACGGTGAGCTAGAAAGCACTTAGCTCTTTCTTAGTTTTGCTATATTTTGTATACCAAGTGTTCTAACTCGCCGACATTTGCATGCATGTCGTTGAGCCTAATAAGTAATTCAAATTCAAAACATTTATTCAATTTAGGCGTCTACGACACTCTTATGAAGGTCAATTACAAATTTTAATATTGAAATATTCTGTGTTGTACTGCCACGTTCAGCAAAAAAAAATATAGAGCCACTGCGAGAAGAACTGGCAAGAAACTCGGGGCCATTCTTTTAAACGTCTTTTTACAATGTGTTATATACAATTATTACAATATTTGTTTAAATTACGTAGGAGACAGGTGATGGCTTGGCAGAGGCGGAACTTTCCAAGCATCTTTGTCGTTTAAGTAATCACAAACTTTGTAGTATGATTTCTTAATCAAAATATTTTTCACATGCAACTTGAATTTTCCTTCTGTGAGCATTGTAATATGTTTGGGAATTTTATTATAAAACCGCACACAATTACCTAAAAATTACCTTTTATTTATCTTTGCTAGTCTAAAACCTGGTACAGCTATTTTATATATATTCCTAGTGTTGTAATCGTGATTGTCACTGTTTAATTTAAATTTACTCTTATTTTTCCGAACATACATAATATTTTCAAAAATATACAGACTCGGTAAAGTTAATATACAATGAAACTTGTTTGGGGACCTGGATAAGTGATAAACCTCCATAATGCTATTCATCCCACACGAATGCGAGATCACGGTAAATAGGCGCGGTCGCTGTAGGCAACACAACCTTTTCCATCCTGCCACAGATCACACAACGGCGCGAGCTATGTCTCCTCTAGTTCGACCCCTACTCCATCTCAACGCACTCCGTGACGCCAACACTGAAAAATTGCAGGAAAAAGTATCTTTGGGGAAAATTTAAACCTGACCTGAAGAAATTTCACATTTATAACCTGGAAGCACATTTATATATAACAGGTTGCCAGGTATAGCCATAGAGAATGTACTAATGCACATATCGTGTTGGTACTTACAGCACGGCAGCTACCAGCTCATTCAAATGAAAAACCTATCGCACATTAATTACGAAGACATCTCTAGCTAATATGTCCATGTCCTTATTTGCGTATACATAGTTTTAGGGTTCCGTACCCAAAGGGTAAAACGGGACCCTATTACTGAGACTTCTCTGTCCGTCCGTCCGTCTGTCACCAGGCTGTATCTCAAGAAAGTGATAGCTAGACAGTTGAAACTTTCACAGATGATGTATTTCTGTTGCCGCTATAACAACAAATACAAAAAAATGGCCAATTGCGAGTTGGATTCGCGCACGTTTAAACAAAAGAAGGTTAAAATATGAAGTCTAATCTTGTATAGCTACGTATAGCTTGATACGGAACCCTTCGTGCGCGAGTCCGTCTCGCACTTAGCCGATTTTTTAAAACATTTTCTATTTTTAACTGTTGCCTACAAACTTTTGCAACTTTCGCAAATGGCGGCCGTTAGAGCGGTTCCCGCCAAAAAGCATTAGGGTGATTTGACACGCGTTCAATTCGTACATTTATTTAAAATTGTATATATATAAATGTATGTAATTGTACGGTTGATTATCGTCACGTAATGTTGTGAAACTTGAGTATTTCTATATTGCCAAATTTCAAATACTAGAAAAGATTTAAAAAAAAATATATATTTTCAAACGAAGTATTTCTATGCTAAATTCCTATTGTATTTTTTTTATGTGTGCGTAACAAGCGCGAGGCCCACCTGATGTTAAACGGACTAACCTCTGCCTATAATAGATGCATTTCGTCTCAAGTGAACGCCTCGAATTGCACTGCGCCTGTTACCCTGAGATATGTTTCAGTTTGCCTGTAGTTTTACTGGCTTTCAAGGACTGCTGCCGGAACACTCTTAGGTAGTGGTCTTTTTCAGTGTTCGGGAAGTTTTTTTTTATGCGTGGTAGGTTAGCCTTTGACCTCTATCTCACCTGATGGTAAGTGATGATGTGCTAGAACCTAGAATTGTCCGCGGTAACGTCTCGTTTAACACTTGAAAAATACCACTAGATATCATCAAAATATGGGCTTTTATATGGGTTATGACTGTACGTGAATAATCCCGTTTTTTTTATTAAATGAGAGAAAAACACATTAGTTTTTACAACAAAATACTCTAATTAATAATAACGAATATTTTAAAAATATTTTTTGTAAACAATATCTTTATTATAAATCACATATAAAATATATATCTAGTGACAATTCCGCCTAATTTTTCCTGTTAAGCCGACGTGACGTCATATGCGCCACGCAGCCAAACCGGAAGAACATTCGACGCGTGTCAGTTCTACATGCAGCATCTCAGGAAGTCTTGACTCTACAAGCGCACAATCGAGAAAGTAACGCCTGAATCTATTCATTAGTACTCATATAGGCTATCTCTTGCAGTCTTATGATACTCTAATAGTATTTATACTTCTTTTTTGAATTTATTCCGTCAATGGTACATTGTAGTAATTAATATACAGTTTATAATTGCTGGCAAGCCAGTGTTGCCAGTCCATAAGACACGTAGTCCCGTACAACGGAATGTTAATTATTTATTATCATTGGCATCGACGTTTGTCCGGTGGGGACAGGGTTGCCACCTGGCAATATCATAAAATTACCTCAAATATACATTCTTACAATTTTTTGGCTTCTGAGACGAAAAAATACCGCTATGAGCGAAGCGACTATGTATATACAAATTACAAAATAATTACTGACCTTTTTAAACTAGTTTAGGTATAAAACTTAATTGGCTGCATCACAATATTGTACACTAGCTTTCCGGGCGCGGCTCCGCCCGCGCGTATGTCGGTTATCGCGCAAAAACTAACCTCTTTTTGCGCAGTTGGATAAAAACTATCCTATGTTATATTTCCCGGGTCTCAAACTATTTCCATACCAAATTTCATTCAAATCGGTCCAGTAGATTTGGCGTGAAAGCGTAACAGACAGACATACAGACAGAGTTACTTTCGCATTTATAATATTAGTTCTGATACAAACATACATAAAAAAGTCACGCCTCTTTCCCGTAGGGGTAGGCACTGTAAGCAGAGACTACAGAACTCCACTTGCTTACATATACCTCTTTTGCTTCATCTACACTCATTAATCCTTTCACACAAAAGCGTCGTTTTAGGGCACTCCAGATGAAAACTTTTCGATAGGCAAGTTATCACAGGCATATTTGTTAATAAATTTGATTTGATAATAAATATGTCTCATAAAGTTATCAGATGGGTGAAGGTCGACCTCCCACATCTCCTCTAATGTAGATATAGTACGAACGGACAGACTGGCGGATAGCTGATGCTAAGTAAAACGGTCCCATTTTCTAAAACGGAACTCAACAAGAGACCTTTCTCTAGCTAGCAGTGTACGAGATTAGGCGATGATCAGAGAGTTGAAATACATAGAGTAATTATATCCGAACATCACTGCTTAAAAACTAACTAGAATTTACCTTTTTTACACAAAAAGATCCACACATCCATTTAATTGTCAGAAGTTCCTAAGATAAAACAAAAACGATATTTTCAATTTCAATAATAAAAGCAATAATTACCTGAAATTAAACATTTTTGGTATCTCTCACAGTGGCTGTATAATTAGTGCAGTGTCTAAAGACACAGGAAGGCATAATATCCACAACTTTTTTCTAAGGCAACGTATTCACCAGACGCTCGGAAGTGACACTGGTAGCGACTGCGGTAATTACCGTGCATGCGTCTAGTAAATATGGGGAGCTCACAACTCATCTACAGGTAAAAAAATCTTAGGCGATGATTGATTATTTGTATACGATAGGTATGTTTAATATTTGTGTCGCATTGGGAGGCAGCCCTGCAAGTGTCGCGCAACGACGCGTGAACGTGAACTGCAGGTAACGTAACGGAACGGGTCACGGTATTACTCAATAACGTTATTAATTATCGTTACTGCAACGTCACTACACTAGCTCGGACCAATTGTTGCGTTACGTCACGGATATTATAGGAATTTGGCGGGAAAATATAGATAGATAGAAAACAGTTGACGCAGTGATGGCTCAGTGGCATTGGCTGTGGGCTGCTGTGCAGCAGGACCATGGTTCGAATCCCGCCGCGGGCTTGAGTTTCACCGTATGGTGCAAGCTAGCGACAACCCTCAAGTAGAAAATCTGTCGCCAAGCACCTAACGGTGGGTTCCGGCAGCAGTCCCTTGAGAGCCAATGAAATTACAGGTAAATGAGACTTGACAACTATGTCTCAAGGTGACCGGCGCAGTGGAATTCATGACTTGTGACGAAATGTAACTGTTATAAGCATATGTCTATGTCTGCTTAACATCAGGTGGGCCTCGAGCTTGTTTCGTCACAATTACATAAAAAAACACTTTATTAGTATACCTTAAAGAACAGTGAAATTGACACAAATATTATGTGTACAAAGGGCGGTCTCAATGCTAAAAGCAATTTCTTCCAGATAAAACTTTTTAGTGCATATACCTTTTCGTTTAAACTTTTTGGATGTTTTTATAGCCTGTTTGATTTTCATTGCATAGATACATTACATAGGCAGACATAACCCTCGCTTTTACCAGGTAGCTATAGCTTTTACCGTCTTGGTGAATACCGCAGTATTCTGTTTCATAGCAGTAGTGTGCCAAAACTACTCTGTTTAGGCGTCAAGGCCATTATCGGTAACTAACGTCTCGGAGTGACCAGTGCAGTGTTAAGCCGGATGACCAGGGCGATGTAAAAATGTTCTAATCTATGCTATACCACAGACTATTAGCTGATTTATATACTCGCGTCAAATTTCCCGCCAATTTAAACTGAACAATAGTGCTTGTGTTGTTTTATAGACATTTTATAGATACATTTTACAGTTATTAAATGATTGGTAAGCTCAACTGCAATATGTAGTATGTGGCGTAGATATAACATATACAATTATAACAAATATTGTATAAACTTAACATAGAAATAAAATAAATAAACAACCTTACTGAAGTAGGACCAAGAAGTGTATGAATTGTGCTTGACAATCTCGGTGGAAAAAAACTCAAACAAAAGGCCAAAATTAACAATTATAAAAAGAAAATTACACATAATTTTTTTGGAAACGAAAACATTATAAATGATTTTGTAATATGAAACACATAATTATATAATATGATTGAAGATTTAATATTAAATCTTCAATCATATTATCCTTCGAGCCGGATTATTCAAGAATAATCCGGCTCGAAGGATCATATGGATAGGATACATATGTATTTTCATAGCAAATAGAAAGTCCCATGAATAATCTATATGTTTATATGTAATTTAACTTTTAAAGGACTTTGTCACAGAAATTAAATATTGAGGACAGCAATGTTTGGTCCTTTAAGCCGGAAAATATTTTAATATATGCCGTACTGAACATCGCAGCAGATAGACATCGGTTTGAAATTACCTTTACCATAATATTTATTTCCACCCTTCTAGCAAATAACCAAAGATACCATTAATGTTGTGAATATAAGTGAAGTGAGAGTGTTGCCAACCTAATGATATTGTAACAAGAATGCAGCGACAGCTGAGCAACGTGAGCTTCCACTCCTACCAGGACTACCAACCGTCCAGAAAATATGGTAATTGATTGTCATCGCGTTTGAATGATGCTAAATAAACGGTGGAGGTTATTAAGACGCCGCATATGTTTTTTGTTTATTTTTTTTATGTATCTAATAGTAGTATAAAAGTTATGCACTTTTTACTGGATCGTCCCATCTCGATGATTTTTTTGTCGGGTAGAGAATACCTCCTAGTCCTCCTAGTTGATCCCATTTAAATTCCATCAACATGGGTCGAGTATTTTATAAGTTACTTTCAAAAAATGTTATGCCGTTATACTTGGATGACATGGTTATTGCAACCCTTGTCGATAGAGCGTATAGATTTAGTGTTTAATTATAGTTTTCTCCCCCTTTGGCAAGTGGATTCGCGCGGGCATTTGGAACAGTCATGCTACGAGTAATGAAAATGTGTTGGCAAGCGGCGATATCGTAGTCGGATCGCCCTATTCCCTCAAAAAAGGAGGATGATGGCTGGTACACGAGTTAACTCGTGAACGGGTATTGCTAGAGGACACTGGTCCGTTCGGAATGGCTGTGTAGCATCCCTTATGACTGTGTTCCCCCTAAGTATCTAAGAATGCTCCCCATAGCAATGTAAATTTCTCGCAAAATTAAAAAATGGCACGGACCCTGGGGTCTGTGGAAAAGGAAAAAACCTAAAAAATAAAACTTGTCGATGGTGACCAGTTTCCAGTATCGTTGGTAAATGAAAATTGAGCAAGTATGCTGCACTGAATTAGTCCCATTGTTATAAAGAGAATAATCCATTACATGTGGTCCAGCTTTCAATTAAATTTGGACCATTTTGATCTTGGAAGATATTTCTTCCATCGTGTTCAGTTAGCAATGGTCAGTAATGACTTGCTGCTAATTTGGCGCATTCAATCCCTTAGTCGCCTTCTATACATCCAACAAGAAAAATTGACACAGACCCTATATTCCTAAGGAGTTGTACCGCTAAGAAAGTTTACCAATTGTCCAGCAATCTGTTGTCAGTGTTTAATATCGCTATCTCTGTCATACAGGTGCGCAGTATGAGCCGGGTGGGTACGCGGCGGCAGTGCAGCAGCGTACCAACATGACGCAACGAGAAGATGCGCTCAAGTTCGAGCAGGGCCGCATCAAGGCCTTGCAGGAGGAGCGCTTGCACATACAGAAAAAGACCTTCACCAAATGGGTCAATTCCTTCTTGCAGAAAGTGAGTATTTTACAAGCTTTTATTTAGCTATTCAGGTGTAGGAAAAACATGTATGAAAGGATAGGATGTCGGTAACCCGCAGGCGGGCAAGATCCGCACGCGGGTGGCTATCCACGTGATCGGAAAAGCTGCTTTATGGTGGTACTCGTTATAGGATGGTGGTAGAGAATTTTGCGAAAGCTCGCCTAGATTAGTAAACTAACTATGAGACCCGTGAAACGGACGGATGAATAAAGATACAGACAGACAGCAGAGATTCCATTTGCCCTTTCTGGTACAGACCCTAATAAGATCCAGAAGGGTCACTCCACAAAGCCGTTTCAATAAATAAGCGACTTTATCTTCGTAGCAATAAAGTGCACTTCAGCTCGCAAAGCACCAAGTACCTAATATTTATATTCACCTACAAGGCATCTCTCTTTCTATCGCATGTGCACGCATAGCTCTGTTCTCTTCTGACGCGGCACGTACGTACAATAATCCCGTTCAGACGAATACGCACATGTACCTGTAGCGACGTACCGCGGAGTGCGGAGTGAGATAGGCCTGCTAAAAGAAAGCTATTTGAGTGCGAAAGCAGGATACGGTATATCAGCAAATCAGTTTATTGCAATACATATATCGATAATTGATAAGATATGAAGTAAATAATGCATGCAACCGCGTAATTGTTAATGCGTGGGTTTTTATCGCTTTACGCTATTTTTAGAATGACAAAGAGCACAGGGCCGGGGAACAATAGTTTTGTTTTAATAACAACAAATACGATTAAATTAAAACATATTTCTAAATATGATTACAAGCATTATATCAAGTGCTAAGCACAAATTATATTTACAAATGATTAGAGCACAAGACGAGCGGTTTAAGCACCCGTCGTGAAATTGGGGAACGTGGGTTCGATTCCCGCTCGGACAAAAAATTTTGCACTCTAATAATTTGTAAATTAAATTAAATAATGCCTAATGAGTATTGACACAATGTCACCACTTATGTCGATGTGAGTGGGGTGTTGTTGTAGGACAGCTGCCGAAACACTACTTTAGCTGCATGGCGACAGATTCTCTACTTGAGGGTGGTAGTTAGCCAGGCGGGCATTCACAAAATGAAGTACCATGCATGTTTGTGAAGCATCTACATAATATATGGACATTATCTTACTACTATAATGAAAAAATATTTCTTAAATATTTATATTCGATGCTGTTGAATTAATTAACGTAATGGGAACATGGTTCTCAAAGACAACTAGGTGCTTGTCGACATATTATCCACTGAGATTGATTTCCAGATGCAGTTATTATAAAATATCTTGTGCTTCATAATATGACTCAGTAAAACTATGACATATTTGTCACGTATTTAATAAACAGATGGCGCCATTCAAATGAAATCATCTGCAGTTTTAATGCAGTTACCTTATTTTGTGCTTATTGCAGATAAATACTCTTTTTAATGAATTTTGTTCATATGTATGCCATACCTATTGATTTTATTGATGTGTGAGTGAAACGGGTGGGAGAGACGCGGCAACACTTTTATGTGAAGAAACGCGGAGAAGGCAAATCTCCCTTGTTTCTCTGATATGTGTGTACAGCACATTCTTTTCTCTTTCTTTAAAACGTACGGCATGTATTGTTCAAAGTGATTTTCTCACATTTGCTGTAACATTTCGCAAACCCAAACTGTCGTAAAATAGTCATTAAAGCGTAGAAATTGCTTCGCAATACATTTACACAACCTGTGGGTACAATTCTACTATTCCAATAGTAGGTGCCTAACTAAATCAACATAAGAAATATAAATATTTTGACATCTGTATAGCCTTGAAAGGTTAGAGGTATCGAAGCGGGCTTGAGCGTCATCGCATATAGGAAAGCCATTCTGCGAATGCCCGTCTGACTAGCTACCATCCTTAAGTAGAACATCTGTCGCCAAGCTCGTAATATTGGCTTCCGGCCGCTAAGAGCCAAGTTCCATTCTAGGTTTAGTTTGTTTCCCAATAACGATCACATCTTCACCTATCATCATGTTGTGGTCAACATATTTATATGTGTGTCCAATTCCCTTACCAAATTATCTAAAATAACCCACGTCGTGGGGCCGACTGTGTATGACAAGCTTCCTGCTGATGTTGTCTCTGCTCCGAGTGTCGCTGCCTTTAAGATCAGACTGAAACGATGGCTTATCAACCAAACCTTCTACACTTTTGTCAATTTTATTAAAATTTGATATAATGTATAATATTGTTAATTTATTATTACATACATCTCGATTATTATTCATAATTTTGTATTATTTTTTTTTATTTTTTTTTGACATTTAGAATTGATTATTGTATTTATTGTGTTGACCTTACTCGTTTAAGTAATATTTTTTTATAATTTATATTTACTTTTACTCAGCATAACATCGCATGGTAGGTATACCATGTAGGTACTTAAAAGGTTAACAATTATTTATAATTTTAAATTAAACTTTAATATATTTCTTGACGTGTAAACAAGCTTTATCAATAAATAAGTATTTGAGTATCATATCATGTCACCATAGACGTATAATGAAATTAAAATTATTGTAAGAAATATGGTTATAATAACAAGATTGGCTTAAGAAGGTTAAAATATATACGATCACGATATATACATTGTTTCACCATAGTTAGACCAATAATTAAATAAAACGTCGGAAAGTCTTTGATCCAAAATGATCCGTTTGAATTTGGAGTAAACTATTAAGTAAAAATCCAGTTCGATGAACCAAACTCTTAATAATCGTTATTTCCATACATATAATTTTTTTTTCGAGATCCCATTGTCAAAATTTTGTGTTTCACTATTGAGGTGTGGATGCACAGAGAGCCGTAAGCCCGGGCGTACTTGACCTATCGGGTGACCTAAATCCATCCCTGCAAAGGGTGCGACACGACACAGCCTTGTATTTCAAAGTAAATACTGTGGGATGATAGTTAGATCAGAATAGTTACCTTCTGTTTCAAAATGCGATCATTGATATAAACTACTGAGATGTCATCCTGGGCGTACTTGGCCTATCGTGGTACCTAAATACGTCTCTGTAAGGGGCGCGACACAACCGTGTATTTCAAAGTAAGGACTGTTGTACAATCATTAAAGCAGAATCGGTTCCTTCCATTTCAAAATGACATCATCGATATAAAATACTAAGAGGTCATCCGATACCACAATAATAACATAATTACAATATATTATATGTATTTATTTATAGAATTATTAATGTAGATAATAATTTAATTAACTATTCTAGCGGTGCTTTTGAATTAAACGTTATTTAATGCCTATTGATAAAGATGTCGGTGGTAGTTCGGATGTTATCACTTATCAGATACTGCACGGTCGATGCAACTCAAAACTTAGAAATTGATACACATATGTGGTAAGAAGTACATCATGAACGAACGAAAAGACCTTGAACAACATTATTGTACTCGTATTAATCATCACCAAAGATGAACATGAAATTAATTCATTCGAAACCTAATAATAGTGCAAAGGGGTTTCTTTTTTAAACGGCGGTATTCATTTATTGCACAAAATACTACAAACTATATAAAACACTACAGCTACTACAATAAAAGCATTTGGACAACCTATAAGTCACAGCAGACTCACAGGCAGTCCAAATGCTCCATGCCACTACCAGATGGCAGCGTGCCCAGCTTGCTGGCAGCATTGCCTCGTGGAATTGCAATGCTTATTCGTTATGATATAATATGTAATATTGTCATAAGTACAAACCAAGGTGTAGCCTTTCACGACAAGAATCCAACAATATTAAAATCTGCTACTAGATTGTTGTTCTATGAAAGTAAAGACCTCTCACATTTTAATCCAAACTAATATTATAAATAGCGAAAGTAACTGCGTTTGTCTGTCTCGCTTTCACGCCGAAACTACGGGACCGATTTGGATGAAATTTTGTATGTAAATAGTTTGAGACGCGGGGAAGGACATAGGATTTTATGGGCCTGTGTTATTTATAATACTAAGCTGCCTGAAATAAATGGTTTATTATTATTATTGTACGATAGTTTTGTATCACACTGCGCAAAAAGAGGGTAATGTTTGTGTGTCATAACCGACATACGCGCGAGCGGAGCCGCGGCCGTAAAGATAGTAATTTATAGTTTAATGTTGTCCGCGTGGTCCTATCAATCTGTCCTACTAGTAGGAACGAGTGTCCCACGAGGAAGAACACCTTCTGTTCGTCCTACTGGTGAATTGAATCAAAAATTGACATTATTATTTCTCGCCTCACATCTAAACGGTTTTATAGATCCTCTCCATCCAAAGGTTGCTTGGAAGAGATTGCTTTAAGTGATAAGGCCGCCTATTGTAACACTATTATTGTAAATTGTAAATCTTCTCTGTTTCATGTGTTATGTGGTGTAACAATAAAGTATTATCTATCTATCTATCTAAACGTTGATTTTGCATGTTCCAGGCCCGCATGGAGGTGGACGATCTGTTCGTAGACCTGGCGGACGGGAGAAGACTCCTGAAGCTGCTGGAGATCATCAGCGGCGAGCGCCTGCCGCGCCCCAACTCGGGACGGATGCGTGTACATAAGATCGAAAACGTGAACAAGAGCTTGAGCTTCCTTCATACTAAGGTAAGCTTAGAAATAACAAAGTGAGTTGACCTGAGATAGAGTTTAATTAATCTGAGATAGAAGTTAGTTGACGTGAGATAGAGGTTAATTAATTTGAGATAGAAGTTAGTTGACCTGAGATAAAAGTTAATTAATCTGAGATAGAAGTTAGTTGACGTGAGATAGAGGTTAATTAATTTGTGATAGAAGTTAGTTGACCTGAGATAAAAGTTAATTAAGCTGAGATATAAGTTAATTGATGTGATATAGAAGTTATTTAAACTAATATCGAAGTAAGTTTAAATGTAGCTGAGTCTTTGAAGTCGAATTCATGTATATTAATGCCTCAGGGAATAATCAGTATGTTGAACTGAGAGACAAGTGTGTTGACCTAAGACAGAAGTGTGTTATGTCAATAACATTGAAGTGACCTGACCTAAGACAGAAGTTACCTGAAATAAGGTGTCGTGTCGGTTGTTGTCTTAAGGTAACAGTTGTCATAGTATGGTGGTAGGGCACCTGGCCAGCAGCCCCCTCAAGAAGAAAATCTGTCGCCAAGCACCTACCGGTGTGTTCCGGCAGATTTATTGAGTGGCAGTAATTGTAGGTTGGCCTGAACAGTATCTTCGACCATATAATCACTTACCATCAGGTGAGATAGTGGTCAAAGGCTAACCTATCAGCTATTAATAAAAAACAAGCCGATTAACCGACCAAAAAATTAAGCAGATTATTGATCACGCGATAAAAAATAATATTGAATGGATTATTATATAACCAACAAACTTATCAGAATTCCAACATTGAATTCCCAGAAACAACGTAAATTGGACTTCTGTATATAAGGCTGTATCACAATTAGTTTTGACACTGGTAGCCTCCAGATATCAGTGATAGATAACTGATATCATGTGATAATACTGATAAATGTGGTATGTCTATCGAGTGTTGTTTCGTTTTATTATGTCATTGAATTGGCGTTAGTAATATTTTATTTTTTTATGATTGAGTTACAAAAGCAACCGACCGTCTTAATACGCTGTCAGTAGCTGAAAATTTGTCTCTATCGGACTGCTCAGGAGTGAAAGTGGGGTTAAATCCGAATCAGTTTAGTTTTAGGTAAAATCTGAAAGAAAGTTTAATAACACAAAATTTAAGGCTTAATTAAGGTTTTTTCTTATGATTGTGACGGAACAAACACGAGGCCCACCTGATGTTAAGTGGATGAACCTCTGCCTGTAACAGATGCATTTCGTTACAAGTCTGTAATTACACTGCGCCAGTCACCCTGAGACATATAGTGCCTGTAATTTTACTGGCTGTCAAGAACTACTGCCGGAACACAATGTTAGGTGCTAGGCGACAAATTTTCGACTTGAAGGTGGTAGCTAGCCAGGCGAGCATTCGCAAAAAGCCCTTCCACCATGCGTTGATAGTTCATCGACCTCATAAAATTGCTTATCGTGCAGCCACGTCTTAATTTTGATTTTAAATGAGGCGGCTGAAGATGCTACGTATGGGGAATGGTAGGTATAATTGAAACGTTTGCGCTGTCATTTCACTAGGTTATTATTAATTCGCCACAATTAAACTCGCCACGGTCCTATTTAAATGAAGTTAATTGGGCATTTGCTAAACAGTACTGTATCAGCCGGATCGTCCATTGCTGAACACAGCCTCCCCTATGTAGGGGGTATTTGCCATAATCCCCACGCTTGGCAGGCGGCTTGGGGATCGCAGTGCAAGATAGCATAGTTCAAGAAGGCGCTGCTGCCCACCTTCTAATAGTATTTTTCGACTTTTACGACACCCACACGGGAAGAAATGGCGAGGTGCAATTCTAACCCGGCACCCCACGGGGGTAAACAGTAGTCTTCCCACAATTAAAGACTTACCAAGATAGATTCTTGCTGAAGAGGTCTACCAACTGGAAAATCCAAAAGACATCTACTAGACAAAATTACTATCAGACAATTGACCTGTTTACGCAAGAATTCATCTCATACGATTTGCAGTAAACTTGTACCATGGAAGCCTTATGAGTGAATCGGCCAGACTGCCAACCTAGTTCCTAGTAAACTAGTACATCGACCTAAATACTAACAGGCCTTGACTTTAAACCTATATCTACATTCACACAAGTTTTTTAAAACATTTAAACTAATAAGTACATAGGTTATATATTTTACAAAATTGCATATAAAGAAAAGTGTTAAACATCAAGAGGTATTATTTTTTAATAGCTGTTGCGGTCTAAGGTTTTGTTCTGGGTAACAAGGTTCTCAAGGTATCTGCTGGTGTGCCATCAGATGCTTGGCGACAGATTTTCTACTTTGAGGGTGTTAGCTGGGCATGCGGGCATTCTTACAATGCTATAACAAGAATCATCCTAACAACAACCGACACGCGAGGCAGCACGTGCACGCTCAGTAGTAATGCCGCTAGCGGTCACCCATCCAAAGCATAACCGCGACGGACGTTGCTTAACTTAGCTGGTCGGATAAGAATGGCTAAGCAAACTACGCTCCGAGCGCTTCATTGGAAACGGGATCTATTTGAAAGGTTTTATAATTGCTGTTTGGCAGCTGAAAGTGGTGAACATTCTCGTTACTAATCCTACCACCTTTGGATGCATGGTTGTTTGCATGGTGGTAGGGCACTGCGAATGTCCGCCTGGCTAGCTACCACCCTCAAGTAGAGAATCTGTCGCCAAGTACCTAACGGTGTGTTCCGGCAGCTGTCCTTGAGAGTCAGTTAATTCTAGACTAGCCTGAACAATATCTTCGACCACATAATATCTTACCATCTAGTGAGAAAGTGGTCAATGGCTAGCCTATCATAAATAAATAAAAACTTTGTGCATTAATTTATAGACGTTTTCTATTATCCTTGATAAGTAACATGTAGATATATGTATTTCCTGCAGGTCCGCCTGGAGTCCATCGGTGCTGAAGACATAGTGGACGGCAACCCGCGGCTCATCCTTGGTCTCATCTGGACCATCATCCTGCGGTTCCAGATCCAGGAGATCGAAATCGATGTGGTCAGTATACTAAACCAAAGCTATTTCCATATAAATTTGATTTAAAGATATCTTTGAAAAAACATGGCGGAGGTCATGGAAAAACTGAACAATTGTCATGGTTTCGTCAATTTAGAGTTTAATGTAGGTTTTTCTAGATTCAGGACATTACGATACATTTATTACTAGAAAAAGATGGTGGATATAGTTTTAAATTAAAATTCTCGTTTTTGTCTTAGGTTTTCGCGATTGTTACACATAGTAATTAAACAACTTTAAACGGTTTATATACGCAATTTAAACCGCTTAAAGTTGTTTAATTACTATAAAATTCTCGTTGTTGCGTTTTCATGATATAGATAATCAAATCACATAATGGATCCTAATTAGATAGGCCACGTCAAACTCAATGTATATTCAATGAAATGGTTTAAGTGTTACATGTCAAACTGAATGACGAAGTATCCTAATAATATAAGACAGGTCAAAGTTATTACCAATGTATCCTAATAAGTTTGGACACGTCAAAGTTACTATGGAAGTATCCAAGTATAATGGTTCACGTCAAAGTCAGAATGAAGGTATCCTTATAAGATGGGACATGCCAAAGTAAATAACAAGGTATCCTAATAGAGAAAATGTTGAAATCTAAACCAAGGTATCCTTATAAGATGGGACATGCCAAAGTAAATAACAAGGTATCCTAATAGAGAAAATGTTGAAATCTAAACCAAGGTATCCTTATAAGATGGGACATGCCAAAGTAAATAACAAGGTATCCTAATAGAGAAAATGTTGAAATCTAAACCAAGGTATCCTTATAAGATGGGACATGCCAAAGTAAATAACAAGGTATCCTAATAGAGAAAATGTTGAAATCTAAACCAAGGTATCCTTATAAGATGGGACATGCCAAAGTAAATAACAAGGTATCCTAATAGAGAAAATGTTGAAATCTAAACCAAGGTATCCTTATAAGATGGGACATGCCAAAGTAAATAACAAGGTATCCTAATAGAGAAAATGTTGAAATCTAAACCAAGGTATCCTTATAAGATGGGACATGCCAAAGTAAATAACAAGGTATCCTAATAGAGAAAATGTTGAAATCTAAACCAAGGTATCCTTATAAGATGGGACATGCCAAAGTAAATAACAAGGTATCCTAATAGAGAAAATGTTGAAATCTAAACCAAGGTATCCTTATAAGATGGGACATGCCAAAGTAAATAACAAGGTATCCTAATAGAGAAAATGTTGAAATCTAAACCAAGGTATCCTTATAAGATCAGACATGCCAAAGTAAATAACAAGGTATCCTAATAGAGAAAATGTTGAAATCTAAACCAAGGTATCCTTATAAGATGGGACATGCCAAAGTAAATAACAAGGTATCCTAATAGAGAAAATGTTGAAATCTAAACCAAGGTATCCTTATAAGATGGGTCATGCCAAAGTAAATAACAAGGTATCCTAATAGAGAAAATGTTGAAATCTAAACCAAGGTATCCTTATAAGATGGGACATGCCAAAGTAAATAACAAGGTATCCTAATGGAGAAAATGATGAAATCTAAACCAAGGTATCCTTATAAGATGGGACATGCCAAAGTAAATAACAAGGTATCCTAATAGAGAAAATGTTGAAATCTAAACCAAGGTATCCTTATAAGATGGGACATGCCAAAGTAAATAACAAGGTATCCTAAAAGAAAATGTTGAAATCTAAACCAAGGTATCCTTATAAGATGGGACATGCCAAAGTGAATAACAAGGTATCCTAATGGAGAAAATGTTGAAATCTAAACCAAGGTATCCTTATAAAATGGGACATGCCAAAGTAAATAACAAGGTATCCTAATAGAGAAAATGTTGAAATCTAAACCAAGGTATCCTTATAAGATGGGACATGCCAAAGTAAATAACAAGGTATCCTAATAGAGAAATGTCGAAATCAAAATCAAGGTATCCTTATAAGATGGGACATGCCAACGTGAATAACAGGGTATCCTAATAGGTTGGTCGAAATAAAGAATTATTATATTATTATATATTAATAGAGAAACGTCGAAATCAAAACCAAAGTAACCTTATAAGATGAGACATATCATTACTAGGCTTGTAACTAAATATATCATGCCCATTCCTTAAAGCTTTTAACACTGGACTGACCTCAAAAGCTGAAGCTAATTATTGTTGTATATAATTCTCACTAAAATTAATAATTATGCTGAAATGTTTAATAATAAAATATGTTTAAATAAAAGTTGTGAGGTTTAAGCACGCACTGTAACATGATCAGCTACAAGGTCTAGTATTTTGACACATAATTTATTTGTCTGTATAATAATATATGTGTCCCAAACAGTATATACCAAAAATTAATTGCGGGTTCGAGACTCGCTAGTACCCAATTATTTATCCACAATGTCCAACAATATTTGAACTCGATTGTCAGGACGAAGAGAACGTGTCCTCCGAGAAGAAGTCAGCGAAGGATGCCCTCCTGCTGTGGTGCCAGCGCAAGACGAGCGGCTACCACGGCGTCCATATACACAACTTCACCGACTCCTGGCGCTCGGGACTCGGGTTCAATGCCCTCATACACGCTCATAGGTAAACTAATTTTATTGTTATCATAAAACTAAATTGAATTGTCATAGTAATAGTACATTGTACACCGAGGGGAGAAAACGATCTATATCTGTCCGAGAGTATGTTTAAGCACGACGCTCAGCGGAAGGCTTAGAGGAAATTCGGGAACAGAAATAGAGCTTTCTCCCGAGTGATACATAGTGCTCTATACTGCACCTATGAGGAAAATAAAATCATTATAAGTTTTCTCGTATTTGTCTCGGTACTTCTCAGGAAGTAGGTTCCTTATGACTTCTTGACCAATTTTTTTTTGTTATTTCTGCTGTCCTTATCATTATAAAATTGTCAGATGATGACATTTTGGGAAAATAATTAGAAAAATTAAAAGCGTACTGTTAAAGTATCAATTTAGTTAAAATCAAGATTTAACAAAACAAAACAAATTGCTGCGTTTTTTTTCTTGTTCTGAAAAAGGTTGCCATCATCCTTTCATTGAAAATCGAATACAAAAAAAAAAACCACCTCTTATTTAATTATTTGATATAAAACCTTTTTGAGATTTGACATGATGAAAAGAATGATAGCAGGGCAGGAATGGATTATCATACAACATTCCTTCACTGCGTTTTTTTAACTGTCTTCTAATAAATCTATGTATTTCCAGACCGGACCTATTCCGTTGGGGCGAAGTGCCAGTCACGGAGCACGTGGAGACCCTCAACCATGCCTTCGACGTCGCGCACAAACATCTCGGCATTCCCAAACTGCTCGATGCTGAAGGTATGTCCATCATAAACTATAGAGCTGTTCCTATCTACTTATGGACTCCTGGTACTTTCATCTGATGAAATGACTAACGCGTGCAGTGTCAAGTCGAACTGGCAAAGATAATGGCGTCAAGGCAATTGTAATTGCAGCTGTGACGCTTACTATCAAGAGGGACACGTGTTTGACGCATCACTTCTCTATAAAAAACCTATGACCGATTGGTGGACACACCATCACAGAGCTCTGAATCTTATATACTAGTCATATCTGTCTGACAGGCTACAGACGGTTGGAAATGACAATACTTCTTCTGGGTCTTTGGTAAAAATAGGAGTACCGCAAGGATCAATTCTAGGACCTTTTCTGTTTCTAGCGTATATAAATGATCTGCCTTGCATGGTTAAAGATTTATGTGTTATTGTTTTATTCGCAGATGATACCTCTCTGATTATTAAAGTAGATAGAAAAAGTGGACTCATTCATTTCAATAATGTGTTATCTATGATCTGTGAATGTTATTAATCTTCTCTTAAATTCAAAAAGATCAAATGTAGGTTTTCTTTACCAAATATTACTTATGTTGAACCAAACATTAAGCTTGGCTTAGATAAACTTTCTTTTGACAATGCGACAGTCTTCCTGGAAATCAAAATGGATTCAACTTTACAGTGAGATTTACATACATATTATGATCATCTTTTTTCATGTTATTGTGACGGAACAAGCACGAGGCCTACCTGATGTTAAGCGGATTAACCTCTGCCTATAACAAATGCATTTCACCATGTGACCAATTGCACTGCGCCCGTCACACTTTGATATACAGGTGTTAAGTCTCATGTAAAATTAATCTATCCGGAAGACTTAGTTCTGCTGCATATGCAGTTTGTAAGACAAGACAGTTAACAGACGTAGCTACTGCTAGGCTCGTTTATTTCGCGTACTTCCACAGTATTATGTCGTATGGTGTATTGTTGTGGGGAGCTGCTGCTGAGATAGAGACAATCTTTATCTTACACAAGCGAGCAATTCGAGCCATAAGTATATGAAATGGATCCTAGGGAATCCCTGAGAGATCTTTTTAAAGAAATTGATATTTGAACTTTACCGAGTCTATATATATTTATAAATATTCTTCGTAAACAATTCAGTAAATTTAAATTAAATAGTGTAAATCACGATTACAACACTAGGAATAAAGATAAAATAGCGGTGCCAGGTTTTAGATTAGCAAAGACACTTTTATGAAAAATAAAAGGTCGTTTTTAGGTAATAGTGTGTGGTTTTATATAAAGAAAGTAAAAGAGCGTCGTAGACGCCTAAATTGAATAAATCATTTTGACTTGACCTTGCATTGACAGAGCGATAATCGCTTCATTGTAAGAACGTATCCCCCTATTGAGTTATTCGTAATGACCTGTTCCAGATGTGGACACGAGCCGTCCCGATGAGAAGTCGGTGATGACGTACGTGGCCTCCTACTACCACACCTTCGCGCGGATGAAGAACGAGCAGAAGAGCGGACGGAGGATCGCTAATGTAAGCTCTTTATACTTATGTGATCCTGGTACTTCGAAGCTGTTTTGCCTTCTTTTATTTAAATCAATTATCGAATATTAAGGATACTAAATGTTAGTCTTTTCCGCTTATGCGATCCTGGTACTTGTTTGATAGCCTGAGATTGAAAGACTTTTTCGAGTTTAACAAAATTTTTTAATTGAAACTCCGTACTCTACACACTTCACAGTCGAGTTTGCCTTTATGAAGTACGAATTTGTGCGCAGCGAAGATAGGGGTCGAGACGCGATATCGACTAACCCTTTTCCCATCGTTAGCCGAAGAAAATTATTTTCAAAAAGTTATCAATGAATCATAATATAATATCGTTGATATATTCATACAGAAAAAAATAAAAATAATCGGAACCGACATCCAACACTAGAAAGAATGAAATAAATTGTGGAAGTCGGTACCATGCTGTTTTAAAACTCCGACCTCACATTAGTAAGGGCCGACTTCCACAAGTTATTTCATACTTACGAAGTCGGTCCCGATTTTTTTTCTCAATTTAGTGATAAAGACTGCTTACAATAAACATTCACTCAGCTAAAATAGTGTTTGCTAATACCATTAAATCATCCAGGTAAGCAAATCATTTTTCAGTTAATTATTTGTTATGACTATACCGATTTTGATGAAATTTATATGGGACTTTTTCATATGGGTATCTGTAAAAAGTTATGCGTGGTTACACATAGAAAAAATATATATACACATTGACTTCAGAACCTCCTCCTGTTTTAAAGTTGGTTAACATAGCTCTGTATATCTTTTTCTAGGTGTAAATTGATATATGTGGCTATCAGAAGAGTGATAGGCACATGTATTTTAAAAAGTACGACCAATGCAAATCTCTGAGCAGAATAGAATATTGAACGGTAAGATACACGGACCCCACTTAGCGTGGGCATTAGGGCATGAGGATGAAGAACTACTCCACTGCTGTAACCTGCTTCTTGCACTCTCTATTTGTCTTCTGTTTTTGTCCCTTTGATATTTCAAAATCAATCTCCATTAAGTCAAAGGACGGTATAGGCATGACGCAGCCTTGAGTTCCACTCCTCTGAGACAGCTCGGAGTAAACTCAACTCACTGTTTCTGAATATTAGTCCTTAATTTCTTCTATTTCATTCCAAGTATTCTCTCTAACTCTCCCCGATGTAAAAAGAGGGTTGTTATAAGTTTGACGTGTGACACATCATAGTAGCTCATAATCGAATGGACCGATTTTGATGCGGTTTTTTTTGTTTGATAGCTGAAGTGTTCGAGCTTGGAGAGTGAACATTTTCCTAATTTTTACTTCTAATGATAAAAGTTTTTATTTTTCCCAAAAGCAATGTGGCTATTATGCAATTTCCTTCTGTGCTCTCTTTTCTTGAATTTTTTTTTATACATTGTTGATCACAACTGATGCTCATATATATTTTCCAGATAATTGGTCAAATGATGGACTGCGATGGCCGCAAAGGAGAATATTCCAAACTAGTCTGCGCACTCCTCGAATGGATCCGGCTCAAGATAGTGGAACTGAACGGCAGAGACCTTCCCAACTCCCTGGACGGCATCCAGCGGCTGCTGCTGGCCTTCAAGCAGTACCGCACTGTAGAAAAACCACCCAAGTAAGCTCTTTACAGATTATTATGTCCTGGTACTGTGATTTTATCTTCCGCATGAATTAAATTAATAAATGCAAATTTTAATTTAAATTAAAATATATTGTGTTCTCTAAGTTCTGTTAAGCTCTAATACAATATTTGATTATTAATTTTTTAGTGGCGGTATGCCTTTATTAACAGAACAATTCTATAGGTATGATCTAAGTTGGTCGAAATAAAGAATTATTATTATTATTATTAATTCAAACTGTATACAACTGTATGCGCTAGTTCTGATAATACCGTAAAAATAAACAATTCCGGAAGACACACGGAAATGGACAGGAAGTTATAAGAAAGGTACTCACGCTGAAGCTGTGGAGTCGATCCTTCGGAGATAGTCCTGAGACGGGCCCGTCTAATCACTCTTAAAACTGCACTAGGGATTATTAAATCACACGAAACAATTTTGTATAATTTCTTTAGGTTAATTGCCGCAGATGTCCATTCAGGGCATTTGCAAGGTCACGACTGGTTGCAGTACTTTGCAACACTTATTTGTTCTGTGCGTGACAAGGACGGGGAGCGGAATGCTTGTTAGGAAGGAAAGGGATGGAATGATTATGCATGTCTTCCTTCATATTTCTAACAGATACGATTTCGGCGTTAACATCCCCCCCGGCTTGACAGGCCGAAGAGCCTTCAAATAGGCATACAAATTTTAAGGTCACTCTAATGTACCTAATTAAACTGAATAGTCATAGCTATATACCATCACACAACTAAACTAACAATTAAGATTCAAATATTAGCATTTCTCACGATATAATCTACCTTTCTAATTATATACTAAATTCTAATAACTAAAATAGAGCAGGTGTGGACTGTATTATTATTATTTTATTGTGAAGGTAGAGGATAAACCTTTACTACAGGTCTTCGGTAGAGACCACTTTTCGTACGGACATCCAAAACTCTTACAACGCCGTCTTTGCCTGGATACGTGCGCTCAATCACTCCAATAGGCCAATTTAAAGGAGCACTGTTTTCAGATTCCAGCAGAACAACAGTCCCAGTTTGGATAGAAGTAGTAGACTTCGTCCATTTATTACGCACTTGAAGAGTGTTAAGGTATTCGACCTTCCATCTTTTCCAAAATGACTGGACAAGATGATCGACCACACGTTTCCTATGCAAGAGATTGGTATTAACATCCGATAAGTCTTCCGCGGGAAGCGATTTAAGGGGCGTCAGCACAAGAAAATGTGCTGGAGTTAACGCAAGTGGCTCGGCAGGGTCACTACTGAGCACGGAAAGAGGACGCGAATTTAATAAGGCCTCTATTTGAGTAAGCACTGTCGACATCTCCTCATAAGTGAGCAACTGAGTCCCAACAACTTTGACCAAAGAAGTTTTGATCTGGCGGATATTGCTTTCCCATATACCCCCATGGTGTGGTGCCGATGGAGGGTTAAATTTGAAAGTTATGCGATTCTCGCGTAGTTCATTAGCAAACTTGTCGCGGTACTCTTCTGAATCAAGTAATTGATACATTTTATTTAAATGAGATTTAGCACCTATGAAATTAGTACCACGATCTGAGTACAAAACACTAACCGGTCCGCGCCTAGATAAAAAACGCTTGAAGGCGTTCAAGAATGCCTCGGTACTTAGATCAGAAGACAGTTCCACGTGTAGGGCTTTCGTGACTAGGCAAATAAATAAACAGATGTACGCTTTAGTACTACGCACGCCTCGCCCGTGACGTGGGATAACAGATACCGGACCAGCGTAGTCAATTCCACAGTGGCAA
Organism: Plagodis dolabraria; assembly: GCA_963854805.1. Taxonomy (NCBI): domain Eukaryota; kingdom Metazoa; phylum Arthropoda; class Insecta; order Lepidoptera; family Geometridae; genus Plagodis; species Plagodis dolabraria. The sequence continues at coordinate 17,115,754 of OY978467.1, read as the reverse complement.
AACGACTTAGCTTCCGTAACTCGGCATGCAGGTAGGCTCGCCATCATAGGAAACTGATTTACAGGTCGCGTCTTGAAACACACATTGCATTTTTGCACCCGACTTCGAACTATGTTACGAGCGGCCATGATCCAATATTTTTGCCTTAAGAGAGACATTAGTAGTTGCGGTCCAGTGTGCAAATTTTTGCGATGGTAATGGTCAATAATGAGGTCTACGATATGATCGCGACGTGGCAGTATAATTGGATGGCGACTGTCATATACCAGCTGGGAATTTGTTAAACGACCGCCAACACGTAAAACTTGAGTTTCTTTGTCATAAAACGCGTTGAGCTTTAGAAAGGCAGGTGGTAAAATCTTTCCGGCCTTAGCCTTGGCAACTTCATCGGCAAAATAAACGCTTTGAAGATTCCTGATGATTATTAGTTCCGCATATTCAAGATGAGAAATATCAAATTTCGATGGCAATTTTTTGACAAATCTTAGAACATAGATTACTATTCGAAGTAATCTATTCCATGAAGAAACTCGATTGGCAAGTGCATAAATAGGTGGCAGTGACTGCGGAGACAATTCTGTTGTCGCCATAACGTTCACTTTAGCTTCAGGAATTTCACCTGCAATGCTAATGTCAGAGCAAAGTGGCCATTTGGATCGAGGTTCATATGCGAACGATGGACCATTAAACCACGTGGGATGCGCAAGTAACTGCGCAGGAGTCAAACCTCTACTTAAGCTGTCTCCTGAATTATTAGCTTTTCCGGCAATGTGGAAGAAGCGACTAGGGTCAATCTTCTCTTGAATCTGAGATACTCTATTTCCGACGAACGTCTGCCAACGTGATGGTGTTGAACGAATCCAAGCGAGAGCTACCTTGCTATCGGTAAACGCATAAATGGAACATGCTGGTAATGAATAGGTGTCGATTACCACTCGCATCAGCTTGGCAAGAATAAGGTTCGCGCAGAGTTCTAGTCGAGCGATGGTAACAACTGATTTAGAGGGTGCTACCCTTGATTTGGCACAGACTAGGTTCATAACGGTTTTGTCAATTTTTGGAAAGTATATGTGCATATAAACCACTCCACCGTATGCAACTTCAGAGCCATCAGCTAACCCCAAGATAGAAATGACGCAATCGTCGGTAACTCCGACGTGACGCGGTAGTTTTATATTTTGCAATAAGGGCAATTCCGCTTCAAACCTTTGCCATAGATCTACAATATGTTGCGGAGGGGTATCATCCCAATCAATATGCTGATTCCAAAGAGATTTGACAATTAATTTGGCCAGAAGTGTAACTGGCGCCACCAATCCTAACAGGTCCCATAGACGGGCAATAACGGAAAGAATGTTGCGCTTGGTACATTGGCACGGTTGAGAACTGACACTAAATGTAAATACATCATCGGCAGGTACCCAATGCAATCCCAATATTTTTAATTGGTCAGCTGGACTAAATTCTACGGCTGCAGAAACCCGGTTCTCAGGCGGAATACTTGCCATCACTTCGGGTGAATTACTTGAGAATTTTACGAGCTCAAAATCACCAGCAGCAAATAATTTAATTAGCTGATCAGATAATTCAATGCCATCTTCGGCTGATAAGCAGCTCGTGGCAAGGTCATCCATATATATGTCCTTCTTAGCAACGCGTGCAGCTGTCGGAAAGCGGTCGCCTTCATCGCTAGCTAGCTGGCGAACGGTTCGTACTGCTAGGAAGGGGCTACAGCTTAAACCAAATGGAACCCGAGTCATTTCGAAGACTTGAATTTCGTCACTAGGATCGAAACGGTACAATAGCCTTTGAAAACGCCAGTCATCTTTGTTCATTAAAACGCGTAAATACATTTGTCGTATATCGGCACTTAATGCAATAGGCAGCAATCTAAACTGCAATAATATTTTAAATAAATCATTTTGTAAATTAGGTCCGGTATGTAAAATTTCATTTAAAGAAATACCATTGGTCGTTGAGCTACTTCCGTCCAAAACGACACGTAAACGAGACGACTTCTTATTATTACGTACGACTCCATGATGAGGTATTACATAATGTGGTTTATTAAAACTCGCGGCACTATTATCAATACGTTTTAAATAACCCTTTTCTAAATATTCCATGAATACATTGTCATATTCTTTCTTAATAGATGGATCAGATAACAATTTACGTTCGAGAGATAAGAATCTACGCTCCGCGCGGCATAATGAGTCACCTAAGCAAGAAGCATTTTCTCTAAAAGGCAATGACACGATATACCGCCCTTTATGATCGCGACGTGTGGTGTCTATGTAGTGTTTCTCACATTCCTGTTCCTCAGGTGATAACGAATTAATCATAGTTGGAACTTCTTCTAACTCGAAAAATCGACTCACATCGTTGGTAAGTGACTCGCTTACAGTGCAATATGTATGAACTATATTGCAAGAAGGATTAATCACTGGAGCTTGACCTACTACAATATAACCTAACACGGTTTCTATAGCTACCGGTTCACCGGGAGCACGCGATATTGTGTGTGGGCGCAGAATGCGCGCGAATAGATCCGAGCCTAAAATCATATCAATGGAAGCGGGCGAAGCGAAACGACTGTCCGCTAACGGGATGTTTTGTAAATAATCAAGTTTTCCGATATCGATCGGTGAGACTGGTAATGCGTCAGTAATTTTACTGACTACCAATGGCTCAACAGTAAACTTAACCTCATCATCATGCCGTGATCTCAGAGTCAAGCACGTGACTCCTTCAATCGGGTTCGTGACGTCACCTATTCCCGATACGTATTTATTTGAGTTTGTATGCAACGGTAAATTCAAGCGCTTTACGCATTCTCGTGTAATTAAATCCTTCTGGGAGGCGCTGTCGATTATAACCCTTACTAATGACACATTACCATAATCGTCAATTACGTGACACTGCGCAGTGCCTAATAAAACAGACGTCGCAGGTTTAATGTCAGATGCACTTGTAGTATCGTCGCTAAGGCCGACAGAACACAACGAGACCGCTCTGTTGACACTGCATTGTTCAAACCCAGTTGCGGGCGCGCTGTCGGCTGATGCCGCGGAAACTGTATTTTTACTGATAACAGGGGTAACATTCTGATTTAAAGCAGCAGTACCCGTACGCGGCAACGAATTCCTATTGAATGAGGACTCGTTATTGTTAAAATGTAGTAAACTATTGTGCTTACGTTTGCACGATTGACACGTGCTTGTGGAGTTGCAATTAAGCAGCGTATGTTTATCACTGAAACAATTATTGCATAGCTTATTTCGTTTAATAAGATCAAATCGCCCATGAGGAGACATTGCCAGGAATGCAGGACATTGAACCAACTTAGTGTGATCCGTTTTTCCACAAGAAACACATTTAACGTGATCCTGAACGCTCACAAAGGCTTTGACGTTAACATTATTATTATTAGAGCGTGACCCCGATCTCGCCGATGACTGAATGGTGTTGGATTTTGTATTTCTATACAACTGATTAGACGACTTCGTATTATTTGAAATATTACAAGAACGCTGCAAGACGTGAGCATAGTTGCGCATAAAATCAACAAACTCGAAACAAGTGGGTAGCTTATTAATTCCATTGTCACTTAAAGACATTTCGAAAGCATTAACTGATTCCATGTTAATTTTCTTGCAGCCAATATGTATAAATAATAAATCTTCTAAACTACTTATTTGCAATTGATGCAAAGCAGATATAATCGAAGAGAATTTATCAATAAAATCTTCCAAGCTAGTGGGTGAATATGAGTCAACCACAGGAAGGTTAAATAATTTATCTAAATACGAAGCGGCTAATAATCGTTTATCGTTGTATTTGTTTAACAACGTATTCCAAACGACCGTGTAATTTTGTGCAGAAGGCAATATTCCAGAACATACGTTAAGTGCTTTACCCCGTAAACAGCTTATCAAATATTGTATTTTCTCGCCATCAGTTAACTCAGGATTTTCATGAATAACCATACGAAAAGTCTCATAGAAAATTGACCAGCCGTCTAGATCCCCAGAAAAAGTACCCAGCTCTAATTTAGGTATCCGAGTATTATTTCTAGGCTTTAAATTACTGTTTGAACAATCCTTCTGATCTCTTATTTTGTTTAACTCAGCTACCTTGAATTTAATTTTTGTATAAAGTTGTTCAAAAGCAAGTAATGACTTATATGATGGTTCCCTTTTTTCAGTCAAAGTAGCTTCGTAAACACAGCGTTCTTCTAAAGCATCCGTGTAACTTTTATGTATAGAATCAATCGTATAACTACTCGATAAGAATGCCTCCACATCAGTGTCGTTATTACAATCAAGAGATAACATCTGATCATAAATAGATTGTAGTAATTCGAAGTACACAGATATTTTATTTTGAATTCTTAACAATTCCCTGTCCGATAGACTATGTGTTTCTTTGGCGTCCTTCTGTGCCTTAGCCATAGTGACTAATTTTAAGAATGCCTAATATACCTATAAATAACTTATAAGAAGCTAATCAGGAAGACAACTTGCACATCAGGTTAATATTACGTAGTTAATTCGTAACTTGCAAAGTTAACAACCAACATGGCGCTGGCGCATCGCGTCTTAGAAGCACATGGTCGAATGCATAATTATTTTACGTGTATATTGATATTCGGTGAGGAGGACCAAAAAATATGTATGCGCTAGTTCTGATAATACCGTAAAAATAAACAATTCCGGAAGACACACGGAAATGGACAGGAAGTTATAAGAAAGGTACTCACGCTGAAGCTGTGGAGTCGATCCTTCGGAGATAGTCCTGAGACGGGCCCGTCTAATCACTCTTAAAACTGCACTAGGGATTATTAAATCACACGAAACAATTTTGTATAATTTCTTTAGGTTAATTGCCGCAGATGTCCATTCAGGGCATTTGCAAGGTCACGACTGGTTGCAGTACTTTGCAACACTTATTTGTTCTGTGCGTGACAAGGACGGGGAGCGGAATGCTTGTTAGGAAGGAAAGGGATGGAATGATTATGCATGTCTTCCTTCATATTTCTAACAGATACGATTTCGGCGTTAACACAACACTACAGTAACACCGAAAGTATTGAGGCAACCCAAAGGCCAGAAAATGTGACCATGACTCAAGATAAACATGTTGGCACTTATTTGTTTGAATGAATAAGCATTGCAATTCAACGGGGCAATGCTGCAAGCATATTGGGCATGTTGTCAACTGGTAGTGGGCTGGAGCATGTGGACTATCTGTAGGCCTACAGTGGCCTTTTGGTTGCCTAAATTCTTTCATTGTAGTAGCAGTAGTGTTAGTAGTGTTTTGTCAATAAAAGCATAACGCCAGCAAAAAATGTTGTAATATTTATTTTTATTTTTGTTATTAATTTGATAAAAGGTACCTAGAGTAGTCGAAAAAAAATCTGCACCAAAATATTGTACTTTGTTGCAAAAATTTTTTAGACATATATTAAAATTTAAAATTAGACTAAAATATATTTTACTTACTTTATTTACTAGAGGAACCGCGTTGTCTTAACTACCTATGTCTTTTTGTACAGATACATTGAGCGTTCAGAGATCGAAGCTCTCTACTTCGACATCAACACGATGCAGAAGAGCCTCACTGGAGAGCCGTGGTCTCCGCTCGAGGGACAGCTTCCTCAGGACCTGGAGCGAGCCTGGCAGCAGCTGGAGCAGGTGAGCTTGTCAAACAAGTCTTTTGATGCTTGAACATTAAGACGCTCACAAGTGCTGAATAGCTTTACTTGAACAGATTTTTAGTAAAATATATTTAGTTTGTAGCAACAAGAAAATTATATGCTAATCTTGATCATATTATCTAAGGACGAGAAAAGTCCGAAAAACGTTTGTGCAAAATTTTCAGGATTTAATAAAATTGCAAAGTTGACTCTAAATTACGCCTGTAACGTAAATATCTTAGAAGTTGGAGCAAGGGGTATACCAGCGAAATCCCTATATAACCTACTTAAAGACCTTGGCCTGCCAAGAACAACCGTAACTTCCATCCTAGAACGTGTATCTAAGGCGGCATTAGTAGGATCTTACCTAAAGTTGGTTAGGTAGGGGAGGAGGCTCGAGCGGGAAGGGGAGCGTTGATGCATTGTAAAGGGGCCCCTTAACCCTACTCCTGGGTTGCAAGCCCCAGGCCCCTCTAGCCTCTTCCTCTGCAACGCTATGGACCCGGCACCCGCGCGGTGAATATATCCAATGCTAATTAATTCGTCTCTGTTTACGTATGATTACACTAGTTCCGAGCCAATAGACCAATAACAGACTTTTTCCATTTTGGCGCTATGTCGTATATACGAATTTGAGTAATAAAATATTAAAGTTGGATAAAACATTAACAAAAATGTCAACCAACACCGACGATACTGATGAAAATTGAACTCCACCTGACATTCTAGAAACAGCTACGAAACTGACGAATAGTCTTTTGTCAGAAAAATCAAGAAAAGCGTATACCCATGAGATTAAATAAAGTAGTGTATGCGACTGCATATAATTAGTTATTAAAACACTCGTGTAATCTTATTTTCTAAAAAACTACACTCATGTTTTAATACCCTCTATTATATGACAGTTGCATACACTACTATCATAATAGTCACATCACCAGTAAAGCAATAGTATTGAAGGCAGTTATTTTTTGTTAAAAAAAAATACATTTCTCCCTCTCGCGACCAAAGGAAGTATTAAAGATATCTTAATCTTTGTACAATACATATGTTGTTTGTAATACAATGTTATATATTAAGGCGGAGCACGCGAGGGAGATCGCGCTCAGAACAGAACTGCTTCGTCAGCAGCGCCTCGAGCAACTCAACTACAAGTTCAACACAAAGGTAATGAACAACTCTTATTTAAATCATAACTTCCGATTTTATTGACCCTGATCTATATCTGTAGATGTATTCCAGCTGAGGCTTTTTTTTTGTTATTGTGACGGAACAAGCTCGAGGCCCACGTGATGTTAAGCGGACTAACCTCTGCCTGTAACTTGCATTTCGTCACAAGTCACGAATTGCACTGCGCCCGTCACATTGAGACATAGTTGTTAAGTCTCATGTGCCTGTGATTTCACTGGCTCTCAAGGAGTGCTTCCGGAGGACACCGTTAGGTGCTTGGCGACGGATTTTCTACTTGAGGGTGGTCACTAAATTCCCTTCCACCATGCGGTGCTCAAGCCCGCGGCGGGATTCAACCTGCTGCGCGGCAGTCCATAGCCAATGCCACTGAGCCGTCACTGCTTCCAATTGCTGTCTGAAGAATTAAAATTCAATGCCTTCTGAAGAACTTCAATCTTACACTGCAATCCCCAAGAGATCTGCTTGGTGTGGGGATTATAGTAAATCTCTCTAATAGTAAAGGCATTATCTTGAGTCCTGTTTATCCCCACAAGGGTAGGCATAACACCAAAATTATTCCAGGTATTTCTTTAATAGATAATATAATAATGTTGTGTACAGTCAGTGCTACGTAAGGGGTACCTGAAGGAGATGATCCAAGTGCTGTCGGACCCGCGGTACGGATCCAACCTGGCGCAGGTCGACGCCACAGTCAAGAAACACGAGGCTATCTCCGCTGATATACTAGCCAGGTGAGCTCTTATTTACCAACTACATAAAATGGGGAGGTTCTCAATTCTACAATACGTTAGTTTTTGTTGTGTTTGTTACGTGAATTGATTTAGAAGATTCTAATCATAACAAATACTTTTAAAATATTTGAAGAAAATAATAAATTAATATTTATTTAAAATATGTAACAATTCCGCCTAATTATCCTGTTATGCCGCTACGTGACGTCCTATAAATACCACGCAGCCAACCGGAAGAATATTCGATCGAGAAATTGTCGATCATATGCTCGTAGAGTCAAAATCGCTTGAGGATGCTTCGTGTAGAAGCGAACGCGTCGAAAGTTCTTCCGGTTTGGCTGCGTGGTGTTTGTGACGTCACGTCGGCCTAACAGGGAAATTTGGCGGGTCACTAGAAATATTTTTATATTTTTGAAGTGTATCATTAAAATATTAATTTAATGTTTTCTTAAAATAATTTAAAAATATTTGTTTTATTTAATATGGATTTCCGCAAAGTAACACCTGATTCTATTCATTATTATTAGAAGAATTTTTTTCTTCATAGGTATTCCCATATATAATTATTTCAAAATCGGTTCAGTAGTAAATAAAACCTAATTGGATTTCATACCATACATTTCCAAGAGTAAAAATAGTTGTGGTAGTTGGTTATGTGTTTGGAGTTGGATTTTTAATCCCAAAAAAAGAAAGGGGTTTTCAGGTTGACCCGTTTTCATAATTTCATATATAATTTTGATTTATGACCATGGATATGTTTTTATTGGATCATCTAATATTGAAGATTTTGTTTTTGTTGGATACCTTCAAGTAGGTCACATTAAATTCACATCAACATTGGTCGAGTAGTTTTTAAGTTATAGTCAATTAACCAAAAAAAGTGTTTAATTATATGCCTAAAGTTAGATGACATGGTGGTCGTTTGGTGATCAGTTTTGTTTATTTTGAGGTTTAGTGAGTGGAAATCGATTTTATACGCAGTGTGTATCACTATCGGAAAGGGTTGAATATTTATTTGAAAAACGTAATCAAGACTGAACCAAACGAATTCCTAGAGATCTTCTGTTACCAAACGAACTCCTTTTTTGGTCCACTTCCCTCGGAACTATCAACTTGAGAGGTAACAGGATTGCGCAGATTTATAAGAACGTTTTTCCGCCGAGCATGCCTCTGAAAGAGATAAATTTAAGTTTTAACGATTTGTACTACGTGCACCCAAAATCGTTTTCCAATCTTACGAGTTCGCTGGATGTTTTGGAATCATCTTCGACACTTTTTAGTGGGTATTTTCCTTTTGAAATAGAAGGATTAGAGAATCTCAACTGGCTATCTTTCGATAACAATGACTTCCATATTCTGAAGTTGTCGCTCTCATTTCCATATCTTAAATATCTTAACTTAGATTACAATAGAATCGTAGATGTCGTCATGAATAACGACTATCAAAACGTATCCTTGTCACTGAGCAGTCTCAGAATAGCTTATAATTTGAAGCGCTCGTAGCCAAGTTTGCATAGCCATTTTGATTCGATCAGCAAAGTTAAGCAACGTCCGCCGCGGTCATGACTTGGATGGGTGACCGCTGGTGACATTACTACTGAGCGCTTCCGTGCTTCGGAGGGCACGTTAAGCCGTCGGTCCCGGTTGTTGTCTTAGGATAGCAGTCGTTACAGCATGGTGGTAGGGCACTTTGCAAATGCCCGCCTGGCTAGCTACCACCCTCAAGTTGAAAATCTGTCGCCAAGCACCTAACGGTGTGTTCCGGCAGCTGTCCTTGAGAGCCAGTAACTCTAGGTTAGTCTGAACAACATCCTCGACCACATCATCACTTACCATCAGGTGAGATAGTGGTCAAAGGCTAACCTATCAGGCATAAAAAAAAACAAAAAAAAATAATTTGACACGTTTAAGAAATAAGTTATTGAAGTCAGTATCATGCTGATTTAAAACAGTGACGTCAGACTATCATGGTTCAACTTAACAATTTATTTATGACGCTTTTTAGTGTTGGTAGTCGGTTACGTTTTTTAATATAATGTTTAGTCTTCGTCATTTTTAGTTTTCGTCATTTATAATATATTTTTTTTCATTCTTTTTGATGACAAGTTTACAAGATCATTGTCATTCGCCTAAAATACTGTTAACCATCGAAAAGACTTGCAATTACCATTAAATCATCCATCACATAAATGATACTACATTTTTATGAATTTAACTGTAACTTACTAATTCGATATAAGAAAAATTGCCCCCATTTCTTTTCCTGCTAAGCCGGATCTCTTACGAAAGAACTCTCCTACACGGGTAGTTAACACGTCAACACCTTCTTTGTCCAGAACGGAGCGTTTCGAGGACCTGTCCGCGATGGCCGCGGAGCTGGTGAAGGAGAAGTACCACGGGGCCGAGGCCGTGTCCCGCACGGAGCAGGCCGTGCTGCAGCGCTGGCGCGAGCTGCTCGGCCTGCTCGAGCGGCACAGGACCTCGCTCGCCAGGCTCGCGCAGCTCATGGCGCTGCTCAGGGAGGCTGATGCTGTGGGGCATACACTTGGGGAGATGAAAGTAAGTTTTTTTTATGTTATGAATTGCTCTCTCAAAATTATATTATAAAAAATGTCCTAAATGAAATATCTCCACCTAAACAATTATCTCAACCTGTATTTTGTCTTGACTCCCGAGTGCTCAACATGAAATTTGGTCCAGTCGTGCTTTATAGGGCACCCCGGGCCCATCCTCCATGAGAACAGCTGCAGGTAGCTGTTGGAGCTTTAACTACCGTTTAATTTCAGACTCAATTCCAATCGAACGACGTCGGCCGTCACCTAGTCGACGTGGAGCGCTTACTGCAAGCGCACGCGTTACAAGAGCTGCAGCTCGGAGCCATCGACGACAGCATCCGGAGACTGCTGCGGGGGAGCGCCGCCGCGGGGGGAGGGGAACAGCTGCAGGGGAAGCTGGACCAACTGCAGGATAATTACAAGAGGTGAGCTTTATTATCTCAGAAATTTGGAGTGTAATCGCATGGACAGTCCAGATATTATACCACTTTGTAATGTATACTTCAGTGGTGACTCTTCATAGTTCATGGTAGCCTAGTACTTTCGGTCTTGTCGTGATCGTTTGCAAGGGAAGCTGGACCAGCTGTGCAGGATAATTATAAAAGGTGAGCTTTGTTGGCTTAGCAATTAGGAGTATAATCGCATGGACAGTTCAGACATATCCCTTTTTAATATGTATAATTCAGCAGTGACTCTCTTCATTGTTCATGGTAACCTAGTACATTCGGTCTCATCGTGATCATATGCAAGGGAAGTTGGACCAGTTGCAGGATAATTACAAGAGGTGAGCTGTCACCGCTATCAACTGGTAGTGAGCTGGAGCATTTGGACAGCCTGAAGGTCTGAAGCGGCCTTTAGATTGCCTAAATGCTTTCGTTGTAGTAGCTGTAGTGTTGTATTTAGTTTGCAGTATTTAATATAAAATATTAATGTACCATATTTGATACTCTTTTAGCAACGACACATGTTGGTAACTAACGTTGTATAGAGAGCCTCTTCATCGCTGCTCATAGCCTGGTACTTCTTTTCACCAAATTAGAAATATTTGTGTTTGAAGTACCTTTCCTGATCTACCTCTTGCCATTTGTTGATTTCCTGGTAGTCTGGTATCATGACTACAAATCATTAGACGATATTTGTGATATAAATAAATAAATAAATCTTTATTCGGAACTTCAACATATGAACAAAAACAAATGAAAAACGATGACATTCGCGAAAGTTTTAGATAAAAAAAAAAAAATATATATATATATATACCTCTTGCCTATGTTGCTTGTTTGTTAGTTTTTAACAAAAAACTATAAGACCAATTTTTATATGATTGCCAGACTCCTACAGAGTTTATAAGAGCTTTAACTGGTAGCTATCAACTTCAACGGAAAACAACAGTGGCAATGAAAGGTGCACCAATTGCGGAATAGCTCTTATATCTTAGATGTAAGGTATACAATCGTTGGGATTCACAAACTAAAATAAGCTATTCTTTCAGCCTGGTGGAAGCCGCGAAAGACCGCAAAGCCCGTCTGGAAGACGCACGGAACCTCTACCAGTTCTTAGAAGACCATGACGAGGAGGAAGGTATGATGACTTGCCATTCTTGAATTTCAAATGATACATGATACATCAAGGTGGTAGGGTATTTTGCGAATGCCTGGGTCAGGTAATCAGGTAGAAATTCTGTCACCAAACACTTAACAGTGTGTTCCGCGAGTAGTTCTAGGTTGAATCTGTTTAACATCGAACTTAATATCACTTACCATTAGGTGAGATAGAGATCAAAAGCGGGTAAAATAATTAGCGATATTTCATTGCTTTACATGTCTAGTTGTGCTGAAATAGAACTGATTTGATGATATGAACGCGTCACCTGATGGTTAGTTTGACGTCTGTCCGTTAAAGTTGCAGTGTATACTTCTAGTTCTACTTGACAGTACACTGTGCTCGTCATTCTGTGACTGGTATCTAATTCGCACAGTCATTTGCTTCACGCCAAAACACACTCTTGTTGAAAATATGGACAATTGAAGAGAATCAGTAAAGTTTATCATTTTGTTTCTCCTCAGGCTGGGTGACAGACAAACAGCGCATCTGCCGCGCGGATGTCGCGGCCAAAGACCTCCGAGCGGTTCTAGCGCTTAAACAGAAGCACACCGCCTTGCTGAGCGAGCTGCGGGCCAGGGAGCATGTCTCGCAACGTCACAGGGCCAAGGGACAAAGGTCTGTATACGCATAGCTATAAGGGATATAATCGTTTGTATTGAATTTTACACTTAAGTTCTTTATCTTTAAATAAAGCAGCAGCGGGAAGATTTTCGGTCAACGACCTGAACCGATGGTTATTTCATTGAATAAGAATGTTTAAAGCATAACGAGCGTTTCAAAAATTATACTGTATTAGCCGGATCTTCCATTTTTGAACAAAGGATGATTTTGACAAATCTCTCATTACAGAGGGATTTTTCATAATCCCCACGCTCGGTAGGCTGCCAGGAGATCGCAGTATAAGATAACAGTTCTTTAGAAGGTGCTGGCGAAAGGTTTTTTTTTGTTTTTTTTTTATTGATGGTTCACATAACTGGATATACACAAAAATAAACACAAGTGATAATTACATTACAAAACATGTTCAAGCACTTCCAGTGTTTTTCTTTTAGTTGCTTCTAATGACTCTCATATCTCCCTGTGGGGGAGATATGAGTCTCCCTTTGGGGGAGATATATAGTACACCGAGGGGAGAAAACTATATATTTCTGTTCGAGAGTATGTTTAATTAACTTAAAAGAAACTCGAGAATAGAAATGGAACTTTCCCGAGTTTGTTGGTATAATAGAGTTTTGTATGATCAATAATTTAGAACTATGTATAATTTGGCAGCTTGATCGACGCGAATCACCCGAAACACGCGGAAATCTCCCGCCGTCTCCAGTCTCTGAGCCAGCAGTGGGAAACACTGAGGGAGCTCGCCGCCGCCAGGGACCGACAACTCTCCGATGCTGCCGACGCGCACCAGGTAAACTACCTCACCAACACTCACCATCATCGTCACTTTACGTGAAGCAGTTAATCGTGATGTCAAAGATGTGATGATTTGAAGCAGTGGCTTTGGGTATGGACTGCCGCGCAGCAGGTCCATGGTTCGAATCCCGCCGTGGGCTTGAGCTTCCCCGCATGCTGGAAGGACATTTTTGCGAATACCCGCCTGGCTAGTTACCACCCTCAAGTAGAAAATCTGTCGCCAAACACCTACCATTGACCTCTATCTCACCTGATGGTAAGTGATGATGTGGTCGATGGTGTTGTTCAGGCTAACCTAGAAAAACTAGCTCTCAAGGACAGCTGCCGAAACACACATATTAAAAAGTTAAGAATGAGACGACAAATTAGAGTCACAAGTCATATGTCATGTTGGCTTAGCGGTCAGAGGATTCTCCTGCTATAAGAGTGGATTCCAATTCCGCACAAGACAATATAATTTCCTCTCGTTGTAATTTTGTAATAAAATCTTGTAGTTAAAAATGATTGCAAATATGTCGTGTACAGTTCTACGGCGACGCGAACGAAGCGGAGTCGTGGATGAAGGAGAAGCGCCCCCTGGTGGCGACTTCGGACACGGGCCGCGACGCGCACACCGCCGCCGCGCTGCTGGCGCGCCACAAGGCGCTGCACGACGAGATCCGCGCGCACGGGGCCGAGCTGCGCACCTTGCACACCTACGCGGGGAGGCTGCAGCAAGCAGGGATCACCTCTCTGCAGGTAACACTCCACCTCCTCTCAGTTGCTGATAGCCTGGTACTTTGTCAACTAATTACATGATTATATACGTCTATTGTGAATCTCCTATGTGATGCTGCTAACCTGGTACTTAAGTTTGGTATACACTTAAACAGTCGCTCAGATAATGTATGTGCGCACTACTACCTGGTAGATATTAAAAAACAATAGATACATAATAATTGCCTTCTCTGGTGGCGTTGAAATACTACGCAGACATTCGTAGACGTAGGCAGACTGGAAGCTGCCTTCAAGTTTTTACAAATACCAGAGCTCTTTCCGTTTGCTGCTAGCCTGGTACTTTTGCTAACAATAATGCAATGTTTGTACCGATTACATACTTTTTTTTTTTTTTACCGGCGGTATGCCTTTATTAAACAAAATACTATGAACTATATACAACACTACAGCTACTACAATAAAAGCATTTAGACACATACTTGTGTCTAATTAAAAATATCTTTCATTATGCTGCTTACTTGGTACTTAGATTCGGTATTTAACTGTTGCGCAGCAAATTTAAGTGCGCACTATTACTAGGTGGTGGTTGCAGATCTTCATTCTCTTGCGCCAAAAAAGATGCAAATGGTCTTAGCATGAAAATCGGAACGGTTGACCCTTAGGACATACGAATCAATTTGATTCATGGCCTAAAAATAAACAAAAAAAGAAGTGACTTATGACGTCATATTTTTTGTATGGGAAAAAAATGTTCTGAAATCTATCGTGTGTGATATTGAATGAAAGGGCTTACTAAACCGATTCTAAAAATTTATCACATTATTATATTTGAGTCACTTATTTAAAATCAAAATAAAAATCATTTTAAATACATTTCAAGTTTGTGCTCCTCCAGATATGATACGGTTGAATCATTCTTCGTAAAATATATCTAAAATGATATGTAATATCCTCATATCCAACCAACCACTAGAGAGCAATTTGGAAAATATTTACTTTTATTATATTTTAATATTACATAATGTGATGAAATCCTAATTAGTTGGAACATCTATAAAAGCTTCAATTTGGGACACCGAGGATGATACATACTAATACGAGAGGATCCCATATCATTTTTATATGTATGCATTTTGCTGCAATTACGGGTCAGTCAAGAGGGGTCAATGACCGAAATTCCTCCTGCTCTGTTAGGTGATAACTGTTTGTATTTGTGAGTGTCACTGTACAGATCCCGACGGAGGTGGAGTCGAGCGGGGGTATCGAGGAGGAGGAGTGGGTGAACGAGTCCCGGCTTGTCCCCACCGAGGTGTGGGAGGAGGAACCTGTCGAACGGCTCGAACACAGAACTGTCACTGAGGAACGGAGCGTGCCGCAGGTATGTTGGATATAAACACCTATTGAACGAAGGCCGAGAGGGAGTTTGCCATAAACCCCGCGCTTGGGGGCCGTCTATTAATCACTTGATGTATTTGTTTTGCATTAGTTGTAAAATAATGCCCACAGTAGATTTTAATTTCTTAAAATAAAGTTTTCCTCGTAAACTCGTTGCTATTCTTTGTTTTGGTATCTTAATCAAGTGCAGGTCTTTCTTAAGAAGGTGCAGCATTACGGCTTTTTTTAAATGTTTGTTGTGTGATTAATCCGCAATTGTGAACTGTTTTTCATGTTTTTTTATTTAGTTTTTCATACGTCAGAGGTGAACCAATTTCAATTTTATAAAATTTTAAAAATTTTATCAAATATCTGAATTAAAATTCAGATATTTGATATTTGATATAAATTAAGTGGATTTATTTATAAATATAAATAACTGAATATAATATGTATATCGGGCAAAGTAAATAAAAGCAAATTATCTATAATATAATATTAGAAATTGTTTATTTTTTTTTATTTATTATTGATTTCCTTCCTCGCCTTATACGACTCCCACCAGAAAATATGGGTGCAATAATATCTCGGCAATACATGGGGTATGTTTCAAGGAAGCAGCACATTTTTTTTTGTTAAGTTTGAAACTGATAAGCTACTGCGCTCGACATTCCGAGAAATTCGTTTTTATGTCTCAAATGCCCGGTAATTTCAGTTGCTACAGTGCCCTTCAAACCTACCGCTGCTGCTCTTACCTTACCTAAGCCTATGGTATATCTCTGTGTAGGTGAAGGCCCTGTACGCGTTCACGGGACAGGGCATATCGATGTCTAAGGGCGAGGTGATGTTCCTTATCAACAAGACGAACCCCGACTGGTGGTCGGTGCGCAAGGCGGACCGGACCGACGGCTTCGTGCCCGCCAACTACGTGCGCGAAATCGAACCCAGGGTCGTGCCTGTAAGTATTTATTACCAATACACTCGCATTTTATTTTATGGTCATACGTGATAGTTGATTACGTAATTTTTTTTTTAATACCGAGGATTCGAATCTCGCTTATGTTTAATCTTTTTAAGCTTACTACATTAATGTCTCCCCCCCCCCCCCCTCTCTGCAGGTCCAGGTCCGCCGGCCTGAGAAGGTCCGCAGCGTGCAGCGCGTTAAGAAGACAGTGCTCGTGAAGCAAGTGGTCCCCGTGAAGCGCACCAAGCCCCCCCCCGCGCGGCGCGCCTCCCGCGCCCCCGCCGCGCCCCTCCCCCAGCCCGCAGTCTCCGTCGCCGCCAGGGTCGAAGACATACAGAAGGACTATGGTCAGTCACATACATTATGAAATTGAAACTTTGGCATTGTATTTTGAAAAATTTTGTGCTCCAATTATGTGTAAAATATGGTTTTCGCTTGGCACGCGATATTGCTTGTAATCATATTTAGAAATATAGAAGGTTAGCGACATCATTCCGAAATTTAAGTGTTTGAAAAAACATTTCTTTCGATCAGATGAAGTCTGGTAGTAGTCTGGTTGATGGCCGCGCACCGTCCCCTATGATGGTTAAAGAAATACAATCGGAGCACGAAATTTCGGCAGAGGTAGCTGTGCCCAGGTGGCCGAGCGGTTTAGGCATCCGGTGCGAAATCGGAGGACGTGGGTTCAATTCGCGTCCGGGGCATACAATTTTATGCTCCAATAATGTGTAAAATATGAAACTGTTATTATTTACTAACATCTAATTTTTGTGTGTGAAATTTTATCTTATTATGTAATGTGTGAGGTAAATGTAACTGGTTGTCGTTTTTATTTCAATAAATAAATTAAATAGAATGTATCACAATTTGTAGTCGTAATTACCCGTGCGAAGCCGGAGCGGGCCGCTAGTTGAATATAAAAGACAAAAGGACTGTCATTCTCAAGTGAATTAGCATTTTAGTGTGAACATAATAAGCCGGGGTATGCTCTGACCGTTAAGTCAACGTGACATATGACTCATAACTCTAATTTGTCCTATCGTTCTTTAACCACCGTATTGGTATGGAGCGACATCTATAGTTCAACTTCCGTTGTACTACAAACAGGACTAATTTTGCAATTAGCTTTAAACTTGTAAATGATGACGCAACCCTATAATTTCAATACTTATATTTTTGCAATAGCGCATGTTCGGCGGATTACATTATGAAATTCTAAAAAGATCGCGATCCCCTTACAATGGTAAAGAACAAGAGGATTAATTAGTCATTGGCCATTTGGTATGTTGGCTTAGCGGTCTGAGTATTCCCCGGCTATAGAGTCATATCTGTCAGACAGGTTACAGAAGGTTGGAATAAATGGCAATACTTCTTCCGGGTCTTTGGTAAAAATAGGTGTACCGCAGGGATCAATTTTGGGACCTTTTCTGTTCCTAGCGTATATTAATGATCTGCCTTGCATGGTCAAAGATTTCTGCGATATTGTTTTATTCGCAGATGATACCTCTCTGATTTTTAAAGTAGATAGGAAAGATAGTGAACTGATTCTTGTAAATAATGTGTTAACTATGATCTCTGAATGGTTCGCAGCTAATAATCTTCTTTTAAATTCAAAAAAGACAAAATGTTTAAAGTTTTCGTTACCAAATGTTCCTTATGTTGTACCAAACATTAAGCTTGACCCAGATAAACTCTCTATTGACAATGTGACAGTCTTTCTGGGAATCAAAATGGATTCAACTTTACAGTGGGATCCACATATACATAATCTATCCGGAAGACTTAGTCCTGCTGCATATGCAGTTTGTAAGATTAGACAGTTACAGACGTAGCTACTGCTAGGCTCGTTTATTTCGCATACTTCCACAGTATTATGTCGTATGGTGTATTGCTGTGGGGAGCTGCTGCTGAGATAGAGACAATCTTTATCTTACAAAAGCGTACAATTCGAGCCATATATGAAATGGATCCTATGGAATCTCTAAGGGATCTTTTTAAAGAAATTGATATATTAACTTTACCGAGTCTGTATATATTTGAAAATATTATGTATGTTCGGAAAAAATTGAGTTAATTTAAATTAAACAGTGACAACCACATTTACAACACTAGGAACAAATATAAAATAACGGTACCGTGTTTTTGATTAGCAAAGACAAATAAAAAGTCCTTTTTAGGTAATTGTGTGCGGTTTTATAATAAAATTCCCGAACATATTACAATGCTCACAAAAGGAAAATTCAAATTACACGTGAAAAACATATTGATTAAGAAATCCTACTACACAGTTTGTGATTACTGAAACGACAAAAATGCTTGGAAAATTCCAGCTCTGCCAAGCCATCACCTGTCTCCTACGTAATTTAAACAACTATTGTAATAATTGTATTATATTGTTTATAACAAATTGTAAAAAGACGTTTAAAAGAATGGCCCCGAGTTTCTTGCCCATTCTTCTCGCAGTGACTCTATAATTTTTTATTCCAGAACGTGGCAGTACAATGTAGAATATTTCAATATTAAAATTTGTAATTGACCTTCATAACAGCGTCGTAGACGCCTAAATTGAATAAATGATTTTGAATTTGAATTTGAATTTATAAAGGTGGAAGGTGCGGGTTCGAATCCCGCACATTACCATATTTTTTCCTATCGTTGTTATTTTTTAATATAACAAGAGGAACCAATAATTTAGAGTATATAAAGAATCGATGTATATTGCAGATGAGCTGGTGTCTCTGTCTGCGAGTCGGCGCGCGCAGCTCGAGGACGCCATCAAGCTGTACAGCTTCTTCGCGGAGTGCGACGACTTCGACAAGTGGATGAAGGAGAAGGAGAAGATGCTGCGGACCGACGACCTCGAGGACAGCGTCGACACCGCCAAGAGGAAGTACGAGGTAATACCCTATATCAACAAGATTACATTTTCTAATGAAGTTCTTTTTTTTTATGAGATTGTGTTGGAAAAAGTACGAGCTCCACCTGATGTTAAGCGGTAACTTTACCCACAACATGTTTTTTATTACATGTGACGAATTGCACTGTTCCCGTCACCCTCAGACATTCATCTGAGCCTTATGTGCCTGCAATTTTACTGGACATCTGCCTGAACACTTTTCTACTTGAGGGTGGTAGCTAGCCAGGCAATGTTAGTCAGGCCTGTTGAGATAGATGAAGTTGTGTCATGTTCAAATGCTTGACTGACTAGAAACGACCATTGAGTGAAAAATCTGTAGCCAAGCACCTAACTATGTGTTGCGGCAGCCGTCTGTTAGTTTCCATTCTAGGCTCAGCCTGTTGTTGATGTTGAGTTGTTATTCTAGAATTAGTAGTCATAATTAGGCGCGGCGCAGGCGCATCCTTGCATCCTTCCCATAATCAAGATAATTGCGAGTGACAATCCGCGGTCTTTACCTGCCCCTCCGGGACACAGAGGTGATGTCATATACGCATGAAAAATGTTTTAACGCTGTTGTTTTTTTATTGTAGAAATTCGTGACCGACTTATCGGCCGCATCCAAACGTCTGGAGCACATTGACGCCGCCGCTGAGGAGTTAGTAGCCGCCAAGCACGGACAAGCCGCTAAGGTAATAATAATTTAACTTTTTGATGCACCTGTTCGTAATATTAATCTCTATTCTCTATTACGTAGGTGTTAACTGTATTGAAATGGGCTTGTTTCCACTCACGTGCTTTTAACTTTACAGTTTAGTTTTTATAAGATGTCCGCAGATGGACGCGCCAGATTAGAGATTATTGTGCTTTATTTGAATTTCCCTTTAGAAAACTTTGGGGTGAAAGATATTAAACTCCGATAACACATCTAGTATATATGAACATCTAGTACCTACTATACGAAGGAAAATTATTATATTGTGATAGAGATATATTTAAATAAATAATAATAATATCGTTTTTTTGCCAGAACTTTTTTTTTTTTTTTTGAAAATAATAATAATAAATTTATTTGGAACCATAACACTATTAGTCACAAACATGTCAGAATCGATGACACCTGCAGAAGTATATAACTGTGTTGCTTTACTTTGGTAACAATTTACTTAGGTATAATTACTAAGAACATATATAAAATTAATTTATCATAAAATTAAACTACAACTATGACCACTAGCTCCCACACTAGGATTCCCTGTGTTGTGGGAGTCTAGTCTCTTCCTGTGGTACATACTATATTTAACATTGTCAGTATAACTACGTTCCTACGTACAGAAATAAGTTACTTACGTACATTAAGGTTACTTTCCAAGAATAAATAAATAATCATAGATCTATATGAGAATCTCACAAACACTGGTAAAAATGGTGGCTGAAATTAAAGGACATTTATGCACAATTTCACCGAGTTTGTTGTGCGTTACTAAACTACCCTCCTTTTCACCAGGCTACTGCTAGAAGACAGCAACTAAGGCAGCAATGGGACCGCCTTCTCAGACTCAAACAGCAGAAGGAGAAGAGCTTAGAAGGGGCTTCTAGGTAAGTCATCCGACATCCAAAAAGGAGGATGATATTAATTGTATGTTTATTTATATGATTTCTCCGACTATTATCAATTGATTGTGATGATTATTATCAGTGATGGGATTAAACAGATTATTTCTTAGTACTTGCGACATGTTTTCACAGTATGGACACAGTTAACAAACCCTCGTTGGACTGTTTTTTGTTAATGGAAGACCACAAAACTGGAATTATATCGTAGGCAAAATAATTTGAAATAATTTAAAATAAACATTGGCATACATACTTCCTTCTAGAAGTGGACCTAGCAAACTATATCATGGGTATTGTTGAAACTTTCTATTTCAAGATCCGGTGCAAGGAGATGATGATTTTGAATAATTAGGGCCTGCTTCAGAATGTTCCAGTTAGTTCCGGTTTTACTACCCAGAACATATTGATTAAACAAAACACTATATTTGTGTTTCACAGTCATCGATTTAGCTCCATAGCAACCCGAAACTTTATTAGGACATTCTGAAACGGACCCTTAGGGCCCGTTTCAGAATGTCCTAATGTATGCAGCACATAAAATAACTGAATGATAAAAATGACAGTTGACATGCGGCGCGTTTCAAGCTTTAACCGATGGATAGGCTAAATCGATGACTGTGAAACGCAAAGATAGTGTTTTGTTTATTAAATAAGTTCTGGGTAGTAAAACCGGAACTTACTCGAACATTCTGTAACAGGCCCTTAGTGTAACAAATAATTAAAGTTATCTTTTTAAAGTACATTTCACCGAGCAAAGCGAACCACGTTATTGAACCCTTGTACATTTACGCTACAGAGATATTAAGAAAATTTAGCGATTAAAACTTGTGGTTCTTACAATCGCTAAGTATGCAATAGTACTTAGAAGTCACAATTATAAACGTAGCTCCCTAACTGTCTCGGTAGTGTAAATGAACACATAGTATTTCGATGACGGTTGCCAAGTGATGATAGATGACGTATCATGAAAACGGTTAGAGACAGATAGGGGGTCTTTGAACAAATGTCATAGGGAATCAGAAGAGTATAGGAATGATATGTGTTAAAAATCCAAAATGCCGGAATTCAAGATGACTGCCATGCAAAGCACTCCGACCGCACTGAAGCTCGGCCTTATAAACAAAAGACGCGGGCTCAATAATAGAGAATATTTTTACACATCTGTTCGAAAAGAGCTAGTTTATTCTTCGTAAACAGGGACTACAATAGCTTTTTATCCCTGAGTGACTAAAAGTTATTTGAATTTAGAATGTGGATATTTTTAATAAAGACATCAATCACAAACATTGTATGAACAAATTACAGGCTGTTTTTTATGTCCGTAGTGGTAAAATTGTTACTATGCACTTTTATAATTGTTCAAATATAAACATTAGCCTCTCACTATTTCTATGTTGTGTTATTTTTATAATTATATCTAAATAAATAAACGTCCTATTCTTATTCATAAGTTGCACTTACTTATTTTCTCATAGCGGGTGATAAAAAGTAGAGTGTCCACCTCGGGAGCCAACAACTATTTTAAGCTCGAGTTACTTTGAATCCCTCATTGCACTCAGGATTCTACTTTAGAATCACCACGGTCGCGATTCTACTCTAGAATCTTTCGTTCCGTTCTGGATTCAAAGAAACAATCTCATTCATTTCATTCAAAAGCTACAAAAGTTAATCTCGCCTTTAAAATGGTCTTTTACTCCCTTGGTAAACAATCTACTATTAGGTATTAGGTCCTAACCATACCAGAGAATAAATAAACACCAGCAGTACACCATGATCGCATTAACTAGAATTGAGGCCACTTGTGTGCATAAAAAGTGGCATACAAAATGTGCTTTGACTTAATTTTGTGTATCTAAGGTGGCATTAGTAGGATCTTACCAAATGTTGGTTAGGTAGGGGAGGAGGCTCGAGCGGGAAGGGGAGCATTGATGCATCATTAAGGGGCCCCTTAACCCTGCTCCTGGGTTGCAAGTCCGAGGCTCCTCTGGCCTCTTCCGCTTTAACGCTATGGACCCGACACCCGCGCGGTGAATCCATGGAATGCTAAGTGTATCGTGTGTCCCTCTCTGTTCGAAGCGTGGAGTTGTTCAGCCGCACGTGCGACGAGGCCCTGGACTGGATGGCGGAGAAGGAGCAGCAGCTGGCGGCGAGCTCGGCTCCAGCATCAGACCTGCGCACCGTGCGGGCGCTGCAGCGGAGACACGCGCAGCTCGAGCGGGAGCTGGAGCCGCTCCGGGAGAAGGTCAACACGGTCACTCTGCTCGCAGACTCGTGAGTATACCTCCCTGCCTCACATACACCCTGGGGATTTGGAGGAAGATCTTCATCAGATAATCTTTAGGAAAATCTTCATCAGGGAATCTCGAGGTTGATTCTGGTGAAAATGTAATGAATATTTTTTCAAGATTTGTACTGTAACAGCTGGATCGTCCCCTGCTGAACACAGCCTTATTGAGGCGGTATTTGTAATAATCCCCACGCTTGGGAGGCGTCTTGTGGTTCACAGTGTAAGTTGGCAGTGTTTTAGATGGCGCTGCTGCCCACCTTCCAGTATATTTCCCTTGGTCGCCTCTTACGACACCCATAGGACGATATGGGGAGGTGCAATTCTGACCCGGCACCCCACGGAGCATGATATGTACATAAAAAAAAACTGAGTAACAGAAATAGGTTTTAAGAGCCTTTAATTATCACTTAAGTTACGTTTTAATATGACATTAAAATATATATTTTCATATATATAAGGTGACTATTAATTCATCAACAATACTGCGGGGGATGGTGTAGAATCGATAACTGAATGTGATCCACTCATAATTAATTTTCACATAAACAAAATTAATACTAACTGTTGCCTAAGCTGTGGCGCGTTGACTTTGAGAATATAGCGACGACAAAACTCGCGGCCGCCGTGGACTAGACTCACACATACACACACGTTAGTCACCTTATATATATATGTATTTTTAATTTCTATTTAGATTACGTCATACTTTGTACCCCTATATTTGTTACATGCAGCGTTATTAAATGGTACAAAGTCCACAGGTATTTATAATTAAAAAAAAACAATACATTTTTGTTTAAGCTTTAATAATAATACATCTCGTATTAACAATTGCACCCACATGTTTTATAGTGCATAGTGCTATTATATTTGTGCACTCATTGAAAGACCAACTACATCTCGAAAGATTTACTAGAAAATTTTCGTTATGAGTTAAACACTCTACTTCTCACCACTATTGCGTGAAAACAACAACTCGTCCAAAAATAGCAACAATGTTTTAAATATATATTATTACGTTTAAATTTTCTGTGCATATACTTCATTTTAGGACTATGCCATTTTTTTTTTATGCCTGATAGGTTAGCATTTGACCACTATCTCACCTGATGGTAAGTGATGATGTGGTCGAAGATGTTGTTCTGGCTAACCTAGTTTTAGTGCTGTTTATGCTGCCTAGTGTCATTGTATAAAAATTATACTAATTCATTTGGTAATAACGTCTTTTATAGAGCCTATGTCTCTCTCTCTCATCTCTTTTTCTTCAGGTCTCGATAGAAAAGCGGATGAGAAATGTGTATTTGTGGTTGTATTTGGTAAACGGATTAGCCTGGAACGGAAACTACCTCTCAAGTACTGCTGCCCGAACACACTGTTTGGTGCTTGGCGACAAATTTTCTAGCTGAGGGTGAAGACAAGCCAGATGCTCTACCACCATGCTCTAACGACTGCCATCCTGCGAGACACGCGCCTACTTAGCGCGTAGTAGTAATGCCACTAACGGTCTCCTATCCAAGTCATGAATTCAGCGGACGTTGCTTTACTAAGTTGATAGACAAAGAACGAAAAAGCATTCTATAATTCCTCCTTGGGGTGTTCTTCTTCTTCGTGTCGACTCCTTGGGGTGTACGGCTAGAATGTAACCCTCATCTATTCTCGTGGGTGTCGTAAGAGGCGACTACTGGTAAAATATTGGAAGGTGGGCAGCAGCGCCTTCTGAGGAACTGCGATATGCGAGACGCGTGGCAAGCGTGGGGATTATTCCAGACCCAACCTTAATGGGGGAGGCTGTGTTCAGTAGTGGACAATCCGACTGATTGGTATAATATAGTAAGCTCTCCCTCAAAAATCAAGGTAGGGCATTTGATAAAATAGAAAAATTTAAAAATTTAGTAAAGTATATAACGGGACTTAATGATAAATAAATAAATATTT
This sequence comes from Plagodis dolabraria, assembly GCA_963854805.1. Lineage (NCBI taxonomy): Eukaryota > Metazoa > Arthropoda > Insecta > Lepidoptera > Geometridae > Plagodis > Plagodis dolabraria. Next base: position 17,090,771 of record OY978467.1, on the reverse strand, counting down.
ATTTACCTCGACGTTAGTAATAATATAAATAAATACATATTTTATCGCGATTAAGTCCCATTTAATATATTTTACAAATTATTGGAGTACAAAATGTTATGCCCCGGGCGGGAATTGAACCCGCGTCCTCCAATTTCGCGCTGGTTGCTTAAACCGCTCTGCCACCTGGGCACGGCTAATTTTGCCGAAATTACCCGTTAAATACTTAATAATAAAATAAAACTATGTGTTAAAGTCGCGAAAGTCTTCAAGTTACTATTTATTAACACATGTGTTTATTGCAGCGTGAAGTCCCAGTACCCGACGGAGAGGGCCAACATCGACGGGCGGCAGCGGGAGATCCAGCAGATGTGGGAGCGCTGCCAGGCGCAGGCCGCCGAGCGCCGGAGCCGCCTCGAGAGCGCCGTTGGACATCAGATCTTCGGGACCAGCAGCGCGCAGCTGCAGAACTGGCTCCAGGTCTGTACCCACTCTACTGCGGGGGATACAGCTTTTTTTTTATTCCAGATTGGTTCGCATTTGACCACCTATTTACTCTCGATTTGAACACACCCATGTTGTATTCATCGGGAAAACTGACGATGCTAAGGAGTTCCACTCTTTCGCAGTACGCACGAGAAAAGCGCTTCGTACGAGTCCTGGGAATATCAACCATGTACGGATGGCTCTTGAACATATCCAGCAATTATGGAACTGCTGTGTAGAAGCTGCTGTTATTGCTTAAGTTTTATACATATGGTACCTTTTTATGTGTTTGTTATGGAACAAGCTCGAGGCCCACCTGATGTTAGGCGGACTAACCTCTGCTTGTAACAGATGTATTTCGTCACAAGTCAGGAATTGCACTGCGCCCGTCACCTTGAGACATGGTTTTTAAGTCTCATGTGCCTGTACATTTCACTGGCTCTCAAGGACTGCTGCCGGGACACACCGTTAGGTGCTTGGCGACAGATTTTCTACTTGAGAGTGGTCGCTAGCCAGGCGGACATTCGCAAAATGCCTTTCCACCATGCGATGAAACTCAAGCCCGTGGCGGGGATCGAATCAGGAACCTGCAGCACGGAAATCCATAGCTATTACTGCTAGGACATCATTGCTTCAATATATCATATTATGTACAAATATTATATCTAATATTTATATGTGCAGAAAATCCGCGAACAACTCGCGCAGGAAGCGACCGCCAAGGACGTCGCGACGGCTGAAGCCCTACACAAACAGCACCAGGAGTTGGCAGACGACATCAAAGCTCACGACGACGAGTGAGTATCATTATATTATGTAACATCATTTAATAAGTTTAATGAGTCAAGTGAGAAAAAAGATTGTAATGTGCGGGATTCGAACCCACACCATCCACCCCTATAGCGGGGGTGTGTTCTGACCGCTAAGCCAACATGACGTATACCGCATGACTGTGAATTGTGCTCTCTTTCTTATCCACTGTATTGGTATGGAGCGACATCTATAGTTCAACTTACGTTGTACTACAAACAAGACTAATTTTACAGTTAGCTTTAAACTTAACTTCGATATATTCAGTATTTGTTCGTTAATAAAATATTATGGATATAATATATACCGTTTCATACCTTTGGTACCTAATTTTATATACATAACTAGCGGCTCAACCCGTCTTCGTTTGGATTAAGAAAAAAATATAAATTGAAACACACAAAAAGTAGTTATTTTGACATAACTGTAATAGTTAGATATAATATAACGATTTTTCTGATATTTTTTCACGCGTTGGGTTTCATTATCGAAGTTTTAATACGGATCCCTAATTTTTTGTATATATTCTATACCACATGTTCATCAGAGATAATGTAGGATTCTAATGGTAAAAAAAAAATCAAATAGGTCCAGTAGTTTTTAAGTTTATTCGTTACATACAAATATACATATCATTTCTCTTTGTAATATTAGTGTAGATGTAGATATACAATTCCCACTTCCAAACTTCAAGGCTATAAAAAGGGCCATCCTTACATCGACAGGTTCAAAGAAGTGATAGGCCTCGGCAAACAGCTGCTGGCGACCAATCCCTCCTTGGCAGACGTCTCCGACAAGATCAAGGCGCTCGAGGCTGAACAGAAACAAGTGCAGAAAGGTATGTAGTGTAAAGTAGGAGATCATCTCTTCCATTAGTAAAGGGTGTCGGTGCAATATGTTTTCATCAGGTGGTAGGACATTCCGGCAAGAGTTCGTCTTGGTGTGTACCACCGCAGTGTGATACTTGTGACGAGCGCAGTACAGTGTAAAGCAGTACGAGGACGGTGACAGTTCAATATTAATGGACAGGCATGACGATTACCATCAGGTGTAGATTAAGATGTTCAATAACGAGTCAATCTATCTATCCAAAACATAAAGGAGAATCCAAAACTGTTTCTACAACTAGCAGATTTAGTCGTTCGTAACAGACGAGACAACAGCAAACTGCGCTTGCACAAGTTTAACACTGCACTCATGCATAAGAGCGTATTCTGTATGGCTCCTCTACTTTATAACCATATACCGAATACAATTAAATGTTTAAATACAGATTTGTTCAAGAAAAAGATGAAATTTATATAAGTAGATAAATGTTATTACAATATAGGTGAGCTCCTGACTGACAAATTGTAACTGTTGTAAATTTAATTATTTTATGAGTCACGAACATTTTTATTTATTTTTAATTTGTCATTTTTTATCTTATATAATTTATCTAACGTCTTCTATTTAAGTAAAATTGACATCATTGTACGTAAAATTTTTAATAAGTATTTTTATTATCTTTAAATGGAATCTATGTAATTTAAAATCTAGATTTGTATGCCTCTAAGGGTGAAACATGTATGTGCTGACTACTTTATAATAAGACCTTGCATGCTCGTTTTTGTATGTATACACATGTTTACAAATAAATGATTTGATTTGATATCAATATAACAAAAAAAAAAGGTTTGAAGGACTCACGCCGTTGTTACACTGCATATTAGGCGCAAAAAATGAATGTTTCCATATGCACACATTTATGAAGCAATAGTTGGAGAAAATACCCACATGTGCATTTTGGTCTTTCCTAAACATCTGAGGAACTATGTCTTACCAAGAAATTGAGCAATTTGTCTCATTATTACAAAATTACAACGAGAAGCTTGCCCGTTCTTCTCGCAGTGGCTCTATAATTTTTGTTTGCTGAACGTGGCAGTACAATGTAGTATATTTCAATATTAAAATTTGTAATTGACCTTCATAAGAGCGTCGTAGACGCCTAAATTGAATAAATGATTTTGACTTTGACTTTGACTTTGAAGCAAAATCATAATTATGTGCAGGATTCGAACCCGTGTCCATCCACCCCTTAACCGGGATATACTCTTCCGACTGAGCTAACATGACATTATGACTCATAACTCTAATTTTTGCTCCAGTTGTTCAACCACCGTATTGGTATGGAGCGACATCTATAGTTCAACTTACGTTGTACTACAAACAAGACTAATTTTGCAATTAGCTTTAAACTTGTAAATGATGACGCAACCCTATAATTTAAATATTTTAATTTTTGCAATTATTCATGATTTTTTCACAAACTGTATAGTATGATTTTTTAATCTAAATGCAAGTAGAATGTTCGTTCTGTGCGCATTGTAATATGTTTGTTACCTTTACTTTGGGCAGAGTGGTCGGAGAAGGAGGCGCACCTGAAGCAGGTGGTGCAGCTGCAGAGCTTCAACCGCGAGGCCGACCAGCTGGATGCGCACAGCGGAGCCCACACCGCATACCTGGAGTACGCGCCCATCGGGGTCCGTATACTATACTGTACTAAGAGAAACTGGCTGGGAATGTCAATCCAAATTTTGTAAACACGAATGCTAAATTAGCTGATATATTTTTTCGCTATCAAGCTCGAAAAGTTGTTGTTTATCTTTTGAAATCTGCGTAGAAAATTGCTTTTCATCCGCTAACATGTAAAAGATTATTGAAATTCGAACTTCTATTAAAGATTCATAAAAAATATTTTGCTTTAAATATAAAGAATTTTAGTAATAATATAGGTTCGAAGTTTATTAATCGTTTTCACGTTAGCTGAATAATAGTACATTAGTGCAGAATCCAGTAAGTAAGCCTCCCTGGCTAAGTTTGAGTTAACCGGATCGAACTGCAGGTGAGGTCCGGTTATATACGAGGCCAGTCTGAGGCTTCTATAATGCTTTTCTCAAAGATGAAACATTATTTATAAACTGAAATTACTAAATACAAACATAAAATCCCACACTACACTTCTACAGCATTACTAAGTACAAAACGCAACGTGCATACTTGTTCTGCGTCGCGTTAAGTGTCACAGACTATAAAATGGCACTTAAAAATATATCTATCTCATAAAATGTCATACCAAAAAGAGAGATAGATATGTATTTAGAGCCTCCCTCCTATATCCATGTTATAATGGCTAAACTCTAATCTGTGCCTGGTACTATGGTTTTTCTAAGCATATCTAAAGAGGATGACCTACTGTCCAGTAAGTAGATTACATGCTTACTTAATGGACAGTAGGAGATTCCAAATTTAAAATATCGCTTCTTACTGGACAGTTGAGAATAAGTCTCCGGGTCAGATCACTTTCTGGATACCTTTTAGAGATGTCATGGCAACATTATATACCATTATTGAAAAAAAAAAACATTTTCTACGCAGATTTCGGATGATAAACAAAGCCTTGCGGAATTGTGAGGTGAAAAGAAGTGTTTCCTCTGTTTGCACGGACTCATGATTCTTTCGATCCTGGAATTAATAAGCCAATGAACTTGTTGTTCTATGACGTACTTTGTTGTTGTTTCAGTATTTTATATTATGATATGATTAAGATAATTGTTATTATAGTTAGTCAAGTTTGAATTTTCAACAGAAATTCCCTGTTTTTTCTGTTGTAGTGTTTTGAATTTCTGATAGATTTTTGGGTGTTTTTAGATTATTCTAGCATTTAAGCTGAACCAATATAAATGTAAGTGCTTGATGTTCACTGTATGTGTGTGTGTGTATGTTGTGCAGTCGAGCGTGGACGAGGCGGAGGCGCTGGTGAAGCGCCACGAGGAGCTGGAGGCGCGGCTGCAGGCGCAGGAGGAGCGCCTCGACGCCTTCCAACAACGGGCTCTCGCGCTGGAGAGGATACCGCACTATGCGCATCAACAGTTAGTCTATTGTCTATACCTACCCTCCTTCCGCTTGTGTTAGGGACAGTGCAATGTATCTTCTTTAATGTTTGTTAGGACTAGCAGAAGTCAACCCTAAGAGGTTGTTAGCATTTACCCAGTGACCCTGTATATACAAGGCGTCCCACGGCGATGCCACATGGAGGGAATGTACCTTGAATATTGTAAATGGAACATTTTACTGAAAGAACACATTATTTGAATTTAAAAAACAATTTAAACTGCATAGATATATAACACATGGTTGAACCGGAAATCGAATAATGTCTTCTTTCAATCAAATGTTCCATCTACAATATTCAAGGTACTTTTCCTCCATGTGACATCGCCGTGGAACGCCCTGTATAAAAGGTATATATTATCATATCAATAAAATGCGAGGGGAGAGGGAGGTTTGTAATCGATAACTGAATCTGTTCGACCCATGTTTATTGTCGTCACATGAGTGAAAATGTTCAGTTATCGATTCCTATCTACCCTCCTCAGTACTGTTGATATGTAAACATGCACCTTATATATATATAGTGTATCATGGAAACGGCTCTAACAATTTGGACTTGGAATACTCATCACTCACACTTAAGATATGCGAATACTCGCCTGTTTAGCTATCAACCTCAAGTAGATAATCCGTCGCCAAGCACATAACAATGTGTTCCGGCAGCAGTCCTTGAGAGCCAGTACATTGGAAGCACAAGAGAATCAACAACTGTATGTGTTTGTTCCGTCACAATGCAATAAAATAAAATAATGCAATATTTTATCTCAAGGATTTGTGTCATTCGCTCACGCAAATACAAACACATTGCTACTTCTGTATGTATATAATATTGCATATAAACTTGTAATGTTTCTTGTACAGTATAGCGGCGCGGCGAGCGGCGGTATTAAAACGTCGCGAGGGAGTCAAGCAGGCGGCGGCGGAGCGGCGACGCGCGTTGCATGCTAGCTTAGCGCATCAACAGGTAATACTTATTTAAATATTTATTATTACATTACATAATTACTTCCCCATACGATGGTTAACAACGAGAGGACAAATTAATGAGTCGTATGTCATGTTGGCTTAGCGGTCTGAGCATACCCAGCATAGGGGTGGATGGCGCTGGTTTTGAACCCGCAAATGACTTTAATTTATCTCACGTTGTAATTTTGTAAGGTGATACTTATGATTATACTTACGCGAAAGAAATTTGAACCTCGGGGCACCTGACTCGGTAGCTCAGTTGGCTAAAGCTGCGAAAACACCTTAAAATTACCCAAAACTTATGGTGCTTTGCTTTCCTCGCCCGTCGGAGCCAATACCACTATGTTTATAATTCCCTTGTCTCCCCCAACGCAGATTACAGGGGGAGCAAAGTCCCCAAAGCCGAGTGTTGGAGTATAAAAGATACAGAAATGTGATGTACTTTAGTGTTCCGTATCACCAGAATTGTATATCTTTAGTGTACCTATGAGATATACATATTGTGGGCTGATTGTGGAAGGGCCCAACTTGCTTTATAAATAAAAACAACTTCGTAGAACTTAACTCGCGTAATTTATTGTAATTTGGCGGGCGAAGCGCGCGGCCTCACGGCGGCAAAGTCGTATTCTCACTGATAAGGTGCTGAGAAACGAAAGACGGCGAAAGCTTGATTTACCGTTATCTACGCAGAAGCTACGATTACTATGCTATAATCTGCGGTCGTGAGTCCGCGCGCGCGATGTTATTTTAAACAATGTTGCTTTTTATAATTTACACAAATAACTAACTAGCTTTCTGGGCGCGGCTCCGCCCGCGCGTATGTCGGTTATCGCGCGAAAACATTAACCTCTTTTTGCGCAGTCAGATAAAAACTATCCTATGTTTTTTCCCGGGTCTCAAACTATCTCCATACCAAATTTCATTCAAATCGGTCCTGTAGTTTTGGCGTGAAAGAGTAACAGACAGACAGACAGAGTTTCTTTCGCATTTATAATATTAGTACCGATTAATTTATATCTAGATAATATAAATCACTAACAAGAACAATGAAATGTATTAATACTTATATAGTATAGGTGTACGCTACAACATTTATACATTTTCACAGTTCATAGCCGCTACTGAGGAGCTGCAGACCTGGATCCAGGACAAGACCAGAACTGCTAAGGATCAGAGCTACAGGTACTGCGCCACTTAATAACTCTGAAAGTCTAAAGGGCTTAACAGCTCCTAAATGAGCAGTTTGTTGCATTACAAAAATCAAACACACCAACGTTGAAATAAGGTCCATTTCAGCGCGCACCGACGCGACTATTTCGTTTAACATTTTGTCAGAAATGCGCCAGAACTCTTGATAGCAAACATCCTCGGGAATGGATGGCCTCGTTAGTTGCTGGCTACCTCTCTAAGGCAATGATGCTACTTTCAACTTCCAGCCAGAATATAAGTTTTTTAAATTGTTCATAAAATTCGAAAATTAAATGTATTTTATATTATATAAATAATGTTTTTTTTTGTTGTAACAGGGACCTCGGCAACTTGGAGAGGAAGCTGCAGAAGCACGAGGCGTTCGAGAGAGAGCTGCAGGCCAACGAGAAACAACTCCGGAACGTGGAGAGTGTAAGTGTACACATTTTCAAGTTAATCTCTGAAACAAAATAAAATAATTTGAATTTGAAATACGTTGTCATTCAATGGGATAGTCAACATTACAATTGTGCACGATAAAAGAGCATAATACGGCATACTAAAATAAAATACAAAACTTTTGATTTTGTTTACGCTAAACTACAATTAAAACTTATAATTATAAAATCAAACTTATTCTGTACTTACTCTATAAGGCAGCGTAAGGTCTATAAGGGTTAAAAATTAATTTAGTTGCAATTTCTGCACATACTTTTAGGTTAATACAATATTTTTATCAACTTTCTCTATCCTTCGACATTTCTTCAATTATTATTTGCTGTTTAATTTTAATGATATTTTTTTTTTGCACAGGTCGGTCAATCCTTACAGAAGTCAGACCCAGCTAGGGCATCTGAAGTATCGGAACGCTTGGACAGTCTACACACAGCGTGGGAAGAACTGGTGGCTGCTTCCAGGGACAAGGGCAGTAAGCTGAGGCAAGCGGCGCAACAACGGAAATACAGACGGTGAGTTTACGTGATCAAATGTAGACTGGCGCAGTCGGTAGGATATTCGACTTGTGATCTGACTGTACTCGAGAAAGGGAGTTTTTTTTAACACTTTTATTTTTGCAATAACGCATACTCTGCTGATTACATTACAAAATTACTAATTTACGAGAAAAAATATAGTCATGTGCGAGATACGAACCCGCGTCGTCCACCCCTTTACCTGGGGTATGCTCTGACCGACTGAGCTAACATGATACAATGACTCACAACTCTCGTTTTTCTTTGCGTTCCTTATCTTCGTATTGGGATGGAGCGACATCTACAGTTCAACTGACGTTGTACTACAAACAAGACTAATTTCACACATGACTGTATTTACTCTCGCAAGTTTGTAATTTCGTAAGGGGAGTTTTTATTTAAAAAATATTATTATTTGACTCTTAAAATTGCGCTTGAAGATTTAAGATGTCAAAGAGTCAACTTGTGCCTATTAGTTCGACATCGAAATGTAGATACTTTCTTTTTTCAAAATTTATTTATTTGTATATAGATCCGTAGAAGACGCCAAGGCCCGTCTGTTGGACTTGGAGCGCTCCCTCAAGAGTGAAGAAGTTGGAACAGACCTGAGGAGCTGCAAGAGGCTTCTCAACCAACACCAGGTAATACTTAGTCTATATTGTATGTTTACAGAATATAATGTTGGCCAATCATTTATGTGTTAGCAATAAGGTTCACTTTAGTTGGGAAGGCTTGTTTGTAATGAAACGAACGTGTGTCGGTAGTAACCGTATAATTGCAACTAACTTAACTTCAATAACAGAATAGTGGACTGTATGGTATGACGTAGGTACCTGCTTATACATATTTCTACTCGGGTAGGTATATGAAGTCGAACGGTAGCTAAATACAAAACTATTTATTTATACTAACATGAACAACATAAAGATAAAAGGTATAGGTAAATATGGCTGGATATGCCAGATGACAAAAAGCTTTGAATATACCGAACATACCGCCCCCCAAAAAACGATAGTTTTTTCTCACATGTAAAGCTAAGATTAAATATAGCCAACAAATGTCCTTAGTATCGTATCATTCATTAAGATACCTACTTACTTATTCTAAATTAACTATCTAAAACTAAATCTTCAGCAACATAATCTAATTTCAAGTAACTTCAACCAATTTCGTGGTTAGTTTTAAAATGTTAACTCAAACTAAATGAACATGCATACTTAACTCATAAACAAGTCTCTTATCTAAGCAGTTCCGAGAATCGCTGCATGGATTGACTGAACTTGTTTGCACAGCACAACAGGGCCGTATTAGGGAAATAGGTGATTACATTTATTCAATTTTATTTATACGTATTTAGTGAAATAAGTTATGTGAATTTTGATGAAGCGATTAGATTTACTCATTAAATATAGAAAGTTATACCACAAAATAGTAACTTATTTATTGCTTATATAAACCTTTTATATGGGAACATACATTATTTATGTATTAATTCTAGTCATCGTTTATAGGAAGTTGGCACAATTTGGACACCGCGCGTTGGGTTATTTTTCCGCGGAACTTTAAGCTGTACACCCTGCAGATACCATCATTGCCAACATGTTTTTGAACAATACGACCCATCGACCATTTGCCTTGTGGCAGATTTTCTTCTTTTACCAGAACAATTTCGCCGATCTCAAACTCAGGCTTGCGTCGTTGCCATTTTGGCCTCTGCTGTAATCTGCTCAAATATTCATTGTGCCATCGATGCCAAAAATGCTGCACCAGTTTTTGACAGTGCTGCCATCTAGATAGCCGGTTTAGCGCTATATCGCGCAAGCCTGGTTCCGGTACATTAATCGGAGCTTCGCCAATCAGGAAATGTCCAGGAGTTAACACTTCTACAACTTCAGGGTCGTTATTGTCTATGGGGCATAACGGCCTTGAGTTTAAACACGCTTCTATTTGGCACAAAATGGTTGAAAACTCTTCAAAGGTCAAATTGGTGTTTAAAATCTTTTTCAGATGCCCTTTGACTGAAGCTACGCCACTTTCCCACAAACCACCAAAATTTGGGCTGTAGGCTGGGATCAAATGCCATTGGGTTCCATCTTCGGCCAATAAGTGTTGTAAATGTCCAGGTATGTCTAAGTTGGCTTCCTTCCAAAGTTGAGCCAATTCTTTGTTGCCAGCAACGAAATTAGTTCCATGGTCACTCCACATATGGTTACATCTGCCTCTGCGGGCAACAAATCTTTTGAATGCATTCCTAAAAGCTTCAGATGTGAGGTCACTCACGAGCTCCAGGTGTGTGCACTTGGTCGCCATGCACACGAATATAGCTATGTATGCCTTTTGACATTTAGCTCCACGATATCTGGAAATCAATACTTGGAACGGACCACAAAAATCTACCCCACAATTTAGGAATGGACGTGCAGGTGTTACTCTGACTTCAGGTAAGTCACCCATCATTTGTTGTCTGTTTTTAGCTCTGTGTTTAGCACATATAAGACATTTGTGTAAACGTGCCTTTAACGGCACTCTTCATTTTCAGAATCCAATAACGAGATCGCAGGCTAGTCATCGTAAGCTGTAATCCTCCGTGTAAAGTTTTTTTGTGCGCATCATCGATTAGTAGGGGTAAAAGATCATTGTTATGTCCTATTATGATCGGATACTTTTCATTTTCAGGTATTTTTGCATTTCTAAGACGGCCACCCACTTTCAGAATATTTTTAGAACAAAGTATTGGATTGAGCGTCTTTAATTTACTATTTTTACTTATTGGTTTCTTTTCTTGTAACTTTACAATTTCTTCTCTAAATTCTTCCGTTTGTATCTTTCTTATTACAATGGCTAAAGCTTCTTCTAATTCTATTGTATTTATTTCTTTGGCTTCTTCTTTACTTAATGTTTTGTACTTTAAAAATCTTCTTGCATAAGCTATGACCCTTTGTAACTCTATTAACGAATCAAATTCCTTAAGACTGATTTTTTGGTCTTCTTCTGCTGTATTGAAAACTGTATGAAAGCATTTTCGTTTCTCTAAATCTGTTTCTTCTATATCAATATTTTCTAAAGTAATTTCTCTTTTTTGCAGCCAATCAGGACCACTCCACCATAGCTCATTAAGAAGTAGTGCAGAAGACGCTATGCCTTTTGTTGCTACGTCAGCTGGGTTAGATGCCGAACAAACGTGTGCCCACCTGCTGTTCCCAGTGTTTTCCAAGATCTCCACAACTCGATTACTCACAAAAACATTCCACCTTCCAGGGTCTCCTTTTAGCCATGACAATACTACTGTAGAGTCAGTCCATGCGAAAATATGCTCATTCGATAATCTTGTTGCTTCTCTTATTTGTTTCAGCAACCGGGATAAAAGTACGGCGCCACACAGTTCTAGCCGAGGCAGCGATATAGTTTTGACAGGTGCGACTCTTGTTTTTGCAGCAATGATACCCGTTTTAATATTACCATCTTCAGTTTCAACTCTCATAAACGCCACCGCAGAATAAGCCTTCATTGAAGCGTCAGAGTAGCCATGGATTGTAGTTTTTTTTATTCTATCTTGCGTTGTCCATAGCCTTCTATGTATAGTAATCTCATTTAATCTTCTAAACCCTTCGCGTAACTCTAACCATTCCTCTTTTATATCCCTATCTACTTCCTCGTCCCATCCGATTCCCTTTAACCACAACTTTTGTATAATGATTTTTGCAGGTACGAGTGCAGGCGCCAGCCAACCCAGGGGATCGTATAACTGCTGAATTTCCGATAGTATTCCTCGTTTTGTAATTGATTTAGGTAAGGGTGGGAGATCAATATGATATTGAAAGGTATCTTTGCCCATATCCCATGAGATACCAAGTGTTTTTATTGTCCCGTTGACCTTTTGACCAAGGTCAACATGTGCACTTCTCTCATTATGTTGAAACTGTTGAAGAAATTTAACACTATTTGACGCCCACTTTTGTAGTACAAATCCCCCATTTTGAAGTAATTTTTTGACTACATGTGCTGCTTCGATCGCTAAATCTACGTTGTCGCAACCGGACATCAAGTCGTCCATGAAAAAATCTTCCTTTATTATTCTAGCAGCGACTGGTTCATTTATAGCTTCATCATCAGCTAACTGGTGCAGTGTTCTGACTGCGAGGTATGGCGCAGACGCAGTTCCAAAAGTCACTCGGAGAAGGCGATAATCGCGAACGTCTTGATTTATGTCATCACGCCACAATATGCGTTGGTAATCTGCGTCTTCTTTAGTCACTAGAATTTGCCTGTACATTTTTTGGATATCAGCGACAAAACAAATCCTTTTCATTCTCCATCTCATAATCAAATTTCTTTAATCTTCTTGAATTTGTGGTCCAACCCGTAACTCTTCGTTCAATGAAATATTATTTGAGTTTTTGCACGACGCATCAAAAACTATTCTAGTTTGTGTTGATTCTTTATCCTTTCTTATAACTGCATGATGTGGTAAGTAAACAGCGGGCTTATTCTGTTCTTCTTGAGGAACTTCTTCCATATGATTCATGTCCATATATTCTTTGAGTACCTTTGAATATTCCACTTTCAACTCAGTATCTCTTTGGAACCTTCTCTCAAGTTGATTTAATCTTTTCAGTGCTATATCCCTTGTTTCTCCATCAACTGAAATTGGTGTTGGCGTTTTGAAGGGTAGCTTTACAATATACCTCCCCTCTTCGGATCTGGTATGTGTTTCTTTAAAAATCTTCTCACAAAGTTTTTCATCCTCTGTGTGCGCTCGTTTCTCTGAAGATTCTAACTCCCACATACCCTTCAGCATGTCATCCAAATCAGCATGAATATGGAGTGATATGAGCTCTTCTGGGCTCTGTACTGATAATTCTCCTAATAGGATCCATCCCAACCTCGTTTGCTGGGCGCACGGCGTGTTAGGAGGGCCTTGAACTACTCCACTCTTCAAAATTCTACTATATATCTTGGCACTTAGCAACATATCCACTCTTCCTGGTTGATTGAAGCTTGGGTCAGCCAGTTGAAGTCCTTCAATATGCTGCCAAGTTGTTGAGTTTATTGGTTTTTTTGGAAAAATGCTTGTGAGTTTGCCTGTAATAACATAAGCCACCACTTTGAGACTGAATTCCCTTTCATACCTTGATAATATCTCAAAGGATATCATGTGACTCACAGAAGCCTTTGATTCACCACTACCAAATACATAACCTTTGACAAGTGTTTTATTAGATCTTAATAATTGAGCTGCTCGTTCGCTTAACAATGTCACTTGGGCACCTGAATCAACAATACATCTCAACATAGTTACATTCCCGAGTCCGTCCCTGACTGGAACTAATGCCGTAGCCAGTAGGCCGGGTGAGTCAGTCATAGTACAAAATGATAATATTGCGTTATGTATATGTAAGCCATCACATTGTTGTACTACGTCATCTGCTTTCTTTTTCTCTTCTACACTAGTGTGTAAGGAAAGTTCTGATATTTTTTGTGGGTTCTGTGTGGTTTCAGAAGTTTCCTGCTTTGAATGCACATGCAAAAGAGAATGATGTCTTCTGCCACAAATTTTGCAACATGATTTTTGTCGGCAGAATTGTACAAGGTGTCCAGGCAATAAACAATTAAAACATAGTTTTTTACTCTTAACATATTCGCTTCGTTCCGGTTGTGTCAACTTGCAAAATTGTTTACAATTAAATACTAAATGATTTGCTTTACAAAATAAACATAACTTATCTGATTTATCGCTTTGAGATGGGGAGGGGGGTGTAACATGGAAGACTCGTTCTCGGAGATTCTTTTGAGGGGCAGATGATGTCAGCTCCAGTGTGTGGATGCGCCGCTCCAAGAAGTTCATCAGCTCCTGCAGTTTTGGTAACTCTGTGCCAAATTTATCACTGATATAGTCTTCCCACTCCTTGTGAGTCTCCTGGTCAAACCGTTGAACCGCGATGTATATTACAATAGGGTCCCATGTATCTGTAGATACATCCAAGTTCTGCAGTGATGTAAGGCATTCTCGTGTAGTATCTATGAACTGTTTCAATTGACTTGCCGACTGATTACTCATCTTCTTCTGTTGGAACAATCGTTTGAGGATTGCATTAAGGGGATGACCGTAGTGAAACGCGCACTTTTGGAATCTTCTTGTACTGAAACTATGAGTTCAAATTGTGCGAAAAAAATATATCATATTCTTTAATTCTTTATTAAGTGAATTAGTTGATTACTTTTTTTTTAAAACTAATTAGTTCATATGTAATAAATTGTAATCGGCGACCCTTTTTAGATTGTTTTTTATTAATTTAAGAGGCATAGTTGAAGTAAATGCAATGATTCTTTTTTTTAAAAATAGCTAATACTATACTCTAATGAACTACTTACTAACTTGTATTGAAAACATTTTTATAAATTTTTGGCACAAAATTCTGTGATCGCGAGAAGAAATCGCAACGAAAATCAGTCTGCCCGCAGCGCTCGGGCCGTTTGGACGTGGGATCTGTGCCGTTTGTTTCGCCATCATTTTTGTGCATTTATTTTACGAAATATTACAATATTTTTTTACCATACGTTAATTTGGAAGTCATAAATTATTGAAACTCAAGTTAAACATTTATTGGGGAAGTACTTTTGTTTATATTGATTTATGAAATCTTTATAATAACTTTTTTGAGCGAGTTGATTAAAGTTCAGACACGGCATTGTTAATTCCTATTTTAGTAGGTATCTAGATTTTAACCCTTGGTAAAATATTTCATTTTGTTATATAGGCTACTGTACAATTAAATGAGAACTTATTCCCAAAGCCTTTAACACACTTTCAGAGACGACCAACTTCTTTCTAGGTATTTAGATATCCAATCATTCAAATAAAGGGAACTTACCTATATCTCTTTTATCTCATTGATACTTAGTATGTAGTTAATCGGATTGAAATGTGTGTTACATCTGTATGACTCCGCTGTTCTTTCGTACTACCTCTAAAAGCATGTACCCGTAACTTTGGAACCGTTACTTCTGTAGATAGTTTCAATTTTCATAGCAAAAGTGATAATGTGTACTATTATTATAATTTTATTTTATATATTGTAATAAGTGGGGTTCCTTAGGAAAAGTGACCCGGTACAATTCTTTTCGTACAACTTTTAATGGCAGCAGTCGAATGAGACTTGACAAAAACCAAAATGACATATTCAAGATGGCAGGTAAAATTCAAGTTGCTCCGATCCGTCTGAAAATCAATATCTGGGTGGTTTTGGGCGTCCTTATTCCTAATTTAGAAATTATTTTTCGAAGATATTTTTTTTTAAGATGGCCGCCATACATAGATGTTTTGAAACCATTGACTTAAATTGTTCTATGGGAAGGAATCATGGGGAAAGAAAGTATTCTAAACTGAAAATAACAAAGTGATTTTCGTGATAAGATAATAATGGGAAATATAAATTACGCCTCATAAAAATGACGCCTGCCAAGTGAAGATATATGACGTATCTGGTAAATGGTTACAGATAAGTAAAGGAGTTTTGAACAAATGACATAGGGAATCGAGAAAGCAGTCAAATGACATGCAAAAAAATCCAAAATAGCAGAATTCAAGATGGCTTCCATACGAAATGCTGAAGTGTGACCCTCCTGAAGTAAAGCTGAGCTTCAGTGTGATCGGAGTACTTTGTATGGTGGCTATCTTGAATTCCGTCATTCTGAATTTGCCCTACGAGCTCTTCTTATTCATCATACTACATTTAGAGCACGGATAGTGCGTGAGTTCAAAGGGCGAGTACAAGGCGAGGCTGCAGTCCGATTCGAGTGAGTAACTTGCGAGGCCGAAGGCTGGGGTCCGACTTGGGAATATTTTCCATATCTTCAAATGGTCTCCATGATGAATGGCCGCGATAACCGAAGCACCTACGAGTGGGGTTCTTTAACCAATGTGACTCAGAAACTTGGTACGATTCTGCCTGTACCACTTTAAGAAGCGGTAGTGTGAATCTTATATGGCGGTTTCATTACAGTTATCTTTTGTATTGAGCATTGCATTGGGATTATACTTCTATTAAAATTTTGAACTTTTATTATATTATTATTTGCGTGTTATCTCATAAATACACTCTAAAATTGCAAACTGACTTTCTATAACTGAAATTATACCTATGCATAGTGTTTATTTACCTATAGATATATAGAAATATGGTCAAGAGTTAAATTGCAAGTTTCTGTTTTAGAGTTGGTAAATGGTAGGTATATGACAGTAAGCCCAAACACAAATTGTTTGACAGTTTTTTTTAAACAAGGTTCATTTTAAAATTAAATACATATTCTCACAATTTTTCTTTCGGCTTGCCAAAATACTGACACACTTTTTTCACTTTTTCTACATAAGCGTTATCACACATAATAATAATAATTTAATTTCAAAAAACGTTTCACATGTTGTTGCAGTAAGGAATGCATAATATACACATAGAACTATGAATAAGAACAACAAAAAACATGTGTACTTACATTGTATGCAGGGCACAAATATGCTCCAGGACGTTATCCGCACCAACCCAGTGGTTGGTGCGGATAACGTCCTATAAGTTCAAGTACATATTTAATATGACGAGTAGGATATATTGTGCTGTTTTTGGTTGCATGAATTCGTCCAAACCAAATATATTAATTGTAAAATAGCTGAAGGTATCTATAACCAAGTAACAGATATTCCCTCTTCTCCACCCTGTACATGTTTGCCAAAACAATTTTTGATTAAGCTTTATACTTTAAAATTCAATAATAAAGCATTTCGTACGTTTCAGTCGAGGTGTAAATATTTTTTACTACCAATCAAAAACAACACGCATTTGTACACACTTCCTATTCAATTAAAGTATTTTATCTAAACTAATATAGGTAATAAAGAGGAAAGATTTGATTGTGCATTTGTTTGTTTGCATTGAATAGGCTCTGAAACTAATGGACCGATTTGAAAAATTCTTTCACCATGAGAATCCAACATTATCCCTGACGAACATAGGCTATAGAAGATTTTCAAAAAAGTTAGGTCGTATGTAAACTTCGATAACGTAACATAAAGTGCGAAAAAAATACCAAAAAAAATCGTTAGGTATATCGCACACGCTGCGGAAATTATTGAAAATAGAGCCAAGTGATATACTACAATTTTATAGAAGACATCTATAAAAAGTCCGCAATACTATAAGTCTAACTATTACAGTTATGTCACAATAACTGCTTTTTTATATGTTTAATTTATAAGTTAAGATTTTTTTGGTTAATAACCGCGTGAAGCCGGGGCGAATCAGTAGTTTGCTTATATAAAAAAGTATATTTACTATCACAAAACAAAATGGAAACACAAAGTAGGCAAATGCAATTAAAATGCTGGATGCGGGCAGCCCTATCGCATGTTTACGTACCGCGCGGCTGTAGGTAGTTTTTACAAGGACAGGGCCGAGTTAAAATATTGTATAGATAATATCACCGTGGTTTCGTACCGCTTCATGAAGTCAAAATACTTTTTTGAGCACAATATTGAGATACTTTTGAATCTTAAATTATAACCTCGTTTTATGGACCCTATAATCTCAGCAAACCACAAACCAATTAAGCTCCTACTGGCTCTTCCTACTTGCAAATTCTGTTGATATGCAAGATGGGCACCTTTCTACCAAATTTCAAGAAGATCGATTCAGGCAATCGAGATTTATTGACGGGGAAATATACACTGCTCAGACCTCCACCGAGACCTCGCTTCGCTTAGTCTATTAAAAAAATATACCTACAAGTGATAATATATTTTTTTTACCTTAGAGGTTCTCAGTATCTGCAGATAAAAATGTTGTTATCTACACTTCTGTTCTGCCGCTTCTAATAGCGCACGAAACTCTACAATTTTAGCGACGCTATCCGTGGTACGGCGACTAGTGCCGCCGTGCGACTGAATATTTTTATGAGTTAAAAGTTGACGCCCATTTCTTTTAGCCCCGCCCGAATTAGAAATTATTTTGACTACGGTCTTGTCCTTAACTACTAAGCGTCTGTGGCTGTATCTTTGTTTTAGACACTCCCAGGCAGGTTTGTAGTTACATTCCGTTACCTGATAAAATTTCAGCGCTGCTGCGGCTTCACCTGAGAGACACGATTTAAGATAATGCAAGCGCTGCACGTCGCTTAAAGATTTGTTGTTTGCTATTAATGATAAAAAAGTGTCCTCAAACTGCTGCCAATCCTCGTATGCCCCTGAATATTTAGGTAAGTCGATGCGGGGTAAACTGACCTCAACTTTTGAACTGAGTTGTGTAGATTGTGAATGAGTACTGGTAGTAGAGGCTGTGCTTGAAAATGAATCCATTATTTCCTGCATGTCTGTTTTGACGGTGAGATACAGATCTTCTACGGTTTCGTAATAACTGAAACATTCTGTGCGTTGTTCCTTTTTCGTAACTTGAACCATGTCACTGTGGTATTTTCTAAATTCACTCCAATATTCCTCTATAGATTGCATACGTACTTTCGTATATGCTAAAGTCTTCCTTGATTTTGGGCATTTTTTGAAGTTCTCGTATGCCTTTTTTATTAAATTGTGCGTGTCATCCATTAGCGACTTTATATCCTCGAAGGTAGACATGTTTGTTCACAATTTCACACAACAGTTCTTGCACTAATAAATGTTCCGATATAACACGATGAATAATTGTTACTTCACTGCGTATTCACAATCAGATCTTATAATTATTTCTCAAAATGATTCGCTAAAACTCGGAACGAACGTTAGCGGCGATCGCGTCGAAGCTATTCTTCCCAACCAGCTGATCCGGCTCGAAAATGACCATTTATGTGTTAGCAATAAGGTTCACTTTAGTTGGGAAGGCTTGTTTGTAATGAAACGAACGTGTGTCGGTAGTAACCGTATAATTGCAACTAACTTAACTTCAATAACAGAATAGTGGACTGTATGGTATGACGTAGGTACCTGCTTATACATATTTCTACTCGGGTAGGTATATGAAGTCGAACGGTAGCTAAATACAAAACTATTTATTTATACTAACATGAACAACATAAAGATAAAAGGTATAGGTAAATATGGCTGGATATGCCAGATGACAAAAAGCTTTGAATATACCGAACATTGTACATGACGTCATCTGCAGGGGAGAGAGGCGACTCGAGGCACGGCAGTAGGGTGTGTGATGGCCGATCGCGATTACATTATTGTGAATGAGGATGTAGTGACAACAATTGAGAAAGGTATGTTATAGTACATTACTGCAGCGGCCAGCAAAGGAGGCATTGATGGACGAAGATGTAAATGAGGGTTGAGGCGAAGCCGAGGCACACATACGTAAGTCCATCAATGCCTAGTTGTGGCCAAGGTTTGTATAGTGCTTTTCTCAAATATTGCGCGGAAATTAAAACATAGTAGTACCTAGGCAGATATTTTTATTTGAAGATACAGTTGTTAAATGTACAATTTTCAATAAACAGCGTTCTATTTGCAAGCCAGATCGAAATTTAAATAAAACCTTTGATAAGTTACCTCCTTGGTTGCCATGCTTCGAAGTAAAAGATCGTTCCATTTTTAAATTACACGACAGATATGAGTTTACTATGCAATTTATTTGGCCGCTAGACACGACAGATATAGATTTTCATACATTTTTTGCCGGCCGCTGCGCGCATGTATTTGGCCAGTACGGCAATTTCGATTTATCTCGAAGAAGGTTGTCAAATTAATGCTCATATTTCCAAGCATGTTTGAGAAAAGGTGGTTTGTACACGTGGAGAGAATGAATGTCATGAGATTGACTGAAC
This sequence comes from Plagodis dolabraria, assembly GCA_963854805.1. Classification (NCBI taxonomy): domain Eukaryota; kingdom Metazoa; phylum Arthropoda; class Insecta; order Lepidoptera; family Geometridae; genus Plagodis; species Plagodis dolabraria. Next base: position 17,070,630 of record OY978467.1, on the reverse strand, counting down.
ATGTATACGTGGGACAAGTGAACGGAAGTGTTGGAAGGGAAGACCTAGGTGAACGTTCCGAAATCAGATTGAAGACGTTCTGAAAAAAGGCCAGGTCAGGAGTAAGTGGAGTAAGGAGATGGATTGATGAGTGTAGATGAAGTAAAAGAGATATGTAAGGATCGTAGCAAGTGGAAATCTGTGGCCTCTGCATACAGGAAAGATACGTGATGTTATATCAGGTGTCCGGTAAACAATGGATGACCCTGCATATACGTGTTGGGGGTCACCTCGGCCACACATGAAAAAAGGAAGTTTACATTTTCTTTGATTTAAAAAGCCATTTTGCAACACATAATCGCTAAGCCTCCAAATATTGTTAGTTAGGTTGTCAACGAATCAGTTTTGTAATAATACTAAACTGACTTAATTCGATGATATTTCTTTAAATTTTCTACTCCTACGCCGTAACTAAAACAAGTACGATCTGTTCGCTTCTGGGGGCCACCTAAGTATTATAAACTGTTTATCACGCGCACAGTAAATGAAGGACAGGGAACTATAGTCTGTTTTTTTTTTTTAACAAACGAGTACTGAGTATGTCTCTCGCACATTTCCGATATTGACAGAGTGAGATGGGTTATTGCCGTCATTGGTCAACGCCTTTGGTCTTGTTTTGAAATTGTCAAGGCCCGTTCATATTGAATACTTCTAAAATGTACTTTTTTATGATGGTTATTATTTTATGATTTAAATTTGCATACTTAGTGTAAGGTATGATGAAATGGTTATTTGCAATCGTGGCGCACGTCACCTATGAAGGTTTATATGTGCCCTCATTTCTTCCATATTCGTGTTCTTGTCTGTCTACTGGGATGGGTAATGAAAGTACTACATTTCGGTGATCATCATTAATTATTATCCGTCAGAATTCCACAAATTTAGTTACAAAAGGTTATACTATTGAGGTGGGCTGAGGTGTGGACGCTCGGTACATACGTGAGGGGGCAACTGAGCGCATGAGGCTACTTTTGCATTATCATCAAATTGCGCTCACGTTGCATGTGTCCCTACACTTAGTATATTCGTAACAAATTTTTCGGTTCGCGTTCATGATATAAAACAATATTGTAATAGTATATATATTATGCACTACAACATATAAATCAAATACTTCTATAAAAATTGCTTTATTATTTTGTACATCATGATTGAGACATGACCACCATTTTCAACTATCCACCTTAGTCCTTGTAACAAAAGAGTTCAGACTTCATAAATTTATAACATTTGTTATATTCTGCCATAGCCCTTCACTTGAGACCAGACGAGTTCAATTGGGTTGAGCTCACAGTGATACGTCGGCAAACGTATGACAAGACCAATTGTTAAATTAGCAATATTTTTTTTCTGAAAGGATCTTTGTTTCGCTGACCCTAATCTAAAAGTTGCAACTTTAGTGTTGATTCGTTACAAGCAATATTTTTCGACGCGCACGTAGTCGAAGACTCAACTGAATGTACCTACATGTAACTACAGAGTTCGTGTGGAACGGACTTTATGTTGATTACGTGGGCGAATAGTATAACGCAGTAAAGTTTTCGGTACTCGTTTGTTAAAAAAATAGACTATTGGAACGTGAAATGAATGCAACAAGAAGTAACGATATAAAGAATAAAAATATATCGAGCGCGGTCGATTCGACGCCGTGCGACCGCTTGAACGTTAAATTATTCTAGGAACTGTAGTATAGAAGTAAAACAGGGTAATGTATTCGTATGTTCCAGGCAGTAGAACAGGAGCTCTCCCAATGGCAGCAGAAGACGCACTCCCTCGCAGCCCAGGGGGCAGACCTGGTCTCCGGCGGGCACTTCGACGCGCCCGCCATCCAGCGGGACAGCGCCGCGCTGCTGCAAGCGCTGCAAGCGCTCGCGATCCCCGCCGCCAAGCGCCGCCAAGCGCTCGAGACTAGCATGCTGTATGTACACTACTTATACTTCAACGAAGAATTACGAAGCGCTCTTAGCGTAGTTTGTTTAACCATATTTGACCGAGCGAGAACTTAGTTTGAGCGAAGCGTCTCTGCTTCAACTTAGACAAAAATGATTTCTTATGTCCGGTTGTTCTCTTCTACAGGTCGCTTTTCTCAAAAGATTCTCACGAAATGTTGTGAGCAGGTTTGACAAATCCATGTGTTTTTTTATGTACATTCAGATTTTAGATTTTTTTTCAAAATTACGCAGATATACTTACATTATAATATTTTGAAAGTATGGACGCCTGCGCTTAATTTAATGACAGTATCCTGATACGCACGTCAGTTTCCTAAAAATGATAGGCTTCCCTCTCTGGTATAATCAATTATTTATTTTTCTGGTTTTGTAGCCAGTATATTAATTCGAGACAAATACATTACCAAGTATCAAAACTATTGTATATAATTATGCTACTTACTTACCTATTTATGATACAATTTGCCTTCGCTCGGGTCCGCGTGTCAATGATTTCTTGGACATAAGACCAATAAAATTATTTATTGTTTACATTACATATCTAGATTTTTGTATTTCTTCACCCATTCCCCCATCAGCGTGCGCAGTGAACCTTTATTCAATTATAAGCTGTGCAAGGGCAGACCGGCGAGGGTCACAGATCGGAGAGCCATTAGTTTAAATATGTTTCACTAATTTATGGTCGACACGTCTTTTTTGGTAATGAATTATTATATTTCTTGAACCAAAATGAAAAAGTTGTATTCTAGAGGTTTTATTTGGGTTTCATTAATTTAATTTAATAAATAAAATTAATGATGTCCAATGAATGAATTAATGAATGAATATTTATTTGCTAAAGTTTTACTACACGGTACAATATTGCAGAGTTGTAATAGCATTCAAATACAGTTCCAACAAAACTTTACCTAAACGGTGTGCAAATATTTTGATCTTTACATATACACTTCTGGACTCATCTATTGGCCCACCTTGTATTTTCAGTTTCGTTTGGTCCTAGCTAAAATTTTATATTAGGTCGAGCAAAAAGTTTTTATGCAGTTTTGAACCTGGCACATTTTACCATCTTTTTCGATCGTATTGTTTTAAATTTGAATTCAGAATACCATACGACATGGAGCTACGCCTAAAAAGTCGGATATGCGCCTTGTTAAAGGCAATTGATTTTTGAATAAAAAACATGTTTTATCAAATAAAGGTTTAATTTAATAACGCGTGTTGCCTCCATGGGCATCTACCACAGCTCTCATACGATTAGGCATAGAGTTTATCAACCGCTCTATGAAATTTTGAGGGATCATCTCCCATTCCTCTTCTATGGCAGTTTTCAACTCCTGCATCGTCTGGGCAACTGGCTGACGAGCCCTAACACGTCTTTTTAGCTCGTCCCACATGTGCTCAATAGGGTTCATGTCTGGGCTTCTGGCTGGCCAGTCCATAACTGTGATGTTCACATCCCGAAGATATTCCCTGACGATGCGGGCCGCATGGGCTCTTGCATTATCATGCATAAAAAGGAAATTTGGGCCCACATAGTCCGCGTATGGTATCACGTGAGGTTCTAAGCACTCACGAATGTACCTTTCAGCATTTAATGTTGGCAGCCGTGGTCCTGTAACAACCTCAAGTTGAGTTTTGCCGCTCGCGGATATACCGCCCCAGACAGTCCATGAGCCACCGCCATAAGCAACCCTCTCTTCAAAGCAGCATTGTGCGAAACGCTCTCCCTTACGTCGGTAGACCTTCTTCCTTCCATCATTGCCATGTAACACAATTTTAGACTCATCAGAAAAGAGTACACGGCTCCAATCTTGCTGTGTCCAATTTAAATGACTGCGTGCGAAATGAAGGCGCGCTGTTCGGTGGGCTCGCGTTAGTTTGGGCCCATTAGCTGGCTTGTGTGGTACCATATCGCGTTCTTTTAACCTTCTCCGAACAGTTCGAGCGCTCACAGATACTCCGTGGAAGTCGCGAAGTTGGTTTTGTATCTCAATGGAGGTAAGGTGACGATTTCTCAAGCTGGTCATCATGATGAATCGATCCTGCCTTTCAGTTGTGACCCGAGATCGTGGCCTTCCTTGGCGACGAACAAAGCCGCCAGTCTCTAGGTACCTCCGATAAACATTTCGGACCGCAGATCGACTTAAATTAAGTTGAGCACTCACGTTTCTTTGGCTGTGTCCGGCCTGAATAAGTGCCATAGCTTGGGCGGCGACTTCAGGTGAAGTATCCATAGATTATTGATAGAACCTCACCTTAATGTTAAGAATAAGTAATGTTTGTTGCAAAACCAAAGATATCAATCACTTTTTCATGAATTAAATCCAAGTAAACCAATAAAACCAAGTTTTCTTAGTATTCGATTGTTTGATATCAACAAACAGGCTCCAAATTGTCTTTTGTTTCTTTAAATTCTGTGTTCGAAATTCAAAAAAAGACTATTGAATGAAATTGTGAATGTGCTAGGTTCAAAACTGCATAAAAACTTTTTGCTCGACCTAATATAAAATTTTAGCTAGGACCAAACGAAACTGATATTGCAAGGTGGGCCAATAGATGAGTCCAGAAGTGTATATACATAATTTTTTCACTAGATTTTTCACTAATAATAGTAAAAATTAAATTAAATCAAAAATTAAAACGAAGTTATTACCTAATTATGATTAATATAAACAATACATGGACAGTGCCTTATAGAAGGGTAACCATTAATGATATTTATTATATGTCAGTTTCCACAAGTTCGCGACGGAGGTGGGTGGGGAGCTGGACTGGCTGGCGGAGCGCCGCGCGGCCGCGGGCTCCGAGGCGGCGCCCCCAGACCTGCACGCAGCGCAGACCGCGCAGAAGAAGCACGGGAAGCTGAGGGCGGAGCTCCTCGGGAGAAGGCCCATTATTGAACGGCTGCTGGCACAGGGGAACACCCTGCAAGAAGGACATCCTCAGAAGGATAAGGTAACGATATGGAAATGTGACTAGGATTTTGTGTATAAAACTGAAAAGTATATATTTTCATAAATATGTTTTTTTTTAATTATATTAATGATTTCTGTAAAATAACGCCTGAATCTATTTATTTGGAAAACACGTTTGAGACACGTTATTCTTAATTACCGTCCGGTAGATGGCGTTACAGGGTTATTGGGTTAGTTAGTTAGGGTTGACATCTGCTAGTCCTAACAAATATTTAAGATAAAAAAAAATATTTATTAATATTTTTTAATTATTTTTTTCTGTTATTGACTAAATAAGTACGAGGCCCATCTAATATTAAAAGTATCTTGTGCCTGTAATGTATTATTTCATATATTTCATTACTTTGCTCGACTTAAATATTTAAAACTCTATTCAAAGGGAGCGCGGCGCGGTCCAGTGTTACCGCGGTGAACGCTCTTGGCACGGAGTAGGCATTAAAACACAAAAGAGAAATAAATAAAATTAAAAAAAAAAATTACATCATAACAAAAAAAAAATCTCTAAATGTCCGTTACGACTAGCAGATGTCAACCCTAAGAGGTTTATGAGCGTATTTGGATATATGTCCCTACCCATTCGGAAATATAGAGGAGTGACGGTACAGAATGATAATGACTACGTTTGAGAAAAAAAATTACTACATATATTATATAACCTATTATTATGCACTTACCATTTTTCTCGCTGTAATGAGGTGGAAATTACGCTTTTGGTTATTACCTTTGAAAACCTCGCTTCGCTCAGAATTCTATATTTGGGTCACTCGCTTCGCTCATGTTAAAATCCCAGAATCCTTTGCTTCTTCTGGTTTCAATAGCAGAACTAGCGGCAAACAACAACTTTGCAGCCCTGCCTAACGAATAACTATAATTTCAACATCAACATTATTTTCGTTACAGATCAAATCCCTCTGCGAGGAGTTGGAGCAGGCGTACTCTTCAGTATCGAGTGCGGCCGAAGCCCGGGCCTCCGCCCTCGAGGCGGCGCTGAAGGCGCAGCAGTTCTACCACGATGCCGTGGAGGTGGAGTCCTGGCTCGCAGACAAGGGCGCCGCCCTCGCCAGCGCCGACGTGGGCAGGGACAGGCACCGGGCCACGCAGCTGCTCACCAGGCACAAGGTACTATTTGCTTTATTACCTAACACATAAAGTGCATATTTTCGTGACCAGTCGGTAATTTTTTTCTTAGATGCATTTTCTAAGGATATGACGAGATTTCTTTATGTTTTCAACCTGTTTCTAGTAGCTGATAGTCTCGTACTTTATGTGATAATTAATAAGTCTGTAGTGTAGTAGTTGATATCAATTTAACACAGCCCCTAAAGTAGAACCTCTTAACAGTTGCTGGTAGCCTAGTACTTTAGCAACTAATTTGATAATAGGCAAGCTATTTTTTTTGCTGATATGCGGCTTGCTTCTGATTATTTTCCCTGTTGATAAGTGATGATGTAGGCGATAGGACGACCCATTAGTTTATATTAAATATGTATGTTTTTTTTTAATTTATTAATAGTCTGTGTACATTCATCATACCAATTTCTACCGACAAGCAGTAACGTTCACATTACTGTGTTCCGGTTTGAAGGGTGTGGGTGCCGGTGACATTACAGGCACATGAGACTTAGCTACTTTATGTCTGAGGGTGACGGGCGCAGTGCAGTTAGTCCCTTGTGACGAACTGCACCTGTAATAGGCAGAGTTTACCGCTCAACACCAGATGGGCCTCGTGATAGTTCCGTTGCTAAAGTAACGTTTTGGCGATTTTTTTTTTTACGAATGTTTTGACGAGCTTATTCTGCTTATTCCTGCGTTGAAATTTAACCACCGCACATCTCGACACCGTCAAAAGTCCCACCCCCACATCCAGCAAGTATGGACATCACACACTGTTCGCTTTTGTCGCTCCTTTCTACCGCGTACTTGTGGGATGTGGAACGACGTCCCTCCGGAGATCTTTCCGCGAGGCTACGACATGGACCATTTTAAAAGGGGCATCTACAAATTCCTCCCTGGGCAGGCAACGCATCGGCAGCGCAGCTAGTGTTGCAGATGTCCATAGGCGGCTGTTACGTTTACCATCAGGCGGGCCGTCGGCTTGTTTGTCAACCATAATATAAAAAAAAAAAAACAAAAAAAAATATAATGTACAGGCGGTGGAGCTGGAGCTGGACACGTACGCTGCGATAGTGTCGGAGATGGGCCACGTGGCGCTGGCGCTGGACGGGGGGGGGGCGGGGGGCCCGCTGGCGGCGCGACACGCGCTGCTACAGGACACGCTGGCTCAGCTGCAGCGGCGGGCCGCGCTCAGGCAACACGCGCTCGTCGAGAGTGTATGCAGGTACAAACTATACATAGTACAGTGTACACCGAGTACATACAACAAGTCGTTTTGTCGTGTCAAAGCGAGGCTGAAATGGATTTTATTCGTGCGAGTTATACACTTGGATTTTCACTTCAATTGCGAACAAATTAAACAATAAAATTGTTAGCTATAAATCTTTCATTAAAAATTTAAACTGAAATATGAACAATGTTTTATTGTTATTCTTTAGTATGTTTTTAATATATGTCACCTCAGAAATACGTCATTAAATAACTGATTTAGATTTTTTTTTTATTAGAAACGATATTTTTTGAAATTAATATACATCTCATCAAAATTGGTTCAGTAGTTTGGTTTTTAAACCAAAAGAATTAGAAATTTATATCAAGTAGCTATAAAACGAAATTAATGTTATTTTCGGAAAGTAGTTTTTTTTAAGTAATTGTTTGTATATACAGACACGAGTACCTCGGCGAGAGCGCGGAGCTGGAGTCCTGGATCCAGGAGCAGTACGCGGCCGCCTCCAGCGAGGACTACGGGCAGGACTACGAGCATCTACTGGTCAGACTTACTTAACTCTCACTCTCACTCTCCCGCCAGGCTTACTGGCAAAACCATATTCGTTCCTTTGTCTTAATTTTTTTAATGTCTGATAGGCAAGTATTTGGCCGCTATCTCTCCTGATGAAAAGTGACGATGCGGTCGAAGATGTAGCATGCTTGCCTAGAAGATACCTATTCACTCTAGACTTAAAGACTCCCAAGTTATACTGTTCGGGAAACAAAAACTGACCCCTTCGATGGTAAATGTGGAAGCGAAACGCTTCGAGCAAATTGGGGCAATGTCAACCATGAAAGGATGATGGCCATCAGACCGTCTTGTTGTCCGATGATAAAAGGGGCATGGAGGAATCAACCCGTCTCCCTCACTCCTAGCGTCCCTGGCAGTCTCCACCAGGTTTACGACAAACCATATTCGGGCATATGTCTCTATCATTTTACTTTTCTTTTTTAATCTGGTTAACACTTGACCACTATCTCAACTGATGTTAAATCATGGTGCGATTATCCAGAAGATACACATTCACTCGCGCTTTGAAGATTATACTATCCCCATACTACTTAACCGGAAACACAGACTCAGGCAGGGTGTTCCATTCCCTGGCGGTGCGTATGATGAACGAAGAAGCAAATCGCTTTGTTCGGGTAAATGGAATATCTACCATATAGCGGTGGAGCTTCGGAGTATCCCTGGATGTCCGGTTAAAGAATGGGGATGGGGGAATCAAATCATGTAGTTCTGTGGCACACTCCCCGAAATGTATCCGATAAAAAACCGATAAACAAGCGACTTTGCGGCGATGCTCGCGACTCTGGAGTCCCTTTCTTAAAAGTTGGTAACGTTTTGATTAGATATTACTATAATGTTTTGTATCGCATGAAAAACTTGAATCAGTCGCGGCCGCGCTGCACCAAGCGGTCCATTACACTAAAATGGGTGCTATCATGGTATAGATAAAGTTGAAAATGGCTTGACAATAATACTGCCTGTCGCTGTCACTTCGGTTTGAATTGAGCGTTATATGGAAGGAATACTCGATCTTCGGGCAATTTCAACAACTTTCACGAGGGCAAGCGAGCTGAAGGCTCACTTGGTTGTAAGTGATCACTTTCACCCACAAACATCCGCAACACCAGAGGTCTCGAGGATGCGTTGCCGGCCTTTAAGGAGGGAATATGGTCTCTTCTTGAAGGTTCCTAAGTCGTAACTGTTCAGAAATACTTCACCAGGCAGCTGGTTCCATAATGTGGCAGTGCGAGGTAGACAATGCCGTGAGAATCGCGAGGTTGTGGACTTCCAGACGTCGAAATGACATTAATGAAACATCATGCACTGTCGGGAAGTCCGGTGGCGAAATTGAGCTGCAGGTAGTAAATCGAACAGTTCCTCAGAGCAGAATACTCCTCTGTTTTGTTCTCCAAATTGGTACAATTGTTGATAGGGCTAGCCTTTGACCACTATCTCACCTGATGGCAAGTGATGTTGTGGTTGAAGATGTTCTTCAGATTAAAGTAGAATTACTGGCATTGTAGTGTTATTATCCTATTGCATTATATTTCCAATAAGAATTATCTAATCGGTGGTGAGAACGCCTACATAAACAGGCGGGCAAAGCATACTATTTAGATAGCACCTCAAACCTAGGTAAATCTGGGAGATGTATTGAAATATAAATAAACCAAAGCCTCTTAAATGTTTTGTTTGCGGAATGTACGTATGAAAGACCAAACCTGGTATGTTTTAATTAGTTAGAAATATTGACAGAATGTCACGGCAAAGATATTCTAACGTTTTGAATATGAAGAATGGTCTGAGATCCCACAAGCGCCTGATAAAAATGCGATGAAACTGTCGCCGCGAAAATATATTGCTCGCGAAAAGTAAATAATAAAATCAAAATGTTTAGTAATAAAGTCCTGCTTTTCCCGGCATTCTGGAAGCTGGAAAAGATCACGAGGCGATCTCTCAATAACCCATGATTACCCCTAATATATAATTATTGCATGTCTAACAGATTATTGACCATTTGAGAACAATAACAAGTTTTGTCAATGAAATTGGAAACAGTCTCTGGTTTTCAAGATATTTCCTTTTTACCGTCCAGGCTCATTATGAAATTATATTTAACACCTGTTCCTGGTCAGGTAACAATATAAATTAATTTAAGAATAATCCTCGTTTAAAAGTTGTAGTCATTTGAAAAGCTGGGTCGACCACATGATGATAATAGTCATAATTGCAAGGGCTATTGTATATGAAAATAGAATAGATTAGTATTGGCATTTTCCTCTTTTGAATTGTATACTCAGATTAGGCTTTAGAATTTAATATTACAAAGAATACTCAATAATAAAGTGAGGTTATGAAAAAAGGAAAGAGGTAGCACATGCGAGCAAGCGAGAAGGAAGATCAAACTAACGGGTGTTACCCTGCCTCCCGCAAGCTGGTATATATACCCCTCATCCGCCGATGACAAGGAGAGACCTCGTTACTTCTTGCACTGAATGTACGTGCGAATACACATTTCGCGTTCCAGAAATTAAGTGCCAAGTCAAGGCATATTGAAGATTAATTTTCATACAAATAATATACGAGGAAAATTTAAGAGGCGTTGAGGAAACGTGTGCCGTTGGCGCCACACAGCTTCCTTCGCTGAACTTTGAGGAACGGACGCTGCTCACCAAAATGGCCGCCACGAGGCGACACGAATCCATGAGGAACTAAACGGAGCAAAAGAGAACATATTTTTGGGAAACAACGAACGGCATGTATAAAGGACGGGACCTCCCTTCGTCATAACCTAAGGTACCAAAATAATCAAATTTAGACCCCCATGTGCGCGACAAACTTCCGTATTTTCCCCGCGCGTAGTAGTAAGCAGCAGTGCTCGGCTTAAAAGGACTATAGAGTTAGACATTGTAATTTTTGGTATAATAAATAATATTTTTGTAAAGTGTAAAGATTGTTTCCATCAGCCATGCCCCCTAGCGAAGCATTCCTCTCGAATAGGTACTAGCCACCATCAGCACAAAGACGGCCTGGTCACAAGGTCTTCACATGCTGCCCGCTGACTATCCAGGACACCTTATTATAATAAATATTTGTCGTAAGTATCGCTTAATTCACTCCCCGAACTACACGATACGACAGCTCTCAAGGGCAGCTGCCGGAACGCACCGTTCAGTGCTAGGCAACATATTTTCTACTTGAGGGTAGTGTAGAATGTAATTCATATACCTAAGTTATGAACCTATATTAATGTGTGCTTACACAGCATTCGAGATGGTTTGATTGCTCTCCAATAACTCCATCTATACAGTGGTAGGTAGCCAGGCGGGCATTCGCAAAATTCCCTACCATCATACGGGGAACCTCAAACCGACGGTGGGAATCGAACCATGGATGTGCCGTTACGGCAGTCCATATTTATTACATCTCGGCTATCGCTGTTTGGATATCATACAACTATGAAAATCTAGTTAATAACCTAATTGTATATTTTTGAACAGATTCTCCGTTCGAAATTCGACGAGCTACGCCATAGAGTAGAGAGCGGCGCAGAGAGGTTCAACCAGTGCGAGGAGCTCGCCAAGAAGCTGCTCGCTTCCGAGAGTCCCTACATCGCTGATATAGAGAAACGGCAGGAGGCGCTGGGGTGAGATTTATTTTGAACTTTATGTATATTGACGAGTTTAAGTTGCTTTAGACTTGACTCCATCTTAATCCTCACTCTATTACAGTTCCGTGTGGATACATCACACAAATTTGAAAATTCTATACGTCGACCTTTGAACAAATGCCTCCCCCATTAAGGTCTAGTAGTATTAGAACTGTGTGCGAGTACAACCTGGAGTAGTAACTGCCACTGTATCTATTTCTACTTGTTCGGGCTGCGCCGAAACAATATGATGTATAAATGATAAAACTTGGTACTGATCAAACTGGTGTATATTTAAGAGACAAAAAATAGATAAAATACGGAATGAAAATGAATGATTGAGTACGCGCGGCGCTCTTGATGGCCAATTGCAAACTGATTTGATAGAATGAATTGTGAATTATTGGTAAATGAGGTCGAAGTGTAAAATGATGACTTTACAAAAATGTATGTAGCTTGCTCATACACTACTGTTGTATTGTTTACTGTGGTAAATTTTGAAAGGCATGGGTGCCGGTGAAATTACAGGCACATTAGACATAACTTATGTCTCAGGGTGACGGGCGCAGCGCAATTCGCACTGTTGATGAACTGCTGAATCTATTATAGGCAGAGGCTACCGTTTAATCCCGTGCTTGTTCCATCACGATAGAGTAAGAAAAAGTGGAGTTTGCTAAAATCCCGTCGCTTGGCAGGCGTCTTGGTTCGCAGTGTATCGCTGTGTAAGACAGTAGTTGTTCAGAAGGCGCTGCTGCCCACCTTCTGGTATGTTTTCCCTTCATCGCCTCTATAGACTTCCAAAGGGTAAGATATAAGGGAGTGGGCACCGGCACCACATGGGGAATTATTCAATAACATAAAACATAAGTGAAAAAGTTTGTATATTTGGGATCTACAAAAGATGGAGAATGTGAAAGTGATAAGAAGGGAGAGTGAATGCTGGAAACATGGCGAACGGAGCATTGCACGCGTTTATGAACAGTCAGAAGGTGTCTAAGAAGGCTCGTCTGGCTGTTCATGGGGACTTTGGTTCCGATTCATGTTGGTTCCGACACTAATGTACTAATGTAACTATATGAATGAAAGTTGGGTATGCCAGAAAAGGCATGAAAGTAGAATAAATGCAGTGGAGATGAGAGCATTGAGTAGCATGATTGGAGTCAAACGGAGTGTGCATGAGGATGTAGTGACAAACATCGAGAAAGGTATGTTAAGCTAGTTTGTACATGTGGAGAGAATGAATGAAATGAGAATGACTGAACAGGTATACGTGGGACAAGTGAACAGAAGTGTTGGAAGGGAAGACCTAGGTGAACGTTCCGAAATCAGATTGAAGACGCTCTGAAAAAAGGCCAGGTCAGGAGTACCCTAAACCGACGCTCATGTATGGAAGTGTAGATGAAGCGAAAGAGGTATGTAAGGATCTTAGCAAGTGGAAATCTGAGGTCCCTGGCTATCTCTGCGGAAAAGAGGCGAGATTTATGTATGTATAAAAACACAAACCGAAAAATATGTAGTTATAGTTATCATATCAACTTTATTTCCTTTTATTCTTCTGTACTTCTTGTAGTTTTTTTTGCATACTTAACCTATTTATTCACTCATTGATGCACATACACCGTCTCAAACACCATCGCTGGATGACTGGTAGTTAATGCCTTAGCATTAAGTCCTCCTTTTGTACATATTTATTTTTGAGTAATAAGGTATTGAATAAATCAAACGCACGAGATTCCCGTGAAGTGACTTATGTTATGATATTCCAGCGAGTGCTGGCAGCGGCTGGTGGAGCAGATCCAGTCCCGCGGGTCCCGGCTGCACGCGGCGGGAGAGATCCACAGGTTCCACCGCGACGTGGGGGACCTGCTCGCCAGGGTCAAGGACAAGCGGGCCAAGCTCGCGCTGCCGCATCCACCCAGGTCTCTACCCACCTCTTATCTCTCTTATTACGATTGTGGGAATGGCTCATTTCAAATATGGCTCGAATTGCTCGCTTGTGTAAGATAAAGATTGTCTCTATCTCAGCAGCAGCTCCCCACAGCAATATACCATACGACATAATACTGTGGAAGTACGCGAAATAATCTGGTTTTTGTACAAATGTGATTCGCTTAGCACGCGATAGTGCTTGATATATTTAGAAATACTATATCTTAAGAAAGCTTTTAATAATATTAGACCAGTAAAAACTAAATAAAGCGCGATAACTGAAGAACCAAATATCGTGATGTAATATAATATATAACTATGTGTTTTGTTATATTGTCATAAAAATAAACTATTTACATGTACGAATTTTATAGTGAAAGACACACTTAACTCATGTTCCAGAGACCTGCGGGCTGCCACCGCCGCCCTCAGGAACCACGACACCGTCCAGAACGATCTCGTCGCCATCGACGCTCAGATGCAGGTTCGTAACTCAGCTTGGACGTAACTGTACTGTAATATATCAAACGGAACTTTCAATGCTGAACACAGCCGCCTTTCTCCATAAAAGGGGCGTTAGCTATTATGACTCCCCACGCTTGACAAGATAAAAATATAGATAATAAATGGTCTTATATTATAAAAATTGCCTTTATATTATAAATACAAATGCCCCTCCCGTATAATTTATTATGTAAATATTAAAACAACAATGGTACTAATCAGGTATTACAAGAAGAAGGCACGCGGCTCCAGAAGCTGTACCCGGGCGACAACGTGCAGCAGATAGCGCTGCAGCAGCGCGCCCTCAGCGACGCGTGGGCCATGTTGCAACAAGGGGCCCAAGAGACCAGCCAGCTGCTGCGGCAGCATCTCGCTCTGCATCAATTCTTGACGCAAGTACGTACTAACCACTGTTCGTTTACCTCTCTTTTACAAGTTACTTTATAGATCACTAGCTTAAGTTATACTGGTCAAAGTGAGAGAAACCATTACAAGTTGAACTCGCTCTTGAAAGGAGTTAGAAGGTAAATAAGTCCTAATTTTAATGGTCAGCAGTGATAGAAGAATTGGTAATGTTGCAACCAAGAGCTGACTGTTGCAGTAACATATTTAAACGTGAATACGTCTACAAAATTGCTTCCATAGAGACGCCATTAAAAAAACGAATGATAACAAAATCGGGAGATACAGTATAGTGTTGCAGCTACATAATAATAATCTTGAGATACTTGACATAGATACATCTACATATAAACTGCTTCAAAAAGCATTTGAACACATGCAGAATTATTAAGAAATTTTTATCTATTTAAAAGCACTTGGCTTTGGCCCGTGCCAAAATTACCTCTGGAACCCAGAGAGAACACAAAAGTGTAATCAAAAATAATAATAATAAAGACGTTTATTTCTGACAAATATTACAAAGATCTTCCAGGAAATACAAAATGATAACAATAATAAAAACTAACAGGGATTAATTGATATCAATAAGTCATTTTTACCAGGAGAAGCCTCACGTCCCTGAACTAAGTGATTTACTTTTATCTCAGGCAACCCCTAATGGCGATGACCTTAAGGCACAAACTATTCCAGCTTCAAAATAGTTTGCATTTTGTTTATAACAGTAATAATTGCTAAGTTTTTATTTATGAAAGTAGCTACAAATACAATTTTCAAATTTCAACTGGATAGCTAAAGATTCAAAGAATTTATGACATTATGTAAGGACTGTAACACATTGCGCGCGCTGTGGAGGGGGGAGGGGAGAGGCGGCCATTTTGTTACGTATTCACGTACAACAAACGATCGTGTCCATAACACAGCTACACCACATTTTTTACTATAGTAGGTATATATGTATTGTGTACGATTTGAGCCGATAGCGTTTGTAATTGTCTTAATCGGCATTCGTTTCCAAGCGTTTGGAGATCAATCTTTTGATAATTTACCTATTTATGCTCACCGATGATTTGTTCCAAATCGAACGACACATAATACCCCTTGACAATAACTGTCATTCTCAAAGGAACACGTGCGTGCGTAATTAGATTTGATTTGCTAAAACATTATGATGTAGTCTTCCATACGAACAAAGCTAATGTAAATACTTACCGTGTGACATATAAAACTATGTATTCATTAAATGTTCCTGTGAAATACCATGTGTAAAGTGTAAGAACTATTTCCGGACATGGGACCTAATATCATTTCGCGGTTTCATTTGCATAAATCACCCTTTCAACCTAAACAACTGTTTATGAAATTCCACGCAATACGAACAACTACTTGTACTGTAAGGTATACTAGTTGCCCGAGGGTAAATTCTTTATTGAAATTAAATAAATTGAAATGTATTTACTTGTGGTCCTAAATTACAGTGTTAGGTAATATAATATATAAAATAGTCTCGCTAGGGCCCATTTTACGTTTAATAACATTTTGTTTTGAAGAATAGGTACATTCTTGATATCTTTCGACTTGTTTATTCTAGACTAGCTTTCCGGGCGCGGCTCCGCCCGCGCGTATGTAAGTTATCGCGCAAAAACATTAACCTCTGTTTGCGCAGTTGGATAAAAACTATCCTATGTTTTTTCCCGGGTCTCAAACTATTTCCATACCAAATTTCATTCGAATCGGTCCAGTAGTTTTGGCGTGAAAGCTTAACAGACAGACAGACAGAGTTACTGTCGCATTTATAATATTGGTACTGATTGTGTGAGCCCTTGCGCTGTAACATTAGAATGAGCACGTGTGTCGTGTGCAGGTCCGCGACCTGACGTCCTGGTCCGCGTCGCTCCGCAGTGCGATGTCGGGCGGGGTGCGCGTGAGGGACGCAGTGTCGGCGCAGTGCGCGCGCGCAGACCACGACGCAGTGCGCGCGGAGCTCGACGCGAGGGACCAGACCTTCCACCAGGTGCTGGAGGCGGGACAGGAACTCGTCGCTGCAGACCATCCCAGCGCACAGGTCTGTACATACTCTATGCTGTCCTACCGAGGACTGTCCGTGTTATTCAAATCAAACTGAAACAAATCCACGTCTTCTTATGTGCCTTAAACCGAATAAAACTTTTATTCGTGTGTGATTGTGACGAAACAAGAACGAGACCCACCTGCTGATAACCGGTAACCTCTGCCTGTAACAGATGCATTTCGTCACTAGTGGCGAACAGCTCTCTCCCGTTACTCTGAAACATACAGTTGTTAAGTCTCATGTGCCTGTAATTTTACTGGCTCTGAAGGACTGCTGTCGGAACACACTGTTGTATGCACGACGATAGATTTTTTACTTGGAGGTGGTAGTAACGAGAGACTGACAAACAAGATAGTGACTTAATAAAAACGTGGTCAAAATTACTCTCATTCCACTGAAATTTTATTACATCGAATCTTTTCCACACGTTCAATATTCATTCTCATAATATCAATATTCATTCTCATAATATCAATATTAATTCTCATAACATCAATATTCATACTAATAATAATCTTTGAAATAAATTTTTGGCCTATAAACTCCAAAAGGAGTACTTAAATTCATAAAGACCAAAAGAGACCACAAACGCTGTTACTGAATTTGTATCCAATAATAGATGGTTAAAGAACCATAGCAAAAAATTGAGTTATGACTTATGACTTATTGTCATGTTAGCTCAATTGGATTAGAGGATACCCCGGTTAAAGGGGTGGATGGAAGTGGGTTCGAATCCCGCACGACTTAAATTTTTCCTCTCGTTAATTTGTAATTTTGTAATGTACTCGTATACCGCAGAGCATGCGTTATTGCAAACATAAAAATATTAAAATTTGTATCCTAATATGGTATATTCTTTCCCTGACAGGAGATAGAAGAGAAGTGCGAAGCCCTGCTGGAAGAGCGTCAGAAACTGCACGGCGCGTGGGCTGCGCGGCAGGTGGCGTTGGATCAGCTGATCGACCTGCACTGCTTCCTGCGCGACGCCAAGCAGCTACACGAACTGTGCGCCGCGCAGGAAGCTGCGCTCAGTAAGTATTCACACATACACTCTCTGTAGATGATCTCATGACCAGCTAGAGGGCATTAACATTTGTTACTCACAATTTTTTTTAGCAAAAAGTCATGATGTTAGTTTTAGATGTTAATCAGCTTAGAATCGTCTTAGCTTAGAAAAATGCTGCCAATGGTGAAGTGTCTCAAAATGGTAAATATTGAACATGTTTTTTAGAAAAAGTGTGCGCCTTACAGATATGAATAAAATATGTAATATTCTAGACGATATGCTAAATATTACGCCGTAAAAATGTTTCCATATATTTCTCTCGATGGATAAATTCATAAATACATACATACATAAAATCACGCCTCTTTCTCGCAGGGGTAGGCAGGGACCACAGAATTCCGATGAAGGAGATACTATCTCCTTCGCTTCATCTACACTCATCAATCCTTTCATACATAAGCATCGGCTTAGGGTACTCCTGCTCTGGCCTTTTTTCAAAACGTCTTCAATCTGATTTTGGAACGTTCTCCTAGGTGTTCCCCTTCCAACACTTCCGTTCACTTGTCCCACGTATACCTGTTTAGTCAATCTCATTTCATTCATTCTCTCCACGTGTCCGAACCATCTTAACATACCTTTCACGATTTTTGTCACTACATCCTCATTCACACCACATCGTTCCCTTATCACACTATTCCTTATCCTGTCACTCCTTTGACTCCAATCATGCTTCTGATCTCCACTTCATCTATTCTACTTTCATGTTTTTTCTGCCATACCCAACTTTCACTACTATTACATTAGTGTCTGAATTAACACATGAATACAGCTCTAGAATTTCGCTTATTTAAGTACTGTGTTGTATTTATATAGTAAATCGTATCAATACATTTTTTTTTGTAGTTTTAGTGAACTTTAAATTTTGTGTGAACAGTTTTGTTAAGAAATATCCTGATAAAGATGCACACATGAAACACATAGTAAATGTCCTGGTTTGACTTTATATCTATCTGATTTATTATGACCTAAGTTTCCTGACAGTAATAAGAAGCCGACGGTAAAATGTAGTTTGCTGTTCTATAAATGCCTTGTAACAGTTATTTTCATTTATATATATGATGTATCAGGTACAGAAATCTCGCCGACAAGCAGCGTCGAGGAAGTGGACAACCAATTGAAGAAACATGAAGCTTTCGAGAAACTGTTGGCCACTCAAGTAAGTTAATAAAGGTGCCGCTTTCCTTTCATGACTGAAAACATCAAGCGGTGCAAATATGTTTTTTAGCATTATAAATTACACAGGCCAATAAATTATAGCTGATAGACCACCGATAGTGCCTTTGACCACTATCTCACCTGATGGTAAGTGATGATGATGTCGAAGATGTTGTTCAAGCTAAGGTAAGCCTAAACAACATCTTCGACTAGGTAGAATTACTGGCCCTCAAGTACAGCTGCCGGAAGACACTGTCTGACTTGAGGGTGGTCGCTAGCCAGGCGGGCATTCGCAAAATGCCCTTCCACCATGCGGAGAAGCTCGCGGCAGGATTCGAACCATGTAAACTTAGAGGATATTATTATATTATTAGACTTAAAAAATAAAAACGAAAGGATTGTTGTACAAAGGTCGAAAGGAATCAATTCCTATACGAGGTATTTAGAGGCAGCGAGGGCGGCTATAGTCCCATAGTATGTTTTTTTTAACAAACGAGTACTGAGTATGTCTCTCGCACATATCCGATATTGACAGAGTGAGATGGGGCATTGCCGTCATTATCCAAATTTTTTATTTCAAAACGACATCTTTGTTTTGCTTACCCTAAATAAAAAGTTGCAGCTTTAGTTATAAGTTATTATTTATTATTATCGTTACAAGCAATCTTTTTCGTCATTCGGAGTATACAGGCAGTCGAACACTCAACTAAATGTACCTATATGTAACTACAGAGTTCGTGTGGAACGGACTTTCTGTTGATAACGTGGGCCAATAGCAACGCAGTAAAGTTTTCGGTACTCGTTTGTTAAAAACAGACTGTAGTAGAAATTGATGACTTTCACCCGTGTTAAACACTACTTTTCATTTCGATATAATATAATCATTGTTCAAATGTTGTAAGCTTATCGCGAAAAATATTATACAATATTAGAAATGTATTAGACATTGTAAAACTCTACTCAACATTTTGCGCTCTATCATTTGAATACAATGTTACGAGTAGATAACCTAGCTATAAAACTAAAAAATCTTAGGCTGAACAACATCTTTGACCACATTATCAGCTGTCAAGAGAGAGAGGTCAAGGGTTAACCTAATATCAAAAAAAAAACAACTATAATTTCAACGACGTCAAACGCCTTAAAGTTTAAACATTCCGCCATAGACGTGAGATTCGACCTTAAATGTATTATATTGTTTGTGGTTAGGACGAGAAGCTGTCGACCCTGAACAGCCACGGAGACAAGCTGCTGCAGCAGAACCACGTGCAGAGCCAGCTCATAGCCGACGAGCTCAAGAACATCAACGACAGAAGGAAGAAGGTAATACATCTGCAATGCAAACACAACAACATCTCATTCAAATGTTATAGAAACAATACTTAGGTATTTTAAAAAATCAATTTTGTTTTATTTTATGAAATCAGGAGAGGGAGAAGTCTCCCACCTGATGGTAAGCGTGACGCCCGTCCGTTACAGTTGCACTGACACTGTCAGGAACACACAGGAATTTCACAGAGTGATAATGGATTTTGTTAACAGGGAAAAAAAGTAGCTGTAGGTAGATAGATAATTACTTAGATACCAAGTTTTTATATATTTTTTTTTTATTGCTGATAGGTAAGCCTTTGACCACAATCTCACCGGATGGTAAGTGACGATGTGGTCGTAGGTGTTAGCAGGCTTAACCTAGAATTACTGGTTCTCAAGGATAGCTGCCGGAACACACCGTTAGGTGCTTGGCGACAGATTTTCCACTTGAGGGTGGTCGCTAGCCAGGCGGGCATTCGCAAAAATGCCCTTCCAACATGCGGTGAAGCTCAAGCCAGCGGCGGGATTCGAACCATGGACCTACTGCGCGGCAGTCCATAGCCAAAGCCACTGAGCTATCATTGCTTCAAATCTTCAATTTAATTTGGTTTGGATATATTAGTGTTTACAATTTTTATTTATGTATGTTGTTAATCTTTTTAAGCCTTTGGGTAAGCAAATTTGGTATCTGTCATGCTTACCAACAATCTGTATAGTTCAGGTATATCTAGGCAATGTGTAGAATACCTGGAGCGTCCAGGCAATGTATGAAATCTTGTGAATATTATTATTCACCACATACTTTACCTAGTTAATGACTACAATTCCTAGGGATTGTATAGAGTACCCGCTGTTGCAGGGGCATTATGTAATAAATAGATCTAGGTCTATATTTATCAATGTTAATCAGCCCACAAAATGACGGGCGAATGAAATATGTACTATTACTTAAAATCAACTTTATCAAAATCAACAATTAAGGTGCTCCTTAAAAATAATCTTTATGAAAAGGGTACGTGAAACTTAAAAATCTAACCTAACCATTGTTACTCTCGTCTTCTACATACATTACCGGCTGCATATTCAGTATTGTATAGAATATCTGGGCAAAGTATAAAATAAATAATATTTCATACATTACCTACACGTTTTAGGTATTCTATACATTACCTAGGTATTGTATAGAATACCGGATTATACAGATTACCGGTAACATATATATTTAAATAAATACCTAATTTACGAGATAATTATTTGTTTATAAAAGAAGTTTTAAGTTTGTATCGTGGAATTGCACACGATATAGCAATTGACTTGCTCCCTATGTCATCAGGCCAGAACATGTCTGCCGAAACACGTTTTGGTGTTTTCTTCGGTCAAACAGGCGTTTATATACGAACCTTATTTATATAAAATAAGGCACATTTATTATAACGATAAATATATTAAATTTTGTAATGTTATGGAAATATTTAACAAATTATTAGAGTACAAAATTTTATGTCCAAGGCGGGAATCGAACCCGCGTCCTTCGATATCGCGTCGGATGCCTAACCCTCTCGGCCACCTGGAACTTGGCGTTTCTAGCTGA